>CM042332.1:21618277-22218277 GCA_023566125.1 Zingel zingel | reverse complement strand
CTTTGAATGCTTTACAGACACTGGCAAGGCCTCAAGAATCTAACCTTAAGGTGACATACTTAGGTAGGTTAATCTGGTGAACCACCCTCATAGTATTACACATTCCCAGGTCTGAGTATGGTCTTGGCTACGGTAGTGATACAAACAATCAACTACTGTCAGGGCAAGTAAAAGTACACTCAAAAACACTGAATGTTTATTGTCTGAAGCAAAGTGGCAAACCTTGTAGTACTGATCTTTTTTTTAAGAGTAGTCTTCAAATTGGCACTAAGGCTGCAACTAACAAATTATTATCATTATCAATTAATCGGTCGATTATTTTCTAGATTCATCTATTAAACATTTGGTCTGTAAAATGTCAGAAAAAAGGGTGAGAAATGTTTTTCTAAATCCCAAAGTGTCATTTCCAAATTGCTTGTTTTGTTTGACCAAAAGCCCAGAATTTGATACTTTTTGGTTTTCTATCATGTAAGATGAAGAAAAAAAAAAGTAAATCCTCACAACTGACAAGCTGGAACTTACATAGACAATTATCAAAAACCGTTGCAGATGAATTTTTTGTCAATCGGCATTTCGATTACACAATTCAGCCAACTGGCACCTTACCAATAATGAGTCTTACAGTTATGTGAGACTGGAGGCTTTGATTGAAGCTTAAAAGCTACATTCGGCTAATCTAGTGAGCCAAGTGAAGTCAGCAAACATAATTACATATTAAAGCAATATCAGCGCGTTTCATTTGGGTAATACCTAGTAATGGTAAGTTTTTACACTTTGCTAAATTAAGAGTGTTTTCTCTACTTGAAGTAAAACTTAGCTCACATCTCTCTGTCTGTTGCAATATGCCACGGCACAAGAGCACGACGAGGCCTGGTCTCTAACAAAGTGGTCCCATTGTGTGACCAGTGAGGAGAAGTGATACTGTATAACTGCATTACCAGCATCCTGTCTCTGACTCAAGGAACAGACTGAGAAGGCTGGAGTGAGACGGGGGGGGGGGGGGGGGGGGGGAGTCTGCTGTTACTTATTGGCAAAACTGCAACACCTAAAACTCCTCATTATTAACATATAAAAGACAGATTATGAGCCAGTTTTAATTTCAATCGCACTGGAAATGCTTAAAAGAGAGTTTTTTCGATCAGCAATTTGAAGATTTTTTTTCCACCCATTTCTGACTGTGCAGCTGAGGCATAAAGTGAAATAACAGTTATAGATCTGGAATAATCACTTGTGCTGCAGGAGGAGTTACCATTTTCCACTGTGCTTCGAGGAAAAACCTCAATGACCAGAGGCTCTTTATGGCCTTCAGAGAAGCAGATACATTTTCCAACAGCACTGTGTAGGTATTCATGTTTTTGTGTGTATGCTGTTAAGTGGGGCAATGTCTGTGCCGGGCCCTTTTTGAATGCATCACCGCCAAATTCCCCACCCAGTCACAAGGTGAGGTGCTAAGTTCCCTGTGTGAAGTTTGAATCAACACGTTGGCACTCCGGCCAAGCTCCCCTCTTTTAATGGACAACACAAAATACAGGGCAGGCTGACCTGTGGGAGTAAAAATGGCTGGCTTTGATTCAGGGAGCTTTTTCAGATTGTATTTAGTGCAGCAACAGCACTACAAGGGGGCCTGAAATCAGCGAGGCTGCATCTCACCTGAAATGGAACTCATAAGGCCTCAGAAAACAATCAGCCCTTTCATGCTGGTTTTGCTTCGGGGTCTACAGAGTAAGAGTAGTAGTAAGGGCTACCGTTCGGATACCTAAATGAACCTAAATGATTTTCTCAGGGGATGAGCTACTGTAGAGAGGCTTGGTACAACCTTGGCATTAACAAGGAGGTAATCATTTTAATCTTTAAAAATGTTGTACTTTACTTGATAAATATACAAACTATATTATTGTATTACTTATTATTATTAATATTATTATTATTACTTTAATAACATGTTGTACATGTTATGAGCACCTGCTGGCAACGGATACTGAAAATAATACAGTTCATTAGAGGAGGATTAAATCTGAATCTGGGGATTCAGTTTCAGTAAACTGACATAGCAGCAGGTTGCTTTGGCAGGCTGCCTCAACGTTATTGGGTTGTTCGGTCGCTCCAATGTACGCCGAGAGCTCCTAACACCTCAGATATTCGTTCGAAGTCAGAGTAATGAAAACAGAACACTCCACTGCAAAACCTAGGGTTTCTACAGGGTTCACAAAGTCAAATGTAAGACTTTTTTTTCCCGTTTTAACACCACACAGAATGCAATTTAATACCTGTTTCACAGTGATACAGTATGAAAGTATGATGGTAAATCAGTAGGGACAATAAAGCCTATTATTTATTATTATTATTATTATTATTATTATTATTATTATTATTATAATATCACATTTTTTCAGTACTTCCCACCAGTACATAACAATAACTCTTAATGATAAAAAATAATTACATTTACTTTACGTTACAACTTGAACCGGACAAACAGCAGGAATGGATGAATGCATTAACCAATTGAAAATTATTAATTAATTTAAGTTAATTCAAGTTTCTGTTATAATCGACACTCGCCCATTCTGAGTCGATGAGCTTCCTAGCGACTGTAGCTAGCAGTAGAGACAATGTTTAATGGTTGTGACTGAAACTCCACAAAAAAGGATTAAACAGCCTCCTGCACGCACAATTCAACAATCCTACTTTTAGTTCATTGGTCTATAACGTCTCCTGACAGCCACTAACCACGTACAAACATTTTTTCATGACTAACATTACTGTCTACAGCAAGCGAAAGGAAAACATATTTAAGACTTTTGTCAATCAAATGCAAGACTTTTTAATACCTTCTAATGTCTTTTTTGATGAGGAAACTGAATTTAATGCTTTTTTACCCTGCAAAACTATAAATTGTCTTTGCAATTGTATCCATCCTTGGAAAAAAAAAATCTAGATACATACATACATACATACATACATACATACATATATATATATACACATATACATATATATACATACATACATATATATATATACACATATACATATATATACATACATACATATATATACACATATACATATATATATATATATATATATATATATATATGTATATATATATATATATATATATATATATATATATATATATATCAAGCTCTTAAGCAGAAGCACAAGTAAAATGGCAATGATTAAAAATAACAGGAACTCAGTGAAACATTTGCAGTCAGGTCAAAGTAGTTAAACCTTTTAACAAACTCTTAAGAACAGTTTCACCACCCACTTCAGACTCATTTTAGTTTGAAGGAACAAAAGTTGCAGTGCCACATAGAAATGGTTAGCATGACTCGTCTCACAGCGATCTGAGAGTGAAAGTTTCTCCGCCTGGTTTATGGGAGCTTGGGCCCTGTGGTGAGAGAGAGGAATGCCACTGGGCTGCAACAGCTTTGCTCACTACATCCTCTGGGCTGAATACCGTGGAGTTCTCCAGCAACTGAGAATGAGAAGGGAGGGGTTCACCCAGTCGGGCCCCAAACAGGGACCAGCACAAAGATGAAGAAGTGTGTTTCGTGGTGGTGACGGGGCAGTGGGTACTGGCCCTAAAAGGAAATGGGTCTATTGCTGTCAGACCACACATTAATTGTGACTGAACAGTAAAGGCAATGTTACAAAGAGTTGAATATCTAAGAATAGTTCTGCTGCAATACTACAGCACAGAATAGCCATCATGCAATATGTTCCCTCTTTTGACTTGGAACAGCTTTTCAGCAATTTTTGAATGTGGCTTTAATATGTGGGTTGGGTGCATAAGTAAACTAGTTTCATATTTTGCTCCTGGCAGTGGCACCCGTCAGCCTGATTATTCACACTTGGATTAAGTTTAAGACATCGTTGAACTTTTTAAAATTCTCCTATGATTTCATCTGTCTAACATCAACCCTGTGTTCCGAAACTGAAATTGAAAGCCTTTTGACACTGCATTATCACAGAAGAAAGCATTTTAAGATTGGGTCTGAACACAGCAGACAGACTAACTAGTACATCTACTGTAAACCGTGACTGCTGTGATTTTTCTAATTGAGGCTCAAGTCAAAAAGAAACAAGCTGCAGTGAACAGTCACATGGAAGTGGAACTGTGCGAGGGTGTGGAGGGGAGTGGCAGAAGTTTCTCTTTAAGAGCAGCATGACAGGGACTAAGGTTATGATCAGCGCAGACCACACGGGCCACACCAGGCCTTACACTCGTTCTGAAAGTGAGCTCACGGATGTCACTCAGCATTTCCACAGAACCTGTTAAACACTGTGTGAGTGTCCTTGTGCCTTTGCAGCTTCTTAGTGCCAAAGCACCCATTTGAAACTAAAAATCAGGCTGCTGACAGACTTTAGGGAAACGGACACTAAATGTCAGCCAAATTAAACGGTAGACACTGGGAACGGCTGCTCAGACTTAAGACAAGGTGTGAAGCCTCATGGACAGTTTGCCATGCTCATATAGTAAATTGTATCTTTGCACTAAAATAGAGCACTGAACTCTGACACTATCACTAGGGGGTGAGTGATCATCTGGGGCACACCCCACTGAGAGCCATTCTAACAAGTGGGCGGGGGGAATTCCCCAACACCTATAATTAGGGAGACGTCGAAGGCGAATATCTGGGTCCTCAGCTATTCCTTCCTATAACAAAACCACACAGAGCTTTAGAGCAGAAGCCCCACTATGTCATAAGTGCTGACTTGGTCAAATGCCATCTAAACATAAGCAATGACATCAATATCACACAAAACATCTGAATATTATAGCGTAACACTTTACTTGAAAACATCTACATAAGAGTGGCATGACACGGTCATGACACATGAACCCTAACCATAACTTGTCATGACAAAAACCAAATGACACTTACTAAAAGAAGCATTAGGTCATAAAAATGTATGACTTGTTTGTTTATGACACATTCATGGCAGTGTCATGTCACTCTTATGTAAATACCTTCAAGTAAAGTGTAACCTATTATAGTTGATGTGTATGGATATTATGCGTAACATGGTTGTATTAATTTGTTTTTTTCAATAAAATGTTCTCGACATGAAGATTGAATCCTCTGACATTCAGCCAGAAATACACACAGTCGCTACACTTGCTATTGAAAAACGAGTTGTACAGGAAGTGGCTAAAACAATGCCTTTCCTCCCCCGGTGCTGTCATACAGCCTCGGAGGAGCTCGCGCTAATGACATATCATCTACATTTGGATTTTAGGTACTGAGATTTACAATAAAAGTTTACAACATAAGGAAATGCAAGTGACCAGTAACAGGAGGGTAACACAAGGGTCATGAACAAAACACCATGCCACACACTACCACTTGTATTGGACAAACATTTATACCCTAACTAACCTTTACATTTATTACACACCTGATGAAAAAAATAGATTTCCTAAAAAGGTGCCAGACACATAGGGATTCATTTTTATGTTCTCATTAATCATTAGTTTAATAAATGTCTCAAGCTATCTTTGTTCACTGATGTTAAGCTGCATTTTTTCATCACAGGAAACCATTCATAAGAATCCCTGAACCTCAGGGGGAAGACAGAGACTGATAAGGACACTTGAAGCCAAAAGCTCCTGTAATCTCGTCTGTAGGAGATAGGCTACCTTTTCTGACCTGGATGTAATGAATGGAACGAGCTTTGGAGGGATGATTTGAGGGCACACACTTTCTCCTTTCCTAACACCTAACGTCTTAACGCCAATCCAGTTAGTAAGATTATGAAGGTTGTAGCAGTTTGGAAAAGAATTATAGAAGCAGCGGTAGTAGAAATATGCAACAGCAGAGTATAGCTGGACTTAAAAACACAGATGTCAACAAAATCAGTTTAATTTCATTTGTAAAACACTTTTAAGAGATAAAAATACGTCCAACATTTGGGAAATCTGATTCCTTGCTGAGAAGATAGATACCACTCTGCTCCACCATTAAGCTGGAGCCAGCAATTTGTTATCCTAGCTTAGCATAAAGACTGGAAAGGGGTAAAACAGCTAGCCTGTCTCTGTCCAAAGGTAACTAAATCCACTGACCAGCACATAAAGCTCACTGATTAACACGATACATCTCATTTATTTGTACAAAAAAAAACACTGTCAAAATGACAATTAGCCGTTTTATAGAGTTACTGTATGTGCCAAACTATTTATGTTGGCTGAGAAAAGAAACTTCCTGGAGTCCTGCACGTAACTCCCGTACAACCACATTTTAAAGAAATTGATTACAGAAGAGATTACAGATCACAGAAACAAGACCTGCTTGTTAGTGAGCATGTGAGATGCTGGTAGGCAGATATATTTAACTCTGGACAGATGTTTCTCCCTATTTCCAGTCTTTGTGCTAAGCTAAGTTAAGCTAACAAGCTTCTGGCTCCAGCTTCATATTTAGCGTACAGACATGAGAGTGGTATAAACTTTCTTACGTAACTCTCAGCAAGTAAGCTAATATGCACATTTCCCAAAATGTATTTGTAAGTATTTCTTTAACTCTACAAATGACTTACTCTGTATGTATTGTACATGTATATCTGCTTTTATAAATACCACTAGATCGTGATTGGCTGATTCTATAAAAAATATTTTATTCTATAACAATGACTATTCAAAACTTGTTAATCATTTCCACATTGTTTTGTTTCCCAAACCTTTTTAAAGTGATATAAATAAATATTTACAGGTCAACACTGATGCTTGAGGTCAATGCAGAACTGATATGCACGGTACCTGGTCAAACAGCTGCTTGCCAGTGGTGCTGGGCTGGATGGCAAACTCCAGCTCAGCGTCCATGGTGGTGACGCGAACATTGACCTGTGGAAAAACATGGGAAAACGTGAGTTCAAAAGCTGACCCAGAGCAACAGAGAGGTTCTCATAAGGGCCTACACGTGGTAAAGCATGCCAGACTGCAGAACACTGCTTTGGGGTGTGTGTGTGTGTGTGTGTGTGTGTGTGTGTGTGTGTGTGTGTGTGTGTGTGTGTGTGTGTGTGTGTGTGTGTGTGTGTGTGTGTGTGTGTGTGTGTGTGTTTGGTAAGGGGGTGTATTTGCAAAGTAAACACATGGGGCTCTGTGTTTACTGTATCTCTGCTTTCTAAGAGCCAGAAGGGCTGATTGAAGGGAAATCTGCTGCAAAATCGGAGGTGTTTTTGGTACAAATATTCAGTGATAGATTTAACTTTTGATTTAAATGAACATACAAATGTTGAGAAGTGCCACATCTAACGCTTACTCCAATTATAAGTCACCAAGCTAAAAAGAGGCTGGATGGCTAGACTGAAGAGAGTAGGGCTAGCTACTTCAGTCATTCACTCCCATTCACAGAAAAAAAAGGCACGTCTTTAGGTCCAGGTCTATAGGTTAATGATTGATCAGAGGGGCCTGTGCATACATAAAGAGTTGGTCCATCTAACTGAAACCTGCTTTATGAACAGAGAATGTCATGTCCACTTACGGGGATCCACCCCAGTGATTAATGTGGGATTTCAAAACCATTACAAATAGCATGACTTGTGCGCGGCACAGAATAATGTAAACAGACGTCAGCTGTGTCCTATAATGGAGGGAAACAATATTCGGTATTGTAAGTTTGATTAGTAATCAGAAAAGGGCACATAAAGGCCATGCAACAACGCACAAATATTTACAATAGCTGCTTTGAGGTAATGCACATACTGACTCTGTTCTCTGTGTGTATAATATCAAATGTCTGGTATTTGTGGGCGTTATGAAAAGACCCTCAACGTATTGACTGAACTTATTAATGCTCAGTAAAAACAGCACAAAGAGGCTAGTGGACACACAGTGTAGAGAGAGAAAGACCGCTAACAGAGTCCTCCAGTGACATCTTTCATCTCCAGGCCATTGTGAGCAGCGCTTAACAAAATTCAATGACGCCTACTGTAAAAGGGATGTCTGGGCTGGTGAGTCAGTGCTCCATTGATTCCTATGAAGCTATTCAGACTGAGCAACTAATGGCCTTTTTCCACTACACGGTACCTGCTCGACTCGCCTCACCTCGACTCTACTCGCCTTTTTTTGGTTTTCCATTATGAAAAAAAAGTCCCTGGTACCTGCCAAAAGGTACTTTGTTTAGTACCACCTCCGTCCAGGTTCCAAGCGAGCTAAGCCGATACCAAAAGGTGACGTGAAAACCTGCAGACTACCGATTGGTTGGAGAGAATCGTCACCTCTTCACCGCGTCATCATTGCTAGTGACAGGAGTGTCCTGAACAAATCTGCCATTTTAAAATAGTTTAGCCAGGGGTGGTTTTTTGATGCCTCCAGCTTCTTTTGAAACAAAATTTGTCTTCTGGCTGTGGCAAAAGCCACATGCCGAGAGTCAAAAAACACACCTTCGTCGTTCTGTGTGTGTGTGTCGTGTTAGGTCATGGCAGTTTCCTGCGGCGTCTCTATGACGACCAGCCACGCTCGCCTCACGCATGAAGCGGCACTAAATCTGCAATTTAAAAAGGAGGACGGGGCACCGCGGCCGAGTTGAGCCAAGTAGAGCTGGTACTAGCAGTGGGTAAGCGCCATTACTGACTTAAATGGCTTAAATCCTTCAGAAAGGGCAAATCCAATAGCACTGGATGGTAAGCACCTCAACACTGTCCAGGATATTGTAAGAACACAGTAGTCTAGACAGTGGATTTTCAAGGATGCCCCATTTTTTTCATTAATGTGTCTCTGTGACTCACTTGGGATCAAAACCCAGGATCTGTGGCAAGGCAAACTTTGCCTTACTAACAAAAACTCAGAGCCACATAGAGTGTTCAGCTCTATCCCGCGGTGCCACATGTGCATACAATTTGAGTCAAACAGGGATGTGTATACCAGCTTCAAGTCACAGCAAAAAAGCAGGGGAAGCGCTGCATTTACTTCACACAGCAAAACAAAGATCTCCTTTCAGCTGCAGTGCCCCAGCAGTCGCTCTTTAGGATCATCTACATCTCTAGTGGCCAGATTACCGAAAACTAACACAAAATTGCAGCAGAAGTGATCGGAAACTGCCATAATAAGTGCCATTTTGTGAGTAAGTGATTATATGATTTGATAGCAGCAGCTGACAGATTTGGGATGCTTCTCTCAACATCAAGACTATATATACAGCAGTTACAGATGTAGCACCTAGACAAACACCCTAAGCAGCAGAGAATGGAATATGTGAATGTGTGGAGCAGGCATGCCAACACAAACCACTGAGTGAGTGATATCTGATCTCAAAGTAGGTCCTCCAACGGTAACTCACAATAAACTGAGGCCATTCAGAGCGGTAAAGAAAACATGACACATATGCTAAAAATACACCGGGCAAGGGCCCAGAGTTTCACAATGAGCAACTTTAGTCAGAGGAAAGTACAGGCGTTCATATTAACCGTATAAAACCCTGCTTCACAAGTCACAACAGTCATAACTGACTCAATCATTTTCACTACAGGAGCAGTGGTTCCCAAATCTAACAAAGCATATATTTTCCCACTGTTGGTGGAAGGTGCAATGTTTTGGTAATAACAACAAGTAACGAAAGCTAACGCAGATGTAGAAACAGTAGATTACAGAATAGAGGACCGAAAAAGAGTGTGCAGGATTTCTTGGCTCTTTCATGGTAAAACACTTTTTGGTACATCAAAAATAAAAACATTTAAAAGGAATACTGTAGTTTGACATTTTGGGAAATACGCTTATTCAGATGAGAAGATTGATACCACTGTCCCATCTGTACGGTAAACACTGTATGTAGCCAGTAGCTGATTAACTTAGCTTAGCATAAAGACTAAAAACAGCTAGCGTGGCTCTGTAAAAAGGAACAGTAACAAAAATCCACCTTCCAGCACCTCTAAAGCTCACTAATTAAAAATTAAAATGTTATTTCACTTGTTTAATTTTTTTACATAAACTGAAGTGTAAAGATGACAATTAGAAACAAAAAAAACTAGATCACAGTATATCAAGCAAAAGATAGAAACGTTATCATATTAACCCTTTCTCTGAAAAACACCAAGTTCCCAATCTAAATTAACAAATGTGAAAAAGTAAAAAGGGACACAAGAAAATAAAACTACTAAAGGCAGTGACCTCTCATAATCGCTCTGTAATATATCCCAGATCTACCCCTCTCCCCACTCCCGAGATAATCCACAGAAAAACTATAGGAGGTAACATTTACAGCTAGAGCTGAGACGATTAATCAATTCAACAGTAAGTCAACTGACAGAAAAGGATACTATTCTGTAAATTAATCAATCAAGCCATCTCTTCAAGAATGCCAAATATTTCCTAGTTCCAACCCACCCTTCTCTATCACATATAATCATGACCTGTATATCCTCCCTTCAGACTTTTCAATGGGGGGGGGGGGGGGGGTGTTAAGGAGCTGCCCAGGGTCATGTTAAAGAAATGAGGTGGTCATCACCTCCCTAGTTAAACTGTGAATAGGTTGCACTGCATTCTGCAGTTTAGACCATTCAATATTTAACCCTCTGCATAGTTTGCATGACTTTACAAGATTCTTTTGTAATGGGAGTCGCCATGGAAATCACTTCAATGGTCTGAGAGTAATATAACCATAAACGACGGTCTACTGTTGAGAGAGAACAGGCCTATTGTCTTTTTTTAAAATTGTTTTAGAAAGTGACATATCTTGTAAGTATACTTCCAAAGGCTTTGTCAACATTACGTACATACATGTAATTACAGAATGAGAGTTGTAACCATTTTTCAAGTTTTGGATTTAATTAATGTTATTAATTATTTAAAAGAACAAATACTAACAATAGGATATGAACATGAAAAGGAAACACCCATCTATGTTGATCGTGGCCACACCTTGTATGGTTTGTGTCACTGAGCTGTGACCGCAAGGAAACAGGATTCTGGGAGAGCCAAGGAGCGCTATCCTTTACTTCTGACAATGTGTCATTCAGATAAGTAAAGCGTGAGTCACACAAGCACCAATACAGGAGTCTTGACTACTCCTCAAATCTGGTCCAACGTCCTGCCGCTGGGCGTCTTGGTCCTCTGTCATAAAAGTTTGTCTTTTCCAAACAATGTTGGAATGTTTGATTTCATGCCAAGTATCGGAGCTGAAATAAGTAAGATTGCCTGTAGGTTTCTGTACCAGTTAGAATCAAATTTAAGGCAAGTTGCTACTTTTATCCGCTTTGATCTTTGCTTTCCAGGGACTACACTTACTTCACGAATACATTCCCAAACTTGTCCATAACCTTGTTTTAGGTTTTCATGACTGCTCAACTTCATTTGATGTAAGGCAACCTTTAAATGTGTTATGGCATTTTGAGTCAAAGATTTCCAGGGGGGCATTGAATTTTATTAGATAATAATTAGAAGTGAAGAAAGACAGAGAAGGTCAGGAGAAAGAGACAAGGGGTGAGGATGCCGGATTCAAATCTAGGACGTACTGTAGAGTTTATGGCAGGTATCGAACACCCAAAAATGTATATATCAAATCACTTGGCCTAAAGATACAGGTGCAATTTTGCTCCCCAATTACTCTTGCTTGTTGTACGGGTAAATACAACTTGTTGTTGTGTGTTGTTATTCAAGACTTTCCTACAGGTTTAATGACAATTTAGTTTCCCCAAATATTTACATGTACAATATCATTATAATGTATTGGTCAACAAACAAAAGGGGCCTGATGTCAGGGTTCTGGGTATTTTCAGCAAAAAACAAGATTAATACAGCTAGTTTTAGAAGGTAAGACATAAACTGTTGTATTTATTATTTTTATTGCAGTAATCTGGATCCACAGAAGTACATTTCCTGAATTTGCCCTTCACCTTCCGCTCTCTGTGTGTTACTGTTCTCAAAATCCTTTCGATACGGGAAACAATAATAGCCTTCGAGCTAGCAAGCTACACACTGAAAAAGATTTTCTTTTCAAGTTTAAAAAAGAAAAATTGGAACGTGCAACAAGGTAGGCCTGCTTGGTTCTCTCGGGGAATGATTGTAAAGATTAACAAAGAATATTTTACGCCATTTCTTATCTAACGGACATTTTGAGACCCACTGGCGGGATTGCTGTGGAGGAAGTACACACGGTGATACACTGGTAAGATCAAATTATGTTTAACCATGTATCCAGCTAAATTATATAGCTCGCCTCACGTTACTGTATTGTGTGAACAGTAAATTTAATATTGTATGTGGAGTTTCCTTTTGCGGGGTGCAAATGTTCCACCAGCACAAGTTCCTTTCAGACACCATTTTGCAGAGCCACCATCCCCGCGTGCGGAGCTTAGTGCCGCCCAAGACGATTGTGATTGGTTTAGAGAAATGCAAACAACCCAGAGCGTTTTTTCTCCTATCCACGAATGTATGTGTAGTGTAGCCAGACCTTACGCCACACTGCTGTGGAGATAGGTCTGGCAATGCAAGACTACTATTCCACTTATATATTATGTTTAACATGATTCTATACAAATGGGTGGGGAATTCAACTTGAGCAGTAACAATTATTGGATCAACTATTTTGATAATGGATTATTTGTTATTTTTAAAGCCAAAATGCTGAATAATGTATCTCTCAAATTCAAGGCGTGCTGTGGGCTATTTATTTTATTTTATTTTTAAAACAATGTATAGACTAAAAGAATCATCGATGAAATAATTAGCTGAGCTGAATTATCAATAATGAAAATAATCGTTAGTTGCAGCCCTAAAGTAACATAAGGCTTATCTGATTGCAGCTTTTGATGTTGTTTCCCGTTATCTCACCATCTCCTGCCTCCCACGCTTTTAATATGTTTCCAGCTACAGACTTAAGCTACTGACACTCGTCAAACTAGTAATCCTAATTACACATTTTTTACAGAATTCAAAATACAAACCCTTATATACATATCACCAAGGCTAAAAGTGAAACTCAGCATTTGCAGGATTAGTTTTAAGAGGACGAGGCTTTCTGGTGGTAACAGCACCGAAGGAGCAACTTCATTAAAACAGATTAGTGTCCTATTGATATTCATGCTATGTTGCAAGTCATCAGTGGATGAAACAAAAAAATAAAACATAAAAAAGGCATAGATTCTTTTCTTGATATCATGGAAAATAAAAAGTCTAACATTAACGTCCAAGAAGGCTGCTTTGTGGCAGCTAGACTCAGCCGCTATCAGACAGTAATGATGTAATTTCCACAGAGACGCTCTTGACAACCATTAGGCCATTTCAAAACAAAACGACAACACACTTTATGACACTGACCGGGGCTTTCGTCTTTGTCATCACAATATGCTGCTCTGTTCAGCAGCAACCGGTCTCTGTCATGATCCGAGCAGCATATTAGCAGCAATTTATACTTCTGGATTTTGTCTCTTTTTAACTAAAAGCTTTCCAAATTTAAACCTGTTTTATATGTTTTACTTATGAAACTTTAGTAACTGTATGTTTAGGTATCTCTGGACTTTCTATTCTACTTTTTAAATAAAGAACAGAGTATAGAGAAAGGTACTCATATCCATGCCTAACACATTTCCATTACATTTTCCTTAATACCATAGAACACACATATGCCGTTATGCTAGAAAATGTTCAAACAGTATGCTGAGGGGGGGACGCCCTCCATGTGCAACTGTACACTGTAATAGCTGGGGTGGGGCAAAACGAGTCAAGAATAATTGGGAGGCAAAAACCTGTTCAAATATATAGGACAGCTTCATCAAATGTCTTTTTGTCTTTTGTTTAGCTTTTTTGATGATGAAAAGTCATCGATACCGTAAATACTAGTCAACATTTCACATTTTTACAAAGACTCCAAGATGACTATGGGAACCCAACATTTAGACTAAGTGGGGAGCAACCTAAAATTTCAGCCTGGAAAATAACTTCAAGAGAATAAGAGAGAACCCTGTATTCATCACAAACTCCAGAGGGTATAAACAAGACATTTTCCACCCACCCCTTTTTTATGATGTTGCACAAGTGTACAACATTATACATAATGATGTCAAAGACAGATCCTGTGACTATGACTGCCACTGTAAGCACATTAAAATAGTGCTTAACTGTCCATGTCTAGAATAGAAGTCTCATTATATTTGTTCCTAACTTTGGTGAAAAGTGGATAACATTTACTGAAACATATGGGACACCCCCAGGATATGACAAGAGCATGTGATTTGAGCGGCATTCCCCTTTAACACAGACACTACTGAGTCTGTAAGTTTCTATGACAAAACTACATATTAAGTTATTGTTCTAGTTGTGATTCAGACTATAAATGTTATTCCTGTTTAGTTTAAAAGCCTGTGTTTTGTTTCTTGCTCATTGACTGAGAGTTCAAAAAAAGTGACAAGTTAAATATATGTACTTAAATTGACATGACAAATGGTTTACACATCACTCTACTTGAAAGTTGAGGAAACTACTCTGATGCCAACACCTGTCACTCACAGGAAGTGATTCAAGAGTTCTTTTTTTAAACTTAGCAACAATAAAGTCCCAAAATGTATAGCCAAACATAAAATATCATCTCCCAGACCTCAACAGATTAAGTGTGGTTCAAAGACTGACTCAGATATGACATGTTCATACTAAATACAACATTATTATAAAGTAGCCTACTAGCATCAGTGCGCTACCATTCACTGCACCACATATTTCACAGTTTACCAACAAACTAGTACTGTACAGTACTGTTACTACAATTTAAATTAGCTAGCTAGTTAGCTATATTAATGTAAGAAAAGATGAAAAAACCTTCAGCAAACAGAAGATTGTAATAAATTTAGGACGTTTAATCTTCCATTAACATTACCGGTCATGTTTTAGTTAAGTTTGACCAGATATAAAGAAGTGATCAACAAGCAGTGACTGAATAAATCAAAGGCGTTACGTTAACATTACTTACCGCTTTGGGCATTGTCCTGTCCTTTTCCTTGCTCTGTGCGAGGAGCTGTTCAATAAAATAAGTCTTTCCAAAGAGGAGACCAGTGCTCTGTGTGCCTTCCTGAAAAGAGAGAAAGAGGAGAAACGAGTTTTAGCCACTTCGGCGTTATTTAAACGCGGGTGAGAGCAGTTCGGCACTCCTGTGGGCGACAGTCATCAGGATGAATCACCGCGAGAACCAACAAGTTAACAGCGGCTAGCTAGCACAACACAGGAAGCTACACCGTCTGAACTTCAAAATAAGAGCACGAGTCTGGTCACTTCTGATCATCATCTTCAATTTTATATGAAAACATAATTTCTATTAAATAATGTCCAGATATCTAAAACCAAAAAATAAAAAATCTATAAATATTATTATATTAAATTGTTTTATCTCAATTATCTTTTCAATTATTCGTTTTATTATGAACTTTTCAACAATGGTGAAAAACATCCATCACAAATTCTCAGAGCACAAAAAGATGTCTTCAAATTGCTTGTTGTGTCCGATCACC
This sequence comes from Zingel zingel, assembly GCA_023566125.1. NCBI lineage: Eukaryota > Metazoa > Chordata > Actinopteri > Perciformes > Percidae > Zingel > Zingel zingel. The sequence goes on along the minus strand of CM042332.1, from coordinate 22,202,839 downwards.
CGTCCAAAACCCAATTTACAGTGATACGACACGAGAAAAGCAGCAAATCCCTAACATTTAAGAGTAGGAACAAAAGAAGGTTTTACTTTTATCTTTAAATATGAATATAACTTGGTATTTTAATCTTTATTTTATTTGTTAAATATCTATTTGCCTGAATGTGAAAAATATCCGCCACATTTCTCAGAGCCCATGATGGCATTGAATGTCTTGTCCAACAGTCCAAAACCCCAAAATACTCAATTTACAAAGAAAAGCATCAAATTATCACATTTGAGAAGCTAAAATATATAAATATTTGGCATTGTTGCTCAATATATGACTTACATGATAATTAAAAAAATATTTTAAAAAATTTAAAAATAATTGTCAATTAATTTGCATTCGCTTGACTAATTAATTAAGCTACAAATCAACATAACAACAGTACTTCTATGTATAACCCTGATGAAATTCATAATTCTGCAATAATCAAATACCTAATGTGTATCTCTCAAAGAAAACAAGTATCATTTATTTATAATTAGCTCTTTTAATCTTGAATAATTTCCAATCCAACCATTTAGTGATTTAATCTAAATTATTTCATTCTGAAATTTAAGACCGGAAGTCCCGCAGTTCTATTCTACCTTGATATGTTGACTCATCCAGGCACCAGGCAGGTTAAATATGGTCCTCAACGTGCCTCACCCACTAGCTACGATAAAGTTATAGTCCCCACCCTGCCCTGTTGTAGTCTTTTATTTTGATGCCTTCCGTTGCTAACAAACCCACACCCCAAGACAATTCAGATGAACGTTAACGGGAGCCATTTACACCAGTCTTGGTCTGTATCGCTTTATAAAGTCGCTTTAAGAGGCGAAGAAACAATGTTGCATTACATTACAGATAACCATCAATAGTCAGGACCACTGCCCCAGTCGCATAACCTTTTAAGGTTGTACTAATGTTACAACATGTAACAAAGTGATGATTTTCAGGGTATATTTCCACTGTAGAGATTACGTATATATTATTGGGGCGGCTACACACCCACAGAGAGACAGTGAAACCTTTCAGCAAACGAGAAATGTAACCTCCTTGATTGGCACCGGTAAAGGGCATATAGGCTATTTCAACATAAAACAAATCGTAACCATGTTAAAAGCTCCAACCTTAGGGTATTTGAACTCAGGCTGCAATACTAATGTTGCCCTTTGCGCAGAGCTGTGCCACAGTCATCCTCACTAGTTTATAATCCTACAGACACCTGTTGTGAGATTTGTCTCCTTTGTGCAGAGTGCGCCGAAAAAAGTGTGAAAAGTAGGCTTATGCTTCGACCTCGCTTTGCTGCAGGCTGCAGTCAGTACGACAGACAGGTTGTCTACTTACTGGAAGTCTTCCTGGAGCTGATGAGGTTTGGATATGAGATAATTGTTCCGAAGCTCACAGTCGCAGATTTCCCCTTCCTCTGTTTAGCCAGGCGCAATATGGCGCTCATCCATCCCACTGTTGTAATCCTGTTCCTGCTGTCACCGGTAGGCTGGGGGAGCACAGGTTCACAACCCATGGGTCCGGGAACCTGCAGGGGGCTTTCCCGCAAAACCAAAGACAGCTTTATTATTGTTAAAGCACATTTTAACTTATTTCCCCACCTACAGCAGGGGATGTAGTGGGCTAGTTTTGAATAGCCTATATAACCTCATCAGTCAGAAAATTATGCTTGGGGGTCGTTGGCATGGAAACTAAAGGTCTTCATTGGGTTTAGGTGAAAACCCCAAACTCAAATAGACTAGGTCAAGATTGAAAAATTGAAAAAGTATGCTATTCTGGAAACATACTGTATAATGGACTATTACTTAGGCCTTCAATACATTACAAAAAGGCTATGGCTAATCTCTGGTAATACATTTGGACTTTCTGTGCTATTGTCTGTTTAATTCGCATTAATGATTATTTGACTGAACATTATCATTTCCTCATTTTTAAGATCTATAGGCTACCAACAATAGCTGTCCCAATTATTATCTCCCATACCGATAATCACTGACATTTAGCGTATATTTACCTAAGCTCAAAAACTTACCGTATTACCAACAAAAACATTTCAGCTGTTCGTATTGTTTTATTTTATTTTAATGTTCAAACAATAAGTGACAAACTATGGCATAACATTAAATAAAAACACACAGTAGACCTACATACATATAGCCTATCCTACACAATGTAGCCCATAATGCCCATATTATTCTTCATCATATACTGTATTCTATGTGTATGAATCACACTTTTAAACTGAATTGACAGATTCTGCTCATTAGTTTCTATTACTTCGCTGAAAATGATTTGTTTGAAGAAACATATTTATGTTAGTCAGTTTAGCTGAGATATTTAATAAGAATACAATTATTTGAGTAATAACTGTTAATACAATCTAACAATCTGACTCTGAACAAATACATGTAAATGTCATGTATTAGGTGTCCTGAGCACTGATGCATCACAGCACAAACTTTGTTGGTTAATTGTAATTCACTGGGGAAGTGCGCGTCATCCGCCCTGCGGAAGCGCTGCCAAGTAGGGGCGGCGTCATGGGTTAGCTGGCCAATGAGGGGACGGGATTAAAATAGAGCCGTATATATCGGAGGTTAGACTACTTCTCAACATAATACAAAACCAGCCAGATGTGACGTTCTGCTACTGTGTACTGTGTAATCAAACGGCCATTGTCAACCATTACCATCATCATCATGAGCCCCTCCTTTAGTATATTTCAACCTATTGAAAATAAAACAGATTTTAAAATGTCTCTGACACAGAGCTATTGTTTTAGTAGGCTTATTTACTGGACAAAGTACACACCTTTCTTTATATAGCACACAAACAAAAACAAAAAAAGCCCGTACTATGAAGATGATAAAACCCCAATCATTCTGTTGTCTTTTTTGCTTTGTTTTGGGTAGAACATGGAGTCTGTCTGGGCAATGCAAAACATTGTTGAATTTGCCTGTTAGAGCATCTGAATGAACTGTTTGCAAAGCAATGCCAGATGCAAATGGATTAAATTCACAGGAAGGCACTTTGCATGGTCCTCTAAATATTTGGAGTTCATGTTGTTCACCTCCTCTGTGACTGATATCTCCGTCTTTGATTCATTCTTTTTAAGATACAAACTTTTTTTTGTCTGATTTGCGGTTTTAAAAACCGGGACAGGCAGGAACTTTCTTCTGATAAGTGGTAAAATAGACAAACACACTGCATGCCTGAAAGAAAAAGGTTGTTTTGACTAGCTATCACAGAAATGAAGTCAATGACAAAATACTAGGATCACTTCTTTTTTTTAAAGCTGCAGCAGAAAACATGAAGGAACAGAAACATGTTTGTGTTTAGGAACTTCAATTCTTCCATTGGCAGCATCGATTGTAGATTCACAGCAAATCCCTGCATGCTCACAAAATCTTTCCATACAAGTTGTATTGGTTTTGTAATGACTGAAACGTCACTGTTTTAAGAACTAGATATTTAGTAGAAAAACAGAAAAGGTGACTGTGTTTTTTGTAAGAATGGCTCAGGGCCTGTAACATGGCCACCTCTGATATTATGACTGGACTGTTGTGGGTTTTACAGTAATCTGTTTGACTGAAGTAGTCATGAAACTAATGAAAAAATCTCCACCTGCTGATGAAGGCCACAGCATGTGGATGAAAGCTTCAGAAACAATAATGAACCCTCAAGCTCAATGACATATCGACTTCACAGCACCAGGTTTTTGAATTTTCAATCTTTATACATTAACTGCAGCAAAACTCTGATATAACAACCTTCGGCTCACAACATGATACAAATGCTAATGTCAGGGTTGCTAATTTTGTAGGCCTACCGATCTTTAAAATATTTTGCAAAAAAAAAACCGACCTTCAAACACTGAAGAGTTTCTTCAGTGTTTGAAGGTCAACTTTACAATCTCGTCATACTGTACTAACAGAAATCCTTGATTTATGATATACAAGAACGAGTGCAAACGTTTGCACGATAAGGATAATACAAAACTGCAATAGAATTTTCCACTATATTCCCTATTAATCATTATAATCATTATATTAATTTTAAGGTTGAAACAAATGACTTACACTGGAACAACATACACTAGTATTGTGTTATCAAAGGAAAAACTTATGTTAATTAAGTCAGTGCAATGTATTTTTATTTTTGAGAATGCATCCATGCCCTTGACCTTTCTCAGTGAATCATTATCACTGTGTCTCCAGCTCTTTGAACATCTTCAGTCTCTTCTGGGTGACATCATGGATGATAGCTGAGAGAGAGAGAGAGAGAGAGAGAGAGAGAGAGAGAGAGAGAGAGAGAGAGAGAGAGAGGAGAGAGAGGTTGAAGATGTTTCTGTGTACAATATGTTTGACATTCATGGCTTCTGTAATGTTTAAAAAAGTACCACTAGATGGCACATCAACAACGTCCATGACATGAACCCTATGACATGTCTTTTTAGCTGTCAGGAATAATAACATCAGCCTGTAGAATATGTTGATGTCTTCCAACAACTTAGAAGAAGGGGTTTCTGACAATTTTCAGTTTGTATCCACAACTATTATGGGGGCAGCTAAGATTTTTTTTCTCCCTGCTTTTTTTTAATCAAAAAATGTTATGTTGTGACAGATTGCAGCTTATACAGTTAGTGTACAATCTTGTGCTAGTAGTAACACTGAGGTGAAAAACAAATACTACAGAAAACCTGGAGAGAAAAGAAAAGCTAAACAAGCATGAAGCATTTAAGAAAGCAGGTTTTCAAATGAATACATTGCTCAGTTTAAACAGAGGGATGTCTTCTAAACAACAGAAGAAATTATACTGTATTTCCTTACTGTCCAGCAGCTCTCTTGCTGTGTATCTCTTCTCCAAACTGTTGTTAACCTCAGCCATCAGCCATGGGAAGAAATTATTCTCAATATCTGGAAACCGCAAATATGATAACGGGTTAAACACTCATATCATTATCTTCATGTACAGTGCAGAGTATCAATGAGCTCATCTGTTACTAGTCACAGATGACACTACAGATTTGATTCAATGCCACTTTGTCCAGTGCAGTGGAGTGCAGTGATGCCCTCATGTGTCGGAAAGGTAGAAAGTTGAGTCTGAATGGAAGTTGATGCTAGTGAGCAATGCAGCAAACGAAGGCTGACCTTTCTCCACAGGGTCATAAAAGTAGCCATGGCTTCTCAGTGAGGTAAAGACTGCAGGTAGGAGGTCAGCCAAGTATTGCTGGGTGTACGCCCGGGCAGCAATCTTCTCTGCAGTCTCTTTTTCTTTTTTCAGCACCTCCTTTTGCTGGGCAATTCTACGCCCCTGAGGTCAGAAAAAAACTTTTTTTTAAACAAGCACAAACAGTGTTTTAAAGTATACAATGTTTATCAAAGCTGCTATAACTGCTATCCTAAACACTTGGCGTGTGGTCGCTCTTTCTAGCACACAGCACCACATATTTTGTAGGATTGTGGCAACCAGATGTTTGCTTGAAATAATTACAAGAAGTAGTTATATAGCCATGCAACTTTGAACAGAGACCACATCCTACAGTGACTCAAATTAAAAAAACACACTCAGAAAAAAGAAGGAAAAAAGATAATCATAGTATCGACAGACTGTTTCTAAGAAAGGCAGTGCTAAAACACCACAGCGATGAGCATGTAGCAACACAGATACTGTAGGGACAAGATTTTAAAAACTGATCATTTCATATATTGCTTGTAGTGAGAATCTAAGGAAATTGCCCAATCCCAGCTGTATGTTCAGGACTGGTGTCTTCATTGCATCACTGCTTTCTCCTAATTTTCCAACTTTGGGATAGACTTGTTCCTATATAGTGATTTAAAAGGGATTTTCTATAAATGACATACTTTCTCCTCACTGTGGCGTCTCTCCTGCTCCTGAAGCCGCAGCACCTCTGCCAGCTCATTATTTCGAAGCTCTTCGAAGGCCCTCTGCTGGGCCCTCAGACAGGCCAGCTCTTCCTCCTCCATCACCTCCTCCAGGGACTGTTCTATTGTCTTACCCACCAGGACCTCCAACACTGGCTGCACCTCCCTGTCAAAGTCAAACAGCTGCAGAGGATACTAGTAATAAGTGGTTGTGCATTTTGAAACATTGGGTTTAATTTGATGAAAACCTTGAAACATTTGGCATTGGCATCCTACATGACTGTAATAGTTATAAAACAGGTATCCACAAATGTATTACTGCTTTTCCAAAAGTTGGAGGACTCACAAGAGACAGAATAGCAGAGGCCGCCAACACATTGTGACTTTTAATCCCATATATGGGATACATATACGCTCCCTCAGAGCAAAAGAAGACATTACAACTATAAACTGGACTTTATGTGTACAATTCAGAGGAGTTTCCCCTTTAAATAATGTCTACAACAGGTTGTATATTTTACTAGAACAATGTTAAGGCAAAGAGGTGTGGAAAGTGTTGCCAGACCTCCCACTTGGATTACCTACCTCTCCCTCCTCTATCTGTGTTTCAACATCTTTGCCAGATTTAGCAGGTATGAAGAGCGGGGTTGCAGGTTTGTCCAGGAAAGCATCAGTCTGGCACTCAACATCTGTAGCCACTATAACATCACTCAATTCTTCGAGATAAAGCTCTGAAGGTCAAGAGCATTACAACACAGCTTTGGTTTCCAACAGCATGTTTGACAAACCCATAATGAATTGAATATAGTACAGATGTAAAGGTTCTGAAGCTGTCAAGAGAAATGCCTCACCTGTTTGTACATCAATGTGTTTTCTGCCCTGCAGGGCCTCCGGACTACTTGGTATGAACTGCTCTCTGGCTCGTTTTCGAGCAATGGCTCTCCTCCTACTCTCCTGTTGTCTTTGTGCTTCAAAAGGGTCTGGCTGAGCCGTCTGTCAAAGGTGGATGACAATACACATTTTTAAGATAAAATGGCAGAAAGAAAGGCAAAGCTTCCAGGGATTGAGCATAATTAAATTGATGTTTTATACTTACAGTTGGTATGATAAGTTGGGCGTAAGTGTTTCCTCTGACAACACGACGGTCATACATAATGTTTCCATAATTACTGTGTGTCCTTCATTGGCAAGGAAAAACACAGTGCAGTCATGCAGTCAGCTGATTAGTAGGATATTGTATAAGCTTTGTGTGTAAAATCTATCAGTATATCGCTAGCTAGCTGGTAAATAAACATGAATGAAAAGTACAATATTGTGAGTAGTATAAGTACTGTAAGTACTACTGTGATGTAGGTTATAGCTATGGTAGCTAGGTTTATCTCCCTTCATTTAACGCTCGTTGTACTCCAACATACTTACTGTTCAGACGGAGGCTCTCTGTATTTGGAGCGGTTCTCAACAGGTCTGGGGCGACTTGCGAAGGTGTAACTTTCGTTTGGAGCTCTCTGGCTTTGTGAAACAAAAGCCATTTTTCTATCAGAAACTATAAGAAACCATCAAGTATCGCAGTTGTAGAGTAATATTTAGCTAACGTGAATGTTTGGTAGCGGACGGGCTAGCTACTTTCAAAGATACTGTATAGCGGCTATCAACCAAGAGGCGAGGACGCAATGAACTGTTGTAGCAACCATCTCCAGGAAGTGTAGCTAATGTAACGGCCATTACGTCACTTCCATAAAACAGACGATACGATTATGGGCTATGAAGCTTCTATGCTTCAAACCCAAACACAGTAAACACAGTGACATCTGGTGGCTTGCTAAAAGAAGAGCAGCCCACCCAGACGGACTGAAGCGCTGTCTTGCAACACATCTGATTTGAATAGTTTTAGTCTCATAGTGCAATAATACGGAGCCCTGGAAAGGTGACGCCTATTATTACATCTTTCGATCAGAAGTGCTGCCTTTAATAGATGGTATTGTGCAATATGTCTAAGTAAATTCGTTAATTTAATTATTGCATTATCCAAAAAGCCTACACATTTTTACTGACACAAAACCTTAATGTACCTTATTGGTGTACTTTAGGCTCAGTCTCACTGTAGGCCCATCTCTAATAATTACTATACAACTAGGCTACATATTTAACTGCTATTGTACTGCTATTGTACTATACCGACTACTAGGTTATAGTAAATAGAGTAGGCCTAAGCTTTAAGCTTTACCTATGTGCTAAAATATACAATGACGAAGCCTAGTGACAAGTCCATAGCAACCAGTGTTGAATTGGTTATTTCCCAGTGTCCTTTGCTGAATGGTCTCAATGTTTTATTGTTTTATTTCATGTGAATACTAGTTTACTAGAGGAGTAACTTAGTATTTGAAGTAATGCAGTAATGCATGAAGTGTGCATTTAGTTTCCATGCTTATTGTGTTTACACAACAATGTTAGTGAGTAAATCTACTGAAATGGCCACCACACCATAACAGAGGAGTGGGATGTGTAAGATGAGAATGCAGAGGTTAACTCCCGTACGTTATGGCTATAAAAATCAGATGACATCTGTACTTATTTGTTAAGTGCAAACTTGGATGCAAGGGGAGGGTCGTGCTTCTTTTTCAAGTCATTTTGGAGGGTCAGTGAAAAATAATTACTGATGAGGGGTGGGTGAAGTATTTTTAGGTTGAAGGCCACAAAACTCCTCCGGTGGCCCCTTAATTAAATAATGAACAGTCCCTAACCAAAAAGGGCCATTTAGGAACTGTTACGGAGCTTTGTATCATTATAATCTTCCTTAGCAGATGGAGTTTGCCCTGTTGTGGAAGTGTAGATGTTTCTCATAGGCCTATTGTTTATACTTATCCTGAGCATTTTTAGGACTCTCATTCTCATTCATGTTAGCTTAGAGTTTTTTGTACAATCAAAAGCTAAATGTCAACTGCGGTTTAAAAGGACAAGAATGAACTGTCAATCTAAAAGAAAATCCTATGATATAAGCAAAACTGTTACACATTTAGAAATGTCAACAGACATCCAGTAGCCTATAGTACAAAAGTTACAATGCTAATGCAAATGAGACTTTGTTTAAAAACTGTCCCCACTAGTGGCTGTTCTTGTTTTGTTCCAACACATTTCAGTTCTGAGTATAACGTGTTGATGAAAGAACCACTTCCTGTAGCCTACAGATAAGGTAAAAGGTGACACCCATTACTTCACTCATTAATGAGTTGCATAAGAAAAACTTAAGAGTTAGAGAGTTGAAAACTGGTATTCTATTTGTAGATTTTGGGCTGATATTACAATAGTGATTATTACATAAGTAAGAAGTTGTTATATCTGTACCGCTACACGTTTTGTACACTTTAAACATTGTACAAGCAAAACTGTGCACATGAAAACAGCTTTGTTTTGCTAAGTAGCAACACTGAAATGTGGGCAGCACGAGGCCTTTAGGAAAGGCAAGCAGAAACTCAGCTTAAGATGATGTTAACCACAAAGCATTTTCAGCTCACGGACGAAAATTCTGAAACTGTCAGAGAAAAATAAGGCCTCGCAACACTAACACACACACCTACAAAGGTGAAAGCTCTGTGGTCAGAGTGACGACTGAACTGGCACTTTTGTTTTCCATATCAGAGATTTTATGTCAAAGGTGATTGTGCCGTAGTTTTTGTATGTTTGATTTGTGACATAACAGACCACATTGGATCACACAGGATCATTACAACTTTATTCACAACCAAATATGCTATATAGTAGTACTAGCACTAGTTACTATTATGACTGCTGTCATATTTGCTACTACTATTACTACTACTACATTACTACTAGTGCTACTATGATGTTTTGTCAAAGTTTGTGTGTAAGGTGGGGGTGGGGTGGACGTAGAGAGAGCGGGCCGTCCAACAATGTGTTGGGCAGAGAACAGGCTCTTGGGAGGGATTCAGAGATTGCCACCTCTGAAACACACCTGCGTTAAACCCATCTCCGCCACAGTTTCCAATTTTTTGATACAATTTCCTTAGTAACTCATTCAACTGTTGAATCCAACACATTGTTGGTAAAATATAAACAAGCCTAATGGTGTGTGTGTGTGTGTGTGTGTGTGTGTGTGTGTGTGTGTGTGTGTGTGTGTGTGTGTGTGTGTGTGTGTGTGTCTGTGTGTGTGTGTGGCATTTAGGGCCCGTCATAACAGTGTGCACTGTGGCTCATCGTAACTACCTAACACCACTGGGCAGGAATCCTGGAGCACAGGGAACCAGGGGCGATGCCAGGATTTTGTAAGTGGGGGTGCACAGGGGGGACCAAAAAGCAGTCAGGGGGGGCCCAGGGGATTTTATCAGAATACAGCATAGAGAATCTGCTTAGAGGCTGTAACAATAGGAAATACTGTATTTAACTTGTTTTTATTTTCAACAAATTGTGTATTCAAATACAATACACATTTTCTATGGACTCTTAAGGTGAAAATTTGGATAGTCATCATGGAAACATTAATTGGTCATGGGCATGACAAGGGCTGGGAAGTTTTTTTTCGCAGATCCGTATAAAAATAAAGTGCAATACACTTATACAATAAACTTGCCTCAAACTTCAACAAAGAAAACCTTGCTGTACACAGTTTTCAGATAACACAACACAATGTATTTCTTACAGCAACAAGTGCTCTACAGTTAGATCAATATCTTTCTACTTCTAAACTGGCCTCTAAATTTCAACAAATTAAGCAGTTGCCATACAATGTGTGTTTAAAGTACATATCCATTTACCAAATAGAAAGGCAGCAATTGGCAGAAAAGGCAGCAAAGTGACAGTACCAATGGAAATCAAAGTTGTCAGATTGGCAGCAATCTAGCCCAATGGATTGGCGGGGGGGCAATCATATTTCAGCAGGGACGGGTGCAACCCTTTTTTTTAAGATAATAAAGTACAGAGCTTTGTGCTGTGAAGATGCACAACATTATCTATCATCTCTATCATGGAAAAATATACATGACTTTAAGTCGGGTTATTGCATTAATACAACAAATACATAAACTACATATATAGAATTTTTTTTTTATTTCTATTTTCTATTTTTATGTATTTCGATTTTTTGTTATTACCATTACATATGGAAAATACAATGACCGATTTCATAATCATTTATATGTTAATGATTATATGCTATGTACAGCTCTGCCTTTCATATTCAATAAGCGGTCACAGTGAGCTGAGCACACTGATGAGAGCTGTACAATATGTTCACTGTGACAGCTTAACATTAAACATTTAAAGGGCAGCTCTTCATTAGTTTATTGAATGTTTGTTTATGAACACATACTCTGCTGAAAGCCGTATCTGTACTTAAAGCAATGCTGTGCATACCACAAATACCTGGATTTAAATTCACAATTATTCCTAAAAACTTAAGTGATGCACAGAACAAAAGCTTGTTCATAACACAAAAGCTCTGGCTTAATTAACTGTTCCATAAGAGGCACTTTTAAAGCCTCTTAATATATTTTAAATGATACTGTTTTGGCCGGGTATAAGTTGAGGCTTGAAACACATGCATCGTTACCACTGTGTTTGGACAAAGGTCTTTCAACAGATAGATCACAGCACAGTTTCTTTGCAGAGAATCAACATGCAGCTTATGTTGATCAATCCTTATCCCCACAGTAATGCCCTGATGTTACTTTATTGTACATCCTACTAATGATTTAAATCATGTGAGATTTTTTATTTTGTAAATGTGATGCAGAGGGTGAAGCATGATAAAAGCAAGATGTATCCAAGATAAAACCAACAGAACATTTTATGAAGCTTGTAATTGTTTTTGCTGACGCCGTGTCAGATATGTGCTATAAGCTCTCTGGTTGGCATGTGGTGGCATTGTACTGCCTTATGTTATAAGATCTTCCTGTTTTTTGTTTCCCCTGCACATAAATATAGTGTGCATAGAGTTTTAACAAATGCATCTTTGATTCAGGTTTAATAAACATTATATGCCTCACAAATGTAATCACTCCCGCAGGTCTACTGTAATGGATATAATGGATTATATGTTGCTTTGGCCTGTGTAACTGATTATCTATGAGCATTATCACAAATTATCATTCTTCATCTTACATTTCAACCATTAAATGTTGCTAAATGCTCAGTTTCAGTTTTATTGCAACTTTGAATGAATGGAATTGACTTGTAGAGGAAGGAAGCAATGTGTTAAGACACTCTAGCAAGCAAGGAAGGATGAGAGGTGGCATCAGCTCATCAGAGACAAGAACAGCAATTCAGAGAAAAACCAAATCCGCCCATGTGACCACGTCTCGTTTCCTTCTGTTTTAGCATATGCCCCAGAACATGCTGTTCCCTCAATGAGGCCGGTAAGCTTCTGTTATGCAACACATCCAGCAAAGAGAAGTTGAGCCAAACGAGACACTCATTGACGAGACAGACATTTTCTGATTAATTCTGTCGCTAATGATTTGACTGGGGTGATTCAGGACCACAACACTAAAAGTTCTCATAGAAACAGAGAAAGAAGACACTTTTTTACTTTGTTATTTTCTTTAATTGCGTTATTTACCTTTCATTTTACCTAAAACCATTCATGGTGGAATTGCATGATTCTGTAAGGCTTCTTGACAAAGATTACACATCTATATCTATCTCATGTTATTTACATTTTAGCGTACAAATTAACAAAGCATAGTCTATCACAAGAAAAGTGCTTTTATGTAGTGGAAGAAAAAGACCATGCAAGGTGAAGAGGATTTACAAAAAGCAAAGAAAACTTTGTGCTTAATGTGCCATACTGTACATACTGTATCTCAAACAAAAAAACAAACAGAAAAAAACTCATAGCATATTTTATCCACAGTGAACTGTGTTTTTTTAGCTTCATTGTGATAGACCATCTATCATAATAAGTACATATCTTTTAAATATTGTACTCTAAATAGTACTACTGAGAAAGTGCAACCACAGAGGCAGCACATAGCTGACATTCATTCAAAGTGAAACAGTGAAAATTGAACAGATTGGACTTGTACATATACAAGCATTTCTCTAGCACAGAGCTGCTCAGTGTACAGAGCCTCAAAAACACAGTTTCTCTGTCTAAACAACTAGAGAACAGTGAAAAGGGAAGGAGTAGGGGAGGAAGTAGCTGCTATTATGAAGCCAAGATCTCTTGCTATCAAAAGAAAACATATATTCCAGCCATATTAAGTTATCTAAGTAACAAAGTCAGCTTGGTCAGGATCATGAATGCTGTGTCTCTGAATAAATGAAGATAAAAGAAGCTTGCTGGGTTTTAAGTTGCCGTTTGGAAACAGAGTATTTGGCTTTGGCCACTGATATTTAACTCCAATGAATGTTTGTATATCTAAAATCCAATCCGTGAAACTGTTTCAAAGTCAATCAAACATAAGACTCCTTGGCGTAAGAAAATTCCTCAAACACAGGCTGGCTACATCTGCGTGACACAACCTCATGACGACCTGCAGACACAGACTCAGACATAGCTCTCTGGCGGAAAGGCTGCCGCTGCTGGACATCGTTGGCTTTGTCCTGTGCTGCTTGAGTAAAACAGCCTCTGTACTGATTGACAGAACAGGTAGGTGGGAAGTCATAGTTTACAGAGGATGGACGGGACCTTCTCTCCAGCACTATGGCATCGTATACAGTCATTGATCCATACTGTGGAGGAAGGTCCGTGTTCTGCACTGCCTGCTCGTATGATGGAGGTCTGCAGGGAAGCTTGCTGTCCACCTGCTTAAACACTTCAATGGCCGACAAAGGCCGGGGTTTGTGCAGAAGCTCAGCTGGTGGGTCTGCTTCACTCTGAGAGTCCTCCTGGAGAGTTCCACAAGGGAAGGAGTTTTCCTTCTGAGAGTCTTTCTTCAAGCTGCTTCTGCTGAAGGCTCCTAAGCTCCTGGTCCGCATTAGGACTTTACTGGCAACTCTCATGGACTGTGAACGCCTCTTCTCATCTGAAATCAGTCTTGGAATGTCCTGCTGAGCCTTTGCAGCCATTGAAGGCTGAGTGGCGGTGTTTGCTCTCCTGAGGCAGGGTGGCGACCCCACAGGGGAGCTGGTGAAGACAGAGCTTTCAGACTGATTAGAGGCAGCGCTCTCAAGGGAAGAGCATGAGCAGTTACCTGCCATGTAGGGCAGTGGATCCATGTTGGAGCTGCTGCTAAGTTTCGGAAAAGACACTGGTCTTGCTCCACCTCGTACTCTGAGCAAGAAGGAGTCGTCCGAAATCTGCTTTTTCAGAGGCTGCTCCTCAAAGTCCTTCCTCTCCACGGAGCAGTCGTCGTGGCTCCTGGAATGGCTGCACAGGCTCTCAAGATCAGCTGACAGGAGGATGATGGGCTCAGAGCAGCGGCGGGTGACTGCTGGCTTCGTGTTGAACAGCGCATCAGCTGACCAAGAGGAGGTGGTGAAGCTGGGACTGAGAGAGGAAGATGAGCCACTCTCTAAATGTGTAGAGCTGGTACTCTCTCCTGCCTCTCCATCTCCATCTGGGTCGGTGCTGTCATATGCAGAGTCATGATGCTGAGAGGACAGTGAGTCTGCAGAGTGGGAAAAAGGAAGACATGATAAGGATCTTTAATTTTTACAATATTTATTTTCATTTTTTCAATTTGTGTAGATACCAAATTCATTTAACTTGAGTTTAGAACTGTATGAAAATGATTAGGGGAAAGGCATGGTCAGAAAATAAGAAGGATTATGTTATTATTTATATAATTATTTGCCAAAGGGAGCATGGTCTGACATTTTTGGGAGAGCCAGGAAGGGTATTTCATTTTCAACAATTCTCTAAAGAATCTTAAAATTTTATAATAGTTATTTTCATTTTCTCAATTTGTGCAGATACCAATCGAATTAAACTTGAGTTTAGAACTGTGTGAAAATGATTAGGCGGAAAGCGGTGTCAGAAAATAAGGAGGATGATGTATAATTATTTGCTTAAGGGAGCATGGTCTCAAATTTTTGGGATAGCCAGGACAGGTATTTCATTTTCCAAGATTTATATTTTAATTCATCCGTTTCTTGCACGATTTATTGTACTTAACGATTTTTGTGGGTGTGGGGGATTGTATAGGACAACAATCATATCTCTGTAAAAGGGCTTTATCATCTAGTTGCTAGTAGAAGCAATATCTAAGCTTTGATAAAACAGGGATTGTTTTGATGTGTAAATGTACCTGCATCAGTATCCAGCAGATTGGGGATATTCTCTCCAAGTATCTCACAATGCTCGATCAGGAACTGAGTTAGCTCTGTGACCTGAAACAAATCAGAAAAAGAAACACAATAAGTAAAATTAACAACAATATCTGAAAATTAGATAAATAATTCAGAAAATCAAAGCTGAAGTTCAGAACAGATACAGTCCAGACCCAGTGCTTTATTCAGTCAATATAGTGTTTTTTATTAGAACTAAACAAACAGCAAACAAAAGTGCGTACAAGTGTTATCTTACTTATGAAACCTTTTGAGGTTTTCTACACTAAGAAACCACAAAGCTTCAAAGCACCAAAAGTGAGAAAGTATATTCATCTCTCTACCTTCTTCATCTGTTCCTTTTGCTCATCCAGCGGGGTGCCGTCCAGCTGCAGCAGCGTGGGGGCGATACACACCGCAAGGTTGGAGGCATCCATCTTGTTGGTGTCAGCGCTCTCAAGGATGTGATGGAGGACGCAGACTAGATGCTGCAGGAGGAGTTTGTTGGGTCGCGGGAGATCATCTACCACCCTGTCGGCGGGTAGCAAAATGGGGAAGGAAGAAAAAAAAAAGAGAACAGCAAGAAGACATTAGCTTGGCGCTCTTTTTTTTATTTAAAGTTTCTTCCTTCTTTTAAACTGACAACAGAATAAAAACGAGAAGTGGTTTGTATTCAGCCTACAGATGGTCGACATTGGGAATGTTCTGCAAAACTACACTCAAAATACCCATCAGTTTACTTTTGACCATATAAGCAGTAAAATACAGATAACAGATTTCCTTTTATATATAAATGTCATGTATAAAAATACACGTTGAGTGTCACAGTCTCAGGCAAATGGCACTGTCTCGACCTATTAGCAGGTATTGATTGCTTACTTTTTGATTTCCAGAGCTCTCTGCTGGTTGTCGTCATTGTTCAGAGCTACCATCCACTTGTCATAAAGTTCAGACACCAGCAGGCTGCCAGGAAGTTCCTTCAGAAAACTCTGCAACAAACAACACAGGGACAGTAATAAGAAACTGTATTTCCAAAAAGAAATTATCTGGTGTGAGATTAAACTAAACTGGTGCTTGTCTTTAGGATTGGGTGTGGCTGAGAACAAAAATGCCTTAAAGGTATACTGACTTAATTCAATTTAGTGTATTATGTTATTGTGGATTAAATATCATCTGGTAGTTGTTGTGGAACAGTGGTGGAGAGTAACTAAGTGCTGTATTTAAGTACTCTACTGAGGTACTTTACGTGAGTATTTTCATCATATGCTGCTATATACTTGTACTCCACTACATTTCAGAGACAAATGTTGTATATAGGTATATACTTTTGATGCTCATACTTATGTACCTTACTTGATTTGAATGCAGGACTTTTACTTGTATCAGGATATTTCTACACTGCGTTACTTTTTACTCAAGTAAAAGATCGAGTATGTCTCCCACCACTGTGGTAGTAGAAGTAGTGGTAGTATAGTAGTTGTACCAGCAGCAGCTGCAGTAGATGTGGTTGTGGTGGTAATGGTCACATAGTCATAAGTATCAGGTTAAATAGTAGTAAATTACTGGTGTAGCAAGTGTGGTGACTTTTAATAGTAATGCTGTGATCCTTACAAAAATCTTAAGTACAAATGTATATAAAGTTATGAACTGTTCAGATACCACACAAGTACTGTGGGAGTAGATATACAGAAGTATATATTTATAGTGGTATGATATAAAATGGGAACAGGATGGGAACGTACTTTGAGCAGCCCAACGAGCAGGACGACCGGCTGGCCCTCCATGTCTACCTCCAGGCCGCTGTTGAGTTGCTCTCTGATGTCCCGCATGTTCTTGTTGTTGCACGGTTTCCGAAACACTCCCTCGGTGGACGGGCCTCTCTTCCTCAGCAACAGCAGCACCTCCTGGTGAAAGGACAGAGACGGAGGAGAGGAGAGAGGTGAGATTATCATAGTGAAAAACAAGCTGTGTGTGTGTGTGTGTGTGTGTGTGTGTGTGTGTGTGTGTGTGTGTTGAGAACTAATCAACGTGCAGGTCATGCACTGGCTGCTTTCCTGTTCTTAAAGGTAAGCTAAGTAGGTGCTTGTTAATTTTTCACAAGCTGATCTGTATTCAGCCTTCAGTTGTTATATTCCTTAAAACAATTCTGTGGTGACATACAGTAATTTTCAGGAACACAGGAATAAATCACAATTCTTTCTGGATATAAGCAGTTTAGCTCTTCGTCTTAAGAGAAACTTGACTGGCAAGAGGAAGTGGTAAGATCTGACATTTAAGGTAGAAAGTCAACTTACTGAGACTGGTTTGGGAAGTGACGATTCGTCTGGGCATATATTGCTGAGGGGCTGTCCAAACAGCCGAGGCTTGGGGTCAGTATCTGATCGGCATGCTTTGTTTGAGCCCTTTCTGAGCCTCCTCACCAGGTTCCACTTGGTTTCTGACGGGAGCAGAAACGTTTTATTCAACATTTTACATTATATTTACAGATTGAAACATTTTTTCTAATCACAACAATTTCAAATCCGCAACAAAACAAGATGTGCAAGATTTGAAGCAACATTGGAGCCAATGTGTCAAAAACAAACTTCAGTTTTCTTCACTTGCTCTCTCTTATCAGTTGTTAGATTTCCCTTTTCTGTCTCGGTGGTTGTTCTCTGTGGTGTCACCTCTACACATGGCACAATTAATGAGCCCCTCCCTAAAACAAAACTGCCAATTTCAAACTCACCAATGAGATGCTTGTCCTCCTTGTTATTCAATTGCTTTGACACAGCAGAGGTCTTTGTGTCGCCCTAGCAACAAAATAAATAAAAAGTGATGTGATGATGAGTATGCAAGAGGGACATATGCATGCAGGCGGACGTGGGGGGGGGGGTTGTGTTTTCTGCGCTGCCCAGCAGCACACACCACACACCACACTCGCCATTCATGCCTACTAACACGTGAATGAGTTAGAGTGAAATAATCATACGACAAAAGACAAGTCAACCAGGTGGGTCATTATTTATCGTCTTCAAGTGTAAAATCTTTTACATTTTCTTGTAAATTGTGATTCGGCTGTAGTTTTTGCAGCTACAGTAAATGCATTTCATAAGCTATGCAAATCCATTAAATATGTCTAATGTAGCCTCCTTTCGGCATGAGTGGAAAGGCACAAGTGTCTTTCACAAACAGTTGATTGGCTTGAATATCTTTAACCCCAAGAAGCTAGTGAAAAGGATTTTTTTTACTTACATCAAGTGAAAACTCAATGAGTGATTCCATGACACCTCCTGTTAGAGTTTTAGTCTAAAAGATATTGGTGGGGGGGGAGGGAGAGGGGGGGGGGGGGACAGAGAGAGATAATTTAGTAAAAGCTATTTTTAAAACATTTTGGTTTCTATTGAACATGGCAGAGTGGGCAATGAGAGACTTACCGTGATGCTGCTACTCAAAACCTTCATGAGGGCGTCTGGAGGGGAAGAAGCACAACCACCTCTCGCTTTTGCGTCTTTAATTTTTCTGTGAGGAAGAAAAAGATACTCGTAAATGTACTATTTGTCTTCAAACTCTTTGCACCTTATGCCTGAGTATTAACACTTTTTAGTTTGCATTTTGATTTTATGCAACCACACACAACATGTTTATTATTTGACATTTTTATGAATCAAGCTAACAGTAGATTGATATAATGCTATTACGTACTTACTTGTCTATTTACTTATAAGTGACAAAAAGAATGTTGTTCTTCATTATTTAAAGATATTATCTTGCCGTAATCGTTGTCTAAATTATTGATTATTAAAGCATTATGTTTCTAAATTCAATTGAAACTGACTCATACGGAGGATTATATTTATCTAGCTCATAATTGTGTACTGCCTGCAGCAATACTATGTTGTCAACATTGATCAAAATGCCTTTACAATGTAGCTTGAGTACTGTCTAACTCTTATAATGAGAATTGAAAGGATATTTTCTTGCTAACAAATAGATTGTTATTTGCCTAATCAGAGAATAATGTTGTTTCTTACCTGTGAAGAGTATCTAACCAGTGTTCTTTCACCTCAGGCGAGCTGTGGGCAAAATAACAGCATGGTATGAGTTACTAATCCACAGAGAGAATCAAACAGGCCAGCAGATACAGTGGGAGGTATGAGACAAAGCGCGCACCCACGGTCTCTTTTAACAACTCCGGTGGAAACTGTAACTCAGTCAGTCATGGGAACAGGAAGCAGCGTCACGGCGACTCCCACCAGACATCTTCCACTTCCTCCTAGACTAGGTTTGATGCGGCTGTTGTCCACCAGTGGAAACATGATGATGAAACAGATACGTGTGCCTACATGTGCACCTGAAGGGCTTCACCTTTTGACAACCTATTATTCACTGCGGCCTCATTAATGCCAGGCAGTATCATATGGCTGTGTGAACATTGTGAACAAGTGTCAACAAGTGAGCACAGCACATGGTTTCTCACCAATGATCACCTCCATGTGAGCGAGAAGGAAACTTTTGCACACTGAATCATTACCAGAGACAAACCATCATTTTCAGAAAGCAATTGGCATCTTGTTTTCACACAAAACAACTCAAATCTTAGCAGGGGATTCATCAACTTCTTGGAATACATAGCGAGTCAAAATCAAAGATCTTTATGGTTTTATTAATTACTTTGCGAGAAATGTGGGAGTCAATGAACAACCCAAGTGACATTTCACCACTGGTGCCATTTAGTGCCTTTGATGAGACAGACGACTTGACTTTTACTTTAAAGACACATTTCATTCCTTTTAGTCGATTACACTGTCTAGAGAAAAAGAATGAGACAGAGTTACTCATGCACTTCATCTTTATTGTAAAGGCCAGCATGTCTAATAAAGTCAGCTGATGTTAATCCCCTTACATGAAGATTGGTTTGGTAGCCAGCTTCACACTTCCTATTTTGCAACCTCTTGTCTTGTGATGCTGCAGGGAGGACTTTCTCTTTGCCACTTCCCTGTTTTCATGAAGGCCACTGATCATCTGACCATTTACTACAATGTGTGAATATTCTATGAATCTAATTACTGACGAAAAAAGACAAATAAATCCAATAAGAAACAGGAAGCCTGTGTTTGTGTGCTGCTGTTCTATCGTATGTAAAAACCAGTTTGATTGGAAGGAACAGTTAAAAAAAATAAATAAATAAATAAATTAAAAAAAAAAAAAATATATATATATATATATATATATATATATATATATATATATATATATATATATATGATGTTCATGATGCATTTTGCAGGTAAAAAAAAAAAAGATTTAAACCATGAATCATCACCAATCTAAAAAGAAAATCAAGATTGCTTCTTTTTTTTGCCCTACCCACCCAGCTCTACTTACACGCACATTTCCCAAAATGTCACATTATACCTTTAAAGAGAAATCACATTATACCTTTAAAGAGAAATCTCCTGATCAGAGGTTAATTTATATCTGGGAGTGAAAGATTCCAGTTAAGAGCAGGATTAGGGTGTATGAGGAAGGATAAACAATTGTGCATGATCATGCTTGTGCATGCGTATTCAGGCACGTAAGCATATGTGAATTAAAACACTCAACGCGCTGCTGTTTGTATGTGAGTCATCTGCTATGTTTCCACTCACCGAAAAGACACCAAACAAAAAGTGAGATCCCAGGCTAAGACGAGGGTCACCCTGAGGTCAATATCCCCCGTCGTTCCCTCCTCTTCCTCCGGTTCGTCTTCAAAACCGTAAAGCCAGATGTCCTCGAGCCTCACCCTGTGCGTTAGACGATAGCTGGCAGTTGACCTGTTTAAACAGAAGCAGGAGATTTTTTCAAGATTGAAATGCAGGTTTCAGTTCCTGAATTTCTCCCTTCTTTCCCTTCTACAGATTTGGGATAGAAGGTCTTTCTTCCCACGAGCAACAGCTCTTCTCTTTTTAAGAAAATGTTGGAGCTGAGAAATAAACAAAGACATAAATGTGGTATTTATCATGGAGGAGCTCCTTTTGAAAAGTGCATCTTCGAACAATCAAATGTATAGTATAAATCTCTACAGACTCAATAACTCCCTCTTCCACTTGAATTATAAAATTGATTGTTGTACATAAAAACATGGCGAGGAACGACAAGGATGTAGAACTGTCAAGAATAAAGAAACAAAAAAATTGCTCTTGTGATGCTTCTGGGAAAATTTTGTCCAGGCAGGAAAATCATTACAAGGCCTGCTAGTTAACTTTTTTTAGAAGGGTTTAAAAAGTCCTTGAACAGGTGATCAAATGTAACAAAAAATGGTGTGCTCTTTGTGCATTAAAAGCTTTTGTAAGTGGTTCAAAACCAGCTTTTGACAAAAGGTGGCTAGCAAATGATTAGAGGGAAATCAGATATTAACAGTAACTAATCGCAACCCTGCTGGCCTCTGCATGTTTGCAGCAGAGGCATGCTGACTGGATCCTGCAGGGCTGATAGATTTCAAGGGAAAATAGATGAGTCAGATAAGGATGACCTCCGGGATTCAGAAGATGTTATGGTAGAGAAATAGAGAGAGAGAGAGAGAGAGAGAGAGAGAGAGAGAGAGAGAGAGAGAGAGAGAGAGAGAGAGAATTGATAAGAGAATTGATAATGATCAATCATGATCAATGAGATTGATGAATAAACACGGTCACAGGACCCCATGGCCCCACTGTGTACTTTTTATGTACACTGTTCCCTTTGAAAGCATCATTTTCACAGCACACTGCACAAATAGCTTTGCTATATTCTATTTTAACAATACTACCCTGCCCTAATAATATACAGCCCCTAGTTTTCCAAATCAATTGCTATGTGATTAATAGCATAACAGCAGATGTAGCCTAATAAATAAATAATTAAACTGCTCAACAAAACAAAATGAACACTGAATGGTACTGTATACAATAATCTCTAGAAGTAATGAATGGTCACATATATATATATATATATATATATATATATATATATATATATATATATATATATATATATATATATATATATATATATATATACTCAAAAGCCTCCAAAGTCTGTTTACTGTATCGTACTGTAGTCCCAGCTGTGCGTACTGGAACAGTGGGCAGGTTGTGGTACACCGATGAGCGTGATTGTCCTCCCACTCAAAGCTATAAAACTTCCACCGGCTTTGACAAACAGCTCTGATCTGACTAAGATGAGCACAACTTAATGCTTGTTTATTAATATGTTCTCTTAATTATGATGGATAGAAATCTGCAAGATAATGTTTTCATCCTACAGGAACAAAGGAAAGGGAAGTTTTCATTGTACCCACTGATAATTACAGAAATGTAATTATAGTTGTCTCTAGGTATGTGTCATGACTTGTCTAATTTCAAGATAGATTTTAAATGATTTTAGATTTTGTCATTTGCGAGACAAATAAACCAGCATTTAGAAGTGAAAGTAGCCTATACCTCACACACTTTGTTTGTTTTAAAGGCAACAGAACTTCAGTTGAAGATGTGTTGAAATGACTTTTTGACTAGTACGTGATACAGAGTGCACTGTAAAAATCTATCATCTATAATTATTATTGTTATTATTATTATTTGGGGGGGCTTAGGAACAGTTTAGGGTAGCTTCAGCCCCCCTAAAATATGCCTAACGACGTCCATGAGATGAACGTTTTCCCCTCACGTGACTCCATTCAGAGGGAACCACCATGCTTTCTTCTTCTGTTTATCTAAAGTCAGAATGACTGAACACAAACAGTTTTGTATGCTGGGAGATTCCCTAACAGTCCATGTGCGGTCCAAAAATACACGTTTTGTTTTTACTTCCTCTTTCACTCTTCCATTCCAACTGTACAAATATGTGACATTTTCACCAGAAAGTTATTTAAATACCAAATCAGCTGCATTTTTCTTTTGTAGTGAGTTGAGTCAGAAGTTTCTTAGTGGTACGTTTTGTTCCGTTGACACAATTCTTTAATTTTCTTCAAAACCTTTCTGGAATATACTATATAAATCTACACTTCTTACTTGAGTTTAGCGAACACAATGACATCGCTGAAGAGGAACAGGTGTCTCTCCTTGGTCTTCGAGCCCTCGGTGACCTGAACAGTTTCGTCCAGCTGCAACTCTCCGTTCTCACTGGTGAGGCCAAGGACGAATGGACTCTGCTCCATAGAGACCCAGCAGGAAGCCTCCTCCCTGAGAGAAATAACTAGGTTCACAACATTTTTCAATCGCTTAATGCCATAAAACTGTCGGGGGGCCATTGGAGTATATGAAATAGTTATTGTCACTGACCTTTAACTGTGGTTTGTCTATAATTCTAAAAGAAATTGACATTTTGGGGTTACAGTAAATGGCTTTTAAAGTAATACCACAAAACATCCTTGAAGTATGCACATGATGGGAAAACTACTAACTTAACAAGAATCTGTGCTTGGTTGACAGAAGTAGGATTCAAAGAACCAAACTTTTCAAACAAAGTGTAAATGTAGAGATTTTAAGTTTAACATTTTGTGAAGAAAATGTGTATGTGCTTTCTTGCCAAGAGAATGAGAGATGAAAAGATTGATACCGCTCTCATGTCTTTATTGTAAATATGAAGCTGTAGCCAAGAGACCATTAGCTTAGGTTAGCATGAAGACTGAAAACAGTGGAAAAATCTCAGATTGCCGTAACTTCATTGTCATTTTTACACTTTTTTTGTACAGAATAAACACCTAGATTTTAAGTGTTAACTAGTGAGCTTTACATGCACTTTTTGTGACCTTCGGACAGAGCCAAGCCAGCTTTTCTCTGTTTGTCAGTCGTTATGCTAAAGAGGCTAACAATCAACAAGAGTAAAAACTGTTGTAGTTTTACGGGGGTTTGAACCCAAACCCTTGTCATTTTTACACCTCAGTTTTAAAAGCAAAGCAATGCTAGCTGGTAAATTAAGCTAACGTTAACATTCTCTTGGCTATAGCTTGATCTTTATCCTAGGCATGAGAGTGGTATGGAGCGTAACAACTCTCGGCAAGTAAGAGAAATTAATTCTCAACTTCATTTTTTTGTCTGTCTAAGGATTAGAAGCACAAAGAGGTGACTGAAGACTGTCACAGCTTACATATGATTTCATAACATAGTTTCACAGTTAACCACACAAGCTGTTTTCTCGAATTAATATAGGCTATTTCCTGAGATTTTCTTTGAAATGTTTAATATGTAACACGTTGTATAAATTTCGCCTGAGCACCTTATGAAAGCAGATGTTAAAGAACTGAATTGGTATTCATCAAACGGCCTTGAACAGTAGCTGCCATAAGAATGTGTTAATATGTTCCCAGATTCACAACACATCCATCACATTAGTCCAAGACATTTGTTATTAATTTCAATGTTATAACTCATAACTAGAGCGAACTGAGCTGTCTTGATTATTGATTCTCTTTGTAACCCCTATAAACTAAAGCAGCATCCTCTGTCCACCCCTCATTTCATATCAGAATTCTATAATGTACAAGTTTTCAGCTCTAAATCTCAGATTGTCTCATTTGAATGTTTGCTATTCAAACAGGTAAAATGAACCAGTATTTTACAAAGATTAGAGATTAAAAATAAAAATCATATTTGTGTAGCAGAACATTGTTGTTTTTCTTTTGTTCTTTCCCATTAATCATCTCTCGAATCAGTTTTGTTGTAGGACCTAGAAGGGTCTCGACCACCACTGGTCTAGATCAATGGTTTCCAACCTAAGGTTCAGGACAACAAATATCGGATTATTTTCATCTCCTGACTCATTTTAATGGGACAGGATAGAATCAATAAATATATTCGGCTTCACTAAATGTTAGGCTTTTTGTAATCACTTTTATCTGGCCTCTAAGCTCTTCAAAAGGTTAGAAACCACTTGACCTGGACCATAATCATCACATCCAGATGGTGAAAACATTTTAGGCTACTGGATCAAATTAATACAAAGCCTTCAAATGTTCTGCAATTGACACCTCCTATTTGTTACATCCTCATGCAGCTGTCATATACAAAATCACCAAAACATCATCAATACTGTGCAACAACTCAAAAGGCAGACGTGACCTAAAGAGACCCACTAATTGTTTTGCAAATAAATACATTGACCGACTCAAACCAATAGCCTCCAACATGTGATCCTTTCCCAAATACCACAGAGAGTGTGGAATACTGTTTTAAATTAAAGCCAAATGTCAGATCTGTGTGTGAAGTCATCGGCTAACCTAAGAAATCAATATCATATCAATAACCTGATATGATTTAACTATAGGAATCTTAGAAGAACACACAAAACTCATTTACTTAGCTTGGTTATTTGTTTACAAGGCCGGTGGTAGCTAGGGGGCAGTCGTGGGTCAGCCCACCCAAACGTGTGTCTGACCCACCCAATCAAAAGAAATAGCACAGAAATACCAGTAACATGCTGCATCCATGCTCCATGTATTTCTGCTGGTTTCCTCAAAATATTACGACAATTTATTCTCCAAATGTCAGAAAACACAGAAGAGATAAGTTATATTTTGAATGTGCAGTCCAGAGGTTTATAAATTAATTAAAATGAATCAATGTATCTTTGAGGTGAATAAGTGCTGCATGCACATTTAAAGAGGTTACTTCCACAAACAAAAAACAAGACTAAGTCATGACTACATGCATGTTGCATTTGGCCAGATTCTTGTACCATCTGAGCAGGGATTAGAACCAACAGCCTCTGGGCTACCTACCAGCCAAGTTTCCCACTTATTTTTACCAGCCCAACCTTATGAAGCAGGCTAAAACTGGCCCTGTTTGTTTAGCTGAAATGAGAAGAGACTCAATCTTCATGGATGCAAGTTTTCATATAAATGTATATAACTTTCCACATAACCGGACAACAGCAAAACAGATTTATTCCTAAATAGAAAACAAGAAAACACATAATGACATTAGCTGCAGGTCTCGATTTTATTAGGGGAAATACCTTTTATCTCACTTGATATTTCATACCACTGTTTACGGCCTGACAAAATGATTTGATATCTAACAATAAAATAATCTGTAATAAAAATAAAGCCAATCCAGATATGTCCAGTCGTGTCTACTGTGTAGACTGTGTCAAGGTACACACAAGAAGTAAGAATTGTTTTGTCTAATGATTATGAAACCACTTTTGGTCATGGCTCTTCCCACTGACTCTGGGTTCAGGGCAGAAATTCAAATTGTTGTAGCAGAGGTACTTTCCCTGTTATCCTTCTGGTCTACTGAAGATGACACATAAAATACCGTCAACTAAAACAGTGGGAGAACTACAAACTTCAACTGAGGGCTGCATGCGAATGCAACAACAACAAAACAAAATATAAAATCTTATAAAACCACTTAAACATGAACTACTTAACTCAACATGCATTACCCATTTAAGTAATAGTTCAACATTTTGGGATAAATACTTTAATAACAGTTAATAACAGATTTTATTGTCCTTTACCAAGGAAATCTGTTGCGACCGTCTGTACAAAGCCTCACAAATACAAAGTTACATAAATACATTGCACACCACAACACAACTTTGAAAAAGAAAACTGAAAGATAAAATTACTGAACATAAATAGCCTATGCCATCCACACAAAAACACAAATGACTACCTGGCCAAGCATTAAAAACAGTGCAATGGATGTAATCTAAACTCACACATGAAGTATGTATAGAGGCCAAAAAATATCTCAAGGAGAGGAGGATATAAACACTTTTTTTTTTACGACGGGATTTTGGCCAAGAAGATGATTATAAAAAAAAAAAATGATGTAATTACATGTTGCACTTACATGTGGCATGTTGTTATGGCTTATTTGAAGCTAATGTTCTTCTTTTTTTGTGATTCTTGCTGTTCTGAGCTTGTATCATAATGGTTTAATGCACTTATTGGATGTTAATATTTTTTAATCATAATACATTAAAGAAACTGCTTCAAAGAAAAACATATACAACCTATAGTTTCTATTTTAATATAGGTATTTTTATATGTAATTAGTAAAATAGTTTTTGAATATCCATTGTTTTTGATTACTTTTGAGGGACTTGCTAGCCTCAAAGATATTGATGGCTTGATAGAATTGACCTAATCATGTACACTCCCCCTTTATTGACAGCACCTGAGTCAGTGCTATCTTGATTGCCTGGCAGCTGACACCAGCCTTTGTAAATTTGTGAGCAGTCACTTGTTTTTACACTCCATGAAGAAGACTGTGAGTTAAAATGCATAAGTGCATTTAATAAAGTCTTTTATTTTTATTTTTGCAGAGCTGTGTGCATTGGTATATTTTGGTTAAGACTTATTGAACACAAAGCTGAGTCCAAACAATCTCTTTTTTGGTCTCATGATATGTCCTTGGAACCGAAAAGCACCTGTTTTTTTATCCCTGCATTCGTGAAGTAGCACTACTCAGCCAGTCTACTGGCATTTTCTCTCTATACAGTTAAATATTCTGATAATAAAATAAAATCCATTTAAATATTTAACTAAATATATATGCCTACTTATCTGCAGCATGTGTTTATTTTTATTTTTATGGAGAGGCACTATCTACGTCAGTGGCAGTCCCACTACAGTGAAACTACCACCCACAAAGTCCCCCGCCTCAAGGAAATGCACAATGTGTGTGTTTGAGCGCTGAATGGGCGGAGGTGTTGAGAGTGGGATGTGTCTGACATTTCTCTTATTTGCTTTCATAGACTCGCCCCCTGGATGCTCTGGTGGTCTTTGTGTGAATTAGGAGAGCAGCTAAAAGGTTAAAGAGTTAAACGTCAGTTATAGAAGAGGAGGGGATGAAGGGCCAGCACGATAAGAATCTGACTTCACCAGACACATAACAGACTGTAGGTGTATTATGACATCACAAAGCCAAAGGATCAAACCAAACAAAGTTTGTCTGTTGGTAAAGAGCCTATAGGCGAAGTCTTTAAACCACACAGGGGTTTCTTGATCAGACCACTTACAGTAATCAGTGCTCAATCCTTAAAAATATGCAATCAGGGCTTGGTGCCTGTATTTTAGAAATACTGAGGTCATGAGTTTAAGACCCCTCCATCTCCATAATACCTAACAACGTGAAGTACAGAGAGATCATAGTTTTCTTTATTTGGACTTTCCTGCAGTTATAACATCTGAGATGGAGATCTAAATGCAGTTTCAAACCTTTCTCAACACTGCTAGAAATTCAATTCTGATGCTGAATCTTTTACCTTTTTATCTATTTGTTGCCCTATACTCAAATGTTATTATAATGAGTGTAAACAATGGAATCAGCCATTCAAATGCAGATCAGGTGGTTCAATTGTATGTCTCCCAGGGTGCAAAAGTCCCAGATTCCCAGAGGACTTGACCTCAATGTTCTCAAAAGTTAGCCCTAAATTAAAATTTCAGATTTAATTTCAGGGTTTTCAATAACAGTTCAGATATGATACTAAACATTTTAGTGAGAGTTTTCTTTCTACAACAAACAAACCAAAAACAGCTGCCCCTCCAAATTTAAACTAGTTCTACAGTAGTAGCCAACACAAGGCATGACACCGACTTGTTTCATTTCACATCACAATATTTGGCATACTTTCTGTCATAAAGTGAGGGCAAACCCTCAGTTACTCTGTTTGAAAAATGTGTTTTTCATTTTTCACTCCCTAGGAATATTGTTATATTTTACTTTCTGTAAAATATAACAAAGTACCTTTCAATACGATGCTACCAAAATTGCAGCACAGTTTGGGACTTCCCATGGGGGTCACGTGATGATTTAAAAAAAAAGAACAAAAAAATATTCCAGTTTTTTATATTATATATATATATATATATATATATATATATATATATATATATATATATATATATATATATATATATATATATATATATATATATATATATATATATACTCCATTATTGTTATTTTGCTGCTTTTTCTTGTGTAATACTGACATTTTCATGTCTCCAGGCTTCTGAAATTATCCTTCAAATGACTCAATCTAACAGCCAATTTCAGTCTGTCTGAGTGTGAAAACATTAACACTGAACATGATATCTGTTGATTAGGTTTTCTGGATATAATGATTTAAAATAGAAGGCAGATCATTATCAGCCATCCAGCCTGGTCATCAGAGTAGTTGTAAGTGAGGTAAGTTTGAGCTATGTGAAGGTCGCTGTTTCAAAACCCCGCTCTGTAAATCCCCCACAGGGACATCTGTGTTTGTGGCATGAACAGAGTGGGCTGTGTGGCCTGCAGGGTGATATCAAGGTGACATCATGACATCTCTTCAACATGTGGTGGGAGCATGATGGGGGGGCAGACATAAGGGTAACACTTTATAATACCAATCGGTCATAAGTCATTTATAATCCTTGAATTAATAATGAACTAATCATTAACAAAACATTTATACATGTTGGTTAAGGATTAAGAGATATGTTAACATATACATGTAAGCCATCTACAAATCTCAACTAAATCATGAAATAATCAAATCATTATTCAATATTTAATAAGTAATTTAAGTTGATATACATCTTTATATGGTATGTCAAGTGCTCCTCTGTGATAAAAAAAACAAACTAAAAACAGGTGATTTGCATGTGCTGCCATCTGTAGGCCGTAAGGCTTGACACTAAATATGAGCCAAGGTGTTTCCATAAACATTTTAAACTTGTATTTTCTCCACTATAGCTGCATGTAAACAGAAAGTTGCTGCAATATTTTATATTATCTCATTTCTTAGTAAACTGTCACAGTTGGTGCAGGGTTGGATCCAATAGCAGACAGGACATAACAGGCAGCATACAGGAACTGAATAGCAAATATTTATTCTCCAACAAATTAGAAAACTAAGTCAGAAAACAAGGAGCAAAACAGGGAATCACAACAAACAAACCAAGCCTAAAATAACAGACAGGTGGAAATGTGCATGGAGCTCATCACAAGACAAGACACAGTTGGACCAGGAATAACGAGGAAAACACAGATTGGTTAACAAGACAATGAGGACTGGCAACACAAGGCAGACTGACGAGGCTAGACACAAAACAGGTGTAAAAGGAAAAGACATGAGGGCTTCAGAAACATATAAGGAATACAATGGCAAGCATAACCAACTCAAAATAATAAAAAATTAAACAAGGAACATAAACAGAAAACCCAAAACCATCAAGAAATAAGCCACTGGAATAAAGGAAACAAAAGACATACTGGGATAAAGTCTAAAGACCAATGGCCACAGAGCAGTACCGTGACAATAAACAGTCAAATTAGTGACTCTATTCTTGATGGGTAGCATTCACCAGACACTCTGAAATGTGGGTAAAACACATGGTGTGGTATCTTTGAATAGAGGCAGCAACTAACGATTCTTTTTTTATTATCAATCATTCTGCAAATGATCTTCTAGATTAATGGATTTATTGTACGGAAGAGGATTAGGGCCACATGGGAGAAACGTATTTCAATTCTGAGTTTAAAGTCCAAATTCACATATGGTCCTAATCCTCAATTGTTGGTCAATAAAATTTCAGGAAATAGTGACACGTGCCTGTTAGAATCTGAGGTGATGTCTTCAACTGACTAAAACCCAAAGATATTCAATTTACTATCACATGAAACAAAAAAAGCCACAATTCATCACAATTTATAAGCTGCAACCAGGTTGGTATTTTTGCTTGGAAATGTATATATCTTTAAGCTGCTCATTTGTGTAAGATTTTAAAAAGAAATGCCCAAACAACACACATCACGCCAGGAAATTCTAGGATTTTTAATATTACATTTTTCATTGCGCCAGGTTTGAGCAACTTACTGTCAAATACCTGAAAAACTAAGGACACAAGTTTAAAACAATGATATACACACCTGATAAGAGACCATGTCAGAGCCTTACCAAAGACCAGGGACGGGGCCGAGCGTCGTCTCTGAGCCAAGTGTCTGAGGTGCTGTAAGAAAACAGAGGACTTGTAAGTGAAACAACATATATCTACATGTACTGTATCAATGTATATTTATTTGTGGGCCTTTCTTTTATTCATTTTATTAATGGGATGTTCAAACATTGTACACTACTTATGTACACCACTGATCTGACGCCACCATCTACAGTACCTTGTGCTAATCACTGTTGAAAAAACTATGTTTAAGGTTTGGTTAGGTTTAGGCACAAGAACGACTTGGTTAGATTTAGAGAAAGCTCAAGGTGTGGGTTGACACTGCTACCTCCTTAAGACTCAGGATCGTTGTCGTCATGGTTACAGTTAGGCCTGGCAAACTCGATTCCTTTTAAAGATTTGGTTATTCTGATTCACTCACTAAACTGATCCAGGTTGTGCGAGTCACTTGAGTCACTTGAGTCAGTATTGATCTATAGGCGAGCTTGTAATGTTTCGGACTGTCTGCTCGACCTCATTGCATTTAAACACTACATTTATACACCAAAACCTACAGTAGGCCTAGCTAGGCTACGTGCAGAACATTGTATGTTATTTCAGAAGTGAAAGAATGGCTTTTGTTGTTGATTTGCTTTAACCTGAGCTCAAGGAGAGACTTCACTCGCTTGTCTGAATCAGATCCACTCATGACAACATAGCCAGCTGATTTGTCGATGACTCGTGAGTTGTCGGCAAGCCGAGGCGAGCTTGCAATGTTTCCGGCTCTGAGTCTGCGCGTTGGGAAGTTCCTATAACCTGTCTCGGACTGTCTCTCTGCTCAAAGAGTGCTGTCTCTTTGACTCGTGAGTCAATGTAAAGAGTCGGGTTAAAGATCCGAGTGAATCACGACTCAAACAGGTTTCGTTACAATAATAAACACTTGGTTATGGTTAGGAATCGACCGCTGTCGTTGTTAAGAGAAACCAATGTTGATTGTCTGAGGAACTCAACAGTTATCTCCCATAGACCAGAGTTCCTTGACCTCTCAGTTAATAAAGGGGCTTCTTCAGCAGCACAGCGGTGTGTTCATGTTTTTCATCTTTTGTGCTTAATGTTGTTTGTATGACCAACAGTGGGTTGCAAAACAAAAAGGATTTCAGTCAGGGAGGAAATGAACAACAGAATAGATGGCTTGCTGTAATGGGAGATTCTACCAAGGACATACTTTATGTGGACAACAGTCAGCAAGGTCCTTGCGAAGTTAGCAGTGCGGCCATTACATAAACTCTGCACTGCATCATTGTTTTCACAACATTAATTATTGTGTTAAAAACTGCTCCAGTTCTGTTAAATAGAACTGACACATGATTAAAATTTCCACCACGATCATGTAGTACGGTAAAATGTTTAAAACGGTCATCATATGGCATTAAATAGAACGGTCATATATGTCGTTTTGGGAGTCATTGGCAATCAACCTATTCTGTCCCTTGGGTATGAGGATCTGTTGAATTTATCACGAGGGGGACATGAATGTTTCTGCCATCCAACAGTTGTCAAGACATTTTACTCAAAACCACAAATGAAGCTCGAGGTGACACTACATTAACAGGGGATCATCATATTTAGTACATTTGTATTTACAGACATTCATGTTCTGGGGAACATGAATGTTTAAAAAAAAATCATGACAATCCGTTCCAACAGTTGTTGAGATATTTCAGTCTGGACCACTGGACCAACTCAGTTTTTTTTATCAACCCTAAATTAGAGATGAGATAAAAGGTTAGGGTTCCTAACCTCTAATTCATCTTTTCATTTTCCCAGCAGGAACAGTCTTCCATACACACACCAACTTTGTTCTGTTGTGTGTAAGAAAACAAACAGATTTTCCATCTTGTTGTGGCTGCTCTTGTGCTCCAATTGTTGGACCGACTAAATAATTGGGTTAAGCAGATCTGAAGACAAAGAGAAAAACAGCTAAACTAGACAAACAAAAGCTGGAATACTTGACAAAGCATCTCTTTCTGGCTTCTGTCTCTGCAGCTGGTTCCATGCTGGCACACAAAGTCCACTGACTCATGATAAACCAGGACTAGTACACACAAGACCGGGGTGACCTACCAGTCCAGGGTGCACACATACTTCACTGGGAGGTATGGATCCTCCTATACAGCACCGTTACTGTTGATGTACACAACATGTTACCAAACTGATTCACATGAGAGTTTTCTGTTTCAATGCTCCAATACATTTACAGGTCAGAGTTCACATTTGGCTTAGGGGAAACACAAATTTAATGTGGCAACAGACTTGACACAACACCAGGAAATCACGTGGCTATTTTTGGGGACAGTTGGCAATTTCAATAGGCAGAAGGCTAGCGTGACCATACCTTAAGAGGATTTGCGGCAGTATAACAACTTCACGCTACTTCAGCCTTTCAATTTTTGAGAGAGAAAGTCATGATGGGCACAGCCAGAAGACTTTTCTTGTCAGAAAAACACACACGTGGGACACTTTAGGTGTTTGAGCTATTAACCACTTGTGTCATTCTCTGATGAGGACAGACTCCAATTTCAAACCAGGAAATTAAACTTTGAAAAGCAGAATTTCCACTGACACATAAAGAATTAACTTTCTGGTCTTAGTTTACAGAGGCGGCATGTGTATGTTGATGACAATGGTTTGAATCTGCACTCAGAGACCCTCCATAATTACCAAAAAGTTGCTATTGTTGAAAGCAACACCTGGCTTTTTAACTCCATTCAAAAGTTTCATTGCCATCTGCCAATTATTTATCTTCAACGCCAGATACTTTCAATGTCATCTGCCTTAACTGAACAGAAATCAATCTGACCCCAGCCTTGTTTCCTTTCACCAAATACAATGAGTCAAGGAACATGAAAACGTTGTTCATCAGTATTCTTTCATACTGTATGGACTGGTGAATTGTTCCTCTCCTGGTCCTTGACCATTACTGACCTTTTTTTCTTACACATCTTATGTAACATAGCCTTCAAACATCTCCCTCATACAAACAGCAACTGATAATGTTGATGTAAGTGTCAGATTCATGAGTCTGGAACAATTAACAAAGCAGCGTCTCGCACTAAATCACACTCAGCTGTCGTCTTTTTCACCTTTGCGTATTGGATGGCGGATCAATACTCACAGGATGTAGAGAAGCTGCAGCATCATCATAGCTTCCTCTCCTCATTGTTGCAACTCCATAATCTGGAGAGTCCATGCTAGTGTCCTCGAGCAGAACCTCAACCCCCTTCTGCCGTGTACTGTTAGTAGTCAGTTGGTAGTTTTCACTTTGCATGTAGAGAAGAAGTAGTTTGAGGGTTCTGCTGTGAACGAGCCGGGGAGCGGCTGCAGAGTGGCGCCTCCGGTCCTGCAGAACAGCTTCTTCTAACCGGTGCTAATGAGGGTTATAACAATGGAGGCCCGGCTGGCACACAGAATAGGAGAGGGGGTTTTTGTGCCTGACCTGCACCCACAGTGCCACCAACACCCCCCACCCTACCTCGCTCCATCTCCATCCCAGCCTGTCCTGTCCTGTTCCGCTCCAGTGGGGCAGCTTCCTCCCATAATGAGATCGTCGTGCCTCCCATCAGGCCCTGCTGCCCCGTCCCCATTTCCAGGCTTAACGAGGGTGAAATGCCGTGACTGACAGTGCCTCTGAAAAACAGGGTCTCCCAGATTCCACACACAAACACACACACACACACACACACACACACACACACACACACACACACACACACACACACACACACACACACACACAGATGTACAATTATGAGTTTTTAAAGTTACTTTCAGGTTTAGCAGGCAAAAAAAAAAATCCAAGGACAAGTGGAAAAGAGTAAAAGATATTTTTCAAGGTAGTAAAGTTTGAAAATAATGTCTAGCTGAACAGTTGAACAGCAGTGAGAGAAATCCATCTTTCTATTTACATGTAGTTAGCTTGTTTTGTTTCAGTGTGTGTCACTAGACAGTCTCTCTGTGTCTCTCGAACATTGATTAGCGGAGACATTAAGAATTTTAGCTGAACATGTTTTTAAAGCAGAAATAAAAAAGTTAAAAAAAAAAAAAAATTGGACGGAACCCGGCAACCACAGTTTGTCTAAAAGAGTAAAGTGGCTCACTGCAAAAACAGAGCTCTGAATCTTTGACCCAGCGTGGCCAATCACCGCCGGCTCATAGACACACATCTCCTGATCTACTTTCTCACAATATGCACACATGCAGAACAAAGAACAGAAATAACTTGATTTATAGGATATTTTAAAATATATTGGGATGTTATGTTCAAGGATATACTGTGCATACATGATACACAGTAGTGGAGGAAGTATATATATCAATATATGTCAATATTGTGTTTACAGTTTGTTCCACTGCTCCTAAGTGGCCAAAAACAATCAATGAATCGTAATAACTTTGTTAATGATACTATAAAATCTCACAGTGGCTTAACATATTGACCCTGCACCATCCTTCCCTTACAAATATAAAAATGTAATACTGACACACTCATCCCTTAATAATAAACCCTGGATACAAAAGACTTTTACTGTGACACCATCGTCAGCTAAGGATTAAAAACAAACGTTGGACTTCAACTTTTATCCATGTTACAATTTGGTTTTGTATGACTTTTTCTCTAAAGTTTTATTTTAAATATGTTGACTCCCTATTTTCTTGATCTTTCCAAAAACATAATGAATTAGCTTCCTTATTTATCATTTAAATTCACCAATTACCCGCTGGAGCTCTTGTCCTCAGCTATAAATCATTACATGTCATTTAGCTGACACTTTTATCCAAAGCAACTTACAATTGCTTTATGTGTCAGAGGTCAAACACCTATGGAGCAACTAGGAATTAAGTGTCTTGTTCAGGGACACATCAGTTGATGTATCACAGCGGGAATAGAACCCAGGTCTCCCACTCTAAAGGCATGTGTCATATCCACTACACCATCACCACTCCTAAATCAGATACTAATGCTAATGTTTGAGTCACAGACAGACAGGTAACTACATCTGTAAGAATTCCAGGGTCTCCATTCCACCTGACCTGCAACTATTTGGACTAAACATACAATCTCCAGAGATATTAAAACAAACAAACAAACAAACAAACATCACATGTGCCTTGTGTTATAAAGTGCTTTGAGTTGGCCCTGGAGGACCCCATTTATTCTTGTTTAGAAAAGTTAATGGTTTCCATCCAGTTGTCAAAAGCTCAGCGTGGAGCCACTTTTGAGTCAGTCATTTGTTTTCATGACTGGTTTGATTTTGGCTTTACGGTGGCAGTGATGGCTGACTTATTCAATTATTGTCACTACTGCAATTTATGATTTCACAATTTCTTTAATAGATCTACTTTCAAAACAAGTTCCCATTTTGTAGAGGTGAGTGTGTTTGGATTGGCATTAAAAACTGATGGCCCAGACTGATATGTCTCTTGGTGAAGCTTTCTCTTGGCCAGATGCAGCTTTTTCCTTCCAAATTGGAATATTTAAACACACTAACCAAAGCACATGCACCTTTGACAGCATGTTGATGTTCTTTCCTTGCTTTTTACAGCATTTTTAAACATTGTTGAGCGTGCGTCACCACAGTAAAATTCCTGATATAACCCTGTTCATAGACGGAAATGCAATTAAGTCGTGTTGCTGATTTGAACAACGGAGAAAACCCTCATCAATGCAGCCTATTGTCAAGTGGTTACATAATCTGTAGCACATACACAATGCTGGGCTTAACATCTCACTGCTCATCTATAATGACCTTTCACAGGAACAGTCTGACATATTATCTATAACCAGTACTTTAATCTTGTGCTTTGGTGTCCTGATATTTAAAGAAGTCACTCTTCTTGGGCAGGCTGTGCAACATCTCACATTTTACTTGTTTTATACATTAGCAAACACGCCCCAAAGCGCATTTTTTCACTTTAACATTTTTCCTGTTTTACATGAATTGGGTTTGGAGAGCTGCCAACACAATAGTGACATACACTCAATACTGTGCCTGAATGCATCCTCTGTAGACTGAGATGGAGCATTGAAGCTGATGCTCTGCTAACGTGCTGCTCACGCTACGCCTATGTAGACACACTGTATGTCCAATATTCACTTTCCTTTTAGCTCTGTTTTTAGTATCTACCATCTCCTGGGGGAAATATCTGGCTTTTCAGCTTCTAATTGATCCACTGTGTTCACTAGCTAGTCGCTAACTTGGTTTGTCCTCCGTTTGGTGCTGGACAATGCATATTGTTGCTCTGAAAAAAGCAAGCTCTACGACTGACAACTTACCATTACACATAGTTTTTTAATCCCTTGTTATGATAAAAAAAAAATATGAATATAGCAGCTTTAAATATATTAAATCATCAAGAGTACAGGGCCATTATCACCATTTAGATAACTGTTAAAACTAATACAGTCCTGATTGAGTTTTTTCTACACTCACATAAAGACACTTAATGTCTAATTGCCGCCAAATTGGACTACATGGAGCATTCAAAAATGAGATGAAAGTGATTCTGGTCTGTGAGGGAATTTTAATTTCTTTCCATTTATGCAGCTGTTGAATTACCAGAGAATGAGACCGTGGACTGATTAGAAATGTGAGAATATTTGAATGTTGAACAGTTTATTAATCTCAGTTAAAATACATTTGATATCATACTTCATTGTTTTTTGCAATTTTCTCTATACATCTTTTAGGATGGAGGATTTTATGATGGAGGACTTTCAATTGCTGTGCATTCAAGAAACACATTTTTAATATAATTTCTATGTCACAAGGGACATCTGAGTGTTAGAAAAATTATGTTTTAAGGGCTACAGAGAGAGAGAATACACTACAAGGACAAATTCATTGATCAACTTTCTGTTAATATCTGAAAGTTAGAAACAGACAGTTACAACAGAGTTAATGGCCAAATACATCTTTAAAATTATGAAAATGTTGTCCATGTAACCGCAGCTAGTTTTATTTTATTTTTAGGCCCTTATTATAACAGGAGAGCTTAGACATGAAAGGTGAGAGAGAAGGGAATGACATGCTCTTTGGATGCTTTTTTATAGACCTTAGTGGTCCCCTAATACTGTATCTGAAGTCTCTTTCCTGAAATTCAGCCTTGGTGCAGAATTACAGCCACTAGAGCCAGTCCCAGAATGAGCTTTCCTTAGGATGTGCCATTTCTGTGTCTGTTGCTATTGAGGAGGAGAGAAGGGGGGGCAAGGTGGAGAGTGGGGGTGTGGCCTTGACCAACTGCCACTTTGCTCGTTTGAAAGCCATGATGCCTCTCTCTCATGGGTGGGCCAAATTCTCTGGGCGGGCAGAGAAAGGGGAGGTAACCTTGCTCCTTATGACCTCATAAGGAGCATTTTCTAGATCGGCCCATCTGAGCTTTCATTTTCTCAAAGGCAGAGCAGGATACCCAGGGCTCGGTTTACACCTATCGCCATTTCTAACCACTGGGGGACCATAGGCAGGCTTGGGGAACTCACATTAATGTTAAAAAACCTCATAAAGGGAAATTTTCATGCCACGGGACCTTTAACGATGGCTCTGTTCCATTTAGCTGTGCCAGTGATCCGACTACAGAGCCCTTCAACAGTGATCCAACTACAGAGCCCTTCAACTGGTAAATGGACTGTATTTATATAGCGCTTTTCTAATCTTAAAGACTACTTGAAGTGCTTTAACATAGTACAGGAACCATTCACACATGGTGCAGATAAACACTAACACTCATTTACAATGGCGCAGCATCAGGACCGATTCTGGGTTCAATGTCTTGCCCAAGGACAATTCAACATGAAACTGGGATCAAACTACCAACCTTCCGATCGGTGGGCAACCGCTCTTACCACCTGAGCCACAGCCAACCCTAGTATACCTTAATGGAATTCAGCCATTACCAAGATTATTATCACCTTCTGGGTTTGACAAATAAAAACAGAGACACATGATTGACTTTTTGTGGCACCTCTGATTTAAAGTGCCAAGAACTACCAAGTTTACATGTACTTTAAAGTCATAATACAAAAACATGTAACACAGATCATATTTGCATGTAACATATAATTATAGCAATTACAGGTAGCCTGTGATTGTTTACATGTCAGTATTCATCACTGAATATAACACTGAAATGACAATTTGAACTTGAGTTCTGCTCATGGAGAGTATACATGACCTAAGAATTTAACAGGATGCAGGCTGTTAAGCAAATAGAAACTCTTATTTATAGGCATGTTTATTTACAGCACGGACTTTTGGGTAGATGGCTGTCCACAGTTTAACCACACTGCCGACCTACAGATGCCCTGTCTAGGGTGGCCCTGAAGGTC
The DNA here is from genome assembly GCA_023566125.1 of Zingel zingel. Classification (NCBI taxonomy): domain Eukaryota; kingdom Metazoa; phylum Chordata; class Actinopteri; order Perciformes; family Percidae; genus Zingel; species Zingel zingel. The sequence continues at coordinate 22,163,451 of CM042332.1, read as the reverse complement.
AAAAAACAAAGCATTTCAGAAAACACAAAAGCATTTCACAGAACAACATTTTAGAAAACAAAACATTTCACAAAACAAAACAATTTGCACAAAACTGTGCAAATACATCTACTAATGCTGCTCGACACATCTTCAGTGATGTTCCTGGAATCACTGGGTGTTTCGGGTCTTTCAATATCATACACCCTCATCCAGGCGACCCAGCTGAGGCTGGTCAGACCCCAGCTTGTGTCCAGTTGGCGAATCTAGCTACTTTGCCCCCATGGAACTCCTCTATTGAGCCATAGCCATCTTGAGGCTTTCTCTGCTGCTTTGGTGGTATTGTGGATGGCTCTTCTCCTCCTCACTCCATCGATGCCTAACAGACTGAAGGCTCTGAACAGGGATCGTGCTGCAAAGCCCCTGCATCCGACCTCTATTGGGAGACACCTTGCTCTCCATCCGGCTTGTCGACACTCGCTGACCAGTCCCTTGTACTTGGCGAGCTTCCTTTCAAAGGCCTTTTCCAGGCGGTCTTCCTAAGGGACTGTTAGCTCCAAACACCTCAACATTTCACAAAACAAAACAACATTTCACAAAACACAACAGCAAAGCAAAAAACAAAACGACATTTGGTGAGACCCAAATCGGAAAAGGTAGGTACGTATTGGACAATGATTCCTCGTTGCTGATTGGATGTACTGGCTGTCAGTCTGTGACAAACGGTAGTTCTTCTTTTGGATTTAAGGCAGACTGGGTGCCTTAGAGCGCATTGCTGCCTCACAGATAGGGATGATAAAATCAAGTAAAACGTTAAATTGCTGTGCAGCAGTTCAAAAGCTGGGAAGGGGGACAGGCTCGGCTGAAAAGACATGCATTGCATGCATCATTTGGAAATGTTGCACTCTTAGCATTAGTTTTAATACAGTAAAAAATGCCCAGCACAGGGTGGTTAGGCCACGGACTGTAGCGAGTCTCCATGCGCACCTTCTAGTTTGGTTTATGTGCAATTTAGTAATATGCAAACGGTCTGGGTGAAGGTGAATATACTGTAGATCCGCTGGTGTGGTAATTATTAAATACTAATAATAATGTATTTCAGCTCATACATGTACATGGTCACATAGTACCAGTAATTAATGTTACACAACAGCGTTTTCACTACAATGTGTTTCAAGGATAAAATGTGAGACGCTACTTTTGGTAAAGAGAAAGTTGAAAAAGATGATGAGCCAGGGTAACTGGACATTTCCTTCATAAACAAGCACAATATGGAGTTATAACTGACCGGTATGATGTGTGTAAGGGTCTGAATGTGCGTAACGGCACTGCGCTCTGATGCGGCACTTTAGAGGCTTCAGATTTATCCATATCAGTCCAGCTGGGTTTAGATGCTGCCGGGATTTAATGAACTGAAGCAGAAACTTTTTATCCACTATAAAGCAGCTGTGGACAGCAAATACTGAATTGCCTTCAATGTAGACTGATTTACTAACTTTCGTTATGTGACGTTATTTTCTGTGCCGATTTTGGAAGAGTGGCTGATAACTATCTATCTATCTATAAAATTATCCATCCCTGAGCCTGTGATTCACTCGGATCTTTCACCCGAGTCTTTAAATTGACTCATGAATCGCGAGTCTCTAGTATCATTAACTCGGATCAATTGAGTCCTACTACAATTCATCTAAAATGATAACAGTGCCACACACAAACCTCTTGCAACATTAGCTGCTACTAGTCCTAGCCATCTTAGCTGCCAAAAGCTTTATAACTTATAATTTCATAGGCAACGACAACTCCAGAAGTCAACTCAAGCGACTGAGTGAACAGAGATTGTTCGAGACAGGTTATAGGAACTTCCCGACCCACAGACTCAGTGCCGGAAACACTGCAAGCTCACAGACCGTGGGACTAACTCAAGAACTCATGAGTCCTCGATGACTCATGAGTTGTCGCGTCAGTCAATTGCGCGAATCAGCCTATGAGTGGATCTGTAGCAGACGAGCGAGGTCTCTCCTCGAGCTCAAGGTAAAGCAAATCAACAACAAAAGCCATTCATGTCCCCCTCGTGATAAATTCAACAGATCCTCATACCCAAGGGACAGAATAGGTTGATTGCCAATGACTCCCAAAACGACATATATGACCGTTCTATTTAATGCCATATGATGACCGTTTTAAACATTTTACCGTACTACATGATCGTGGTGGAAATTTTAATCATGTGTCAGTTCTATTTAACAGAACTGCAGCAGTTTTTAACACAATAATTAATGTTGTGAAAACAATGATGCAGTGCAGAGTTTATGTAATGGCCGCACCGCTAACTTCGCAAGGACCTTGCTGACTGTTGTCCACATAAAGTATGTCCTTGGTAGAATCTCCCATTACAGCAAGCCATTTATTCTGTTGTTCATTTCCTCCCTGACTGAAATCCTTTTTGTTTTGCAACCCACTGTTGGTCATACAAACAACATTAAGCACAAAAGATGAAAAACATGAACACACCGCTGTGCTGCTGAAGAAGCCCCTTTATTAACTGAGAGGTCAAGGAACTCTGGTCTATGGGAGATAACTGTTGAGTTCCTCAGACAATCAACATTGGTTTCTCTTAACAACGACAGCGGTCGATTCCTAACCATAACCAAGTGTTTATTATTGTAACGAAACCTGTTTGAGTCGTGATTCACTCGGATCTTTAACCCGACTCTTTACATTGACTCACGAGTCAAAGAGACAGCACTCTTTGAGCAGAGAGACAGTCCGAGACAGGTTATAGGAACTTCCCAACGCGCAGACTCAGAGCCGGAAACATTGCAAGCTTGCCTCGGCTTGCCAACAACTCACGAGTCATCGACAAATCAGCTGGCTATGTTGTCATGAGTGGATCTGATTCAGACGAGTGAGTGAAGTCTCTCCTTGAGCTCAGGTTAAAGCAAATCAACAACAAAAGCCATTCTTTCACTTCTGAAATAACATACAATGTTCTGCACGTAGCCTAGCTAGGCCTACTGTAGGTTTTGGTGTATAAATGTAGTGTTTAAATGCAATGAGGTCGAGCAGACAGTCCGAAACATTGCAAGCTAGCAATACTGACTTAAGTGACTCGCACAACCCGGATCAGTTTAGTGACACACAGACTGACAGCCAGTGCATCCAATCAGCAACAAGGAATCATTGTCTAATACGTACCTACCTTTTCCGGTTTGGGTCTCACCAAATGTCGTTTTGTTCTTTGCTGTTGTGTTTTGTGAAATGTTAAAGTGTTTTGTGAACTGCTGTTTTGTTTTCTGGGCCACCATACCTGTCTCTGTATCAACACTGACAGTCAGAGTTCATAGAGAGACAAACAGGGAGCCTTTGGCAGGTTTATTGTCCAAGATGGTGGGGGCATTCTTCGCTGTCACCGGCCTGCTCAGGACATGATTGCTGTTGGCGTGCGGTTTTTTTGTCTTTTTCTTTTTGCCTTTGCCCTTGCTCCTGCTGTGAGTTATGACCCGAGATAAATCAACATTCTTCTTTTGGACACAGCCTCTTTCCTGGAGCTGAATGTGGATGGGATATTGGTGGACTTCGGCAATGTCGACGCCCACTCGGTTTCCTCCCATCTTGGGCCAGAAAGAGAGGAGCAGGCAGCGAAGCTCCTTTTGGAAAGGCTTGTTAAAGTAAAAGTAGATGAACGGGTTGTAGATGTGGGAGCTTTTGGCGAAAAGGGCGGGGAACACAAAGCCCTCAGGAGCCATGTACTGGCTCTCCTTGTGGAAAATGAAGAGGAAGGACACAATAGCGTACGGCGCCCAGGCAATTACAAAACCCAGGCTGATGCAGAAAAACATCTGGAAGAGGAAGTAACATATTACAAAAGATTACTACACTGGAAATGTCATTGCGCTGTAAAAATGTGAAACTTAATGAATCATTCCTCATGATGCACACTAGTAACTATCACTATAATCCCATACAGCTTGTTTCCTATGAGACTGTGCACAAGAGGAACAAGAGCATCTAATCTTTGCTCTTTCTAAGTGAAGTACTGGATAACGTTAACTTTTCATGCCTCTAAAATTTATTCAAAGAAAAAAAAAGAAAAAAACAATCAAATCACTCCATGGCTGACCTTTCTTAACCAGTAGACACATGCAACTTTGATAAAAAGTAGACATTTCTTTGTTTATCAGGTCACAAGCCAAAAAATGTGCTTATCCAAATGGTTTGGTTGATTTAGAACTGTCTCCTAGGGTGTAATTTCCAGTGGGGACAGGGGGGACATGTCCACCGCACTTTTCAAACTCCTGTTTGTGTCCCCTCTCCCCCCCCCCCCCCCCCCCAACTTTCAATTCGTTTGATATTATTTTATTTATAGGTCTCGGTCATCTGCCCCTATTTTAAACAATAAAGAAAGTAATACATCTTTTTCTTTCTTATTTTCTGGAAAAATATATAATTACTATCAACTTAATTATTTTCCAGATTTTGTATCATCATAGACCCTAAACTTATGTAGAAATGCAGGAAATATGATTCAAATAGAAAACCTTTTTTCGGCAGAGGACCCCCATACCCCCTATTTTGTGTCCCCCCTACTTCACACACCAAAGTTACACCCTTGACTCTCTTTATTACAAAATGTGTCCACCAGAGATCATTTCTAATTGTATTTAATTAATAGTACAGTGTATATCTTGTTTACAATTCTTTACATATAAAAGGAATTCTAAGAAGAAAAAGTATGTCATGTAAAAAAAAAAAGGTATTAAATGAAGTACCCTATTGGTATTAGTATCCCTTTAAGGGTAACCCTATTGGTACTGGTACCCAGCCTTAATATGCACTGACACCAGAGCTGTTTTCAGATTCTTTTGGGGAAAGCCTAAGTCAAGTCTCCAATCATGTCTCAAGTTGTTTAGAGAAAGTCCCATCATGTCTTTTCTTACCAGGTCAAAACCTGAGACTTAAATGTTTCTGTTTTCTACTTGAGTCTCAAACAAATTGATAGAGAGTCAAATCAAATCTCAAATAAGTTTTAGAGCAGTCAAGTCCAAGAGTATGTCTCAAGTCCTCATATATACCTAGATTTCAGGTAGTCACTGCTCCTGGCAAGGAAGTAGCCCCCCAAAAAAACCTGCATTTGCTCACCACGGAGAGTTGTTTTTCAGCGTATCGCCGGTTGTTGCAGCTGTGTCTCGCAGACAGCAAGTTGGAGAAGCGAGACACCTCGTAGAGGATCTGACACTGGGACACCACGATGAGGAGGATAGGAACCATTGTGAAGCAGGCGAAGGAGCAGATGACGTAGAAGGCATCCTTGGCTGAGGTATGATAACCCCTCCAGGCAACGGTGCAGGACAGTCCGTACGGCTCAGGGACGTACTCGCCCCAGCCAAACAGAGGGAAGCTGGACCACACAGCAGCGATGAGCCAGGTGGAACAGCACGCTATGTTGAGGTTAGTTCCTTTCAGCCACACAGCTGTGAAAAAAAAAACACTTATTTATCCAATAGAGTTACTGTTGAGTTACATATTGTATACATTCAATGTCTTAGCTGCCTTAGTGCCTAAAGGAACGGTTCAACATTTTGGCAAGTTTGCTTATTCACTTTCTTGTTAGATGAAAAGATTGACTTTCATATTTGTGTGGAAATATGAAGCTACAGCCATCAGCCAGTTAGCTTAGCTGAGCATGAAGACTGGAAACGGGGGGAAATAGCTAGCCTGGCTCTGTCCAAGGTTAAAAAAAAATATACGTCAAGATTTAACAAACAATATAATGTTTTAATTAGTGAGCTTTTGAGGTGCTGGTAGGCAGATTTTGTTACATTTGGACAGAGTCAGGCTAGCTATTTGGCTAGCTATTTCCCTGTGTTTACAGTCCTTCTGCTAAGCTAACTAGCTGCTGGCTGTAGCATAACTTTTCCTTACAGACACAAGAGTGGTATCAATCTTCTCAAATAAATCTCAGCAAGAAAGAAAATACACTTCACAATTTTTCACAAAATGTCCAACGATTTCTTTGAAAGAACTTTATTTGACTTGTCTCTCTGCTTTTATCTTTGTCTCTCCTTTCTAACTAAAGTGAGTGAAATCAATGATAAATCCTTTGTTTTTGGTCATGTACAGTACACCGTTTTTTTTAAAATATGGATTGTGTTATTTTTAACAAATTATTAGCTGATTTTTTATAAAGTGTAATTTTTTAAAGAAAAGTAAATCTCAAGCTATATGACTACAGAAAAACAAACCCAGCAGTTCTTAGTAAAAGGAGACACATCAGTTCTGTCAACATCTGGCTCTATCACGGTAACATCATTAATGTGGATATTTACGTATGCATAGACATGTTCTTTACACAGCAATTTTAGTTTAATATGACATTTGTGCCTTCTAAAAAATAGTTACTGAAGCATAAAGCAAAGACGCATTCTGATGTAACTTCTGACATCATGACATGTGGAAGAAAGAGCAAGTTAAGTAAGTAAAAAGGCTATGCAACGCTTCATCTACATATAAAAAGTCTTAAATGGAGCATGACGGGCTTTGTGGAAAGCTTTAGAGAAGGATTATTTGTTGTAAAACTACCAAACAATGTCTTAAGTAATTAAAATATTTTTATCTATGCTGCCCTTGAACCCTTTGTCACCATCCCTTCAAGCAACAACAACAAACTGCCCTAACCGTAAACCGATCTGTGGCAGGTCTTCAGGTAGCGGACTATGCTTATGGCGGCGATGGTGAACATGCCACACAGGCCAAAGATGTAGCAGCCGAGGCCGTAGTAAACACATGTGATGTTTTCTCCCAGCCAACTGTGGTGGAAAGAGGACAGGATGGAGAGCGGGTAGAAGCAGATGCAACAGAGGAAGTCGACCACGGCCAGGTTGATGCACAGCTGCTCTGAGCCCACCATCTTCTTCCTCCTGCGGTAACAAATCACCAGAACCAGTCCATTTCCCAGAACAGAGAGCAGAACTAAAAAGAAGAGCAAAACATTATTTCTGCTCACAATTCAAGCTACATTAACTGATTTTCGTTTGGCCACTAGGGCAACAAGCACAATTAATCAAAGAAAATCCTGGAAAATGAATACAGAATGCAAGTGCACACACACTTTAGTCTAATTACTCATACACAAGCGTAATTAGTCTAATGACTAAACAAGTGCACATCCATGAATGGCAAAAGGAGTTTGGTTACTATTGAGCCGGACACCTTACAAAAGAGCTGATTTCAATTAAATTTGATTTTGAAAGTTGAGCCTTGAGCCAAAAATTAGTTTTTTTTTACTTGTATTGAAAGAAAAAATAAATAATTTGATGCATTATGATCCAAGTGCAGAATCAATTATCACATATCAATCACATATATAGAGTTGTAGTCCTCTATGCAGAAGGTCAAGGGTTCGAGTCCGACCTGTGACGATCCTGCATGTCATCCCCCTCTCTCTCCCCTTTCATATCAAGCTGTTCTTTCCATTAAAGGATGAAATGCCCCATACAATCTTTAAACAAAAGAAAAAGGCACTACTTTTTTTCTTGTAAAGATGTGTTTAATTGAAAGATGCTTACTTTACAGTGCAATAACAATATGTAAGATACATAAACGTTTCCATTTGTGTATATGAGAAAATAGATTTAAAAGAAAGGAAAAGGAAAAAATACAGTAACAGATACAGGCAATGTGGTAGAAAAAGGTTATAAAAATATTAAAATTAGATTAAATAAAATAAGTAAACAAAATAGTCAAAGTCCTACTTTTCAAAAAGAAAAAGTGCTCTTTTACATGAAATACTAAATCAATGTTTCCTGTATTTCAGCAAACTAGCATAATTTCTACATTGTTTCGGCTATTTAGAATAATGATTTGGATTGTTTCACTGTAAAATAAGTAGAATTTACATTTAGTTTGAGCTGTAAAAATATATTTTTTAACTTAACCTAGCCTATATATATGTGTTAGGCTTTATATGTCCTCTCTCTTGTCATAGTGTTTAATATGTTTTCAGGTGAGGCATAAATGATAAATGTACGTACCCACGGAGAGGATGACCAGTCCCACACATATGTCAGCCGCTGGGGTCAGTTTGGAGGTGAAGGCAGAGATGGTCCGGTTGTCTTCAGAGGAGTTCAGAGCCATTGAGCTGTTTCTGACGACGTTGTCACGGCTAAAATCCAGACTCACAAAGTGAGATGTGTGAACAGAGATTTTTATGCAGGCGGGTGTGTCGCCATGGTAATTCACAGCGCGAGCTAACCTGCTCCGTGAAAAGCATGGAGGCGCCGCGCGTGCATGCTTTTAAACTCTCTGGAGGAAAAGGTGTTGCTCCTTCAGGATGTACGGAGTCCCAGAGGCGACAAACGGACAGCGTACCTATCTCTCTGGGTGAGGAAGGGATACCGAATGCTTGAATGGGCTAAAGATAGCGAGTTTAACCTCCAATTAGTTGGATTAGATCCTGTAAATTATATATAGTTTCCATTTATATATATACAAGCGTGTGTGTGTGCGCACAAAATGAGTATCATAAAAGATATAAATATTTTCAGTTTGCTGTACAAGAATGGTAAAAGCTCTAAATACTCCCAACCACCACCTACCGCCTAAATAAAATAAAGAGTTGAAAATCATTACTTAAAATTATACTTATTTGTGCACTCACATGTAATTACAGGTTGTCATTAAATGAGCTGTAATGATCGCTATGTTAGAATCTTTTAGTTTCTGAAGAGCACCGATAACTATTACTGCTACTGCTTGTTGTATCGGTATTGTAAAGGATCACAGTACTATTTCCACCACTGACTTTACACCTTATAAATAAAAAAGAACTTCAAAAGGACACATAAAAACACAACCTGATAAAAATAAAGATTATGTACACATTAAGATTTTTTAAACTTTAGTCTTTTTTTTTTTTTTAAATAAAGAAATGCATTTGTTATATACGGCACCAACAATAACTTTTCATGGGGCACAATGCTGATGACAAAAATTGCACCATCTGTCCTCTATGATGTACTACAATTCAACACACTAAGTGAGAGGAGGGGAAAAAAAAGACACTGGTGGTTATGCTTTGAGTAGAAAGATAAAGTAGACTTTAATTGATGGTGAAACCTAAATAAGATCTGCGATTACAAAACAGGTTCCCCAAACAGTTTTATAACGTCACAGGAGGTTGGAATGCTGTACTGACAGAAAGGCATCAGAAAGACTGGACCTAAAAATATGAACTTAGAAGAAGTTAGCTAGCAGACACTCAGGGTTCAGAGGGAACACCATTCAATTTAAAAAAAAAAAAGTCGTTCCTATGATCTACGGCAGTCAGATTAAGTTTATGAATACTCTTATCAACTCAGCGTCAACATCAGAATCTAAAAGCAAATGTGAGGTTATAAAGTCTGGAGATGCAGGGAGTGAACAGGCATTGATGGTAAAGATTACTTGGATTTTCTGGTGTTTAAGCGTTAATTTTTTTTTTATATAACTACTTCATATTGAGCCATGTTTGGATATAAAAACGCACAATACACAACATCAGCCTCAGTGCATTGCAAAATACCAGATAAGTGGTAAGACAAGTGTACGTCTTTGCTTTTCAGCTGTGACAGAAAACCATTTACGTTCCTAAGCACTGACTGCACTTTTCCTAGACCACGGAAACAATATACTGTACAGAAAATCTTAAATTGAGTGGCATATCCCTTTAAGTAGCCTCCAAACTAACATATACACATTTATGCACTCAACAAATATACACTCAAGCGCATCCCATCATAATCCATCTTCAAAATGAAACCTTCAAAAATATTTGCCTTGTCAAAAATATAGTACTGTAGGTCTCATATGTTTTTATTTCTTAATCTACTACTTTTAAAAGGAATAATTCGACATTTTGGGAAATACTCTTATTCAATTTTTTGCAGAGTTAGACGAGAAGATCGACACCTCTCATGTCTGCGCGGTAAATATGATGCTACAGCCAGCAGCCGGTTAGCTTAGCTTAGCATAAAGACTGGAAAAAGCGGGGGGGAAATTGCTAGCCTGGCTCTGTCCAAAAGTATCAAAATCTGCCTACCATCTCCTCTAAAGCTCAATAATGAGCATGTTTGTTTAATGAATATCAACAATCAAATGTAAAAACAACAATTCAGGAATAGTCCAGTGTGTAACGGCCCCTTAAAATGGTAAATGAGATTTTTACACGTCGTTGGGGCTGCGTTGGTGAGGGCGTGTTGTTTAAGGTACAATGAAATATGCTCCAGGAAATCCAGGTGGAGCAACAGAATAATGTGTTTAAACGGTTTGTAATACCCACAGACAGGATTTTATACCTCTGGAAAGTAAAATAAGTACTATTTTTTGTAAAATAACAACTATTTTATCTTTGGTCACGATTGTGAGGTAATCTACCAGGAATGTGTGCCTGCATGTATGTGATTGGCCAACGCGGCGCCTTGCTGGATGACTCGTTTTTTTTCCAGGGCTCAAGTTGGTCTGAACACAGCTTTAGAAAGAGCCAGGCTAGCGGTTTCCTTCCGTTTCCAGCCGTTATGCTATACTTAGCTAACCAGCTGCAGCCTGTAGCTTCATATTTGCAGTACAAAGAGAGCGGTATCAATCTTCTCATCTAATTCTCAGCAAGAAAGCCGATAAGTCTGATCTCCAAAATGTCGAAACATTCATTCATTTCCAGTCAGGCTGAAAAATGTTTCCATCCTTGAAAGCCCTGTCTCAATACTTTAGTGTAATCTTATAAATGCAGGTGTTACATTACACCTATTAGCTTCACGTTTTGACCCAGATAAAAAAAAAAAGATTTATCAACACCCGAAACAAAACAAAATAATCTCACAAATATGACATTGACCCTAATTGTGAACAAGTTTTAACTTCATAGTCCTAACTAGAGACATTTACAGAGAAATCAATCTGGGATTATTATTCTTTAGGATTTATCTTTTTTTGGCCATGCACCTCCCATTCTCTAGCTGTCCTGTAGCTTCTGCTCCCGATAACACGCCTTTTCTATACATCTATGGACACTAAATATCTAATTATGGATCTGGTCCCATCTGCCCCCAAATACTCCCAAAGTCTGCAGTTCCCTTCTTCCTCAAGGTTTGCACCCAAGTGTTGGCAGCAACAAGGAAAAGCACATTAAAAAATAGACATCTTTAAATAGCTATTCAGCTTGTCTAAGTGCAGCACAATCGGAAACATTGAATTCAAGTCATTATTTTCTCCCCTCCCAAGTACAATGAATATAACAAACAAAAACAAAAATCATTTTCAGTTAAGAAACTAAATGTGAAAGGATAAATCTTTGATCAGACAAATAAACAATATACTGCAGCCACACTGTAACATCCAAAAATAGTCTTAAGTTGAAATATATATATATATATATTTTTTTTTTTCTGCCAAAGAAATTCTAAGTAACTCTAAGTAGATTTAATATACTGTTGAGGTGTAATTTGTGTTTTTCTGTCTCAGTTAATCCTCTCCTGACAGTCCTGAACACAATGTCAAACCGTTACGGAATAAAAAACTGACATCCGGTGTCATTTGGCACATGGGGTGCTCTCGCTGGCTGCCACACTGACGTCAGGATCTTTGACCTTAGGATCTTTGATGTCTGTGGCGACGGCTGCAGCCTCAGCGCTCTTGTCTTGGTTGTCATTATTACTATTGTTGTTGTTGTTGTTGTTCTGGACACAAGGGAGCCCGCGGCTGTTGTTCTGGAACAGATTGGTGTTGCTGAGCCTCAACTCGTCCAGCTTCTTCCACAGCTCGTCCCTCTCCTGCTCCTTCTTCTTCTCCCTGGGAAGACAACAAAATATTAAAAGCAAATGACACAAATTCTGGCCATCAATTGAATATTTTGTCACGTTTACAATATGACAATTAAGCCCTACAAAAAAAAAAAAAAAAAAAAAAAATCTTAGGTGCCCCTGACTTCTGCAAACCCCTCAAAAGACTTCTATGGACATCACAGAGACCGCCAAATGTAAAACTAGGCAGTCTGCACTCATCCCCGCACTGCAAGACACCATAAACTAGAAGCAACTAGTAAACCTGGTAAGGAACACCTCCTCCAAACTTCAGTCCAGTGGTTCTAAACATTGGGGAAACGGCATGACCGAAAACAACAACAGTTGATGCTCACTGACCAAACACATCAGGCAAATTCACTGTCAGTGAGGCAGATAAAACTATAAGTAAGTAACTTTAATTTGCAATCTCTCATTTGCATAGGAATTGAGACCCTTTGCTATGGCAGTCCTTGAGCTCCTCAGATCCTTGAGATATACCTAGTCCTAGAGTCCACCCGTGGCAGATTCAGTGAAATGGACATGACTTAGAAAGATCCCACAATTCACAGTGCTTGTCAAATCAAGTTAACATCTGGTTTTCAAGGTGAACATAACTGAAAGGGTTTAACTGCCAGGTAAAAAAACAACAGAACTTTGGATCCTGAGGAGCAGGTCTGAAAGATGCTACACTGATTGTTTCTTTAAGAAAGAGAAGTTAAAATTTCTTAGCGTTCATGACAAACTGTTTTTGTGGCATCAGGGAAAACTACTGAAATTGACCCAGTTGGTATCCAACATTATGAGATAATCTGTCTTATTCACAGTCCATACTGTTACTCACTGTTGCCTGTCTGCTTTATAGGAGGAGGTCAACTCATCAAACAGCGTGCAGTTCATCTCCATCAGTGTCTTTAGCACGTTGTAGACCAGAGCTACGATTGTCCTGCAACACAGCAGAGATACTTAGCATGAAACATTACACTCATGAACAGTGGACATCAAGGTTTAACTCTGTGTCTTCCGTCAGTGTTCATTCAGTGGTTAGGTCACATATGGGGAATATTATGTAATCATCATCAACAACATCAGCAGCACCACAAACAAAATTCCTTTCACCTCCGTTGTGTTAATGTGGCTGCATAAATCTCAAAATCCGCGTTTAATGGACCAAAACTATTTGCATGACTGGATGCCACCATGGTTGAGTGGGAACTGTAAAATAAGTGAACTGATCTTTTACAGAATATAAACGTAACTATCCAGCCTAGTTATTTCACAAAAAAATAAGCTTCATAAATTTAGGAAAACCTGGCACTTTTTCTACAGTTCTCTGGATAACTGATTAATCTGTACAGAGAACCTGACACTGTTGAAGGAACTGGATGATATCTTGATCACTTGTTATGGAACTGGATGAACTTTTGGCTGTAATTCAGGCCGTGCTGCTTACATTTTCTTCCTCTGTTGTGTCTTAAGATCTTTTATCGTTATCATTTTTAGTATTATGGTTTTTATTCTCGTCTTCTTTGCTTTGTTCGTCTCATGATACAAGGAGAAATTGTAACTTTATATGTGTTATTGCTGTGTTTCTGCCTAGATAACTTCAATAAAAAAAAGTTAAAAGCGGACAGAAGCACCTTCAAATAACACACTCATTACATGAATTCTAGATTAACAATAATTAGGAAGGAAGGTCTGGTAAAAAGAAAAGAAAGAGATATACAGGAAAATATATGCAGAGGTTTATATTAACATTATGTCCGAGCACAATAGTAAGGCCGTGTGAGACATCGTGCCATGCCGTGTTAACACAGTTTAAAGAGCATCGCATGACGGCAACTGTACAGAAGGTTTCTGTGCATCAATGTTCATTTTTGAACAATATTTCAAATCCAATAGTTCCAATAGCTAATGATTCCCACGTGTGGTTGCATCATTAAATGGACCTTTGAGCTCAGATTCTCTCTGTAATACGACAGGTTTATTTTTTATAAAGCAGAGGATCGGAATCTTCTGGCGTTACCATGATAATCTATCTCAGCACGTGTTACTGTATGTAAATGATTAGTTAGACAGCTCTGCCAAAACAAATGTCTCCCGACTGGAGTACTTACGGATTCCAGTGCTCTTTGGAGATTCTGTACAGGCTACCAAACATGATTGGAAGGACTTTGTCAATGTTCTCCTCGATGAGGCTGAGAATGTACTCGTTATTCCAGAAGTACAGTGCTCGCTCGGCTACCTGCGAGGACAGAAAATTACATTTCATTGCATACAACATAAATACTGTAGGTGACGCTTTTATACAAAGCGACTTTCAATAAGTGCATTTAACCATGTAGGTACAAACTCAAAACAGCAATTCTTCTTCTAGCAAAGAAGAAGTACATTAGCTTCAAATAAGCCACATAAAACTACAAAGTGCCACATGTGCAATGGTGCAATCCCAGACATGTGAATGTGAAGGTTTCTGTAGCCCCCACATTGAACTGCTGGCTGTGGGGTTGCGTCCGTACTATCTGCAGAGGGAGTTAACATCCACCATAGTGATCGCTGTTTACATTCCACCATCTGCTGATGCGGCTGCTGACGTCATTCACACCACTGTCTCACAATTTCAGACGCAGCAGCCCAATGCCTTCATGGTTATCACTGGGGGTTTTAAATCACGTTTCACTGGACAAATCACTCCTGGACTTTCAAAAATATATTAACTGCCCCACTAGAGACAATAAAACTCTGGACCTCTTGTATGCAAATGCCAAGGATGCATATAGTGCCACTGCCCTCCTCCCCTTGGCAAATCGGATCACAACCTTGCCTTGCTGTCTCCTAAGTATGTTACTCTTGTCCAGCGGCAGCATGTCCACACAAGGACTGTGAGGAGTTTATAAATTCCAGCGGATGATATGCACACGACTTGCCTTACTGACTGTATAGGCAAGGGGGTAAGCAAGCATCTGGAAAGCGTACCTCCTATGGGGAGATCGTAGGCTAACAAGCCATCACCCGCCATTAGCATTCCATTAACTCCTATTCATTTTGGCTTCACTTTGACAGCGAATAACTTTACATCTGAAGCGAAGACTCCATATGTCCATTGTTTATTTCTAAAGAAACACGACAATGTATAAAAGGCTCCATTACCTTGTATCTCACGTTTATGGCTCCATAGCAGATGTTATTGTAAAAATAGGCTAACGATTGTGTCATCACCACGCAACTTTCTGTCGCATAGTAGAGAAATTACCGTATAGTCAGGAGAAGCCTATGGGAGAAGCTCGCAGGCAGTTTTGACTTACATTAGCTGTTTAAAATTGAATTACTAATGTTAACTAGCAATTTAGTTAGCAGTAATTAGCCTGCACTTTTTAATTTTACTATATCTCTTTACATAAATATTTTGTTCTACTTAAAAACTAATTTCAAAAAAATAAATAGAATTCAAATGGTATTATAGGCGCCGATACCGTGGGTGCCAGACTGCCAGTAGGCTACATTCATTTAAAATTAAACATTGCAGTTGTTGCTAAGTGTAGCGTGTGAGTTAAACTTCTCATCTCCTATCCTATCCTATCCGTATTTGTGAAAAGTGGCGCTGTCCGTAGTTGAAAGACAGCCTACCTTATGGCTTTATTATCGTGGTAATAGGTGTGTTCGTGTCGGCCGTTGTCCATTTCCTGGGTTGCTGCTCTCCCTCTCCTTTGTCTGCTCCGTGGCCGGTGTGTGTGAGCGACAGCCCGGTCAGCGAGCTTGTTACATTACGCCCGCAATATCTCGTGAAGCATTATAACTTCGAAAAACCACAGGTTCCAGTTAATCTTATAATGGGTATGTGTGTTGTGTTATTTAAACAAATGATCGGGGAACTAAACGCCTCTTGTCCGCGAGTCTCCTGATGGAGCTCCAGCCAGCTCACAGCGGGTCTGTGAAAGTGGACAGGCCGACTGGCATGCCAGCAACCCCGGCAGGCACTGGCCGGTGATCACGTCAGACTGTGGAGCTTCTGAAATAAAACGGCCCATATTTGAGCTGCACATTTATAGACTCCTACAGGAGGCCAGACTGCAAGAGAACAATATGAGGGAGGTGTGGACAGGGATGAAAAAGATCACCGGGTGTGGGGGTAGAAGAAGGCAAACACCAGGCAGCTGTGACAGAGCAAACAAGCTGAAATGTTACTTTAACAAGTTAAGCTCATAGCCATCCCCTGCCTCCTCTACCACTCTACCAACCCCCCCACACTGCCTCCTCCTCTCCCTCTCTTGCTCCCACCTCACTCCCCTGTGACCTGCGCCAGTCAGCTGTCTGTTGTTCTTCAGTATCTTTTCAACCTGAACCTGCAGAGGGTGCCGCTGCTGTAGAAGACGTCCTGCCTTGTGCCGGTCCCCAAGAAGTTGACTCTATCTGGCCTTAAGGACCCAGTGGCTCTCACATCCCATCTAATGAAGGTGCTAGAGAGGCTGGTCTTGGCCTACCTGAGGCCGCAGGTGAGCTCTTCTCTGGACCCTCTCTACAGTTTGCCTACCAGCCTTGTCTGGGAGTGGATGACGCTGTCATCTATCTTCTGCAGCGAGCTCATTTGCACCTGGATGGCGGTGGCAGCACTGTGAGAATCACATTTTTTGATTTCAACACCATCCAGCTACTGCAGCTGATGGGTGTCGGTGCGTCCACAGTCTCCTGGATCACCGACTACCTGACAGAAAGACCACAGTTTGTCCATGTAGACTGTGTTCTGTATGATGTGGTGAGGTGAAGTGGTACAGGGGCTCCACAGGGTACTGTGCCGTCTACTTTTCTGTTCACATTATACACCACAGACTTCCAGTACAACTCAGAGTCATGTCACCTACAGAAGTTTTCTGATGACTCTGCAGTTGTTGGGTTTATAAGGGATGGACAGGAGGGAGAGTACAGAGCGCTGGTGGACAACTTTGTGGAGTGGGCTGGTAAGAATCACCTGCTGCTGAATGTGGATAAGACCAGAGAGATGGTGATTGACTTTAGGAGGAAGGGAACGGCTCCACAGTCCCTTTGCATTCTGGGGGGAGATGTGGACATGGTTGAGGAGTACAGATACCTGGGTGTCAACATTGACAACAGGCTGAACTGGAAAATCAACAGCACTGCCGTTTACAAGAAGGGGATGGGCAGATTATATTTCCTAAGGAAACTGAGATCCTTCAACATGTGCAGCAGGATGTTGGAGATGTTCTACCAGTCTGTTGTGGACAGCGCTCTGTTCTCCTCCGCCATCTGCTGGGGCAGCAGCATCGGAGCCAGCGACACAAATGGACTGATCAAACTGATCAGGAAGGCTGGCTCCGTAATTGGCTGCAAACAGGAGACATTTGAAGCTGTGGTGGAGAGGCGGTCACTGAACAAACTGTTATCTATCATGGATAACCCCGACCACCCTCTCCACCCCACACTGGTCCAACAGAGGAGCACCTTCTCCAAGAGGCTCTGACAGCTTTGATGTCGCACGGACCGCTACAAGAAATCATTCCTACCACAGGCAATAAAACTTTTTAACACTTCATCACTGAGTGTTAGATAAGACCCATATACAGTACATCACAACTGCGCTAAGTGCAACTTGCACAATAGGGTTACTTTATTATTTACTTTATTAATACTATTTTAGTTGTACATTTTTATTTCCAACTTGTATATATTTTAAATACTTTTTCCTTGTATTCTATCCTATTTATTATTTCATTTATATTGTTTCCTATTTCATGTATATTCTGTATGTGTGCTGCGTTTCTGATATTTTGCTGCTGTAACACTGTAATTTCCCATTTTCCCCCATTTTCCTTTCCGATCTGTCTGTCTATCTAAAATCCCCTTTCAGACAAGCAAGTTGTAAATGTCATGGCAATATCACATGCTGTGTCTGAATAGGCCCCCGAGTCCCTTAAAGGTCACGACAATAACCTCTTTCTGATCATTTTAATGGATGTAGTTTGTGGTGCTGTTGAACTGTATTATACAGAGAGGTATTTATGTTAGCCAACCGTGATTGATATAAATGGAGTGGACAAAATATCAGAAACACCTGTCAAAGGTTGTAGCATGAGTTGAACTGTCTAGGGCTCTAACGCATGTCATTTTGTTTTCATTCAAACATTCAAAACTTCTGAGTTTTTCAAATGATGGTTCGAATGACCCTAAAAAAATGTTGGTTTGGTTATATAACAATTTATGGTGCTGCTAGACCGCCCCGTTAATACAGGTGTGTGCCTGCCTTTGTGTGCAGCAAGCTGTAAAAAAAAAAAAGTTTTTGAAAGGCTAAACGCCAACAAATATGGATTGAAGCGGCTAAATCATTTTTCAATATTTTGAATATTCAACAATTTTGACTTTTGGACTTTACGATGCTCTGGAGTTATTGTAAATGTTTGGATCACACAAGTCGGAAACAATCTTAGGCAGCCACCACTGGGATCTAATTCTACAAATACTTTAATACTAATATTAGTGCCTCATCTTTATCTGCAACTGTGCAGAAATACTGGATTTAAACCGAGTGAATTGAAACACAAATAAATGCATAAATAAAAAACTGCGCAGCATTTGAATGATGATTCAGAATTCAAATGTCAATGCTTTAAACCTTTCGGTACAGCCCTGTGACTGTCATAACGTACCTGAAAATGTGGATTGGCAACACATCTAGAGATCTGTTTGAACAACGGCTCCTGGATTTTCTTGAATTGTGTTGGCTCAATAACATCCAGAATCTCCTCAATTTCACCCAGGAACATCACCTAAATAGATAAGAGGTGCAGAACGCAAAGCAACACTAAGTATAATCTGGTTGACAATTGTGGTAAGTGTAAAGTGTAATTATACAGACATGCAGAATACCTCTTTTTGGCTGCAGGTTTTAGGCCAAAACTTCAGTAGCCCGCGGATCACCTGCACAGAGAAGATAGAGAATTTTGTGAGAATTTCTCCCCAATGTCTGAAAAAACAAACCTCCAACAGTCTGTTTGAGTGGGTGGTTGCTGGCATCCACTACACATTTCTCTGCAGTATTGACTAATTTAGTGCTTGAGGTTTTGTGCTTTCTGTGGGAGGAATGATAAAAATAAGTACCGGTTCAGTGAGTGTAGGATCTTTCTCCAGGAACTGGACCACACAGTAGGCCAGCTGAAAAAAAGACACAAAAGAAAAAGAGTAAAAGTACACATTGTTCCCAAAAACTGCATCTGATAAATACTGCACAGAACATAATCTGAAAAAAATATATCTTGTTTAATATGCATTTAGAATTAAAACCTATGATCAATAATAATTCTTATATATTCCAACCGTGCAACTAAGATACACTGAAACACAGTAATAATCATTGAACCGGTGCATTTCCACTTCCAAGCCACCAGAAGGTGCTATAGTACAGAGATTACAGCATGGCAGTGCCTAATCCTGCAGAGACAATCTTTAGTAACAGCTATATACATTAGATCTCCAATATTTCAAATATGCTCTGTGCAGCTTAATAACAAAAACAAGATTGTTACATGATATGCAGCCAAAAGTAATATAAGTTATAACTATAATATAATTAATATAAAAGACAGTTTCTCCTACCTGTGCATGGAAAAGTGCCAGTCCTTTAGCTGTATGTAACGGGATGAGCACCTTCATAAGGAACTGCTTGTGCTCTGCCTTCAGAGGCAACGCAAACCCATTGATGATACTATAAACAGAAAGACAGCAGGACGATGTTGGATGGATTACTGTGCAAAAAGGTAAACACACAACCTGGACTATTACAGTAAAGCCGTGACAGAATAAAGACCAAGTTTGTAGTAGGGCTGTGCAATTATTTGAATTTAAATTTTGGCTCCAAACGATCACAAATAGTACAATCGAGAAAAAAACGATTATTTTGCCATGTTCTGATTTGCAAGAACACTCTTATTTGGTCTTGTGTTCTGAATGACAAGCGAACGTGCACATCCGCCCCTCCAGAAGCCATAAACTCTCTCAGCCAGTCAGGGAGGCAAGTCGTGTGCATATCATCCACTGGAATTTAAAAATTAAGCGAGAGTAAAGATGGCAGAAGGAAGGCAGCCACAGCAGCGTTTGGTGAGCAAAAAAGGCAAAACCAACTCCGTTGTCTGGGAACAGTTAACTTTAGCTAACCCTGCAGTCCCTCTGTCTTTGCCTCCCCGCTGTAGTAGACGTTGTATTCCCCCGCCACTGCATTCACTTACTGTTTAAAACTTTTTCCAGCTTAGTGGGGGTGCATACCGCTCAAAACCAACATGAAAAACATAGTAATGTTCCATCAGCATTTTGTTTTGTTGATAAACTGTATGTAAAATGAGCGGTGACGTTAAATCACCCGTTTCACGTAACGTTATTCTAAGGTACCGTCTATGTGCTGGATTTTTCCAAGCCTACTGACGGCGACATTATTGTTCATATTTTGGCACAATGTTTAGTAATGACAGCAGTAGTGGTCATAGTGAGTGAAAATGTGATGTGAGATGCACATTGTGTTATGTATCTGGAATTGTTCATTAGCTGTGTAACGTTGTGTGATAGGGGTGCACGATATTGAAAAAATTTGATATTGCGATATCAATAATGAATATTGCGATATCAATAATGAATATTGCGATATCGATATTGATATTTTTAAACATATGTAAAATTACCAAAGTTATGGGAAAATGCATCAAAATAGATTTATAACAAATAAAACAAGTTCTCTTACAACACAAGGTTTATTTCAACTGACAGTCATATTGGACTGGTACAACATGTGTCTACAGAACAGGGCATGTTTTACTGGTTGGACAGTATAAAATAAATAAAGAGCATGTCCAAAGTATTTCCAAGCTACCGAGGAGGAGACATTACCCTACAGTCACATTAGCTACAGGCTACCATTCATTTTCAATGGGAGTGGCCACGAGCGACTGCCAATCAGAGTGAAGGCAGTGTGAGGGCAGCGTGACGTATGTCAGTGGCTGGAGTCGAAGAAAATAATTCAATGCGTGCGTGTGTGCGTGTGTGTGTGGTAGAGCGAGGAAGAAGTGAGAGAGTGACGGTGATTTTCTTCGGAGTGAGTAGCGACTCTAGAGTCTTAGTGAGAGAAACAAAGTGTCTCCCCTGTTCTTTCTGACCACGGTGAAATCTGTAGCAGGAAACGTTAACCCTCTCCTTGATTTCATGTTGTTTATGGAGAAGAAGAACCAGGAAATGAGTCGGGGGAAATACAACGCTACCAAGTGATGTGTATTTTTCGAGAGGTGCATCAAAGAGTATAGACGTAACAAGAGGCGAAACTCAATGGAACGTTGTGCTGCAGCTTGCAATAGAACTGCAGCTCCGCCATCTTGGACTGAATGCAACACAACGTTCTATTGAGTTTCGCCTCTTGTTGCTTCTATACTCTTTGGGTACATGTCGGGCGGGATGCAACGCAAACAAAATATTGCGTAATTATCGCGAGACTTTCGGTATAATATCGCGCAACGTGACATCGTGATAACGATATTGAGTCGATATATTGTGCACCCCTAATGTGCGATATCTGTAAAGCTGAAACGACTCACAGTAGTAAAACAGATTTTACAATCCAAAGACTCTTTATGTGAGATAAAGGAAACTAACAGATTATACCCTGGACACTATCCATTATATCCAAAGGTTAATGAGTAATCGTGTTAAATAATCACGATTTCAATATTGACCAAAATAATCGTGATTATTATTTTTTCCAGTTTCTAGGATAGTGATTACAGTTTTTCAAATCCATCTTTCTCTGAGAGTGATTAAAACTTCAAAAACCAAAGTGTTACTAAATATACAGAAAGGACAGAAAGTATTAGGGGTGTCATGATTCTCCAAATCCACGAGTCAATTTGACTTTCAATTTTAAAGCCTCTGAACACCCACACAAGGGTTTCAGTTATTCTGGCGGATTAGACCTCTGCTCAGGTTGAAGGTAGGCCAGAGCTTGGATGGGAATTTATTAGGTCACAAATCGTTCCTACCAATGCGAATGATAAAGCTGTCATTTGTACTGCCCTAAGAGGTGCAACAAAGCTAACAAGAGACTCAGAAAGATGTCATCAAATCAGTCTTTACACACCCACACAGTCCTGGGAAGAGGTCCAATCAGCCAGATTAACTGAAAACACCTGTGTGGGTGTTCAGGGCCTTTGATGTCACAATTCTATTCAATTTTCGATTTAAACAGTTTTTTTTATTTTTTTCCAACAGAGACGGCAATGCCACAATAAGAGCCAATAGATGGCAGAAGGGTACTTTGCAACAACAGTTTGAGGTTCTCAGAGTTTACAAGGAGCAATAGAATGCACCATTCATTTAACAAGGTGCACATGAATGCACCATGGAGTCCCGTAGGAGCCCACATGCTTTACCTTTGTTGTTTGTATACATAACTCACTCACAGGAAGGCAAAAATGTTGCCACACCGGTGACATCAGGGAAGCAGGAGGATTTTCCAGTTCTGTTGTTTCTCTATCATCTCCGACAGCGGCCATTGTGTCTGGAAAAGTCAACCTGCAGGCTAAAAGGTAAGCTAACGCTATCCTGTGTCTTTAGCTGCATGCTACCAGGCGGTAAGCCATGCTGTGTCAGTTTTTTTTTTTCCCTTCAGAAGTACGCGGGGGTAGAGAGAAAAAAATACTGGGGGAAATTGGTTTCGAAATCAAAAGCTCATTTCGATGTATTTTTTTATTTAAAATTGAAAATCGTGATACCCCTAGAAAGTACCCAAAGCCAGCGGCTAAAAGTTTAACTTTTTCTAATGCAATTCAATATTTTACAACATAATGTGTTTACCATCTACTGAATGTGTTATGAAGACGTCTTTAAGTTTTGTTTAGAGACTCAGCATTTAAACCCAGAGGCTATTATTGGTGATAGTATTGACCAAGCATTAATACTCACCTTCCCAGGATTTCTAGCAGCTCAGCAACGCCATTGAAGTGCTCAGTTTCATAGATGAACCTGCAACAGAAATGATTGACCACATGAACCCAACAGAGCACACTGATCAGAACAATTGACTCAGGCTGCTCCCAATACTGTTCCTTTCAAATATTGTCACTCGATTTGGGTTTTATAAATAAAATGTCACTGCGGTCCCATGATAGGCAGACCAAATACTCTATTATAGCCTGTATATGAAGTTTTATATGACTTGTACCCAAAACAGTTGTCAATCTGCCTGCATTTAGGCTTCCACAAAAGTACAGCCTGTACAGGAAACAGGGATCACTTGTTTGTTCTTTATCAACAGACTGCAAGTTCTTTATTTGATAAGAATTCCCATTTAAATACCCGACTAAGAATGACTTGGAAAAAATAAACATATTTAGCTGAAGACCTTAAAGCGACTGCTCTTATGCAACTAAATGATCCAAACATCAATCGCCTCCTCTGTTTGGTAACCCATTTCCATTTTGCTATGTAGCCATGGTATGTACAGACAGAGCCTGACAACTGTGACACTATTTTTATTCTCAGTGGCAGATGGTCAAAGTGGGTGCACCCGTTTGCCACATTGCCTGTTGGAAACGACATCAAGTACCCCGTTTCAATCACCTAAAGCCCATTGTCACGCATAACAGGAGCCGTAAAGAATCAACACACTGCTGTTGAGAATATTTATCCTCTCCATTTTAGAAAGCTGCGATTAATCTTTATGTGCCTACATAATTTAATGACATAAAGAGAAAATTGTGAAACAAAAAAAGACCCCCCTCAACATGATAGGACATCAGATATGTTTTCCTGTCACACTGGTTGCCTTTTGAACATTTCACTCACCGCAAGAAAATGTTGTTGATCTGCTTCCTGATGAAGGCACGCAACCCCAGGAACTTTCCATAAATCCGATGCAGGATGGTCTTCAGAAAGTCCCTCTCCCTCGGGTCCTCGCTGTCAAACAGCTCCAGAAGCTGAAAGGACAAACACACACTACTTCAGTTTTCATTTTTTCCTGATTCATTTGAAAAGGGTTTTTAGTGAATTAATAATATCTATCTTTTATCATGTCTCCACAGTAGGGCTTTTAATGAATATCCTGAATTCAAATCTATATTTAAAAATCGTAAAAAAAATCTGGGAGTTGAAAATTAATATTCGATTGTGGGAAGAAAAAAAAAAGCATCAGTACTGCGGCTGTCTACCTCACGCCTTCTCACACTGCTAATTGTATTTTTATGCATTTATATACTGTGATTAATTTGTTACCATTTAAGCATTTGAATGAATTGGTTGAACATGAATACAATTTCTCTTTCTACAATTTAAAATACTTTAAATACATATTAAAGGTTATGGTAATTACTTATTGTGAAATTAGTTATCTCCCACATCTAGGCGATCAGTGAAGAGGACTAGAAATAACCCTAAAAAGATAAATCAGCATTAGGGCTGAAACAATTAGTTGATTGACAGTAAATGAATTGCCAACTATTTGGATAATTCATTTATTGTTATTTATCAAGCAAAAATGCCACATTTCCTGGCTACAGCCTCTCAAAGGGATCAGCTGCTTGTGTGTGTTTTTTTACATTATTGAAGATTAAATATTTATTATTTAGACAGAAAATGCAACTTAAAGACATCGCCTAGGGCTCTGGGAACTTGTGATAGAGATATTTGCTGACATCTAATAGTCTAGCCCTAAACAGCATGACACCTACAGCCTCATGAAAGTGCTATATGTATGTAGAGGAAAAGAAGAAAACTGTTATTTAAAAAAAAAAAAAAAAAAAAAAACTTTTGTCTCTACACTCAGTGTTTCGGTAAAACTTGCATCCTTACTGACCAGACAGAAGAAATGAAGTTGAAATGAAGTTGATCAATAAGGACGAACTGGGAAACAGACATTGAACTTGACGGCAGAGTATAATTCAGACATGCTGTGTATGCCTGAGGTAACGTCAATATTCAATCACAATAGGTCACACTAGGATTTGAGTTTTCTCAGGAGCCTGACCAGTACCTGTCCCAGAATAGCCCAGTGGGTCCATATAAACCAATCATTACTCTGCATATATGTAGTTAGACACAAGGCACAATCATAAAGGCAATTTGCTTAGAAATATTTAGGAAGAGAACAAAAATGAACATGAAGTTCATTTTATAGTTAGGATAGAAAGATTATCCACTGCGAAAGTCATTACTGAAATTAAATGAGTAATTCCCTGACTAAAAGCCTCTCTGTCCACCAAATATGATTGAGATTAAGACTTTACAAACAGAGACAACAAGTGCAACCATGTGACAAAAAGGGATGTGTATAAGTATTACCAATAATAATAACAATAACTTAAGCAACCAGCAGTTTTCTATTTACTTATATAACCTCAGGCTCCTTCTTACATTTGCTGGACAATCTCATGTTTAAGCCTCAGGTTCATCTGTACTACATGAAGCCTGTTTAGCAGATTAAAAGCAAAATCATTTTGTGAGAAATGGACCTTAATGATTGTTATTTTATATATTTGAATACCTTTTCCTACACTGTGTGTATTATGATAACTGAGTTAATCGAACCAAGGGCCGTCTTTCCATGGCTTTATTGCCACCTAAACCTCAACCTCCTTGTTCCCTTTGCTCCAATCACAGTCCTCCTTTTCTTAACCTAGAGTGAGTAAGCAACAGGCCGCTATTTAAAGTTCCCCCACGACACACACTAACATCATGGAAAGTTGGTCCAGGCACCTCGGATGTGGCCCGGCCAACATTCCTGGCCCCGTGGTCCCCCGTTAGCTGCTGCTTGGCTCTGCAGCTTCACACGAGAAGTTAAGCATTCCTGCAGTAGGTGGGTACTGAGCAAGGGCAGATGTAGCTGAGCTATATCTTATTAATGGTTTGGCTTGTCCAACTAATCATACTTTAAGTCCCAAAACACGTAACAAAGTGACCATCTGTAACAGCCAATGGCAGCTGCCAAAGGCTGGAGCGATTAATCAATCTATAGTTTAGGTAATTTGCCAAACAAAATGGCAAAAACTCAAAGGTTGCAGCTTCTTAAACGTGAGTATTTTCTGGTTTTCTTACCCTTTTATGATAGTAAACGTATTATCTTTGGGTTTAGGACTGTTGGTTGGACGAAAAAAATGACATTTAAAGATTATGCTAGTTTATGCTAAACTCTGTAAATGTTTGTGACATTTTTCATTCCAAACAATTAATCAGTTCCTTCAGAAAATAATCTGGAGATTAATAGATATTGGAAATAATCTGTAGTTGCAGCCCTAGAGCTGTCACAACACTGTCAGCTCAACAGCCAGCTAGTATTCTCTTTGAACATATAATTATGATACCAATTATCTACAGACTTACAAGAAATCTAGATTAATGCCTGTAACTGACAACTTTGAATTAGTTTAATAAAGTACGTTAACTGTGAACCTATTGATACATTTACACAATCATTATCATGAAAAGTCGTGCTAAATGTTTTCAAAATAGACTCCTACCTGCAGAACAAATTTCTGATCAATGTGGCGCTTTGCGATGCTGGGCTGGAAGTCTGGATTCTCTAGAAAGCGTAGGAGAAACTCATAGACCAGCTGGAAGGTAAAGGGAAAAAAAATATTAATAGAAATACCTTGCAATTTGTAACTACAACAACACACGATGTAATATAAAGGGTGTTAAGGACAGACAGGCTGTATCGGATCCTTACTTGAACATGAGGCCAGGAAGCCTCTAGAGTGGGTTCATCCTCCTCTGGGTCAAAATCAGGGTTGTCGCTTGGTGGAAGAGTCCGGAATATATTGGTGCAGATCTGGATGGGAGGAGGAATAAAATCATTAATAAATTGAAATTCATAAAAAAAAAAAAAAATAAGGTTTAACATCCCGGGACAGCATTGCTAATGAAATAACCATTTCTTTTTTCTGGGACAGATTATTATGACTACAGTATGCCTATCGCGCCCAATAGTGACCAAATTGGATTTGGTTTCCAGTGCTTCACACCCACGTCTTGTAAAACAAGCTGCTTGTAGCATCATTCAAAAACTGCTACTGTAATTGGTAAAAACCTTCTTACTTTTTTTAAACCACATACAGTATGTGGTCTAGTGTAAATTAGTGGTACAGTGTTCTTATAGCATGACAAATCTTGAATCAATTTGGTTACAGCTAATTTGCCTATACGCCAAACAATTCAGACAAGGGTACTGAGTTTGTACCTTAAGTAAGGGAGACACGGTAATCCACGTTTTGAGCTGTAAGGCTAAGGTTTTCTTTGAGATAAGCAGCTGTTACAGTTTCTAAGAGATTAAATAAATTGTGGCCGGGTTAGCTCAGTTGGTAGAACAGGCGCACATATATCAAGGTTTATGCCTTGTCAGCGGCCGCAGGTTCGACTCCGACCTGCGGCCCTTTGCTGCATGTCATTCCTTCTCTCTCTACCCTTTCATGTCTTCATCTGTCCTGTAGAAATAAAGGCCTAAAAATGCACCCCCCAATAAAAGAGATTAGATAAATGCAAAATTTGAATTAAAGTATTCAAAATGCATTTTGACAGGTGTGAACTGCAATCTATCTCAACTGCATCTACACACTATGTGGACAGAAAATGTAGTTCTGAATTCTCCAAAAAAAAAAAAAAACACATCACTGGCAGGCTTTGCTAATTGGAGTGGAAAGCAACTTTATCCAGATTATTTCTGAGCATGTTTAATTTAACTCAGGAGGTTTTATAACGGCACCAAAACACAGAGGGGCTGGATAAAACCCTTACAGATTCTGAATCTGCAGCAACTCCCCATTAAAATTCCGTACCGAAGACAATCATTGTAGACAGGTCACCACCACCTCTATCCCACCTTGTTATTTTTAGCAAGGGTGAATTTGAGAGTGACACACACGGCAGTGAGGAGCTGAAAAAGCTGGCACTATGTGACTGGGTGCACACTCTCATGCTCAAGTGATAAAGACAACATTAAAATACATATTGGCAGCTGGAAAATCCAAATGACACTAATGGGAGAGGAACCATAAAATAAATGTTAAAACTGACAGTAGCCCAAATTCTGACTGCTGAAAAACCCACAGAAAAACTTTGCAAGGGAGTTTCATTTCTGAACTGGCGAGAAGAAATGGGTGAAAAACTCTTAAAACAAAGCATAAAAACTAATAAATCTGACAATGAATTGATGTCCTACTAAAACAGCTAATTAAAGCTTGACACCCAACGCTAACAAGAATCTGAAAATAAATAGACATTTGCAATAGAAGAATAGTTTGCAAGAGGCAGCACAAAATTAATCAAGTTGCAGTTAACTAGGTTTCTACAGGTTACATTTTAATGTTAAAAAAACAAAAAAAACAAAGCTATGTCTACTTGACCAAACTATTTTTCTATACAGTAAAATTACCGTCATCATGACTTCTGCCCATCAGTACCAAAACCCCATTGGATGTTCGTTCTGTTGGGGTCACAGTTTAATTTCTTTGGCCAAGTTAAGCTTCCAGAGAGAGAGAGCGACCTCTCCATACATTGCTGTGACATGTCAGACTTGTGCTACTGGTGTGTAAGATTTATTTAATTTACAGTCGTGGCCACTTCATGAGTCACACCTGTCAAATATCTCCTCATTCACTGCTTTGCTTCCTAAGCGGCCTGAATTATTAAAGAAAGTGATTTAAAATTTCTATATACGCTCTTTAATTTAGGACTTAATGCTAACTTGATTGTATCACACATTTACTGCAGATTTTTAACAAAAGTCACCATAATATTCCTGGAAGCATCCAGAGACATCACCCTGCTGGAAGTACGCATTGAAAAAGGGTAAACTTGGTCAGCAACAATGCTTTGATGCTGTGACATTCAGATGATTTGGTTTAGATTTCTCACATGACCACTTTAGTCTGATCTTTGCATTAGCTGAAAGGAATGGTACCCAGCATGGTCTCGTGCTGCTGTAGCTCGCCTCCTTTCAAGGCTGAATGAGCTGTGCATTCAGAGATGCCCTTGAGCTGGCCACTGTTGTACCATGCTGTTCTTTACCCGCTTGTGTCCTTCCTGTTATTTTAGAGAAGTCGGACAGCGTAAGTGCAGCTGTTTCTGAGCTGATTAAAACACCATCTGGATTCGAGAATTGTACCAACTTACTTACATCCAGCATCTCACCCATTCTTTAGCCAAACAGTAACGGAACCTGTTGACTGAATGCTTCATGCACTCTGTGGAGTTTCTGGCTATTTGCTGTAAGAAGCACTTTTGACAACTCTGCAATAAGTTGCACATATAAGCACCCACAAATATATCTGGAAATCATTACATTCAACTGACTGGTAATACACCTGAGAACTTCGGTGCCAATAAAGCGGCCAATGTAGTTCTGTATTCATCTACTCATCATTTAGCCTTTAAAATGTCTGAAAATGATGAAAAATGCCCTTCATGTTTTTCTACAGCCCAAGGTGGCGTGTGTGTGTGTGTGTGTATGTGTATGTGTATGTGTATATATATATATATATATATATATATATATATATATATATATATATATATATATATATATATATATATATATATATATATATCTATCTATATATCTATCTATCTATCTATCTATCTCTCTCTCTTATGATACAACGACCACGCAAGTTTTCTCATCTCTATATATCATGGCAACAAGAGCAACAATTTTCACCTGATGCGTGACTGACCACTCTTTTAGACCACAGTAATTGCTTTACATAACCGTCTGTATGCAGATGTCGATAATGATGCAGATGAATAATTCAGTGCGCCACCTATATAAGTTCTCTGTGACATATCATGCTGCTTTCTCTGGTGTGAGGCGGAATATTGGTTGAGCCGAAATCAGATGACTCACAGGGTGGGTTGCCAGGCGGGACATTGTGCCCCAGACTAATGCCCATTTTTCCAGGAGGAGTGCTTTGGTGCCAAATGCTCACAAAGTAAAGATAAATGGTGGGGTTGATGGCACACACAGGAGCAAAACCTGAACCACATATAGCCTGGTATTGCCAGTAAGGCTAACTGTTCAACAAGGATCATATTTACTATCACAGCAATGCTCTAGCAGCCTGTCTCCATTGAGGGCATTCTTAACCTGTCCATTCTTTGGCCTACAGCAGTAGGTGCGAAGCGAGAAACATGAGGTAAACATTCTGTGTGTAGGCGGATGCTGGTGTTCTTAAACGATAAAGTTATTGTAGTTTGCCACGCTGATCGAGCAGCCGCAGTGGCTGTGACACACAACTCACAAAGGCAATTAAGGTACTTTAAAACTAGGGGTGTCACGATTCTCCAAATCCTCGATTCAATTACATTTCGATTCTCGATTTTTACATTTGTTTTTTTTAAAGCACAGGTTGCTATGCCATTTTTAGACTTTTATGCAATAGAATATCTGACCTTTGTTCGCAATGTACCACACTACATTGTCAAATTTAAAACATTTATTAACATAATGTAACAATAACATATCTATAACCTGCCATCTAGTTTCTCTTTTGTAACTGCAGTCTTCTTCACAGAAGATGACATTCAAGTTCACAACAAAACAAACAAAAACAATAAAACAGCCATGTCCATAGTCCTCTCTGAACAATTAAGTGTTTTAACAAACTACTTCCGAACAGTTGAACATATACCACACAGATTAACTGCCATGTTAATAGAGCTTGCAAACTGTGGCTTTTTTTCCTCGACAACGCAAACGTTGTCAACATAACTCACTGGATATCCAAAATACTTCCGCACCGGTGACTTCAGTAAAAGAGGAGAGGGTTCAAGTTCTGTCGATGGGTCTCCTGCATCTACAGTTGCCATGCTATCTTTTGACTGGCTGTAGCTAAATTAGAGGAGGTTGACTGACTTGCAGCACTTCAACACGTGTGTTGACGAACTGACCGAAGAGCCGGTTAATTAACCCGAGTAGTGTCACTGAACCGGGAGAATGAACCGACTCAGCGCTTCGCTCAAGCTGAGTGTGATCGGTGTATGCTCCGTTGTGTGTAGCTGGTCTTCTTCTGCTACCGTGTGTAGTAATCTAGCTCATTAGCGCCTCATCTGAAGTGGTGGTAGAATCAATCAGGAAATGCACTACCTCAAGCAGGATACGCGTATTTTTCTATGTTTTTTTTCCACTTGGCAAGCCGACCGGATGTGAAATGGGGGCGTGGCAGCATCGATGATTCCATTTTTTGTATTGACTGCGGCACTTTGCATCAAGCATTGTACTCCTAAGTTCAAAACTCAATGAAATCTGAACTGAGATTCAGTGTGGCATATACTTCCTGAGGATATCATTATCTCTGATGTCCATCACAAATACAAGTCGAAAGAAAAAAAGATGTTCCTTATAACTATAGGACCTGAGAATCATCGCATTTTTTTAAGTTTTCTTCAGTATCAAAGTAATCCAGTGATAGTCTATACATCCATGGGTACATTACATACAGAAACTGCTGAGAGCTAATTTGGCATGCTTTTAATAGTAAACAAATATAGAAAAACAGGGCTCAAGTTGTAGCTCACAGCTAACTCACTGACCCCATGGCAACATTACACTTTTTGTTTATATCCCCCAAATTATGTGAACTGTGGTTAAAAAGAATTAGAGCAATATTATCCCGCAAATGAAAGTAACAAAAAGAATAATAACAGGAGTGACGTTATAAGTTAATACCGTATTGGCCCGAATATAAGACGACCCTTATTATAAGACGACCCCCCCTTTTTCAAGACTCATTTTTGGAAAAAATACTTTATTAAAGCCAAATATTGTTTTCATAAAGAAAATAATTGTATTTGAAAATAATTCTAATAAAAACACATTGAATAAAACAAGGTAGGCTGTTGTTTTTAACATCTTTTAAATAAAATAATATTTTCAATATCTTTTTAGATGAAAGTGTCACATTTAAATTAATGGTAAATATTCCCAAGGCCTTCAGTTGAATGACTGCTCTGGTAATGGGCATCCCATCATTATGTTTTTCTGTCACGTAATAACACACTCTCCTGTCAATCTCTTGGAAGTGGCCGCTTTGAGGACCACGGTAAAATATTCTCTGGCTGTTTTGAATTTTTAGATGGTGTAACATCTCCATGGCAACACCTCGTCGTACTTCCGTTCTACTTCCGACTTCCAGGCTTTTTGTAGCTGGATATAGCATTTGTTTTGTCTCTTTATGAATGTGGATAATGTTAGTAACATTGAGATGCTTGCTACAGTTACACTTCTAGTGATGAATCGGCGAAAACACGTTTTATTTCTCTGAGTCACGGCTTTGTTCCAACGCCACTGGGGGCTCTCTCTCTCTCTCTCTCTCTCTCTCTCTCTCTCATAACGTTACCGTGCTTTCTGGCACTCGTTAAGGCTACGTCTAAAACAATGCTTTTTTGACCAGGTGTTTGTAACTGTAAAATAAAATGGATTATGGATAATTTTATTTCTATAGTTTATAGCTGACTTCTCTATTGGCTGTTGAAACAGGTGACGTCCCTTACGTTCTGCGACTGGAACAGCTGAAAGTCTAGACCCCGATTATAAGACAATCCCACTTTTTCAGACTTTTTTCTAGGAAAAAAAACCCTGTCTGATATTCGGACCAATACGGTATTAACTTCCAACAATTTAAGATTACAGGTGGTAAAGGGGGGTGGGTTCTCTCTGAGTAGTCAGAGATGCACACTGTACAATATAGGTTTCACCACACAAGCATCCGGCATGTTAATTAAGTCCCCTAGCCTCTTCAGTGTTGAAAAATAACTACAGTTGGACAAAACAAGAGAAAATATTGTTGTAAGGATTGCAAACATGGGAAGTGTGAGAGATAAAAAAAAAAAAGGAAAAGGTGATATGTGTGTGAAAGTTATGTAGGAGGATCCTAAAAGGGCTGTTCGTAAGTGATAGTGCTGTAAGTGAAAGCAGTGTACACTTGCTGGTGACAAGGGAGACTGTAGCTCTGTGGGGGGGGGGGGGGGGGGGGGTCAAATTGAGAGAGAGAGAGAGAGAGAGTGAGAGAGAGAGAGAGAGATAAAGAAAAAATTACAGGCATTGAGTGCAGCATTAGTAAAAAGGATTTAAAAAAAGGTGGGATTTAAAGCAAATAACCAACTGTGCTGGCTTTTTACTTATCTCTGGCACAGAAAAGAAAAAATACAAACAAAATGTGTTCTATAATATACTCAAAACACAATTAAACAATTAAAGATTTGGTAAATACATCCTTTTAAATAGATGAGCAACCTCGCTGTTTGGACTCCTAACAACCTCAGTGATCAAAGCAGTCCTTGCTGCAGCAGAATAATGGGCAGCACTTTAAACCCTCACCTCTTCATTATCATGTTGATGCCAAGCATGGAGTATCTGGGAGAGCTATCATCAATCAAGCTTCCTCAAAGTGCAGCTGCAATTTGTCTAACCTCATTCAGAAGCCTGTTTGTAGAAACAGGACTAGGTTGCTCTTGAGCTGGACACATGTCCCTCTATCCTGCCCCTGAATAAATAAATGGGATTACAAAGAAGGTCCACTGACAACACCTGAGCATCGGCCTGAGTCATGTGTTATTTTAGCCTTACAACCCTGCTAGTGTGGTAGCCCAAGAGGTCACCAGATGTGCAATGTGCAGCTCATCTACTCTGGGTTTCCCGCAGATAATGTGGGTTTCCTGCGGGTAATGTATATAGATAGACTACAGACTCTGTACTACATTTAACAATTAGCCTGCTTATTAAACACTAAATATTATTTTATTATTTAAAAAACATGTGCTATAACAGTGTTACTCGCATGGCTCCCATTATCTTCCGTGACACGCTCTCTTCCACCTCGCCTGACAACTCTTCTCCAAAACAACAGCTCTGAGATAACAGAACTCTGCCCATAGCTTCACTCACTCAAAGCAGATAGTATGCGGGAAATAAAAACAGGACACGTAATTTCACCGTGTGTAGGGTTTAACTACGCTAACTAACCGTGAGTTGTGAACCGCGTGTAGGGATTTAAAAAAAAAAAAAAACAGACAACAGCTGTGTCTCAAAGACCGGGCAACAGCAGCCGGGACGTTGAGAATCCACGCGCGAGAGGTGATTGATAGTTCGTCACTTTGTCATGTATTCACTTCGTTGAAACAAGAGAAGAAAGCCTCACTGATGTGAAGAACAGGACAGCGATACATATATAAATGCTCTCTGCCTGCCATATGCCAACGCTCCGGTAAGTCCACTCACCCAGTCTCTGCCCAGGCATGCCCCAGCTGGCCGCACATTTGTTGACAAACTCCGACGAGCACGCAACAGTGAAAGGGCGATTTATCCCTTTCAATGTGAATAAACGAGTTACACTCACCGCCAACAAATGCTCTTTCCGTTGTAATTGGTGGTATCTTGACAACCCGCTCAAACAGTACAGAGGAACACGGCAGAGATAGAGAGATAGATAGATAAAGAGAGAGATAGATACATTTTGTTGTATATTTTTTTTACAACTTAGTTAAGGTGGCAGGCGCATGTTGTTAAGGCACCTGTCTTAACTGCAAAGTGCTGTGGGAAACCCTGTCTACTACATGTTAAGTAGCTAATTATCCAGTGATGACCTGCTCACATTCATTTGTGTTTCAGATCAAAGCATATTTTATTCAAATGAACACACAAAATAATCTTGTTATAATTTTAAAATGAACTGCAAATTAACTACAGCAGATATGTCTTGTGATGCGATTCAGATGTGATTCATATCTGTGATTGCATTAGAGTATAACTGACCACTTTTATTTTTATTAATTTGGACTGCTGACATCAGAGGATTTGCTGCTAATTTTACTGTCTGTGTTGGCACAGTGAAAAGTTCCACATTCCATGTTGCAGACAGAGCACAAAAACCCATACATCCATCATGTATTTACCAAAAGGTCCAATGTTTATATTAAAAAAAGCTTAACTACTGACAAAGTGAAGGTAGAGATATCACTCATTTAAATGTTGGTTATAAGCAGCCATAACTCTCCATTTGAAATCCAAATGATGTCCTTGTTGTGTGTTTTTGGTTGCATTAAGGGTGGAACCACCCTCATTTTTTTGATTGCTTAAGAATGACAGAAAGCTCACCATTCAATTCCGCTCACATGCTCTGCCACCTACTCAACTACCCTCCTCTTCCTCTCAGAACCACGTCTATTTCTGGTGCAACATCAATTATTTTCTTTTTATAAACAAGAGCAAACTAACTAGTTTCCTTTGATGTAGATGGAAGGAAACAAAGTAGACAGATGGAAAAAAAAAAAAAAAAGTGTATGTGTATGCATGTATGTCAGAGGTGATTTTTTTTAAACGTTGTGACACGCTAACCAGATAATCGGCCATCGGACAGTCTGGCGAGGTCAGTGACTCAAGTCTGTTCCGTGTGTTCCGTGCCGTCGTCCTTCATTTTGGCCGATTTGACATGTTGAATCGGAAGGCGGGCACTGCCGGCAGTCAGACTCAAATGACCAATCTGATTGGTAGAGCGCTAATCCGGAAACGAGGAGCGGGACTAGAGTCTCTCAAAATCTGACGAAAATATTTTAAACTGACCTTTGTCGATCTGAAATGAAGACAGATTCAGCAACTGCAGGGCCTATTTCTTGCTTAAAATGTTTTTAGTAAAATATGAAATCGTATTCTGAACAAGCCGCCATGACAGTCTGGCTATAAATTTCCGGAGAAACCAGACCCACGTGACACGTTTGTCCAATCAGCTGCCGGTTTTCCTTTTTGGGCGACAATACAGATTAGCGCCGCCTGCTGTTATGGAGACGTATTACGTCTCGTCGCTTTGGTGTGTTCTGAGGCAATTTTTTTTACCAACTCGGGGGAGACTGATCAGACCAACTGCCTTTTCTGCCGAGGGTCAGCCGTCTGGTTGGTGTGTCAGGGGCTTTAGACTGCAAGGGAAGCTCAGCTTCCCCTAAAATGTCAAAAACAAATGGTCAAATATGTACTATTGTGTTAACATTTTATTGACTAAAAGTGCGTTACAACACGTTCATCTCGAAGACGAGTTCGTTCAGAATCAGCTACATATATCAACTTTGGAGAACGGGCGATCTTGCTAATTTAGAAGTCCAAGCCAGACTCATCTTCAAAGCCAGATGTAACCAGGCCAGACTCGATCTACTGGCTGCTGCTCTGTACTTGCGACCGATATCGCAAGACAACTTTTCACCTCGACGAGAAGTCTCATGGGATGAGATCTCGTCACACTTCTATAAATCAAAAGCTGCAGGTAAGACACGGATATATATGTGTATATTACATATACTGTGCCTACAGTCCATTAATAATCTGAAGACTCCTTGACTCAGCTGTGCTCATTTGTGTCCATCATGATAATCTGCAGTGTGGAGTGAATCACTGCAGCAGCGACTACAGTACTGACTGTTGTGTTGTGTCAAAATGTTGCACGAGTCATTACTGTACTGTAGGAAAAAACTAGGCTGTTCAGGGCACCTGCTCCATGAACACAAATCTATAGCATGGGTTGGGTTTCAAACAGACTATTGTGTAACAAGATTCGTGCAACAGCCAATGTGTTAATCACTCAATCTTTGCCAAGCTGGCCCTGCATTCTGGCTTTTCTAGTGGCTGAACTCACGGAAGTACTGTATGTATCCAGATAAAATGTTAAATTATATTTAGTTATATTTAATTAAGTACTGAAAGTGTCATTTTCACATGCAACTGTTCACTGGGTGACTTTCTGATTAGTAACTCTTTACAGATTTCTAAGAATACATGTGAATCATGGTGATAAAACTCTGATAACAATCACACCAGACAGGGATGGCAAGTATGAATACCACAGGTGTGCTTTAGGGCTGCACAATTTATCGAATTTTAAATCACGATCACGATTTTGGCTTCCCACGATCAAATTCACGTGATCGAGCGATATTTGGGGGGCTTCTTGGAGTTTGTAAAAGGCACTGAGATAAGACAGCAAAAGAGCAGTGCATATAGGGGTTGTTATGAAATAGCTACAGGGAGTCTTGTATGATAGACACTGACATTAGCTTAGCGTATGTTATTTAACGGAGGTTAGAAGTTGGTCTAAAACCTAACACAATGGATTAATTTCACAGTGAATGATTGGTAGTGAGCTGAAGACGCTTACTAGAGTAAACCTCAAACCTTTGGCACACATAATTAAGGTTAGCACTATTTTTCCCTGTACTGTGGCTAAGTGGGTGTCATCATAAAAGCTTTCAACAGCAGCTACTGCTAGAAGAAGACAGTGTTGAAAGACAGCGCCTATTACTCTCAACATCAAGCTTTTTCGGTTTCGTTTTTTACAGTGCAATGTTGGAGACAATGTTAAATCAAAATAAAACTTTTTGAACTCTGATCCGCATGTACTGTATTTAGTGGGTGATGCAGTGGCCGTGAGACAGAGAGCAGGAAAGAAACAGACACAACTTCAAATTACACCCAGAATATTAGTCTTAAATTGAACCAGTATGGTAAGGGGTTTGGCATGAAGATGGTAAAATGTTTCTCCTGTGCTGCTGACGTGACACACCCTGTCTAGACACACAAAGGGCCTCCATTTTTGCACAGTGACACATAGGAGACCTCTTTGCTGTTTAATAATAAACACTGGTAATAGCACATAACTTTGCAATTACTGCGGCCATTTTCTAAATCTAAAAAGGCCACAGAAATTTAGAGAAGCCCCAAAGAACTTAAAGCCCCGTTTACGTGTTTCCTCACCATATTAGTGATCTCTGGGTACGTAGATTCCACCAGCACTCCTCTGTTGGTGGAAACGTAGTCCACGAGCTCATTAAGTGTGGCCCTCTTGATCTCCTTGCTCTTCAGGTCCATCACCGAGTCCAGGAAGTCAAAGAGCATGCAGCACTGCTGGAGTTTCTTGGTGAACAGCTCCTGCTGCTCTGTGGAGGGGGCATCTGGAATCATTAAAAAAAAAAAAAAAAAAAATGGAAATAACACTGAGTCATTGCTTATATACCCACACACTAGAAAGCATATTTTGATGCTTAATGCAAACAGATTTCAGATGAGACAAGAGGGGATGATCGCTGCAACAGTTTCCCTGGGTGGTGTGGCTTGCAGAAAAGTAGGCAATGTAAGATTTTTAGAGCATGAGTTAAGACACCACTAACTAATTCAAATCATCAATGAACAGGATTAAAGACACATCGACACAAAAAAATATATTCTATAAATGCCCTCAATTGCTAGTTTATTTCACAACGCCAGATATCTAACTAAACTGCTGGACAGACAGACACAATACACCATGTATCCAGTCATTCTCGGCTTTGATTGTAAAGCCTTTTATGGATTAGACGGTGAGTGCGTTCAGGGTTACTAGAGCTGTCAAACCTGACCCCAGCTAAGCTATAAACAGCATTTGGCAACTGTCCAGAAATGCAGTGACACACTGTACAGTGATGTTCTGTTCCAACACAGCAGCAGCTCATCGCTGCAGACACAGGACTCTTTCTGTAATGGTGGCAGAACGACACAGTTAAGTAACCCAACACTGCAGGTCTGATTTGCAACACCTCCAAGAACCAGAGACCCCAAAGGTTCTACTGTAACGCAAATATAGAGGCCATCCATGACACTTGTTGACATTAAGGTACTAATTAATGTCTTTATTAAAATGAATGACTTAATTGGACATTTAAAGTTAACACATTTAGATTTTTTATTAGTTAATTTTAGTTATTCATTAGCAACTCCTCATCAGTACCGTTTCCTGTCTCCCCCAGAGTCACATGCATGTGATGTGAAGTAGGGCTGGGCGATATGGAGACAATCAAATATCACGATATTCTTGTCCTAATACCTCGATGTCGATATTGTGGCGATATTCTAGTGTTGACAGTTGGTGCTTTAACAAAATATCTTCACACTGAGATTTTAGATAAATAATCTTCAGTAATGTAGATATAATGACTAAGTGGGTAAAGGTAAAAATAATAGAAGAGCTAGAACAGTCTGGTAACAAAAGTACATCACTTTACTGTAATGCAGCCTTTAAAACCAGGAAAAGACAACACTTAAGCCATATTACGATATATTACGATATCCAAAATCTAAGAAGATATCTAGTCTCATATCACGATATCGATATATTGCCCAGCCCTAATGTGAAGTCACCCCATGTGAAGCAGTTCTCACTATACTTACAATAGCTACAGACACTCAAACACACAAATATTGATATGGATTACTGTTCTAAAACACAATAGAGCTACAACAATTAGTCGATCCAAGAGAAAATGAATTGGCATATATTTTGATAATCGATTAATCGAATCATTTTGTTCTGTTGGTTCCTGCTCAAATGTGTGGACTGTGTAGCTGCTTTATGTTGTTGTATATGAGAATAAACCGAATATCTTCGAGCATTAAAGTTGGTCGGAAAAAAACAAGCAATTTGAATTTGTCACTTTTGGCTCTTGTGATGGCTTTTCACAATTTTCTGGAATCGTACAAACAAAACAATTCATAGATTCATCAATCATGAAAATAATCAGTTACAGCCCTAAAACACACAAACACGTGTGCATTAGCTCTTAATTTTAACAGCAAAAGGCAAAGGGCCGGAGGGAGATGTGTCATGGTGCAGAGTTTCTTATTGAGTGCTATTATGCAACTGGAAAGGCATTACCCATAAAGTGGTGTGGCATGGGGACAATGCACAGTCAAGCACTGCCAAAAGATTCACACAGAGTCTCACACCTAGTGAAATGTTCCAGTGGTGTTGACAGCTGACCAAGTACTTACGCACCTGAACTCTACAGGTCAGACTACTGGCTGCTGCTCTAAGTGAACTCAATATCTGAGTGCAACTACACCAAGCCCACTTGTTAACGCACTACTCTGTCTTAATGCCAAATTTCCAAAGTATCGAATCTCAAAGGATTCCACGTTCAAAGGGCAGACTGAATACCAAACTGGAAAAGAAAGAGGACCATGATGACCCTGTGGGCTGATTGTGCTGTTCTTAACATGACACATGGATGGCTCACATTTCTACCCACTTGTGTAACGCTGGGTGTCACTTTGGGCAGGCATGCTGGATTCAGACCTTCAGTGATTTGCATGTCAGTGCCAGTGAAAAGCACACATTTAAGCCTCTAAGACAGATACAGCACTCTGACTCAGCACCTTCAAGGAATAGTTTGACAATTTGGGAAATGCGCTTATTTGCCGAGTGCTAGTCTAGATAATAAGATCAATACCAGTCTCATGTCTGTACAGTAAAATTGAAGCTACAGACAAGAGATTGTTAGCTTAGCACAAACACTGGAAACAGCTAGCTAACAACACCACCTCTAAAGCTCACTAAATTAATATGTTGTATCTCATTTGTTTTATCTGTAAAAAACAAAACACCTTGGTGTAAAAACAAAGGTTAAAAAACAAGATATACCATGTTAATTAGTGAGCTTTAAAGAAGGCTAGAAGGCATATTTTGTTACCTTTGGACTAGCCGTTTACCCCTGCTTCCAGTCTTTGTGCTAAGCTAGTCTGCTGGCTGGCTGTAGCTGGCTGTAGCTACACATTCCCAATAGAGTGGTATCGATCTTTTCATCCAACTTGTGGAATGACAGCAAAAAAAGCGCATTTCCCACTACTTCTTTAAGTCTAAGCTCTTCTATTTTTGCGGATCTATATATATATATATATATATATATATATATATATATATATATATATATATATATATATATATATATATATATATATATATATATATATATATATACACACACACACACTTCTCTTTAAAGCATGCTCCACAATTTCTTCATGATAACTCAAGGTCATGCATAAGATGCCAAACTTAGCCTCACTCGCTGTTTCTTGAAAACAATGCAGGTAACATTTAAGTGGGGCTTTCACGTATTCATATTGTGTTTTCTCTAAACTTTGAGTAACCAAATCATTTGTTCTTTACGGTTAACTGTCTTCATCCCCCTGAGAGGAGAGGGCTGGGCCTGTTAGATACAGTCTAACATGCAGATGCTTTTCCCAATGTTATGCTATTTCTGCCTTTCAGATACAGATGCTCTAGTGCACTAATTCCTCAGGGTGCTTAGAAAAGGAAGGGAAATATTTCCATTAGAACTATAAAGCTATGTACAAGAACAAAGAAGAAACCACTGGAAACAGAGAGAAATTCCAAATTAAACAAGCTGCATAAGATCTACACAGAGTTTGTTACAAAGCAATAAATGGCAATGTTAATCTGAAGGATAAAATAAGAGTCCTTCACTCCCACATGAAAGTTTTATCTTGGTATTACAATGTGGCCGACTTTTAACAAAGGTAATCTCCCTGTACTGCATATTCTGACTGCTGTATCTTACACAAAGCTTCAGGATTCACTTAAACAATTAACGGGATGCAATAATGCAATTCCATAACCACACATGGACAAGAGTAAGAAAGTAGCAGGGTTAAAAAAGGAGAGACAGTTACAGCACACGGTGTGTATAATTATTCCTTAGAATGAGTTAGAGTAAATACCACAAAGGGCTTTGGCTCTGTTGATCTCTGCATCTCATAGTTACACTAACAGACACAAAAAGCATAATTTCG
The DNA here is from genome assembly GCA_023566125.1 of Zingel zingel. Taxonomy (NCBI): domain Eukaryota; kingdom Metazoa; phylum Chordata; class Actinopteri; order Perciformes; family Percidae; genus Zingel; species Zingel zingel. The sequence continues at coordinate 22,122,030 of CM042332.1, read as the reverse complement.
CTCCAAACAGCAAATAAGAACAGAAGCCATTTGTTAACGTTATAAGTCAAATGTATAAAAATAGCGTTTACAGGAAACTTGAACGGTTTCTGCACAATTTCATAAGTAGTCACCACCAACAGGCATCAACCGTGCTATTGTTGGTGGAATAAAATCCGAGAAGACTCACACACATCTACCGAGTCCTAAAACAGGCTTCAGCTTTGATACAAAAAAAAAAAAAAAAAAACACATGGCAACTCATCTGCTCTGTATTTAGCAACACCAGACTCTACATGTAGAAACCAAATGTTGCACTAGCTATTTAGTCATATTATTACCTGGGTCTTATTTAATGGTCATATTTGTCAGCCTACAGTAAATAGGCGAATTACCACATTGGTGCATCAGTATGAGACAAATACTATGTCAGGGTTTGTTTAGTAGCATACTTACAGAACAAAGCATGTTTGGCAGGCTGCACAATGCTGTTGTTATTTCCAAATCCTATAATTGCATAACCAGAAGAATTGCTGAAATTAAGTCTTGGTGTTCATGTGCTGAAATTAAACTCCCCCTGTACATGAATGAATGGATGAATGAATCTTTGTTGCAAAAGAGATTACACATTGAACTAATTGGCAGTAACGTTTGTGCTTAGAACTTCAATCCATTGCGCTGTAATATTTCACAAAATTTGAAGTTTAACTCACTCAACGTTGTATGTTTCCAATTATCGTAGCATTGACTTTTAGAAGTACAACATTGGAGACACTAAAATTAAACAACAGTTTTGCCTGAAAGAGTGGCTTGTCAGAAACATACACTGTATAACACAAAAACAGATTTGGTGACAAAAACAGGAAGTAGGATCTCAGCTCTACAACCACAGCACTGCAGACAGTTTAAAGAAAACGTGCCTTTAATTGTTAAATTAACCACATACAGACAAGTGACAAGTTAAAGGGAAAACCTGAATAAATGAGGAGAAAGACAACAAATGCACATGCTACCATACAAGGCACAAGGGTGTCACTGAATAATTTGATAGGTACAAAATGGCCTTCACAGTCAACAAATGTCAACAGAAGATTTTGAGCCAACATGTTAGACGGCGCTCGCTACCATTATCATCAAAACACCAAATGAGGGAATATCTTTTTAAAAAGAAACGTGTTAATCCCTCTAGTAGAGCCCTGAATCCTGTGGGATCTATGAAGAGAAGCATTGAGGCTGTAGCCAGCTTTCACAATATAATGTTAAAACAACCATTTTACGCAACCATATTCCACTGCCCCAATAACTGATGTGTGTTGTGCCCTGGATAAATAATGTTGTGCTGCTTTATACTGCAGCAGCAGGCACCAGTGATCGAAAACTGAAATGCATCACTCACATTGTGCATTTATGGCAATCTTGCAGATTTCTTTCAACACCAAAACAGGAATTTGTGTGAAGATTTGCAAGTATACATTTTTTAAAATGCATTCACAATACACTTTAACAACATGCTGTTCTTTAAGGAACATTAAATGTACAAAGATATATTTTTCAGAGATTTGATAGTTTGATACTGTGCAGTTAGAATAAAATTGTCTGACCGGTATTTGCATTTTTATTCCCACTGTTAAGTAGCAACAGCATTTCACTTTTCAAAACCAAAATGTGGTCAAACAGAAGGAAACTACTGTCTCAATGTATAATCCTCTTTCAAACTGTAAAAACATGTATCAAATCTCAGTATTAAGGTTTCATTTTTTACAAAGGCTCTTCTGACAAGTAGTGTCTTTGCCTCTAATGCGTGGACAGTAGTACTATAGGGACAGATTTGTAGTGTGACCATGATGGTAGAAACACTGGATGTCTCAAGCTTTACACAGTTAAATATACAACAAACGTTTATATTACATCTCAGAAATCCTAATCTCAGAAGTCAAAACTGCATAACACTAAAAACCTGCCATTTTGGTGCCTATCAACATTTCACAGAACTACAGCTGAGCAGAAAGAGACCAAAACACAGTTAAGGAAAGTACGCAGGGCGTGTGACCTCTGTTCAGGGGCAGATGAGTGCACAGCCTTGGTCACTTTACTGTACAATCAAGTGTTTAGTTGGATTTGCCACTGTTTTGCTCTATTGAATAAGTACACTGAGTTGACCTCTACAGACCTACCTAGATATAAATTCATGATTAACAAATGCTAGTATTGAGAAGGTTGTACACACCTTGGGTCGTCTGAAAGTGGTTTCTTTAACTATGGCCTGTTTTAGAGGTGCACTATGGAATTTTTCCACGGCCACAAAAAGCTCAACCAATTAATTGTTTCAGGTTATTTTCAAAATAAAGACCGTTGTTTAGTTAACGGTCTGCCAATCTTGCAAGAAAATGTTTCACTGTATGCAGAGCAATGTCTGCCTGGGAGGCTGAATCCAGAGTACCCTGACTCTGCCTTTTCAGCAAGTGAAGTTCTAACAATTTCTACATTGCATATTCTACTTAATTTAGGGTGTTTTGCTATGACTTGAAAGTGCTTTACAAACCCTCATTCCTTGACAATATTTTTTTGCATACTGAAACATGGAAATCTAAGTGAAAAGGCTTTTGCCAAAAAAACAGATTTCATGTTAAAAATTGGTAGGGTTTCATATTTGGCTGTAACTTCCAGAGCACCAGCTAACAACTCACAGTCGGAGATGACAGTAAAAAGTCCTTGAGTGCTACATCTGCTATTGTTAAGGCTCCAGTATCGTCTGCAATGGTTGGAATTACATGCCTGCCTATTAGACAAACATATAATCTTTACATACGTAGAACATAAGAAAATGAATGAGTCTTCCCAGGATTACAAACCTGAAAGCATCTTATTAAACATATTGAAGTAGCTATAAGTGCAACATGTGCAGAATATGCCTGGTGAGTTGTAAATAAAAAAAACAGGAGTGAGTCTACTGTGGGTCAAATGTGACCATTAATGCAGGCACACACACACAGACACAGAGAGAGAGAGAGAGAGAGAGAGAGAGAGAGAGAGAGAGAGAGAGAGAGAGAGAGAGAGAGAGAGAGAGAGAGAGAGAGAGAGAGAGAGAGAGAGAGAGAGAGAGAGAGAGAGAGAATTTAAGTCACGCCCTCACCGGAGGGGAAAAGAACTCGCCAATCTCCACTGATTTGTATTGCGTGAAGGTGCCACCTCGTGTCAATCAGGGAAGAAAAACTGAATTATGTTGTCAGCCAATCAGCTACCAGCAAAATGCTAATAAATAATAGCTGTGGCTAATAGGTTTGTTTACCCAAGTGGGAGCTTCAGTTGTTAACCAGACATCATTCAGAGGGTGTTTCAAAATCACGTATAACCAGACAGGATTGATTTTGGAATCAAACTAGACTGGTCAGAGGGCATAAAATGTTCTTTTTCCTAATTCCAGTCATTTGATATTGATGCATGTTTTATTAGGTGTTGACATCAAGTCCAAACAAGTTGGCCACTTAATAGGTTCTACTTAAGCCAGTTTCTAATTTGAAGCCCATTAAAAAAAAAAAAACACCAAAAACAGTTTCCAATGCTTATTTAAAAATTATCTTAAACACAAAAACCACAAGTTTTTTCTGTCCAAGGATGATCAAAACATGACAGGGAAATTAATTATTTTAAATAAATTAAACTCTTTAGAGGTTTAGTTCTATTTTGGACTTTAAACTGTTGTACTTTGAACAGAAATGCTGTCGCAGAGAAACTGTTTTACTCATAGTACCTCTTTGGGTTACTCTGACAGTTGAGCATGTGTTACAGTTGCTGAGAAAGGTGAATGTCAGATGATATGGCCAAGGGAGGCCGGGGCTGTGCATGGAAAAAGGGTGAACAAAACTGGTAGGCCGGATCCCCAGCACATTCTTATTTCTGCCACGGATAGTAGATTTCAACACGTCAAGGTCTGCTTTAACGTCATTGGTTCGCCAACCTGAATGATCCCATACGAGCTGCCTGCACTTACTTTTATATTTAAGTCAATGGAGAAAAGCCTCAAAGGGGGTGGAAGGCAGGTGCTGGAGAGGGTGACGTTCAAGACTTTTGGGATAAGATATTGTATGAAGAAAAAGATCAACTGAAAATGGGGAAGGTCACAGAAGTTGGTATTAGTTGTCTGATTCTAAAGAGTCAGTGTGGAGCGCTCTGGTTGTGTTGCAAGACTTGATGCCAAGCAATCAAAATATCAGTTGCAGCCCTAGGTATAACCTGTGTAAATGGCACAAGAGATATGCACTATTATATGGACCATTTATTCTGGCATAGAACAGATTTCAATTGGCATGTCACAAAGTGCAGCATCAGTTTAACTTACTGCATGTTAAAGAAAGAGCATACACTTAGTTCAAGCTCAAACACATATTTGCATGATAATAAAAGATTGGTGAAGAGACGAAGACAGACAGGAAACATTTCTGCAAGTATAATTAATGTTTGAGAATGTGCTTTGCCGAAGCATAGCTGTGGAAATTAAAACCACAACTAAGACATTCATGCCTGAGTAACTAATTAATCACTGATGAAAAGCCACTGGTGGAAGGTTGATGACACATGCCATAACTTTGTATCAATGTCGAGACACAGTTTCCATCAAAACTGAGGGCTTTAAGGGGGAGAAGCTGCATTTGCTATGTTGTACCAAGCTGCAATCATTCTACCATAAATAAAATCCAGAAGTTGTACAGCAGCAAACAGTAGAGCACACACACAGTCAGCTGTGCACTATAATGAGCTCCTAACTTTCATGATCTATGAAAGCACCACTGAAGTACATGAGTTACTTGACAATACTGTAACTTTCACTCCAGAGAATAAATAACTACTATCTCATTTTTTTTGTATTCCATCTAAAATGATATGTTGGGGTATACAGCTTTAGCACCCCTTTCCATGATAAAAATGTAGTATGTAATACTGTCCAGCCCTAGTTGCAGCTGGTCATTATGAGAGCACAGCTTCACACAGCCCACATCTTCAGCCAGCAGACTACCAGCACAAAATAATGTTGAGGCAGCAGTTTTTACAAAAAGGTGGAAGCAGAGCCTAACCTGCCAGAGGCCACAATTATGCCACCAACAGCAACAGATACAAGAACACAAATGCCACCGCAGAGCATTACAAAAGCTTTGTCCAATTTTTTCCTGGAAAATTATTTATCGATTTGACTTCCTTGCTGGCAGACATGATGGAAACAGACTGTGTGGCTTGTCAATCAATAGCCAATAGAGTGAACATGTTTTCCATGAACAGACATTGCTGAGCAAGTGCTTGAGGGTGATGTAACCAAAACTGGCTCTTTTTCAATTAATATGTTCATCATCATTTTGACTATGAAATGTCAGAAAATAGTGAAAATGTCCATCACAATTTCAAGAGTCCAAGGTGACGTCTTCAAATCACTTACTTGGTCCCATCAACAGTCTGTGTTTCTGCTTTAAAAAAAATGACATGAATGTCACTGGGGGACCAGTTCCCCCAGGAGATTGTGAGCCACATGTAGGCTGAGTCCTTGGCAGTGGCCGGGGTTTGAATCCGACCTGTGGCCCTTTGCTGCATGTCATCCCCTTTCTCCCCCCCCTTTCCTGTCTGATTCCCTATCTTTTAATAAAAAATGACACATCCACTACTATCTACTTGTTGATTTACTTTTTGTCCATTGACTAATCAATTCATTAACAAATTGTTTCAGCACTATCAAGTGCAAAATGAATGCCGAGTCAATGCAAGGATTAAGTGAGGCCAAAGCAACATATAGCTATAGTTCAATCAGGAGAGAATATTTCACGCTATATGAAATGCTAAAACAGATACTAACTTGGCTAATGACTTCATCTGGTGGTCAGTGCCTAATGAGCTCTAAATCTGCATAGAGCCTTGGTTGTGATAGTGGAAAAGATTGGGTCAAATCTTGGCATCAATGTCAGGAACCAGACACAGCACACTACATGTGCAGCCAATCTGGCTATAGCGAGAACGGTAATAAGTGATTAGCTCCCATATGGGTAAGTAAGCGTATTGGTACATTTACTGTAGAGCAGTTTTTGTTTTTTTTATATCTGAAGGGTTAATACACATTTGAATAAGGGCCAACAAGGTGGCTTAAAGAGGAAGTGCAACAATTTTACACATTGAAGTCTGTTTACAGGTGTTAGGGTGTACTACTCAATATGCGAAAAAGTTGTATCAAGCATTTTGTGGCTCCTGAGGCAAAGTCTGATAAAGTGACACAAGTGATGTCACTGTGGATTGGGGCTGAAGACTACAAGTTTGAAAATAAAAATGATAATCTGGGAGTTAGAAAGAAGTGAGTTTACCAGACCTGCGTCGCCCGCTCTTCATCTCTGCATGAGGCTAGCAGCTCAAATCTACATTAGCCGCCCGCTACTAGCATAACACACCTGACTCTCCAACTGAACTGCCGGCAGTCAAGTTGCATTCTAGGAAATGAAGGTGCCAGGTTTCAAAAAGAAGAAGAATGCATGAAATACAAAAGACAACTCTAGTTTTGCTGTATTGATTTTGATTTTAAAAAACTGTCCTCTTCAGTGCGACAATGTTATATTACCAATGCTAAATCTGTGGAGTACTCCTTTAAAAGATGTAAAAAATGAAGGAGTAAGAGAGGATGAATACAGTATTTGTCAGACATTTTAGACAGCAGGGGCAAAAGATGCCCCCAAAATATGATATGATATCTACTTATTTTAGTATAATGACTCCACTTTTGTCTGATTTCAGTTCGTTTCAACCTTGAAAAAAACCACTTTTTTTCTGACATTTGTGACGCCTTTATTCACGTTTTGTTTTTGCTTTTTCCAACGTTTTAAATTTTTCTTCTACACATTTTCAGCACTTATTTCTACGTCCAATATTTTCTGATATAAAACAAAAATTTAAAATGGGCCAATGTGACCCGAAGTCAACACAAGGGTTAAATGTAAGAAAGTCGGATAATTTAGCTGTCACTTTCACGCTTGTCAACAAGGCAGATGCTGCCATGCTGGTTCAAGTCAATTTTGGGTGTTGTTGTGGTGCAATGTTCTAGTTTGGGGAAACTTTTTTTTTTTTTTTTTTTTTTAAAACTAGCTGCTCTCCGTATGTAAAATAAAAGATTCTAAATGAAATATTAGACACTACATTTTCTACAGCAGTCATTGTTGTTACCAACTCATTCATAAGATATTTTAGTTTTCATCGTCTTAAGAAGTTGCATAATGTTAAAAAGTTCCAACTACTTGACCAGGCAAGTCTTTCTTACTTTAACTGTACTTGTTCCTCCAGGTAACAAACACTGGTGATACGCTGTTGAGGCTTGTCTATAAATGTGAGCAAATTACTCTTTAAATTTCATGACATTTTGAATAAAAAAAAAAAAAAAAAAATTAAATAAAAAAAAAATACGAGCTGTTATGAGCAAAGGCAGAAAGTGTCAATACCTCAAATTCAGTTTTTAGTGTGGCTTACAATATGATTTAAGTGCCCATATTATGGAAAAAAAAAACAACACTTTTTCTGGGATTTGGAGTGTTATTTTGTGTCTCTGGTGCTTCCACACACATACAAACATGGAAAAAAAAACATCCATGCTGTTTTGAGTGAGATACGGGTTTCTGAATGTAACCTGCCTACAGTCTCCGGGTGGGCTGTTCAAAATCTGCAGGGTTTTCTACGTCACTAGCCGAAACGAGGGGGCTAAACCATGCTAGCCCCCTCATTCTCAATGGCAAAACACTGCTACAACACACACAAGTTCACCATAATCTACAACAGAACTACTTACATGTCCCTATTCTGCAGGTATTCCACGCAAAATTGGAAGTGCGCCCTCGTTTAGAAGAAGTCTTCCGGCTAATCCTGCCTTGTACTGACTGCAGTTAAAGAAACAGCTAGCTAGCAATTGTGAGCCTTACCTAGCTACTGCGCATGTGCGAATCCCAACAAAGATGGTATAGAAGTAGGATGTCTCACTCTGTAGCTAAAATAGAGACCTGAACACAGGGTGAAAAGAGGAGCTGCAGCAATGTGCAGTACAACAAAAATATGGTGTTTTTGGATAATTAAACCATGTAAACCTATTCTGGTACAACCTCAAAATACAATTATGAACCTGAAAATGAGTAGAATATGGCCTCTTTAATATTGCTTAGTGCCATACATATATATATATTGTTATAGGTTATGGTATATCTCTGTCTCTCTCTATTATACTGTAGATTAGTAAACAAAGATTAACCAATTCCCTAATCTAATATTTTCATCCCTCTGTATGATGCTAGCTTGATGTAAACAATGCAAGATGCATGCTACGCTACAGTGAAATAACTTGTGTAACATGTTTAAGTACACGGTGGAAATACACACAATGTTGTGAATGGAACCTAAATACACACGGTTGTAAGCAGGCACAGCTCTGTCAGATTTAACCACAGGCATGTGAAACTAATGACCATGGATTATTGTGTCTGTGCTTGAAAATCAAATGGGAGAGTTTGAAATAGGGCTGGGCAATATATTGATATTATATCAATATCGATATACGATAGGCTGGATAATTCTGATATTGTAATATGACACATGTTGTCTTTTCATGGTTTTAAAAGCTACATTACAGTAAAGTGATGTAATTTTCTGAACGTACCACACTGTTCTAGCTGTTCTATCGTTTGCCTTTACCCACTTCGTTATAGTACTGATGATTATTTGTCAAAAATCTCATTGTGCAAGTATTTTGTGAAAGCACCAATTTAACCGCTACAATATCGCTGCAATATCAACATTGAGGTATTTGGTCAAAAATATTGTGATATTGTATTTTTCTTCATATCGTCCGGCTCTAGTTTGAAACAGCCTGGACTTCAACATCCAAGTATAAAATATTTAACTCAAAATGTCAACCTGCAATAAACACTGCATAGGCTAACTGTTGAATTTATATAAATATCAAAATGTGTGTATGTGTCACTTGCGGTTAGGTAGAATTGGGAAAGCAACACAATTCAACAAATAAATATTAAGTTAGGAACTTTTCCTTTCCAGAAGAGCAGTACTACACTTGACAGGTAGGGAACACACTCCTTGATCAAGCCATATTCCGAACCCTACCAGACCTCCAGCCCACAGGCCCTTCTCCACCTTTAACAGACTACTGCATCAACTGCCAACAGACTCTCCAAAGTTTGATACTGGCTACCCATATTCTCCCACGCAGTGTCACATTTTACTTGATGCGTTTTTTGCTGTCCTGTATACTGCACTATTCTAAGGCTTAGTGCTTGCTAGTTGCAACTGACAAACAATCATTGAACACACATGTCGCTTCAGGGTACAGATAAGCCCAGTGAAAAACAAGCTGTAAAAACTAACAAATCCCAAACAAACTACCTGATATTCAACAGGTAGTTCTAATTTCCTCCAGTGCAGCAGTTGTGATACCTCTTACCAGGTACCTTTCAGTCTTGTAAAGTGCTGAAATACAACTGTAGTATTGTGAGTAAGCTTTAGTATCAGGCTTGGATCAACTAGCTTGTGATCTGCAGGCTACAAGCGCAAATTCTTAGCCTTGCTGGGATGATTTGGATTGTGTCTGAGAATGAATGGGAATGAGTTAAGCCTTCTTCTTCGTTGATTTATTCCAGCAATCCTGCCTCTGGCACAGCACTTGAGTTATAATTTAGCATGTTTGCACTGAAAATGGCTTTGTAACATTAAATTATAAACTTGTCAGGCCATAGAAAAAAACATTACTGCACCTTTTTCAACTGTTCACTATCAACAGTCTCTACCAGTAACATACAGGAGAAAAACACAAGAAACTCATTAGGACCAATTACTTGTGTTTTTATACATTGTTTCTCCCTGTAGTTACCTTTTGTGGCCTCCACAACACATTGATACATAAGCATAAATCCCTCTTAACCGCTTCAACATTACTCTCTGGATGTACCACTGCATGTCAATTCATAAGGGAAGTAAACAAAAAATGTTGAGAAAATGCAGTATGTTACACTAAGCGCACAAAACTGATGTAATGCACTTGGGCAGACAGTAAACTTTGACCACTGCGTTTCCTCGTCCACCAGATTCAAACAACGTGTGGCCTTATGCGCAGCACTGTATGTAAAACTGTAAAATATTTGCACATATTGCTTTCCCCTTATTCATGTTGCTGCGATTCATATTATGGGCTCCATGCTGAATATTGTTGTTGCAGATCTAGCAGTACACATAACACACTGCTCATGAGAGAGCCCATTTATTTTAATCGGCAGACCCCCTCATCCTCTTACCGTACCTTTGAGCTGCGGCAGGGGTGAAAGCTCCACCGGAGCGCTCTGTGTGCGGTACTGAGAGGAGCCTTGGGATTTTCTCTGTTTCTGGGCCTTCCTCATGGACTTTCTCGTAAACCCGTCCACTTTCTCGGATGCGGAGATGGCCGACATTTTGATGCACAAACTGACGAAGACTTCAGATAAGCTATTGTATCCCTAGGCCAATTCAAATGTGTCCTCTAATGCTCGCATTAGCACAAAAATATGGAGCCAAATGCACGAGTTGAAGCTCGTCTCCTTTCCAAGTCTGATGTTAGTCTGTATGATCCAACATGGTCGCTCGGTATTGGGGTTAGACTGTGTTCAAAGACTGCATCATTCGGGTAACGTTAACTTATTTTCTGGAACAATCTTCAAAACACGAACCAAAAAGCCAAACTACAACTCATGATATTGCCCACAGTATAACCTGAAGATACAAACATAGGACAATTATCACATAAATTTGAAAGTGTCTGATGTTTTTTTTTACTGCTTCGTCGTGTTTGCTAAAGGTCTACCTGTTGCAAAACGTATGAAAGACATTGTCATAAAAAGTTGCCTGAATTAATCGTAGTCTTGACAGTAGCAAACTACTGTACTGATATGCTGCTGGCTACCTAACGTTAGCTAACGTTAGCTTGCTAAAATTAGCCGACGTTTATGTACGCCACCACGACAACAGTTTGCACCGCTGTTGAGGAAGAAAAGTTACAAAAGATAGTTGACCCGTTAACTTCATGTAGGTCTTCGTAAAACATCAAGTCCAAGTCTTCAAGCACTGCTTTTAATCCTAGTGAGACTTCCGTTGAGTGTATTTTCAGAAGAAGATCTGCGATCGATGAAGTTGAATTTCGCTCGACGACTGAGTCATTTAACGTTAGCACTTAAAAGTTAGCCGTGTTCACATTCAGTCGACTTTGTCTTGACTACATTCTTCGTTTAATAAAGATCGATAGTTTCGTTTTCACGGCTTCTAAAAACATCGATTATTCTTAAATACAAAAAATTACTGGACGTCGTGCTGAGCAGGCAGCCATAAAACACTCCCAGTACAGCCGTTGTCTGTCTGACTTCACAGATCTGTGGACTGCAGAGCCTGACAGGTGTACGTCATTGAGTGATGCCTCTAAGGGCCAATCACAAGCAGAGAATTAAAAAAATTGTAAACTTTTTAACCAATCAAGTGTCGCTGAACGGGAGCCCTGAACATGTGACATGTGAAAACAAATACGTGACGTTGTACAGTTGAATGAGGAGTGGCAGCTGTAGTATAGCAATATTAATTAAGGTTATTTATTCTGTATATTTGTGTGTTTTATAGGGGAAAGTAATCATTCATGTTTCATCTAACCTAGATTCAAGGGAGAGATCGAAACATTTAAAGTAAAATCAAATCGTGGGCCAGGGGATAATTTTAAAATACTATATATTATAACTTTAATCAGCTGAGAATTTAAGCATATGGCTTGGCTTACAGTATATTAGTGGGTCGTGTCCCTAGCTTTACGAAACCCTCGCTAGAAGTTGGTTAGGCATTGACCTCGAACGGTTGAGGTTAGGATAGGTCATCGGGCAGTGAGTTTTCGCAAAACTAGGGTTACCATCTAGACAACCACATTAGTGGTTAGCGGAAAAGATGCATTTCATTTGCAGACTTTCTAATTTTTTTCCTTTGGTCTCTAATAAAACAGGGTTTTACCTATCCTTACCCCTAACAGTATAACAATAAAACAGTCAGAGAAGCAACCTGTAATGAGAGGTCACAAGAAGATAAACTTTGTAACCACTGCAGTAAATGATTAAAGTCATGGCATCACTGGCACTTGTGTCTGACCTCCAAACACTCTTTATCACACTGAGAATATACAACCAATAGCATGCCACACACTTTGAACACTCTTTTCAATTTAATAAAATTGGACCACAGCAAATTTTATGTCAATTAAATACAAATTAACCAAGCAACTTTGTACATATAAACATAAGCATTTGCTCAAGAAAAAACACATTTTGCAGAAATGTATATATGTAACACATATAAACATAAAAAGGGCAAACCCATACATGAAAAAACCCACAAGGAGATAAAGCAATACAGCTTTGTGAAGTTCATAAAACTGCTCAAAGATGTGGATCACATAAATGGTATTTTTTAGTAGAATTTAAAATCCACACCTGCAGACAAACATTTATTCTCTGCACTTCAGGATTAATATCTGGTGGATCTCCTAAACAAATTTATTAAATCTGGGTTCTCTTGAAGTTGCCAGGTTTGAGTAAAATAAAAGATTTACTTAGCAACATGCAACTTGATTTTTTTCAACCAGAGATTCTTCACAGCACCAGAAAATTGTGTAGGAGGCAACTGCAAAACCCATGGCCCAATTAAAATAAATAAATCAGGCTCTCGAGATGTGAAAACTGCAGCGTCAAATATTCAGAATGACTGTCCGGTCAATCTTTATGCAGCCCAGGTTCATGTACTCATGTATTATTGTCTGTGGGTTCTGGTTAAAAAAAATACTCAAAATAAAAATCTAGTATTTTAAAACAGAAGCACAGAGCAGCTGACTGGCACAAGCTCTCACTCCAGATTAGGCCTTCTTGTAAAATACATGGAGATTTTCTTCATGGTTTGTGGTGAGCGGACTGTCTGAAAAAAAAGAAACAAAAAAGGTCAACTGCAATATTCATCTTAATAGCTATACATCCCCATGCATGTCAACTTTAGCATAAATAAGGAGGGACAGACCTCAATTACCAAACAATCATTCCTCAAGCCTGTGTTTCTATCGTACAAATAATGCAAGGCAGTTAATCTTTTCTAGTGACCTTCACTGAAGATATAAGAGAGTAAGCTTGGACTAATAGACTGGCAATATTCCAAGTAAGTGAATGTGAAAGGAGGTGTTCATAACCAACACAGCCAAAAGAAATGTCAAATATTTTTCTGTCCCTACAGTGTTTCTACATGAGTTACAACAGTGTTCAATAAGTGCAGTGGTTCACTCTGCCTTAATGAAATAGTTCCACATTATGGAAAATACACATTCATTTTCTTGCCGAGAGTCCGATGAAAAGAAAGATACCATTCTAATGTCTGTACGATAAATACTAAGCTACCACCAGCAGCCGGTTAGCTTAGCTTAGCACAAAGACTATAAAACAGGGGGAAACAGGTCGCCTGGTTCTGTTGAAAGGTGATATAATGACATACAGTATAACATGTTAAGTAGTGAGCGTTAGAGGTGCTAGTTGACAGAAACAGTTGGACAGAGCTAGGCTAGCCATTTACCCACCGTTTCCAGTCTTTGTTAAGCTAAGCTAACGGCCCTTTTTTTTTTTGGCGGTATTTTTGCCTTTATTAGATAGTGGACAGTATAGATGCAGACAGGAAACGAGGGGATAGCGAGCAAGGGTTATGACATGCAACAAAAATTCCCAGATGCAATTTAACCAGGAATGTTGCAGTTATGTGGTTTGCATCTTAACCATTCTGCTTATCTTGTCCTTACAGACATGACAGCAATATTAATCTTGTATTCAACTCTCTGCAAGAAAGCAAAGGAGACTATTTCCCAAAATGTCAAACTGTTGCTTTCAGAAAGTGCTACTCCTAAAAAGGACCTAATTATTTCCGTCGTCCATAATCTAACAGAAATGTCAAAGACATGTTTAGGCTGACAAGGAAACAACGCTCTAATAGAGAAACACTGAGAACTACTGAGAATATGTAAAACTGATTAACTTCTGAAGCAGGCATTTTTTGTGCATACCGGTGAAGCTGGTGTCTTTCCATCTTGTTTTTTAGATGCACTGGGGCTTCTGGGAGTACTAGGGCTTCCTTGACCTTTCCTCATCTTTTGGCCCATCGCTGACAGCCAGTCCTTTGCCCTGGGAGAGTAATTCTCTTTGCCAGTCTGTCTTGTTGAGACTTGCTTGTTGTCCTCTGCGTGACAGTCTGTTTGTAGCTGGCTCTCTTGAGCGGGGCAGCAGATTCCAGACAAGGCCCAGCTTCTCTTGGCCGCAGGGTAGAGTTCAGTAACACAGTCACATTGTTCTGCACCCCCACAGCCTGCAGATGGACTGTCACCAGTCTCCAGCCTGCGTTTGGCCCGTCGCTCTGTGGGAGAGGCACTGCTCACCGGGCTCTGGGGACACGGGCTCAGTACCCTACAGAGCGAAGGGCTGACCTGACCAGGAGATCCACGGCTCGGTGATAACCACTGTTTGATAGAAGATGGTGTTCTCTGGCGAGCAGTAGCAGCAGCCTTAGCACCCTGAGAAGGGATGGGTGAGGTGGTGCTGGAGGGCAGAGGCAGGGCGGCTCCACTGGGAGCACAGGCAGCAAGCTGGGGTGATGCCAGGCCTCCAAGACTCTCTGTCCTCTGGTTCTTGGCAGGGGTTGTCTCAGCTCTGATTGAAGGCCCTTTACAAAAGCAGAAGTCCTCGTTAGTTCACTATGAATACTTTGAATGACACATTTTGCATTCAAGGGCAGGACAGCAGTGATTTATGACAAAGCACGTCCGCATCACGATATTTTTGACCAAACACCTCAATGTCGATATTGCAACGATATTGAAAGGTTGACAATTGGTGCTTTCACAAAATATCGTCCACATTTAGATTTTAGATAAATAACCATCATAATGTGGAAATAATGACTAAGTGGTTAAAGGCAAATAACAGAACAGCCTGGTAAATTCAGAAAATGACACCACTTTACTGTAATGCAGCCTTTGAAACCAGGAAAAGACAACACTTACCATGTAACAATATTACAATTCTTCAAAATCTAAGACGATATCTAGTCTCATATCACGATATCAATATAATATTGAAATATTGCCCAGCCCTAATGGAAAGACATTATATATGTTGTTCCAAAGCTGTTCATGGTAGTTTTAATGCTTACTTGAGGGAGATTTAGCGCGCGCCCAGCCCACAAGGTTGGCTTCTCCCACCGAAGATTGTGCTCCATCCATTTCCCGGTGAAGCCTCCAGATCCGCACAGTGTGGTCATCAGAACAGGAAGCAATCTGCAAACAGAGCAGTGGGGATCATACAAAGCCTAAATCTATCTTCTTAGCCTATTCAAACGGCAGGGAAACACAAAAAAAACCTCTGAATCATACTCAAAGACTCTTTGAAAAACTCAAACTAGAAAAGTTTGTTGCCTCACCTTAGTAAAATCTGTTGGGCACCATGCAACAGATGTCACTTCCTCGCTATGGCCTTGGAGCATCATGGGAGGATGTTTAGGATCAGAGATCTGAAATGTAAAATTAGATTTAAAAAAAAATGCTCAAATGCAATCTTAAATCACACTAAAACATTACATCACAACACAATTTTCCATTTTAATATGGCAAAATAAAATAGAGATAGTACCTTCCAGATGTATGCGTTATTGTCACTTGAGCCACTGGCCAAGAACTGGTCATCTGGGCTAATAGTGGACTTCACATAAAATGAGGAGTTCTGGTGGCCACTGAAAACTGCCACTGTGGAGGAAAACAAACAGCAATATTAGAATCACGAAAGAAAGATTCAATTCAGGGAGCAATTGAGCCTGAAAAAACACAAAAATAAAGAATAGAGTAATTAAAAAAATGACATGAGATGCAAAGTGTTAAGGACTATAACAGAATGACTAGAGAAACTCAACTTTCCTTAAGTTCATGCACTTTGAATGTGTGAGTATTAACCAGCTGATTTGTTGCTGATTAGCAGTCCAATAAGGGTTCCACATTCCTCAGGACTTCACATATTTAAAGCTCTGACTTAAAGATATTACAATATGCTTGTACAAGCATACAAAGTATCTGCATCTCTACATTTCCTCTGTCAAACAGTGCCCTCTTGCTTTACTCTCTGCTCCCATGACAGTTAAAACAAAGGACATTAGTTTGCAGCCACATCTATTGATATGCAATGGCAATGAATTTAATTAGGGATAAACCGAAAAATGTCTATTCAGGCATAGATACACAATATGTATAGTCGGAGTGGAGTCCTTGTTCACCTGGAGTCGTTTTCATTCCACTGACATTAAACATGTAGATACTATCATCAGTGCAGTTACATATGACGTTGGATCTTGTGGAGTCCAGAACAAGTCCAGAATAACCTGCAACACATGCAAAACCACATTCAGTTTATTCTGGTCATTTGCATATTTTGGGTCAAAATGGTGGCCAGTATTGTACAAAACTAACCCAGTCGCATGCGCATGCAAGAACCCGGGTACAGGTACGTCTGCAGTGGGACAGGATCCTGACGGTGTGCAGTGTAGTTCTTCCTCAGATCCCATATCTTGATCACTCTGGTTCAGATGAATGAAATAGAGAAATGAATGTGATCATGCAATTTTATTTGCTTTGAAAGTCATTTTATACTGGCTTGCTGCATGTTAGAAACAAGTAAAGCCCCTGACACACCAACCAGACAGCTGACCCTCGGCAGAAAAGGCAGTTGGACTGATCAGTCTCTCCGAGTTGGTCAAAAAAGTACCTCAGAACGCACCAAAGCGACGAGACGTAATACGTCTCCATAACGTCAGGCGGCGCTAATTTATATTGTTGCCCAAAAAGGAAAACCGGCAGCCGATTGGACGAACGTATCACGTGGGTCTGGTTTCTCCGGAAATTCATAGCCAGACTGTCACGGCGGCTTGTTCAGAATACGATCTCATATTTTACGAAGACAGTTCACTGAAACGTGTTTCTGAAAACATTTTAAGCGAGAAATAGGCCATGCAGTTTCTGAATCTGTCCTCATTTCCGGGTTAGCACTCTACCAATCAGATTGGTCATTTGAGTCCAACTGCCGGCAGTGCCCGCCTTCCGATTCAACATGTTAAATCGGCCAAAATGAAGGCCTACGGACAACGGCATGGAACACACGGAACAGACTTGAGTCCCTGACCTCGCCAGACTGTCCGACGGCCGATTATCGGGTTAGTGTGTCACAACCTTAACAGTGGTTTCTTACCCATCAACGGCCCCAGAGGAGATGAGGGTGTGCTGATCCCGAAACAAAACTACTGTGACACTCTGCTGGGTGTCCTGCAAGAGAGATGAGGTGCTTAAAGTTCAGTCTTCCTTCTGCACTGCTCTTTTCTTCATTTAAATCGTTGGAGAAACTCACCACACTGGGAGCCATGCCACGTGTGCTACTCCGCCTCTTCTTTGTTCTGGCGGGGGTGTTTGTCTCTGCTTTGTTGTGAGCACCACTGATCTGTTTCACCTGTCTGTAGAAACCATCTGACACACACACACACACACACACACACACACACACACACACACACACACACACACACACACACACACACACACACACACACACACACACACACACACACACACACACACACACACACACACACACACACACACACACACACACACACACACACACACACACACACACACACACACACACACACACACACACACACACACACACACACACACACACACACACACACACACACACACACACACACACACACACACACACACACACACACACACACACACACACACACACAATAAGGCCCAATACATTACAACTTTATAGAAATAAAGATTGGGACTAACAAAACACTACATTTTACACAATACAAAACCTTTGTAATTGAAATTTCCAATCGATACCTTTTTTGCTGCACCTGGTGTCCCAGACCATAATATTTCCATCTCTGGCCCCAGTACAGAACACAGCTGTTTAATAGAAGAAAAAGCATCAATAATGTGATACATTAAAGCATCATTAACGCAAAGATATTAAATGTAATGTCATGCATCCACCTACTTAACATTAACTACTACAAAAAAATTGTTTACAGTTAGTTAACGGTTTATTTTCTTAGGATTTTTAAATGAAGATTCCAATTGTTTTTTTCTTCCTGGCATATATATGAATGGTTTTTTAATGCTATGCCAATATGTGAGGGTGCATATAAACATTTCAATAAATAGCCCCAAAATCCAATATCACACCACCAACACAGTAATTTTTTGTGTCCTTTGAGAGAAGCCAGGGAAAAAAAGTGCCCCCTGCAATATAGTATGTGGTCAGTATAAAATATACCTTTCTCCTGTGGTGTGAATGAAACAGACTTAAGGCTGCAGAGGTGACCCTTGAAGCTGCCTAACAGCTCCCCTGACTTCACATCCCACAGCCTGGCCATCTGATCACCGGCAGCAGTCACCTAAGAATGACACACAACCAATAAAAATGGTTTCAAGAAGGCTTTACTTGTCAGTAAAGAGAGTTCACAAGCTGCTTCCAATGCTGCAATATGAACAAGAGTGGATAATGAGGAACTACAAGGAGTCATAAACAAAATAAAACCATGCAACATCAATATACGAGTTAAACGCATCTATGCAAGGACCAAATATTAGATGTATTAATGTCTAAAGCATTTAAAAGATGTTACTGACATCATGATTCAAAGTGGACTGATGATATGACATGCATGTATTTGTACTTACTAAGTGAGGCTCCCCTGGTACCCAGGCTATGTCAAAGACAGCATTGTCATGAGCCAACCATTCTGCAAACATACACACACACACCATAAGCCACTGATATTTCTTTAGAATAATAAAATATATATAATGGACAGAACTACTGTGTGTGTGTGTGTGTGTGTGTGTGGGGGGGGGGGGGGGGGAGTTCTACACATACCTTTAAGGAGTGGCTTTTCACAGCTCTCTGTGTTGTAGATCCTAACAATGCCTTCTTCATTAGCTACTGCAAGGATGTTCTGCATGTGCCCCGCTGAAGAGAGACACGTCGGTTAGATGGATAAATGGCAACAGCTCTGTTGTGTATCATCGGAGGATAATATGGTAATATGTACAGGTCGGTTACCAGAGGAGAAAGCCAATCCAAACGGTGGCACCGAGTCACCCAGGTTGCCATAGGAGATGTGTTCATCTTGTCGGACACACCGGTAGCCTCCCAGCACAGAGCTCAGAGGGTACCTGAGCCAGGGGTCTGCAGGGAGGGCTGGGGAGATCCAAGAAGAAAGTACATTTAGTCAGACACTCTACTTAAACTATAACTACTGATGTTAAAATAATTACTGGACGTGAAAGTGTCTGAAAATAATTCAGTGTTAAAATAATGTTCTCTTCTTAACACAATCTGCTATCCAACTGATTGATTACAAACTGATTCGAATTTAAAACTAACAAATTAGTTACTAGTTAGTTTTTCTCATTTTAAGAGTTATAATGCACAACGGTAGAGCATAGGTCATTGCACTGAACATTAGTTTTTTAAATATTATTTGGCCTACATTTTGTAAAAATATACTTATTAATATGGTGATATTGAT
The DNA here is from genome assembly GCA_023566125.1 of Zingel zingel. NCBI lineage: Eukaryota > Metazoa > Chordata > Actinopteri > Perciformes > Percidae > Zingel > Zingel zingel. Next base: position 22,102,359 of record CM042332.1, on the reverse strand, counting down.
TCCAGACACGTTAAAGAAGTGGGGTTTTTTTTACGCGTATTAATGTTAAACCACGTTTCATTATTAACGTAAACTAACGTAAATGTGAGCTAGTTTGGATCGTTAGATACATTTTTCTGCCATGGCAACAGAAATAGAACGTGACCAAAGATCCAGCTGTAAACTACAGTGGGATGAGAAATCTAAACTTCACATGGCAAAAAGGTGAGCTTTAAACATTACCCTTGATGTTAACCTAGCTTAAGTTTAGATAGCACAATAAACCACAAGGCACACCCAAAGTAACGTTAACCGAAAAGCCCCCCAAATATTCCCAAACACATTGATTATCTTACCATTCTGCCTTCGTCTGCCCACTCCTCTGTCAACTATTGAGCGGAAAAGCATCCCTAAACTCCAGTAGAGGACAATCTGAAATTATTTTAAATAACACAGAAGTTTGTCAGATCGTTAGCTGGTGGTCTTTTCCGTGTTGCTGCTGCTGATCTCTTTCCCGCGAACAGCTCGTCGCACCACAGAGCCTGAATCCCCCGCTAATATTGCGTTACGCGCTACCATTGGTTGAAACAACCACTTCCTCCTCAGCGTCACTTCCACATCTGCATCCTTTGTGATGATCTGTACAGAGAGCGTTCTGTAAAGTTTGCCATAATACTGACAATAACTACCGAGTAATCCATTCTTTCAAAAATAAATAACCTTAAGAGAATGGCCCAGCCCAGTACACGGATCAGTCATAGTTAGAACTGGATCAACATAACCTCTGTTTTGGATGGATCATGAGCAATAGCTGAGGAAGTATTCACATCCTTTTACCTAACTAAAAGTACTAATAACACACTGTAAAAATACTATATACATATTCCTACATTGATAATATTACTTAAGTAAAAGTATGTATGTACATGTTTATTGCACTCAATGCAGAAAAATGTCCCCTGTGACTCAACTAGCCTAAATGATTAATCGACTAATCATTACAGCTGTACTTGAATCGTTTTGTATGCATATGTTTTGTATGCAATAATCTTAATTTGTAAAGCAACTAGTAACTAAAGCAGAAAAATAATTGTAGTGAAGTAAAAAGTATAATATTTTCCTCTGGAATGTAGTGAAGTAGAAAGTGGCATTAAAAGATGACTCAAGTAAAGTACAAGTACTTCAAAACTGTGAAAGGGGGTTATTTTCTATGCGGTAGTAACTAAATTTATGTTTAATGGTTTATGTACGAGCATGACTTTGTGATATCAAAACTAGTTCGTAAGACAATAATGGTCCGATACACAACTTATATCAATATCCGACACAGTGTGATGTGAGAACTTTAGACGAGGTGGACTTTTCTGTGAAGTGGGAGACATCTTGTGTCCAGCAGTTTTGAAATAAAAAGTATTTGCATATTCATAGATTCTGGAGTTTTCAATGAGAGACAAGGACTACATGTGCTTTTAAAAATGTTTTTAATAATTAATTGAACATTTTTGTGGAAAAACCTTATCAGAAAGAAACTGTTATTCTAAGCATGAGAAAAAATGTACCAAAGTAAAAGTACAAAAGTACTGCAACAAAACAGGTAAAATATGAGAAATATAAGTACTCATATAAGTAGCTTACAGCATTGTTGTTATAATTCTGCATCATTATTACTGATGCATTAATTATCAAGGTGGATATAATTTTAACTGCTTCATATACTGTTGGGCAATATTCATATAAAACAATGCATCACACTTTAAAAACAGACTTATTTTAAACAAAATTAAATCTTAAAAGTAGTAGAAGAAGAAGAAGAAAGATTTCAAATGTCGAGCGCTTTATTTTGAAAACCAAAGCTGTAGACCGGAAATATTATTGCTGTAACGCTCGGTTTGAGTGAGTACTCGCCGTCTGTACAATGAAATGCTAACAGCTTATGGGTGCTGTCAGAGTTTTTTTTTCCAAGTAAAATAAACAATAATGTCGCTTTCAACTGCACGTTCATTCTTGTCAGAGGCTTGTTATGGCGAACAAGAACTCGACGCCAATTCCGCTCTCATGGAGCTGGACAAAGGTGCGTAAACTAGCTTGCTTGCAAATTAGCATTGGTTGTCGTCTGACCCCGTGTTGTGTCTTGCGTCGGCTTAGCTAAATGTTACTGAATATATGAAATGTACTTGTTTTGTTGTGATCGGTGAAATTGCTTGAATTCCAGGGTTGCGGTCGGGAAAGCTGGGAGAGCAGTGTGAGGCTGTGGTGCTCTTCCCCAAACTCTTCCAGAAGTACCCTTTTCCCATCCTCATCAACTCTGCATTTCTGAAGCTAGCAGACATCTTTAGACTTGGGTATGGATGCTTTATAACTTGGTACTAAGACGACTCATTGACTAAATACAATTTTGAAGATAGCTTATCTCCGTTTTTGATGATAGCTAGTAAACTGACACCTTTCTGTAAGTTTGCTCGGTATACTTAATCAAAACTAATAGTCTTTTACACGATTACAACAGTAATGCATCATAATATAACACACACCTCTCAATAATACGCAATACAATTCAACAGGACAACTAACTACATCCTGAAAAATGTTCATAAAGTTGAATCAATGCCTACCTAAAACAGTTTCAACAAAAAACTGAACATTATAGCTTTCATAAAGGAAGGAGTTAATGCAGAGCTGGTGTATTTCTTTCACTAACATTATCTTATAAACTGACAACTGAGTGCATGTCAGGTAAAACTACTCAAAGTTTGCTGGTTACAGCTGCTTGCTTTTATCCATTTCATGTATTAAAGGTACACTGTGTTGTGTTTTAAGTATTTTATTAGCTAAAATCAATGTCGTCATTCATAAATATGTCCTCATTGGTGTAAAATTACCTCTGCCAATGATCTGACTCATCCTCGTAAGTGAAGAATTTCGTATCTGTATTTACATTGGACGGGCAAGTCCAAGGAGCCTTCCATGTCGTTCTGCCATTTTAAAAAACTATAATCGCTGAGAGGTACATAAAGCACTAGCCTACCTGTTTAGCTAATCCACAACGATTTTTCGTTCAGAGCCAGAGTCACGTGACTGAAACCAGCTGAAGGAGAAGGAGATCAGTGATTGGCGCTTGTCACTGCCCTGGCAAATTTGAAAGCCTGCACTGCACTTTAGTTCATAATGGAGGATCATACTTATGCCGAGCCACAGAAGAAGGAATCCTCGTCGCCAAAAAAGCAAAAATTGGAAGACATGTTGTCATAGCTTCTTGGTACATAACGGCTACCGTAGTTGCAACACACATTTGAAAAATCGAGGCGCTAGAGAGCACTATTCGTTTGAATGCAAAATACAATTTCACCGCTACATGGGAGAAATTCCTACACAGTGTACCTTTTTTAAGGGATTTTGTTTTTTTTGTTGTTTTTTTTGCGGTTGGTAGTAATTAGAAAGCAATTTGAAGACATTTGGTGATTGTGATAAGCAATATTTTAAACATTGAATAAACATACCAGGGTTTCCCCTAGAAAAGTTGTTTACCTTGGTGGCAAGTGTTTTTTTTTCGACAAGGGCACGACTCCAGACAGTCACATTCTGATGGCAGCATTAATGTAGAGTCCCAATAGTTTCTATGATAACAGAATCATGGACAGAATCGCGCAATTGAGAATTTAATAAAGCTACAAGACAGATTCCATAGAGCCCTACATTAGGTCGCTGCTAAAAACTAACTGAAGATTTCAAAATATGACTACGTCTAAGTTTCCAACCAAGCTACCCCAATGTAACTGTAGTTTAAAAAAAAATGTTTAAAAATACATTAACAAATAATTCCCAGTGGTTTAGGCCCGGTGGGGGGGAAACTTGGGCCCGGTGGGCCACCAGGCTTGCAATACACTGGGGGAAATCCTACATACTATATATTAAATGAAAGATGATATAATTAAAAGTAAGTAATCATTAGTAACATGTCTATGGTGTGTGATTGGTGAAACTGGTTTTATTGCGTTACTGATCTCTGTTTCTAAAAGCTTGTCTCTCTGATTTCAGGAACAATTTTCTGCGCCTTTGTGTGCTGAAAGTAACTCAACAGAGTGAGAAACATCTCGAAAAGATCCTCAATGTGGACGAATTTGTTAAAAGGGTGTTTTCGGTCATCCATAGCAACGACCCTGTGGCCAGAGCCATCACTCTGAGGTAATAATGCTTAATGTACTAAATAAAAAGGACTTTTAATCTTTTGCTGGTTGGCACAGGATTTCTAATTTAGAACGGTAAGAACAACATCTGCTAATGTTGTACTCCTCTTCAGGCCCACAAGAATGAGTGTTGCTTGCTTGCCAGCTAATCTGAGGCTTAAAACAGCTATTTCCCTGTTGGTTTATTCAGGATGCTTGGTAGTTTGGCCTCCATCATCCCAGACAGGAAGAATGCCCACCACAGTATTCGCCAAAGTTTGGACTCTCATGACAATGTAGAAGTGGAGGCTGCCATATTTGCTGCTGCAAGCTTCTCTGCACAGTCAAAGTAAGGGAAATTCTTGCTCCACCTGAGCTGTGGTACATACACTATATATGGGATACTGGTTTGTATAATATAATTTTGGTCTGTTTTCAGAGACTTCGCAGCAGGGATTTGCAACAAAGTCAGTGAGATGATTCAAGGTAAACATCTTTATCCAGTACTAAAAAGGTCACAGATCACTTTTAGAAAAACAACAGCTGTCCGGATTACCTTTTTTCAAGTTTTGAATATTTGGTAAATCTTCCAAACAACTATCCAAAATTTAAATAAAAACAAATCAAGGCCTAAAAATGGGGTACTTTCCATAAAATCATTTCTCAATGCAAATCAAACCAGCTATTAGGCTAACCGACATAAAACCATGCCAATCTCTAGGTATGGTAAAAGGTATGTGATGATGTGGGGCTCTTTAAATTCCAAAGGCCAAGGGAACTTTATCAGGATGCATAGTATCCTGGATCCATGAAATAACTGGCCTTTAAAAATAAAAATCTGCCTGCCTCTATGGGAATTTAACATAGGGGTGTACTCACTTTTGTTGCCAGCGGTTTAGACATTAATGGCTGTGTGTTGAGTTATTTTGAGGGGACAGCACTGTTATACAAGCTGTACACTTAATACTTTACATTGTATCAAAGTGTAATTTCAGTGTTGTCCCATTAAAAGATGAAATATTTATTAAAATGTGAGGGATGTACTCACTTTTGTGAGATACTGTATATCCATTTTGTGTGCGATCCATCTGGCATTGGTGAATAGGAGTCTCGGCAGTGGCGAACTGTGTGTTAGTTGCCTTAGCCAGGCTAACGGGCCCGACCGGCATCCTTCTACTTCCTCCCCGCCTTCCTCACCTGCCGCGGCCGACGACTATCCACAGGCGCCCGCTGGTCTGATGGATGTCCTCCAGAGGACAGTTCATGCTTTTGCGGCGAAATTTTATTCCCCCTCAAAAATAGGTAATTGAGCACTGTAGTGGTTATGATCATATCAGTGACTATGTAACTACATGGAAATGGGCCAAATGATGCATGTTTCTTGTACAGTAATGGCGTTACTGAAGGCTCTCCTTTAATAATCAAAATAAACATACAACTCTGAAAGTATTGTAGAGAAGTATCTGAATGTCTGGATATTTGGAGCCAGGGCTAAGATATATATATATTAGTGCTGTCAGTTAAACAAGTTATTGACGGCGTCAACGCAAACCCATTTTAACGGCGTCAATTTTTTTTTATTGCGAGATTAATGTTCTTTTTGGCCTAGCAAAAGTTTTTTTCACATGCTGTTGCAACAACTAGTAACGTTAGAAAAACTACAACACCACACCGGATCTAGCTAGACCTGAAAAAAAACAACAGGCACGCTGCACACACTTGTTTGCGAGCCGGCCAAAGAGTAGTAGGCTAACGTTAGGTTTTGAGTGGATGGCGAGCGCGAGACGCCGAAATGGATGCCAATAAGATTCTGAATGGAAAGTTTACTTTAAAAAAGTTGCCAAATGGTTCCATTGACAAGACCAAAGTGATATGTGTGTTTTGTCGTTGTGAACTGAACTATCATCACAGCACATCCAGTCTGAAATACCACTTGATGGCCAAGCACACAGCTGATGCAAATTCTCCACCCCCTCATCAAAGCCAGGCGACAATGGATGACTTCAGACAGAAACACATTTGCACAAAGCAAGCCGATCCACTTTTTCATGTTAAGAGCATTAAAATGAGAAAAAGTAATTGGACAAAAAGAAATCAAGGGACATTTAGAATAGATAAAAATGTGCGATTAATTGCGAGTTAACGATGACTTTAATGTGATTAATCGCGATTAAATATTTTAATCGTTTGACAGCACTAATATATATATCACTATTCAGCAGATTGCTGTTGGTGTGCTGTATTTTCTTTTTTCTATAGAGTTACCATTCCTCCTATGTCTTAATCTCAGGTTTAGACACTCCAGTGGAACTGAAGCTGAAGTTGATCCCCATGCTGCAGCACATGCATCATGACGCCAGCTTGGCCTCAAGCAGCAGAGAGCTTCTACAGCACCTAGTCAACTCTTACCCCTCCACCCCCATGGTCATCGTCACCCTGCACACCTTCACCCAGCTGGCTGCCTCCTCCCTCATCGATATCCCAAAGCAGGTAGTACCATGACAGAGCTGTAGCTCATCGTTACTTGTTAGATACTGTAATGGTAGGTTCACACATAGAAATGTGACGTTTGGCTGTTAATGACGTAGCTCTTTTGCTATTATTGTCCAGTCTAAATCTAAACTATCTAACCAACTGAAATTACTTTTTAATTGATTCCTTATCTGTACAGTTGCAGCTCCTCCTTCAATACCTGAAGGATGACCCAAGAAAAGCTGTGAAGAGACTTGCAACTAATGACCTGAAGCTTCTGGCTAAAAAGGCGCCTCACCTTTGGATCAGAGAAAACACTCAGGTAGAGTTTCAGAGGCTGACAGTTGCACTGTAGATGTTGTCTTCATGGTTTAAAATCTGTAGGTAATCGATTGTGTTTCATCTCTGCAGACCCTGTGTGAATGTGCCCTGACCAGCCCTTACAACAGTTTGAAGCTGGGGATGTTGGCTGTCCTCGCCACCCTCTCGGGGACAATTGCAATCAAGCAGTACTTCAATAATATGACAGGTTTAGTTCACTTTTAAAAACAACAAAAATGTTCTTGTTACACTGAATTTCTTTTAAGCTGGAGTGCGAAACTTATGTCTCCCCCCTCTGGCAGTGAGAGTAATTACACAAACACTGATGCATATTAATGCTGCGTCACTGTAGTCTCTCCCCCCTTCCTGCCTGTCAAGGTATTTGGTAATACAGGAAGACTGACATACTTTTTAACCAATCAGAATAAACAGTGCTATGCCGTGAGGAACTGTACTTGAGTGAGCAAGATTGGTTAACAGAACTGTATACTGCTCATGGAATGATGTTGTTGGGGAGTTAATAAACTACTCGTTCTGAAGACAAAAAGCTGTTCAGGCGTCCTTCCGGTGCCACACGACAGAAACCAGACTACAACTCCGCTATACTGAGAAATACAGAGAGTTTTTTTCTGGCAGCGATGGGGCTTAATCAGCATTGTGTAAACTTGTTTGTGAAGTGCTTGAATGTAACAGACATTTATTTATATGTTAAAGTTCTGCACTCTAGCTTTAAGTATGTAAGAATTTTATTTTAACCAGGCTTTAAATGCAGGTTTCCATTGCCATTATTTTTCATTCATTGAAGAAGGGAATGACTCTGAACTGATGTGTTTTCCTCTCAAACATTCTTCTCAGGTGGCTCTTCCATTCCCCCCCTGCTCACTGACCTGGTTAAACTGGCACAAGAATGCTGTTACCATAGCAACCTGGCAGTGGCTGCTCATGGGGTGATAGTGCTCTCAAACATTGCCATTTCCTGTCCAGAAAAAGGTTAGTTACAACAAGTAATACCTTGGGTTAGGGATCCTTCTAATGCCAATTGCTCATTAATGGCTTCATCTCTCATTCACCCCACTGATGTTTGCGCTTGTGTGCCAAGGTTAAGTGTTGCTGTATCTCTCCTCCTCAGATATAGTACAGTTGGAGCAGGACACAGTTTTGGGAGTGGAGTCCCTTTTGATGCTTTGCAGTCAGGACAGCAGCCCCAGCACTCAGGCCACGCTCAAAGTAAGACAACGTTATAACCACAAGGCAGATGGCATTGATTGGATGAATATTTCAGGAATAGGGCTGGGAATCGAACCTCATTTGGTACCAACCCAAATGTGTTCGTATCACATAATGTAGAAAACTTTCCTGTTACCTAAGCTGGCAAAGTTGTTGTATGACTGCTTGTGTTTATAAAACATTAGTCTCGCATTGCCAGACCTTCCCCCACAGCGCTGCGGAGGAGGGTCTGGCTAGTCCACACAGCATTCCTGAGCCGCTGCAAAATAGCCTCAGGAAGGAACTTGTTTTAGTGGAACGTGTACATTCAAAAGATGTTTTAGTCGCGTGAGAGAAAACTCAGATTGGACAGATAGTCTAGCTAGCTGTCTCAATTTACCCTGCAGAGATCTGAGGAGCAGTTAACCACTGTCCTCATAAATCCACCGGAGTTTAAAATTCCAACACAAAGAAAGCAGAAAGAAGCGGACATTGGCGAAAAGACATGCATCCGGGGGAATTTCCTGCTGCACCAGAGCAATCGCGGAAGTGGATTGTCATGGCTATAGACTAGTAAAACATTAACATTTGAGAAATGGACCTCTTTTTGTTAAATGTAAAAGGTCTTTATAGAACAACATGAAGGAAAACTCATGTATCTTATTAAAAATAGTATCACATTTCAAATTATACCCAGCCCATGTAAGTAAAAGTGCCATGGCGAATGTTCTTGATAATTTAATATTTACACGGAAATATAAAACTAGTTGCTAGTGCCTAGTAATTAGTTAGGATGGGTTAAATGCAGACAACAAATTCCACTGCTCGTTGTGCTGTGTATGATTGTGTGTGTGACAAATAAAGATTTCTTCTTCTATTGTGAGGCATTTAGGATGCAGTATTTTGACCGAAAAAATTATCCATCTTTAATATCTGTTGGACAAATGATTGCAACTAACAAGGGTAAAATTATTTTGGGAGCATTGCTCAGTAAAGCTTAATTGTTATGACTTTATCTAGCACTGACAGGCATAATACCAGCACACCTTACCTAAATCATCTAAATCACAGCCATCCACCTCCTGGGAATGTATGTAATTATGATTGATTACCAGGAGGGTGTTTTCCATTCTCACCCCCCCCCCCCCCCCCCCCCTCCATTATGACCTAATAATAATAATAATAATAATAATAATACCCATCCTTAAAGTTCAATTTTTGTTTCAACCCTAGACAGCCCTCACCTCATTGGTCAAACTGCTGAAAAATCGACCCCATCTCAGCCAATCGGTGGTGGAATTCCTGCTCGGCCAGCTCCACTTATCCTGTGACTCCTCTCGCGTTCTCATGTGCCACGCTCTGGCAGCCATCGCCAGCCACCTGCCGGTGTTGGGCGACGGCATGCTGGGAGATCTGGTGGACCTCTACAGAGTGGCCAGTCACTCCTCCACTGACAAGCAGCAAGAGCTTCTGGTGAGAGATTGTGCATGAGTCAGCTGCTGTTTAGACAGTAAATTAAAGCTTTAAGAGTCTCACAACACTTAAGTGTAGCTTTTATGTTGTAAGCACAGGCACAGGAGACTCACAACAGCATTTACATGACAATTAAGTAGTAAATGTGTTGTATCTATGTTCTGCAAACCTGTTTTCAATTAGAAATAGAACTTGTTTCGTTTTTTTTAGCCTATGCATTACTGCTAACCCACAACTATGTTAGATGACATTGCATTCAGCTCATAACACTCATCTCTCCCGATGTGATTGCTGCAGGTTTCCTTGGCAACAGTGATTTTTGTTGCTAGCCAGTCGTCTCTGTCAGCCGAAGTGAAGACTGTCATCCAACAGCAGCTGGAGAATGTTGCTAATGGCTGGACGGTGTACCGCATCGCACGACAAGCCTCACGCATGGTAATCTCTTCTACTTGTACATAACCAGAACTGTACTATGAAATGGCTTAAACCTTAAGTCTTTTGTAGAACTGGTAAAGGTCTTCCTAGGCAGAAGCATTTATTTGTTTAAATTAAAGGGATATTTCACCGCTGGAAAGCTGAATATATCTTATCACTTATGTAGTATAAATGTGAATTTTTTTTTTTAAATTGGTGCCTTCTAGGCCGAGAAAAGCCAGAAAATGTGTTTTTGGCTCATGTGGATGAAAGACACCAAATCCCAGAATGCACTTGCTTCGCTGCTCTGAGTCCACTCACAAGCCACGCCTGCCGTTTACAGACAGACAGACAGATAGTGAGACGGTCAACTCAATTCAACTGTGTTTTATTGTCATTTCAACCATATAGCTACACGAAACAACGTTTCACCGCGGCTCTAGTGGTTACACAATTCAAATATATAAAAACGACATACGAAACACATTATATGCTCCGTAAAGTTCAGCTAACACATACTAGCATTAGCGCTTGGTAGGCTGTAAAACACATTGGAGACGAGACAGCAGGTCTCATATTTCAGACACTGCAAAGTTATACATTGTTTGTCGGGCTATTTCGTTATTAAATTCACTTCTGAGACTTTTTTAAGCGAGAAATCAACTATATAAAGCTCAAATATGGGCCATTTTACAAAAATTGATGGCTAATTGCAAATTTGGTAAGACGTGTCGGACTTTAGGAGCTCTACACAGTCTGACGAGAAAGCGGCAACCTCCATACCCAGTGAAAGTCGCCGTTTCTCGGTGACCGGGGGTCGGGGCTCTGCGGAGCTCCGGAGCTGCAAGCTAGGCTACACTTCCGGCATAACTCGTATATCGTATATTTACAGTTTGAATTTAGCCACGCCACTTACATAACATATACCCCATTGTCTTATAAAGCTAACAATGGTGTTCGATTTCAATTTAATGACTTTCTGTGAACATTAGGGGTTTCGTTAGCTGCGACTGTCCCTCCAATCCTATGTGTACAGAGAGCAGCCAGTTAGCTAGCTTCATTTTCGGCATAACTTTCGTATATTTACAGTTTAAATTTCGTCACACCACTTACATGACATATACCCCAAGGTCTTATAAAGCTAACAATGGTGTTCGATTTCAATTTAATGACTTTTTGTGAGCAGTTGGGGTTTTGTTAGCTGCGACTGTCCCTCCAATTGACACACATGATATGATTAGCTAAAGTTCAGCTAACACATAGCTAGCTACTAGCATTAGCGCTTGGTAGACTGTATCACCGAGTATACATATTAGCTTGTAATGTAGAATGTAACTGTTAAATACCGACCAAACTCCACTAGCAGTTAGTTGGATACAAGCACCCCCATTTCTGCACCAGGCAGTCTGTGTTAGCTAGTCTTACCCGGTGACAGAGCTAGTAGAGTAGCTAGACTGGTAGCTGGATAGTCCGTAGCTGGATAGTCCGAAGGGCAATTGTTTCCACAACAACAAAAACACAACAGTCTCTGAACTCGCGTTGGGAGTTTCATTGAAGTTGGATGTAGTCCAGTTTGTTGTCTAATGAGCGGACACTGGCAAGCAGGATTGATGGAACAGGTGGCCGGCTAGCGTTCAACGTCCCCCGCTGATGATGTCCCTTCACCAGCCAGAGGCGTCGATTAGCACCGCTGGTCTCCGTAGCAGGCGGGCGAAGCTGTGTCGAGTATTCCATCTGTAATAAAGTGTCCTGCATATTCTCCGATCTGTACCAATGTATGTTGTTCTAAAATTTCCTTCGGGATGAATAAATCTATCTATCTATCTAAAGTTTTGATGCTGAGAAGCCACTAAGCTACGCGAGGATTCAAGATGGCTGACAGTCGTTTTGGTTTGTGAAATTTCGGAGAATCCCGGAGTCCAACCCCCTATGGGCTATGCGGAAGTAGCTCCTAGTACTGGCTGTAGTCCTTTGCCTCTGGGCAAAAATCTTCCGATGACGCAAAAATCGTCATTTTACATCATCGGAAGATTTTTTTGCAGACCCACAATACAGAGATCTCCCCTTTCAGGGGGACATGAGGGAGGGAAGCACAGTCATTCAAAAATACTACCGTGTTTCTACTGATACAAAGCTTAATGCTAAATCGGTGAAGTATCCCTTTAAAAGGTGTCAAGAGCTGAAGAAGCCACAGACGTAGTACTGTCAAATCCTGCACCTGAAACATAATGAAAAATTATCATTAATCTGCAGGGATGCCACGAGTTCTCCAGCGAGCTGTACCAGAGTCTGCGGACCCGCGTAGCATCAGAGCACTTCTACTTCTGGCTGAACAGCCTGAAGGAGTTTTCCCAGGCAGAGCAGTGCCTGAGTCACGTGGAAGACGGAGACTACAGTGGAGCCATGAGCGCCATCGCTGAGGCCCTGCGCTCCTACCAAAAGGGCATTGCTTCCCTCACAGTCAGTTATCTTTCAGGCATCTGCTTATCAAAAAACATGAGTACAATTCCTCCTACTTCACCAAGACGCTTAGCTGCTCATGCTCCGTCTGGAGAGTCTTGCTATGGAAGCTGATTTCACCGCATCCTAAATTGTTAATGGATTAAGTCACCTAATACCTGATCCTAACTTGTTAGGTGTCAACTAGGTGAGACCTGTCTCAGTCTTCAGCTGTAGTGTTCATGTGCTGTTATCTGATTAATCCCTCCCTCCAGGCTGCCAGCACTCCTCTGAGTCCGCTTACATTCCAGTGTGAGTTCATCAAGCTGCGGATCGACACCCTGCAAGCCCTGTCACAGCTCATTTGTACCTGCAACAGCTTGAAAACCAGCCCTCCTCCTGCCATTGCCACCACCATCGCCCTCACCTCAGGCAATGACCTGCAGCGGTGCGGCCGCATCGCCATGCAGGTAAAACACTTACAGTGTGGTAGGTACAGTCGGTCTCCACCTGCAGGAAAGGGGTCCTTTTTCCAGGGCAACAGGTAGTCATGTTGTAACATGCCGTAGCACACAATATACTCACCAAATTGCTATATGGCATCAATTTGTGAACGTGTAGGGGAAGTTTTGACGCATATTATTAATCAGGACCTATACTTAATGTGAGGAAATGAGATGGTTAATGGCCCAGGTGTCCAAATGTAGCTACTCATCAGCGTTTTTCTTTTTCCCAGATGAAGGTATGCATGGATGAGTTCAGAAGTCTTGCAGCTCGCTATGCTGATTTACACCAGTCGTCGTTTGACGCTGATTATGCCACCCTTCGCAATGTGGAGCTGTATCCTCAAACATGCCTCAGTCACATCGCACTTTCTCTGCTGTTATGTCTTCTTTCTTCAATGTTGGCCATTTTTCTTTAACTGTTGACTGCTCAGACAACAACAGAGCTGTTTGCTTGTCTCCCATGTTATAGAAGCGCTGATACTGGACCCACAGGCAGCCAGGTGAGAGCTGTTGTAGTCCACAAAGGTAGAATGATGTGAATGAATTTGTTTGGTGTTTAGGAGACATTTTAAAATTGAATTTAGTCTAGATTTCTTCAAGTTTTATTTCCAATATTATGAGAAAATTGACTGCCAGTAAAATGTGAGGAAAAATGTCAACGTAGTTTAAATGCATCATATTGAATTTGTCAAAGAATGCAATTCTTGCATTCATGCATTAACCAACTACAGTATGATGTATATTTTTGTAAACTGCACATTTGACGTAGATGACACCGTAATATACCGTAATATATATATATATATATATATATATATATATATATATATATATATATATATATATATGCATTTTATTCAATTTAGATTAAACGTTTTTTTATTGTACCATGTTCTTGAGTTTTTTTCTATTGAAAGTGCTTCGCTATAACACACATTGCCCGAAGGCATTCTCCTGGCAGACGTTTGTCTGTAACAGATTCTCTCTCTTTCTGTAATCTAGTTTTCAGGAGTATGGCACTCTGGGGTCGGTCCAGACAGAGAGTGAATATGAGCGACTGATGATGTCAGTCTTCAGTCGCGTGTTGGAGGAAGTGGAGGGCCTCACCAAGAAACACCCTCCTGTTTCACACCTGGTAAGATTAATATAGAATACCTTGGAAGTTACTTACGCTAACAATTTAGCTGCATGGTGTCCAGATTGACAAATGACAGACAAATGCTCTGCTTTTATCTAGTATAATATATGTAGTGTATTTGAACTAAACTTTTTCTGCTGCCACGCTTATTCTTGTTTTCTTTGGGGTTTGTTTTTAATTTATTTTGTACTTCATTTTAAATAGTTTTGGACTCACTTATACCTGTATATTATAGGATGAATACCCGAACCGAGCCTATCGGGACCCGACGGCCTGGGCCGGGTTCGGACAGATATTTAGAAATGATGTTTGTCGGTCACATCAGCACGATAAGGCATTGAACATTTTAAATTTAAAACGGCTTATTATGTAGGTGCGCGCCTGTGTTAACGTGCGCTTGTTGCCCACGTGTGCGCTAATGCGCTCATCTGTTGACATTTCAATGCCTTCCTACAGTTGCTTAATATAAGCGGGCTTTCCACACAAACACACGTACATGTGTCATTAGTATGAGAAAAAAATTGATTTTAACTGTGTTGGGCTAAATATCTTAATGCCTGTCGGACGCGGGCCGGGTTCGGTTACTGTTCTGTGAGACGCGGGCCGGGCTCGGACAGAAAAATGCAGCCTGATCCGCACTCTACTGTATGTGTGTCTTAACTCTCAACAAGACTTTAACCTGAATATATATAGTTTTTTTTTTTTAAATGACAAATTGCTCATAATGTAATTAATGTAAACGTATTGTTTTCTGTTATTGATTTGCAGCATACAGGTTGTCTCTGTGATGCTGTCATAGCTTTGCTCAAGGTCCCGCTGTCTTTCCAGAGGTATTTCTTCCAAAAGCTCCAGTCAACAAGCATTAAGGTACAGTAGCTCTTTTTTTTTTTTTAAATTACTTTAATTAGAAAAGTACAAAACAACGTTCGTCCCAATTCCCAAGAGTAGATGCCAAACAGAATGTAAGACATTAAGAATGACCGAGAGCTCACTGTACTACTTTCTATGTACTACTAAGTAAATGTGTGTATTACTAATGTATAAGGGATATGATTTATCTCCTCATTAGATAAATAAATGCGGTACACTTTACAACTTCCTCTTTGTAGTTTTATTAGATTTACATATCCTCAGGACAACATAAGTGTACAGAATGCCTCTGATTGTTAATAATCACTTCATCAACAAAACGAAGAATGGGAAAGCCACACCCTCATAACTCTGATGCATTTATATAACCATATAAAGAACAACCTTTTGGAAAACTCCCGTAAACCTGTTTCAACATGCAGTGCAAAGGAACATAGAGTACAGTTGCAGCTATATACGGCAGTCTTTCTTTAGCTCTGTTAAGGCTGACCCATGTACATATTTTTTTATTTTTCCAGCTCGCCCTCTCTCCTTCTCCACGAACGCCGAGTGAACCGATCCCAGTGCAGAGCAGCCAGCAGCTCACTCTAAAGGTGGAGGGGGTGGTGCAGCATGGTACAACGCCAGGACTCTTCAGGAAAATCCAGTCTGTCTGTCTCAGTGTCACTTCAGTCCTCCAGAGCAAGACAGGACCTGACTACAAGGTATTGAGTGTTTGCCTTCATCGTTGGTTACTGCTCAGACAGTTAGGGAACTACAAATATTTGAAAATCATAGATATCTGAACTCCATTCTCCTGTGCTATTATTATACCGTATATTCTCCTGAGTACATTGCTCTTTGATCCATGCATTGAACCTCATACCTGGTATTCTTAACCTGTATAAGCAGTGCAAACACAGCTACATACTGTGTTTATCCACAGATAACGCTAGTTCTGACATTTGTACTCCCATTTGTTGTTGTGTTGCTGCTCTGATGATGATGAGACCCTCTATTTTGTCTTGTTTTTTTTCCCTTCTAGATTCCACTCGACACTAAAACTAATGAGATCGAGCAGCGGGTAGAACCCCACAACGACTACTTCAGCACCCAGTTCTTGCTAAATTTCTCCATCTTGGGCACTCACTCCGTCACTGTGGAGGCCTCTGTGGTGGATGAGAGTGGCATCGAGTGGAAGACGGGGCCCAAGACGACGGTGTCAGTCAAATCCCTGGAGGATCCTTACTCCCAGCAGCTCCGTCATCAGCTGCAGCAGAGTGGAGCTCAGCCTGCTCCACAGAGGAGTGCATACGCTCGCTTCTAGCGGATGTTCTCTCAGTGCTTTAGCGTCAAAACCTGTTTTGTCTTGTGGGAAATTAATATGTACATATTTTTTCAATGATTAAAAGACCAGATTTAATTTTAATGCTGCACGTTAATTGTAACCCCAAATAATGTTGACCAGCTATAAAGGACACACAATAATGCAGTTTCAACATACACCCAAAGTCCACACATTTATGGCCTTAAATATAATCTGATGGTAAAGGTTTTCAACATAAAAATTGGCCACTAGTAAAAGGAAAAAATGCTTTTAGTTTCTTGTCCATATTTTTTATCCAATAGTATTTCATTAAGGACAATTGAGGATTGACCGTATCATCTATTCTACATAAAGTGTAATAACATAAAGAGCCATCAGGGGGCAGACCAAACTCATTAAATGGACATTGTATGAGGAGCACTCAAACCTTTCATGTATATTCCAGACTTGTCAGAATTACAATGTTAAAATGTCAGTTTGAGACTTTAGTGTTTAGACTTTTAGAATAGATAGTTTTGTGTTCATTCCTATAGTGTAACATTTAATCACCGAAATATAACAGTTTCCCCCCAACATTTACAAACACTCTAAACTCTCACATTCTAAAATACAATAACATAATAATAACAATGATGCAAACTCCAATAGCCCACGCTGTTTCCAGATAAAATTTAACTAAATGCATCGATTTTAACGAACTCACGCACACACACTGGAGATGTAATCTGAAAAGAACTCGCTGCCGGGAATGAGTCGAGTCCAGATGATTTAAAATGAAGTCATAAGATTTTGTCTAAATTAGAAAAGCGTTCTCGTTCATATATTCTAAAACCATCAGTACTTGACATCAGAGAGTCTGCGCACTTAACAGCTAGAAGCTGGCGTCAAGTGAGAAAGAATAAAAATAAAAGTTCCGCATATGGTTTTCAAAATTAAACGTTTTTACTGAACATACAATGTGATATTTTTCACATCATTCATACCAAAGAAATCAATTTTAAAATCGTACCTAATGTTGAATGTAAGTAGAAGCAAATTCAGAGGATGACTTTATTCAGATTAATCATTTGGCAACAATAAAAAAGTCAAGCCTCATTCTTGTAAATACACTGAAATGATTGCTTTTTCTGATTGTACACTTGCAGCTCTCACAGATTTGTTTTCCTTCTCCGATTTGTGTAATTATTTTAGATTTGTATGCATTCACTGTCACTCTTCTGACAACATGCATATATTTAATTTACAATACAGGATTTTGGCATTTTTTTTAAATTGCAATTGCACTACTAATATACAATATCAACTAAAGTACGTCTTGCATTATCACCTAATGTTGTGTCCCAGTTGCGTAGATATTTCAAACTAAATGTGTGCGACAGGCGGTCGGCAGGGGCCCCAACAGCAAATGTCTACTCCTGGGGCACCTTAAAATATTGTCTCATATATATATATATATATATATATATATATATATATATATATATATATATATATATATATATATATATATATATATATATATATATCACAAATACTGAGCAGAATCTAACAACTAAACTATAAAAATTCAATCAAACATATAAATGGCAAAACAATGAACACAGCATATTCTCTATAATACGGCGTTATGTGTTTAGTATAGATATGAAAGTTAATTATTTCTATAATTATAATTATATTATATATGTTATTTAAAAAAAAACACCTACCTAAATCTAACCTTTTATTTTGAAGGTAAAGGAGACTCACTTCCGCACTTACCGTTTTGATCTTTTGTGTATATTGACGCTGTGTAAATCGTCTGGAGAGAGATAACGGGTCCTGCCAGTATAGAAACGAAAAATCGCTCTTCTTCGTATTTGATGTGCATATGTCGTTTAGAGTTTGTGTTTGCGTTTTTGTAAACAGCAACGTTGATCCCAGGCCCGGCCCAAATCGCCTCTCGTCGTTATTCGCTAATGGGAGCTCAGTAGCTAGCTAACTTGACGATGATGCATCAGTGGAATTATCCCGGTGTCTCTGACTGAGATGGAGCCAGCGACGCTCAAGTGGAGTTGCTTGCTTGCTAGCTAGCTAGCAAGCTAACGGTGCCCGCCGGGGTTCACTGTGCCCGAGCAGCCCTGGATAACGTTAGCTAAATGGGTGCTACTGCAGCTTATCACACAGGGTTTATTGTAACGTTATCAGACATTTCCACCCCCAGATTTGAGAGAGACTGACCATGTCAACTAGCAAAAGATGCTAACTTGACCGTTTAGGTTAGCCACACGTGACACAGTTTATCTCGCTCAAACAATTAGCTACATTCTCTGGCCGTTCTTGGATGCTCCAGTGACATTAATTGGGTGAGTAACATGAGCAACCAGACCTTTACTAAATTACAGGGTCGGGCTGTATTTTGGATGAGACAAACGGATGTTGCGCTTTGCACCAGCCTGCAGACATCCGAGTTTGGTAATTTCTCATAAAATACCTTCATATTTCAGCTTCTTAGCTACCTCTGTTATGTGTGTCAGTTTTTTTTAGCAGTAATGTTATATCCCAGGGTTGCCATACCTTACATATTTCTTAACATATGTCCCGTTATGCTAACTCAGCCTACTGCTAGCTAGCATGTCGTGAAGTGCTCGACCACGTCCCGTGCGACTGGTCCTTTTATGGTCCTTTCTTTGTATGCATTAACGTTACTGTAAAGGCTAGGCAGTTAGTTAGCAGGCAGTCACGAAAAACAAAAAGCCACAGTTCAGAATAAATCCCTTAAAAAATAATCAAAAGACCGCGTCCACTACGCGCGTGTTACATTCAAATGCCGTTAAATAGCCTCACCCTGGCCTCAACCGGTTAACGGCAGACACTGTATGCTATAACATTGGGTTATTTGCGGATTTTTGTCCCGTTTCGAGCTCGGTTTGTTTACACTAAGGATAATGTTGTGTCCACACTTGGTTTGACTTGTTTTTTGTCAAACAAACCAAACTGAGATGCTAACAGCTGCTGTCTCTGTTACAGACGGTGTGTATCAGGATGGCACAGCTCTTGGACGGGGCCGGCAAGCTGGGCTGGGTTCTGCTCAAGTCTGTGATCCGTTTTGTGTTCATGTTTTTTAACAACTGTGTAGCCATCCCATCCTACTGCTTATACCTGGTGCTTCTCCAGCCGCTGAGAATATGGGACAGCACCACTTTCTGGCACATCGAAGGAATCATGTTCAAATGGTTGCTGGCCATGGTGTCTTCATGGGGCTGGATCGCAGATTATACAGGTAAGCTAGTTAATCATTCATATACATAGCCATTGTTCCATGTGCTGCCTTTCTATGTAAAGCGATTTTTGCATGCTGGATTCAGTGATAACAGCTTACTGATTGGTAAGCATGGACAAGATTGCTACAAAACCAGTAAAGTTGCTCTCCAGTTTGTGCTTCAGGTATTTACTTTAGAGACACAGAGATAAACATCTGTTTCACTGAAAAATATACCTGACAATGTCTGAAAAGCCCAGAAGTTTGCTGCTCTTATCAAAGACTCTTCCAGCCATCTGAATGAAAACATGTTCAGTTTGCTACATGATAAAAAAGGCTGTTTGCTAATCCAAACAAAGATGGTAGCCATAAAATGACATATTTATTTGCTTAATTCATACAACGTGAACCAAAATGTAACCATTTTAATATTGATTGTTTGATAAATAGATGATACTTGATACTATTTTATATTTTCATATAAAATTACATGCTAATATTTTTGTTCTGCAAGTATATGCCATTTATTTTTTGTCGTGCAGCAAAAAGATTTTTTTTTTTTTTTTTTCCTATCCAGACAGTTATGAGTCTTTAAGGATTTTGGAAATGTATCTTCAGATCAACAGTAAATGTTAAACAACCATATAAAAATGTCTATCATATATATTTGTCTATATTGTTTGTAGCACAATGTCGAAAAACCAGTGGCCTAACTGCATTACGGCAAAATATGAATGGATTTGGTAAGAATTATACAGAGACAGTTCAACAAACACACGTATCTGACACTAGTAGAAGAACAGCAGGATATCATGAGTTGTTTGTTGGTTCCTCTCAGCTGGCTCGTTGAATATCTTGAAGTGATTCAGGCAGTCAGTGGTGTATTGTTGCACAGAGCTGCGAGCAAAATGCTTACAAATTGCTAAGTGGTGAACATGGGGAGCAACAAGGCACACTGATTAATAATGCAAAGCGTTCAGCCTATAGAACACCTGGTCTTGCGTCAAGTAATATGCGTTATGGACCTTGATTGACAGCGTTTGAAAGTTAGATGCCATATCATGAAAATGGTGACTAAAGTTTAATTTAGACATCGGATATAATGATCACTGTAATTTGCAATCTAGTACTTCTTCTGGTATATTTATTGTATGCACTTGTAGTTTAGCTGTGTGTATTAGTCTTTGGTCTATCCCATATGTGCTCCTTATCCTGACATAAACCAGATTTAAGCGGATGTGACCTTAGTCTGAACATATCAGAAATTGTGCATTTTTGCAGCTCCAGTGCATCATCAGTCAGTTATTAGGGAACCGTATCAGGCCACAAAATTACTTTGAATGTCACTTCAACAGCAAAACTTGTGACGAATATAAAAAAGCTGGCTGGTGCCCACAGGATAATGTGAGTTTAATGTTAATACAAAGTTAAGTTAAATTTAACTTTAAACAAACCACACACTCAAAAAAGGCGCAATGGATAATGTATCATTTTATAATGGGTGACACTGTATTATATATGATAAACCTAGCTATGATGCAGTGTAGCGGCATTATGACACGCCATGCACAGCCACTTTAATTAAAGTGTCCTCCATTTTATTTGTATACTTCTGCACAAGCATGCCAAGTGTTAAATCTTTGGTATTGTTGTTTGGCACATGTGGGTCAGCTCAGAAGGATGAATTGTGTTATATATGACTGGTGTCAGATATTGGCCATATTACAAAAAACTGTGACCGAGATCAGGGCATTAAATCCGTACGGAATAAAAAATACTGGCAATATAAACATAGCATCAGATAAACAGCATTCAAGGGCAGTAGTCCTAGAGCATTTGAGTATCAGTGTTGTGATCCACATACAAGGACACTTCGACAAGGCTGGTTCGATCAACCCTCAGGGCTCCAGACTAACTTTTTTCACTAGGAGCACAGTGGCCCCCCAACTGAATATTTTAGGGGCGCAACCAGAAAATTTAGGGGCACACACCGTAATTCAACATGCTAACCAAATATTCACATTTCTACTAATTTCCACTGTATTACTAATAAATACTATGATAATAGATGCAGAAATTACAATGTGTTGTTTCAAATTCAGTGTCACTTTTGAAGATGCAACATAGAAGGTTAACCAACAGCACATCGCACCAACAAAAAAAATATATATATACACACCAGCTCTAGTCTACAATTACAATGAATTCAACTTCAAATTAAACATGCATTGTTTAGACTACTACTGAACCAATATTGTTATCGATACCTAAAATTCAGTTCTGTTACTCAACGGTACCTTTTTTTTGGTACTTTCCCTCTATAATTACAAAAACAATTATTTCAGTAGTACAAATTATTGTCAAACCTATTTATCCTATGTACTTAGAACATTATTTTATTAGAATATGTTACACTCTAAAGAAATTAAACAAAAATAAAAATAAAACCCCTCCCTCTCTCCTCCCAAACCCATCCCTACAACCTATTAAATTGAATAATTATTCATTTCTTACTCACTGTAACTTTTATTCTTGTATTTATATAATCTTTTTTAGCCTGTTTTATTTTCATGACCGTTTTTAATTGCCCTTCAATGTTTCATGTAAAGCACTTTGAGTTGCCTTGTTGCTGAAAGCTGCTGTAGAAATAAAGTTGCCTTTCCTTACAACCTCAGCCTGTCAGTCAGTCCCCAGGGCACAGAAACCACTGTTGTGCCTGCTTAGGAAGTGTAACGTCAACAGCACCGCGACCGCTTTCGGCTCTCCATTAATATCATATCGCAGCAAACGCTGTCTGCGTGAAGTTTTGAAAAACTGTAACCACACTTGAAACCACTTTATCGGCATTTCCGTGACTCCCTGTGACTTCAACAGAACTGCAGAGCCGACGTAGTTTGCACCGTCCGCAGCTATGCGTGTGCTTGTTTGTGTCAGAGCTCCGCTCTCTGTCAATTTTCAGATAAGGACAGATAAGCTTGAGCTTACGCGCTCTCAGGTACCGGAATTTCGATGTTTAACGTGTAAAAAATGGGGCAAATTTACTGGTCTCACATGTGCGACTGGATGTAAAATTCAGTCGCACGCTCTCAAATTTTGGTCGCAAAATGCAACCATTTGGTCGCAGTCTGGAGCCCTGACCCTGTTGCCTTTCACTCACTAGGCAGTCCTGTGTAACTAACCTGCACTGTGAATGACCTTTTGAATCTGGACAACGCATAACATTTAGATGCTTTTTCTAAGGTTGCAGTTTTACGCTCACACTTACAGTGCATATTTTTCCTCATTCTTTCCAAGTAACAGCTGCAAATGATGTGTATACATTGGTACATTTATCACTTGTTTTCAGTGCAAACAATTTCAATACAACACATTCCTGCTTGTATGTTGTGTTTACGACATGCATAACGACACATTTCACAATTTCTGTTTGCGTAGTTACAGATGGAACATAGATTTTCTTTTGCTGTGTTTAGTCTGCACTTGCACTCAAAGACATGTTAAATGTATGTCAGGGGAAACCGTGATACTCACTCACAGATTGACACACTGCAGTCTGGAAGCTGAGCCTTGGTTAACATCAGAGATAGAGGATGTTGCATCACCTCCCCAGGAGAAGCAGAACAATGTGGTTTGTAGATACGATACGGTCACCAATTAGAGGCATATACTGTGTATTCTTTATCATTCGGGCAATTTGGACAAAAAGACACAAGATGATATGTAGAAAAACTTTCTAGACTGACCCCCCTGACTTAGAAGCTAAATCTAAAGCTTCTCTAAGAGGCTTAGTTTAAATCATTAAGTGAAGGGTTCAACAATAAGGGTTGCTCAATGGCCCGGGGCAAGGAAAACACCACGTCGGGCAAGTAAATATAACAACCCACTTGCCCGTTTGGGCAAGTACAAGCTAAAGCAAAAAAAGTGTTTCAAGCATCCTGGATGAAGGAGTTTTCTAGGGTGGCAGTAGAAGATGTCGATCAAACAACTACAATGTTTTGCGAAGTTTGCCGCAAGTTCGAGTCCAAGGCAGATACAAGTGGATCATATTTTAAAGGAATGTCTTCATTCAGAAAACAAATAATGGACTACCATGAAATCAAGCCGCATCTCGCTTGCATGGCAGCTAAGAGGACTTTTTCGTAATTTGATAACCACTAATAAAAACAACAACCGTTTGTATAGACACAGACAGATATCCTCCCCTGTAGAAATTTAATTATGACAACTGCTAGAGTTCAGCTCAACTCGACCCAGTGATATGTGTGTCATTTATCCATAACTAAAACAACTGAGCTTCATCTCTTTTGAAAGATACTCATTGTATTAAAGGTGCAATATGTAATACTGACAGCTAGTGTTTAAAATAGTTACTGCAGTACAAATTCAAAATACTGGAGAGAGTCGTCTGCCCCGCCCCCTCCTCCCCAGACTCTAAGTTCACGGAGGTTGCCAGGCTGAGACCGCAGCATCCATAGTTTGGCTTTGCCAGACCCTCCTCCAAAGCGGGCTGAAGGAGCATCCACAACAATGTTGCTAGACGCTTGTCTCACATAGCCAGACATTACTCCACAGCACAGCGGAATAGCGAACTTTAGATGCTGCTATATTGACAGTCAGGGTGGGAAATTAACTTTTTTTGCCCGCCAGCCACTTTTTCCGGAATTCAAATTCATAAAAAGTGCACTAGCATATTTTGAATTGGTTCAATACATTTTTTTTTTTTTTTAATTATTAATACATATTTTATTAATATAGGCAAATAAAAAGTGATGTGAAAAAAAAGCCTGCGAGACCATGGTAAAATTGTGTTTGGTCATATTCTACAGTAATTGTAGGCCTAAATGTTTAATGAACATAATTAATAAAATTACTCTGGGCTGAGTTTTCCTAGTAACCGTTCCAAAAAGGCTCAGGATGCTGCAAATGTTGGTATAATATGAAAATGGCTCGTGGATTTAAGACAAATTATAATTAATTGAATGAATCAAATTTGAACATTTCTGTCAGTGGCTTGTTGATCTTTACATTGTTAGTTAATTTCCTAACCTGGCCTAGGACGCACATTCATACGGTTTGATGAAGTACTTATTGGACTTTAACTTATCATTGCACTTACAGTAACGAGCGTAGCTGTCCACAATTTAGGTCATCTTGTACGTCTCATCTCCGTTTTTTCCTGCATCCACCGTGGGGGTGTGTGTGGGTCTGGGGGTGGGGGTGTGTGTGGAACTGAGCAGCAGAGAGCCGACAGGATTAAAACAGCAGCAGCTTTCAGCGACTGAAAAATTGTTACAGCGTATATTGATGTTTAATACAGGTTGGCAGGACGGTCTGAAATGTTTTGCATGGTCTTTCACTGTTACTTCGCCCTCAACAGCTTGTACATTCATAGCTAATGCTGACTCCGCGGCGGGCCTCTTAACACCGGGGATATGTCGCCACATGTTTTTAATGCTCAACTACATGGTGTCACGGACTAGCGCTGAAAACTACTTGACAAAAGTCTGGAGTTGACGGAAATATGCGTGGTCAAAGCCCCGGCTGTGAACGGTTTCATTTCCTGTAAGTTCTTCACAATAAAAGTCCTCCGTTATTTGGGTATTTGAATGTTTTTATTATGAAGCAGCAACATCCAGAAATGTTGGGCATTCATTAGCAGTAACGTAACGCGACTCCTATAAACATCGTGCATTGTTTCTTAGCAACAGCATTCTTTGACAAAAGCTGTCCAATCCGTTACAATCCACCCGCCACTATGGCTAGTATACAAGGCAAAGTCACCCGCCACTTTGAGAAAGTACCTGCCATTGGCTGGTGGCGGGTGCTAATTTCCCACCCTGTTGACAGTCATAGAAGCCCATGCTCACACAGAGCTCTGTACCCAACTGACAGACACACTTTTTCGGCTTAGAATCACAGTAGGAACCGCCGTCCTCTCCACTGGACTGAACACACTTTATTGGCTTAGAATTACGGCAACAAAGCTAAACGCACTGCAAACTCATCGTCCACGCTTCCCGATTTATAGCCTCCCTCTCTTGGCTTAAAATAACTCACCGTTACAGCTTACACGTAAACAGCTGTGGCCCACTTGCTTGGTTAACGTTAGCAGGATTAGCACGGCGCCGTTAGCCAGGACCATTGGAGATCACTTTACTGGCTGTGTCTCAATTTGTTGTGAGTGCACGAATGTAGAAATGACATAAAATGCCTGTCCCTTGTAGCTGTGATAAATTAGCTTGAAGCTAATGCTTACCTGTTCAGGAGGAACTCAGCCAACTCGTAACTAACGTTACAGCTATAGCGCGCTGGGTTTACGTTTTTATAGGTATATTTATATCTGGCAACCCGGCCTGGCTGTCAAACTGGGCAGTTGATAACAACACACAGGACAAAACCCAAACGGACATTCCGTCATGGAACGGAAATTGTTATCAGAAAAGATAGTATTTAAACTTAGCATGTTTCCTTAATATCTGTCGCATTGGGGTAATTTTTGGATTTATTACAGTAAATATATTACATATTGGACTTTTAAAAAACGGGCTCACCCTTGCGAAGCTTCTATTGCCATCGTTAGCTTGACTGCTTTGCTTAGCAGAGCATCGTGAACCCTTTCCCAGCAGTCTGTTATTTCTTATATAAGCTACTTGCATGTGATTATTGAGGCTACGTTTCAAGAGCAGAAAGCTATGTTGCTGTAACATCAAGACCCACGACTATGGACATACGCCATAGATACTGTTTTTGTGTTCTGCTAATGCTGCCTCTTTCAGTCAACGGCACATTTTGAATACAACACAGATGCAACAAATTATGGTAATTACAGTCAGTTAGCCCACAGGATTCATCTTGATGATTTGAAAACTACATTTTAGAGAACTGCCAGCTTCATGCGTCAAGACTGAATCATCCTGAAAAAAAAGCTGTATTAACATACAGTTATAAGCACTTCTGTCTTACATGAGGCACTGTCCCTATTCTCTCTGTGGACAATGTTACGCTGTTTGTATGCACAAAGACAGTGTAATGCGTTGTCATAAACTGGTATTGCTAACATGGCTAGAGCTAATGAAAATCCGACTTGTAAATGCAACGCATTCAACTCGGGTGTGATGTCATTCCCAGCTTCGGCTTCCGAGTTCCAAGGTAAATGGAATGCACTATTAGGGTCACACACACACACACACACACACACACACACACACACAAGCAGGATTAAGTCTTCATTACATGTTCCATGAGTGGGTCGTCTGTTTGGTCGATGGAGAGATCAAAGATTACAATTGCACACCTGTTTCCCTGCCTGCTGTCAACACAGTCTTTGACTCTTTAACTTTGACTTAGTTTTCACCGACTCCATAATCTCAACTAGAGCTGTCGATTCAGTGTTTCCTTTAGGATTATTTTTAGAAGTGGGGGCAGGTCTGTCCGAACAATGTTAATGTTTCCAGATGTATGATATCAGGACGATGAGCTGACAGAACTGACAAGTTGAACGTTGTCCAATTAGAATTAGCTTTTGGTGGAGCTGTTTGTTTAATAGTCGACTCTGAAGAAAGCGAACGTTTTTACAATAAACTACATCAACACAACAGTATGTGGAGTTAAACTGGACGGGCCCAATAACCTCTGAATAGTTCTACTTGTTGTTAAATTGAAATGTGAGCCGCAGGATCATTTAAAAGGCAACCATGACTACATTGCGCGTCTGACTACATTGCACGTCTGATACCGTGGTGGCAGAAATTTTGCCGTGGCGG
Source organism: Zingel zingel (assembly GCA_023566125.1). Taxonomy (NCBI): domain Eukaryota; kingdom Metazoa; phylum Chordata; class Actinopteri; order Perciformes; family Percidae; genus Zingel; species Zingel zingel. Next base: position 22,075,068 of record CM042332.1, on the reverse strand, counting down.
GCCGCCACTACAAAATCAACATAGAGGAAACCCTGCAATTAGTAGATTAGTTGGATCGATATAAAATTAATCTGCAACTGTTTTGATAATCAGTTAATCAATTACACTGCAATACTGTGCAAATTGTGCTGCTTTTCCAGGTTTTATATTATAGTAAATACAATATTTTGGGATTTTGAAATATAGGCTGGACAAAAAAACTAGGATATTCTGATGGATATTTTCCATATTTTTGATGTGTTAAACCCCCTTAAACATATGAATAGTTTACCTACACACCCCCACACGCAACTAAAATATAATTTTTTTTTTTTTTTTAAAAACGCAACGCCTCAACCTTTTTGAACATGTAAATCAGGATATTGTTTAGAGCTGAAACGACTAGACTAGAGTTAATTGTCAACAATTTTGAGTCATTAAGCAAAAATTCACTGGTTTAAGCTTCTTAAAAGTGAATATTTACTGGCCTTTTTAGACTTCTAAGATAGTAAACAGAATATCTTTGGGTCTGTTGGGCAGACAGAACAAGAAATTTGAATATGTCAACTTGGGCTATAGGAAACTATGATGGACATTTTTAACCAGTTTCTAACATATATAACATAATTGACAGATCAATTTATAGTAAAAAAAAAAACTATCTTGTTGTTTTTCTGAATAACTACATTATTTAAAGACACTTGACTTCCGTGTTGACAGCAGAGAATTTCCAGACAAGTGTTGAGGTGCCACAGTGTCCTTTTTCTGTTTTAAAATAAAAATCATCAAATCCTCATATTTGAGTAACAGGCACCCAAGAATTGGTTTAACATCATTGCCTAAAAATGACCAATTGACTAACCGTTGCATCAGATTTCTCAAAACCAGGAGAGAAGCTTGTTACATTTCGTGTACATATGTATAAATGATTTGGTACAACATTGATTAAATTTCAGATGTGCTAAGCAGTATTTAGGGCTGTAGTAAATCCAGAGTGTATCACCTCATTTTTAAGCTATAACAGAAACGGTTCTCGGTTTGTTTGAAGCCTTTGTATAGCTATCATACACCCACACAAGTGTTATTAGTTACTTGGCTCATTAGACTTACTCTCTGGACTGTGTGGGTGTATACCGATCATACTTGATTGACATCTCTCTAACTGTCCTGAATTATCTTAGTTGCACCTGTTAGACTGAGACAGTTTACAGCTTTAGTATATAGACCTTAGCTGAGCTCTATAGTTTGTCAGATATTTGTCAAATGCTGTCCCCTGTCCTGTTTGACATGAACAATATTTGGTATTTCTAATGTTTTTCTTTGTGCTGGCATTGTCTTTGTGATCGATGCAAATAGCTGCTCTAAAAGCATTAGCGGGGTGCACTTTTGAAAGCTTTTATTTAGGGAGAGATACCATTTGGTGTCTTGCTTACAGACTTTGGTAAATGTATAATGTATGTACTGCATGAAAACCTAATGTAGGTCAGGATACATGTGCAGTCATGTTGTAAAGGAGGCAACCCAGCATGCAATTATTATACTGCAGCTTGGGGTCAGTTGAGAGGGTGATAGCATGAATGGGCGTTAACATCACTTTTGTTCATATTTGCATAAGTGGAGGCTGATGTTTCATTCCCCGATGTACAGAAAGACTGAGGTATTGATGTGGATGAACAACACATCGTGGTAAATCCATATTTTAATGTTGACATGTTGTGATGTACTTGATGCAACAAACTTTCAGAAGCAACGGGTGGGGTCAAATGAGCTTTTAGCTTTTAATGAGGGAAAGGAATTACAGGCAAATCATGAGACCTGTTTACTCCATTAAACCTACTGAGCTACTACTGTAACCTGTTCATGTCCTCTCAGACCATGGCTGTGAACATTGTTTTACATATGTCGTAAATGCCTTGTCCTGTTGAGCCAATTTAATACTATTTTCATAACTAACATTTTAAGATATGCTTTAGACATGTCCCATATGGATATTAGGGATGTACCAATCTGATATTGGATATCAGGTGATACTGACCTAAATAGCTGGATCGTGTATCATGACGATGGGGCAGATCTATTCAACTGTTTATATTATGGTTTATTTTCTCTCCACCTACTTGCGCACATCTAAAGAACAATCAACAAGCTTTTCTGTACTGCAAGTTCTTATTACTTATTGACCAAAACAATAACCTATATGCAGTAAGCTAATACCAGCCCAGCTCTCATTATGATTACTACTACTTTTTCTAGACCCATGTCTCCTTCGTAATTGAAGGTCAGGGTTATTGTAAAAGCAAGCGCTTCAAATTTTTACTCTGAGTGGTTGCTCTGTTGACCCAGTAACCAGAAAGATTTAATCATCAATGAAAATGTCCCCTTTCTACCCTGGTTTTCCACACAAGTCTGATTTTTGTGTGTGCACGCTTTCCTCTTTGGCCACACTCTGGTGCGGACACCATGGACACCATCATTTGATGCCTTGCTACATCCGTCTCCTCTAGAGAGGGAGAAAGAAGTGTAGCAATGGGACGGCAAGGTCAGCAGCCGTACACCGTTTAGCTGACCACCAATGCCGGATTAGACGGTGTGCCTGCAGCATGACTGTCATCCTGCTGCGCTAACTGTGTCATCTCTCAAAGACAATTTCCCTAATGTAGTCTATCTGACAGATGACCCATCTCTCTGATATCATTTACGCTCGTCTCCCGCAACAATGGGGACTCCAGCGAGGCTGAGGCATGCTCCTTATGAAATGACATTGCCTTAAGGGTACGTACACCCCACACACTGTCATTCTTCTAGAGGTATGCTCTCGATTCCTGTTCTCGTGAGAGTTGAGCTAATTCTCCGGAGGACAGGAGGTGAAACAAAGGCATAAATTGAACATGCCAACAGCTCGTCCCCCTCATCCCATTTTTTTTTTTTTTTTTTTTTTTTATCACGTTCTTTAACCTTAAGGAGATCTCCTTGTGTGACTGTTGGAAGATTCAAAAACCCCATGTATTGCCAGGCTGCAGCACATGTGTCAAAGTGCATTAGAGAGGTAGAATGAACAATGATCAACATGTTGTCACTTGTCCTATGGTCAATGCATCCACCAAGCAAGTAATAACCTCAAATGTCTAAGTGCAGCCATGTAGTGTGTTCTATAATATCTGCTACCGAACTGTTGAATGACTAAGTTGTGCATTCACTACATGACTACATCTCATATGAACATGCTGTATAGCTAGCAGGAGGTGCAGTGGGTTGAATTTTAAGGTGGAATGAGACCAGCTTGAACCTTTTTGTCATCAAAAACTATCCTGTCGGAAATGAGTTGGCCTTTTACTGTGAGTCATGCAGAAATGGTTAATCTGACGGGTTGCTTGAAAAGCTTTTCTCCTAGGGTCATGACAGCAGATTGTGCATCTCATTCAGTGGAGTCTACACTTACGTATAATTGCACAGTTTTTAACCTAAAAGGTCGGCTGTATTTGGATGTCTGCCCATGATGTATATAGTCGACACTAGGGCTGGACGATTTTGGCTAAAATCATAATCACGATTAATCGAACAAGTTACCTCGATTACGATTATTGATCGATTATTTAAAAAAAAAAATTCTTTTCTTATACTGTAAATATGTTCACGATTATTTTTACACGCCGGCCGTAATATGTTTTAAGGGGAAAGTACATTAACACTAGAACGGCCGTGACGGTCATTTTGACCGTTTTGAAATTTATATGTGTAATAACTTATAAAAAATACAATCCTGCTGCTGCCTGACTTTTCCTAAAAGAGTCTGTATTTTAATTTAAAATTGTTTTATATACATTACACAAAAGGCAAATAAAATGCAATCACTTTTACCTATTTCGGCCATACACGGTCATATTGACCGCTCAGATTTTTGCGGTATTGTTTTTAGTTTTTCGCGCGGTTGAAGATGCATCTTGGTTGCTTAGTAACTACCATAGTCTCTGTCAGAGAAACTTAACTAGCGGTCTCTAGTAACAAGTGTGGGCATCACCGATGGGCCGAAGGCAAAGCCAGAGTCGGTAACGTAGGCTACTACGCCGTGGGTGGACTCTGTTCTGAATCAGAGGGCAAACACCGGGAGCTCGCTCTGTGAAAGGCGCGGTACACGTAGATGGGCGGTGGTTGTTTACATGTTCATATAACTTTATAATTCCTCGAACTGGCTGGAATCATTGCACACATCCTCTCCAAGGAGTGCACCAGCAGTAAAATTGTCCGGAGGAAGTTCATGCAGCAACTGGCAGAGGAGCTGAGAGCGGAGTTTATGGAGAAAAAAAGGGCCTCGGCGCACGGTCCGAGCAGCGCTGCGCACCGCAGCAGACACCAAAACAGAGGCAGTGCCAGGTTAGGTTATAGCTAAATGTTCAAATAAGATTCTTTTAATTGTTATTTGGCTGTTAAGTTGAATGAATTTCCACACCATATTTTTCGGGATATGAATGTATGAAATAATTACGGTTTACTAAGCCATGAATTATTTAAACACGTATTACTACTAAAATGTATAATTAAACTCATTAAAATGTACATTTTGGTGTAATTACGTTTTTCTAAAGATATCCTAACACAATACATAATACAATATCACAATTAGGTATTTATCATGAGAGATTAGTTTGGAATCTGGCGGTCAAAATGACCGCTCATGGCAGTTCTGGTAGTTATGGAATTCCAACACTTCTAGTGTTAACACACAGTGGGCAGCCGCGGAAATATTAATAGGATTAAAAGACCGAAATAACCGACTTGGTAAAATTACGTCGGTTATAGGCTCTGAATTTCGGTTTCGATTATTTTTCAATTAATCATCCAGCCCTAGTCGACACGATGAACAGATTTAAGCTGTTTTATTTCAGGAGAGCCCCCTTTTTTTTTTTTTTTTTTTTTTTTTGGTTCAAGTAAATTGATCCTGGATTTGTATGCCTCGGATAATTTGCTAATTATTAAGAATGTTTTCTAGCCTGACAAGCCAGACCCACATCAAGATGTTGGGTCTGGGAACTCACCATTGGCAGGGCTCAATCCGAGGGGCGGGATAAACGGTTGTCCAAACAGAGCAACGCTAGTCGATAGATTGCATTTTTGCTGTATCCGGTCGGCAAAACTCCGAACACATCTTCCTTTTTTAAGAATGACTTCAGTGCTTAACTCCAAGTCTTCCAGAGTCGCAGCCAAAGCCGATTCGAAAGACCGATGTTCGCCAGCAGCAGCCATCTTCTTTGTTTTCAAGTAGCAGGGAATTCACGTGGAACCGTCGCAACTGTGCCGTCCTTATGTTAAGCCCGCCCACCAACTCTATACACGATGTGATTGGCTTGACCAGAGTTTGGTTTTTCCAGCTCGCAAGCCAACGGAGAGTTGCTAGACTGACCCTGGCTGCATCTAGATTTCTAGGCTAAATGTTTTCACTTCCTGTTGATAATTTTGTTAGAGTGAAACGATCAATTAAAGGTCCCTTGAAGATGCGCTTCAGATGTCACGTCTCTTAGCAACAGCCTCAGTTATCTGATGTTAGCTGGTATGGAAAAGTAGAGTCAAATGGCTGTCAGTCATATTCAGGAGGGGATATGTGAGGAAAAACTAACCACACAAATATTGTTATTGCAAAAAAAAATTTCCATACTACATCACAATAGTATTAATGCCATATCGCCCACAGCAAGGTCTTCACAGCAATGCTATGCAGGCAAGCTATCACATGCATTGTTCTTTGAGCAGCCCAGTTGGGTTGTGTGCTGTACTGACGGCTCTTTTGTCACTTTATTTTGTAGCTTGACCGCCTAAATTCAATTTTAAAATAAACCCATCACATTCAGCCTTGTTAATGACTGTGACCATACTAGTACTCCTTATCCTTTTCATTAATGACACCAACTGTGCCAAGAAAAAAACCTGCTGTCTTTGTGTACTCAGTTTGTATATTTATTTCCTCCAGAATGGCTTTTGACTGACCCCAGAGAGTGTAATGACCTTGGTTTATTTGTCCTTTTGTGTACAAAGACAGAGCATACTCAAACATTAGCTGCTTTGAATTCTGGTCTTTTAAGGCTGCTGTCAGATGAAAAATTATATCACCTTCTGCCATGTTTAATTTTTCTCCGTATGACTGCTTTTTGATTTGGAGGGACCAACACCAGAACCTGACATTTATCATCTTCAATCACAATGTGAGGTCATGTTGTGTACAGCAGGAAAGTCATCCATTAAAATAAGAAAACTACAACACTGAAAAACAAAATGGCCCTAGAAATGCAAGTTAGACTGCCAAGAGTTTTTTATTTTTATAAATAATCCTATATATTGTAGCTGTCTGGTTTTGTGTTTGTGTCATGTTTTTGCTTAATTAAATGTTAAACTCGGTGTATAAAGAAACCATTCTGATCTTTATCTGCTAGCAATCCTAACGTCAACTCCCACACAGAGGGGAAGCGCTCACTAACTCTGCACCCTAAGGCCTGACTGATGCAAAATTTGGATTACACAGAGCTGGAGCCGGTCAGACCTGCCCAGAACTGTGGTGATTTCCAGCCGACGATTGCAGTCCCTGCTGAATCTTTTCACTTGCGTGGTTCTCTGTTAATATGCAGAGCTGTTGAAGTGTGTTTAAATTGCAAAGGCAGCTTATGTGTTCTAAAGGAGGGCTATTGTTGTCATCCCTCATCTCAGTCATGTTTCCTCTTTTGTTGCAGCTCCTTTGTGTATCCCATCAACAATAAGACACAGATAAATGTTTAGTTAAGTAGCCTGTATGCTCTGTCTGGCAATGTAAATCAGGGAAGAGAGAGCAAGTGGCTGTTGGAGATCTGTTGTGATTAGAGAACATGGCTAGCTAACTAGCAGGAGAGAGGCAGACACTTGGATAGTTAGCTACAGGAGCAAGCATACAGAAGAGTTTCTTGGAAAGGTCAGTTTCTGACAGCTGCTTGATTTTTGTACATGTTATATCTGTAATTGCATATCAGTGTAGTCGTATTATATGGTAGACTGCTGAATCTGTTTTTTTTTATACATATCTGAAATGACATATACAAGGTTTGGTGTGATTTTTTTTTTTTTTATTTTTTTTTTTAATTTTTAATAGCAATAAAATAAGCGTACCGTTTACATGACCACAAAAACCTTTCATAGCCTATTTCTTGTGGTTTTCTTGTTGTGGCTGCTTCACCAGTTAATGCTGTCGTTTCAATCATTACAAGCTTCCTGCTGCATGCCACGGACACACGATCATAAGCGTTTGACATGAATGAACAACAACTGTCTAATCATTGATTTGGTGTCTACATCACTGATTCAGCATAAGATGAATCCAAATCATTTGGCTGTGACATTTTGAGTGAAGCCGTCCGTAAAGTCACAAAAACAGGAGATGAGTCATATCTCCATAACATTTTGTCGGATCATGATCAAAATTGTTCTGGTGGGGGCGACCTCTAGTTCACCCAGTAAGAGCGAGCGCCCCATGTAGGCTGAGTCTTCTGCTGCGGCCCGTGTTCGAGTCCAACCTGCGGCCCTTTGCTGCGTGTCTTTCCCCATCTCTCTCCCACCTTTCTTGTCTATCCACTGTCACTTTCAAATAAACGGAAAAGCCCCAAAATATAATCTTAAAAAAAAAAAAGGGGGGTTCTGGTGGTAGATGAGACCTCGGTGTACCTGTGTACTGTGCTTGATGTGCCTGTACTTGGCCCAAAGAACTGCAGCTTGCAGCTATATTTTGCTTTGTATTATTTTTATCACTTTGACAGCGAACAAAGCCACAGTTCTGTTCTCAGCTCTACATGGATGCCTTGTGTGGTTTCACTGAAGAGGAAAGCATGATTTATGGGTCGTAGACATGCAAATAAGCCTGATCTCCTGTTGTAGCAGGATTTAGACCTAATGTACTGCTTATCAAAATGAAAACGTTATTTCAGGCAGGGAGTTCCCATACCTACAAGTCCGCTCATGATGTTGACACATCTTTTGTCAAGTACCTGCTGTGATCTTTACTAAAAATAAAGTAGATGGTTCAGGATATGTAGTCAGTGTTGGGAAAATTTAATTATGTGACTAGAAACTGATAATGAAATGTTAGCTAATATAATTTGCCAGAATGCCATAAAATGCCCATAAGCAAATTGGTTCTTCTGCTTTTTGAGCAATGTTTAGAAATACATACACCATGTAACTTTGAGATACTCATTTTGATAAGCAATATGATAACTCAACCACATCTTTTGTTATTCTTCTGAGTAGTTAGATATTCAGACTGTAGTATCTGCATCTTCTTTTTAAAGTATGTTACACCTCGTACATCTTGTGGCTGCACCAGAACCCACTTATGACAGTTCGGTGTGTGGATGATGGCTCAGATGATCAGACAAGGATTTGAAAGTCTGGTACTATTTAATGAAGTTTCCTCTGCTCTGCTCAGAGTGGTCAATAGTGAGAGTGATTGTGTTACCATTTCCTGAAACTCACTTCTCCTTTCTCATTTCAAACCACATGGCCAACATTTTGTCATTCCCTTTCAACATCAGTTAATACACATGACGACTAATCTTATACAGCAAAATGCCTAAAATCTAGCTTTAAATGTTCCCTTGATGCGGCCGGGTTGGTTCAGTGGGTAGAGCAGGCACACATAAACATAGAGGTTTATGCCTCGACGCAGAGGTCAAGGGTTCAAATCCGACCTGTGACGATTTCCTGCATGTCTGCCCCATCTCTCTCCCCTTTCTCACCTAGCTGTCCTATCCATTAAAGGCAGAAAAGTCCCAAAAAAATCTTTAAAAAAAAAACCTGATTTAATCGACTGAAACTCATTTCGCCACATTAACAGCAAAGTGCAAACATTTTTTTCCACCCACTTGTAGAAGGTAGTAGCATGGAAATAAACCTTTGCTCTGTGATCCAGGCAGGGAGGATATGCAGAGAGCAGGCAGGCAGTAGTGAGAGAATGTCAGGACACTTGTGGATTTAAGAACAGTCAGTCAGTTAGTTTTTAAAGGAGTAACCTTCACTGTTGGTATAGGCAAATTGGATTTCAGTGTGTATACCAAAGATGTTTTACTTCACTCTATTTTAATTGTGTTGACACAATTTAAAAACATGAACCACAACTGTCTGGCATTCCAGGCAGGTGTTTAAAGAGTTTTTTTGGTCCCACTATGTTTATTACTTTACTTTATTAGTGATTTCAAAATGTAAGAGAGTGTGTTTGTTTTTTTGCCCGTTTCTTATGAAGTGCTGCACTTGAAACACTGAGGTATGTTGCAATGGTCTATCAGTGTGTATTTGATTCACATCTACATGCCCATTAAATATTAATTTAAATTAAAAAAACTTAGTGGAGAGTGCATTTTTGGCAGCGGTGTGCACTCCAAGATATTTGTTTATTTTCACTTTTTCACTGATTGACAGTTGGTTGCCAAGAGTAGTAACAATGCACAAATAAAGGCAGTGAAGAAGAAGACTGCTGTCTTGCAGACATAAATGTAAACGAATTTTACAATATTTTTTTTTTTTAAATTGGCTTTGCTTGTTTTATGAGGAAAATTCATTCAACATGGTTGTTAGACCTAAAAGACACACACAATGAGTTTTAGTGACAGTTTAAAACTCCACGGGGCACTTCCTGTTTAACCATTATGTGTTTGTCTGTTTATTTCGCCATGCAGTAACTGAGTGGGGTGACGACGTACGGCCCATCTCTGAAGAAGAAGCCATGGTCATCGTCAACCACCAATCCACAGGAGATGTGTGTACGCTCATGATGTGCCTGCAAGACAAGGGCATGGTAAGAACAGAGAGACTAACGTTACCTCATTCTGTCCCTTTTAGGAAATCCTGTAATATAACATTAAGGTTGAACAGGGTCACGTGGCCGTAAATAGAAGCAATGCAGTAGTTTAAACCTGCAGGGTACTCAGCACCCTCTGTATTTTGCTGAACAGGCTGCTGTCTGGGCATGTTTCTGTCTTAGTCACTGCAAATAAGGGGTTCCTGTAGAATTGCACACATTGCTCTGAAAAACCCTCTAATCCTAAGTTAATTCTGTTTGTTTTAAGGATGTTTGTTAAAGGTTAGCCAATGTATTTGTCAGTTTGTTTGGCCAAGTGATAGTTGGTTATGAGAACAAGATATTAGTCAGTTATGATGTTTAGTGCATCCCAGAGTTATTTTGTAATTACCTTTTTTTTTCTTTTTTTTGTACTCCGTGTCAATTTCACATATTCAGTCAATAAGGCAGGAGGAAGCCCTTTTTTGTAGAACAGGAGAGAGCCATAGTGATGGGATGATGCCTTTTTTCAAGTCAAAAGAGTAGAGACGGACAGCCTCGCAAAGCAGTGCTGTGGTTTGTTGCATTCAAATGAGGCAGGGAGCCAACCACCAAAGTTTGAGCGGTGGCTGCTTTGCATTCTTTCACACTGATCATTTTCAACAGGCAAGGAAGTTAAACGTGTCCAAACATCAGTGTGCACGCACTCCTCTTCCTCTGTTTCAATAGGATACTTGTTGACTTTTAATTATAATAATTGCTCATTATTGCGCAATTTTCACAGAAGATGACTCGTCATGCACACGTACAAAGTTCACATAGTTGTCCCTGGTAACGTAAAACATAAATACAGATCGAAAATGATATCTGTATTGCGTAATTTGATGTATTGACACAAAATGTGTTAATACAGAGAGAATTGGAGCTGAAAAGCATTTTAAAAGTTTTTTTGGGGGTTAAATAATTAAAACCATACAGAAATAGCTATCTATTCTAGATGTAGACCGTCACAGAGGACAGAGGAAAATTCCACAACAGATAGCAGTCTGTCGTAAGCCGGTCACAATGTTTACCAGTTTACCAGACAACAGCAGTGACCAGTGCTAGTTTGAGTCTTTTAGCTCATAGCTTTAGCGACAGACTGTTGTACGTCACGCTGTTAGAATCCTCTACAGTGAAATACAGTCACACTACACCGTTTAGCTGTCAGCATTTTAATCCAGTTACTACTGTAGCTAATGGTAGGCTAACTTTACCTGCTGTGTAACGTGTTATTAGTGTTTACGAGCATGACATGCAGCGATGTTTTGTCACCGTAATGAGGCACCGAAATACGCGTTGCTATTTCGTCCGGTAGAGGGGGGCATTCCCGATACTGGTATCGGAACCACTGTAATTATCTGTCAAGCCTGAAAGTCAAGTCTGTCACTTTTCACTCAAATAATTGATTATTTAACTCCAAACATGCAGCTTGCTGTCCTGCCACCCAAATCATGCTGGCGATTGGCTGTGTATTCTGGGACGGTGGGGACAGATGTGATGTTGTTGTTGTATGTTTATTTATTGGCTAAGGCTGGCACTGCACTGGAGCTGCCTAGCTGCGCTGCACAAACATGATGACATGATCCGTCTCAGCAACTGCATCCCTGGCCCAGTTTATCCTCTTAGCACTGAAAGGACAGTAAGCCAAAGCTGCATCGGTGCAGGTCATGAAGGAAGTGCTCAGAGGGGCAGTATCAGTTTTGGGCCCTGGCACCAAACTGATGTGCTTTTTGCTTACAGGTGAATGCAGGATTGAGATTTCTATTGTATTTCTCCTCTCTTTTTCAGGTGGTACAAAAAATGATGTGGTTGATGGACCATGTGTTCAAATACACTAACTTTGGCCTAGTGTCCCTGATCCATGGGGACTTTTTCATCAGACAGGTAAGAGACCCACAATTGGCACTAAAGGTTGTTGTAGGCTTACTTTCAAAAGTGTGAAATGTTGCAGTGTCTGTTTTTATTGTCACACCTGTTATTTGGCCATCAGAAGTTGAACATTAACACGCTCTGCTTTACATTTTAAACATTACACATATTGACATCCAGGGAGCTGCCTGGCAGGTTTTTTTTATTTGTTAAATTAGCCTCAGTAGGCTACATCAACAGTTGTCGCTGGGAGATGAAAGACTGTTTTCCCTCACTTGCCCACACCTTGTTTTTCCCAGAAGGGTTGCAACATAGACCTTCAGGCCATAACCCAACTCTCTCAACGTCCCGGCTACTGCTGGCCTGTTTTCACTGCACTCTGCAAAGTGAAGTTGCTACCCATCTGTTGTCCCAGCTGGACAGCAGATATGTTGGTGGGATTCCTACAGCCATTCTCTGAAAAGAATAACAGCAGTGGACAGTAGGGAGTGTGGGAGGGCTACTTATCCCCACTGGGTCAGATTGACCCTCTGTTGTAGGGTAGCTTACACATGAAGCTGACGGGGCTCCTAGTGGTCAGGGAATTCCTGGAATATCATAAAATTGTGTGGATCTATATATAAATATATATAATTTGAGCTTCACTTGTGTTTTTTATTTTCTATTTGTATTTTTACCACCTATATTTGCACTTTAATGGGTAAGTTCAATACAATTCAAACAAATAAAAATAGTAACTTAGCTTTGTTTCCCTCATGTTATAATCAAAGTGAATTATACATGTCTCAATTAAAAACAAAACAAAGGGAAATATAAGTCCTTTTATTTAGGATATAAACGCACAGCAAAGCATATTACTGTATGGCTTATTACCACAGTTAGGCAATAAATTTAAGAAAGAATGTACGTAGGCCTATTATTTCATTTACACAAATGTATACTAACACTTCAGCTTGAAGGCAAACAGCCAACTTAAACTGTAAACCTCAGCGAGCAGGCTGGGGTTTTGAAGTTCCTTCAGTCAGTTGTTGTCCTCTTGGCATTCGCAGTAGGTCAAGTAGGGGCGCCTATCTGCCATTTTCTCCAGAAACTTTCACATGCCTTCCATTTTGTGAAAGACAAACTTGAATGGCTTCAACTGATGCCTCTCGTCTTCATCCATGGCTGCACACAATAAAGCTGAAAACACGGTTATATATTAAACAGTTTACGTTATCCACAGAAAAAAAATCGATGCTGCCATCATGTACTAGTTGGAAGATCCTACTTTCCACTTGTGAAATTGGAATTACAAGTATGTTAAGTTCAAGTGCTTTGTTGCTTTATTCTCACCTGCGTACAGGGGTACAGGGGTTGTTTATGTGCAACTTCCAATTGGCAACTCATATTTACCATAATTCCGATAGCACCTGAAGGCAGCATAAAATGCAACTTCAGAAACTAGCCATCGTAGGCGAAAGTACATTTAACACGAAAAAGTAGCCCATATGTGTAACATTCAGTAATTTGCATTATTTATATTAGGGCTGGGAAAAAAAATCTATTTGATTTAAAAATCGAGTTGGTAGGTCAAATCGATTCATATTTTCAAAAAATCAATTTTTTTTTTTTTTTTTTTTGCAATTACATTTTTTATGGCGAATGGTGTTACTGTTTACATGTTCAATTCAACTAAGAGTTACCTCAGGATTTTTTGTTGTTTTATTAGCTCAGTCCAAATACAGTATACATAATTTGGATGTTTAACAATCTTTGTTGCACACTGCACAGTGACTCTTCAGTTAGAGAAAGGGTTTGCCTTTGCAATTTTGTTTATGTTGATGCACTTTAATTAAATACAATAAATATATATTTTTAAAATATATTTACAGTTCGCAGTTATTTTGTTTTAAATGGAAGGGGTGGGAAAATCGAATCGTAAATAGTTTTTTTTTTTTTTTTTTTTTTTTTTTTTTATTAAAAAAATCGCAGATTTTTTAGGGGGGAAAATCGCCCAGCTCTAATTTACATATTAATAGCAGTAGCAATTTTAACGACAAACAAATGCAAGAATCATGCATTTAAACATTTTGGAATAAAGCAAATCAGTCACCCACCTTTGCAAAGTGGCATCAGGTTGCGCTCGTCATGCTGCAAGTTAACATAATGACCTTTTTAAAGTTAAAGTTATTTCCTGTCCTGACCCGCTTGACAGTGGAGGTGTTCTGACAGTGGAGCCTGCAACCGAAGCAACTCCACAGTGAAGGTCTTTCTTTCATTCTGTCTCTGTTTTAAAAGCGACTGCTAAATTCACTGCGAGATGGCCATGGTGAACTAAACATCCAGACACCTGGAGTCACGACAGTAACATGTAATAAATAGTGTTACTATTCATGTCACAGTAGTGTCACAACGAAGGCATTTAACCCAACGTGCAAAAATCAAAATTTGAATGTATTGAATAAATACAATGTATTGCTCAGCCCTTCTAATGTATGTCAGAATACATCAGCTTATATACATTTGATGCTTTAGGTGTTAATAATGAGCCTGTCTTTTCTTTCTGTGGGGCTAAACAGGACGTGCTGGCACCAGTTCCAATAGGACAAAGATTTTAAAATATCATTATCATATTAAATAACAGCACTGTTGATTGGTTGTGTTTGTCAACATTTGTTCTGTTGGAAAATTAATGAAAAGCCCACACATTCCTCTCTCACTTTTTGAGCTGTAAAAACACCACAGCCATGGCAAGAGGAAATTCAATTCTTTAGTTCATGGAAATGCTTTGCCGTGGAATTTCACATCAGGCACTGTGCTGAGGGTGAAGCACCCTGAGCCTGCTAACGGCCAGACAGGCTGTAGTGGAAGGCCTGAGCAGGCTGGGTCATTTCTGCCATATTTTCTCTCTCTCACTCACTCACTCACTCACTCACTCACACACTCGCACACACACCCCCCCTTTGGCATTCTTGTGTGGGCATTTTTGATATCCTTCCCCAGAATACTTCACACGTCCGCATAGCACAGCAAGCGTCTGCCCCAGCCTCCCGAGCATCTGCTGTCCACTCAGGCTGACAGACATGTCTCTAACATCATTTATGCACAGCAAAACACAGCAGTCTTTGATGGCCGTAGCACACTAACTTGTGGTACAGGGCTGTAATTGGACTTTTTTTTTTTCCTTGGCAGTGTTGGTGTTCTTAACCTCTAAAACGCAACCTTAAATTAGAGGCATGTAGTAGTGTTTCATGTTTTTTTTTATTTTTTTTTTATTTTTTATTTTTTTTATTTTAAGGATGTACAAAGCCATAAAATGTTTATATTCTGAACACACTCAAATAATTCACATCACAGTCATTAGCAGCTGTTGACATTTTCTGGGCACATTTCAGCCACCTATTTATACAAAATCTTGACTGGAGTCGAGTCAAACTGGCAAGTAAGGTAATGCGAGTGCGTATTTGAATGTACAAGTTTACACATCTGATAACTAGAAGTTGTGGTGGTCGAGCACAGTTACAAACACGCATGTTGGAGCATAGAAACATAAGTTTTGGGGAGAGGACATTCTAGGGATGAGATTTAATTTTAGTTAGTATTAGCAGCTTCACTTCACTTTTGTTTTGGCAAAATAATTATATTTATTTAGCCTTTTTAATTGTGTTGTAAGCACTTTTACTACACACAGCTGCATGTGTGCTTACGTGACACATACAAAGACCAACCCAGCTATGCTAATGCATTTAAAATGTCTTTTGACCTGGCCTAACTCAAAATCAATTCCGCTCCGCCTCGTCCCGTTACTGCTAATGCTCTTAATGTTGTCAAGGCCATTGTGTTTTGCATCCATTTCAGTAGTGCTATTAATGTTGCTCTTGGTGCTTTAGTGTGTCTGCATCTAACCTGGGATTTGTTTGGTTTGTTTGTATGCTCACAAAAACCATCTACCTTGTTTAGGTTAATGGATTTTAGCATTAAGCTTCAATCATTTTGTTTCCTTAGGGGAAATAAAGAAAGCTAACTATTTGAGTTAAATGCACTTGTTTTGAATGTAGTCACCTAGTTTTAGCAGCCCCTTTTGGGGAAACTCTACATTTTTCACCTGTTCAAGACTTGAACAGATGAAACCTATGATGCTCGCATTGTTTATTTTCTTAACATATTTCCTTTGTTCCCACAGGGTAAAGCTCACAGAGACGAGCAGCTGATCTACCTGAAAGATCACCTAGAGAAATACTACCACAGCCGTGACAGGAAGTGGATAGTGCTGTTCCCAGAGGGTGGCTTCCTGCGCAAGCGGCGGGAAACCAGCCAGTTGTTTGCCAAGAAGCGTTCTCTCCCCCACCTGACCCACGTCACATTGCCTCGTATCGGGGCCACCCAAGTTATCCTGAAAACCCTGTCAGCCCAGCAGGAGAATGGCAGTGTGGGCAGCGACACTGGGACCCCTAACCAGACAGGTAACTAACACGTGCAACTTTTCCCTGTGGCATTTGTATGTTTCCCAGATCCTTTTACTGGAATATTTGTGGGATCTCTTTGGATCGATGAAGTTTGTTCTAATAAGTCCTGGGTTTTATGACCTTGATTTCTTTCCTTTTTTCTGGCCGGAGGCATTCTGTTTTCGGAGTTGTCTGCCCATCCCATTCTTGTGAACACGATATCTCAGGCTGCCTCTCTTCTCGCAAAATGAACCTTCAGTCACGTTTCTTAAGGCTTTGAAAAGCTATAAATAAATTCCACCATTTCAAAAAAAAAGACACCTTTTTGGTTTTCAGTCTTATGTACATATCCCCTGGGTCATATTGCTTCTTTAAATGATACAAACTACATGCAAACACACTTCAGAAGGAGAGCTCCTGCTCTCTTTGCTGTAAGGTGAAATTTTTTGAAATGTGAGAAAATAGGCAGATATTTAGCAATTGATTTGAAATGTTAAATGGGTTTTAAGTATATTGTATTAGGTCTTTTGTAATGACACTTGTTACACTAAATTCAAGGGAAGTTGGAATTGAATTTGGAGGTGTTCTTTGGAGTTGCAAGTCTTTTTTTCATATTGATTGAATGCTTTACTTTAGTCTCTGAACTCTGTGTACTGTAGTTCTTGATCAAATGTGATCTTATGTTGGCTAGAAGGCCAGGGATGGAGCATGCTTCAAACATGAAGCATTTATTAATCACCTATGTGTCCTAATGTTCTCTGGGAGTCCGTTTTTAAATTAAATGGGACTGGTGGTAAAGATTGCCGGGAGAGGAAAGGGGTGACATGCACAGAGGTGCCAGGAATTGCATCAAGGTCCCTGAAACCACAGTGGTTATTTGCAGGATAGTCATTTTTCTGTCTAGAGACCGAAATACAGCCAGTGAGCAGGAAGATAACTCTGCAATTAACAACCTTTTTGAGGGGGAAATTTAGTTTTTTTGACTCTTGGTTTTATTTGCAACAATTTAAAGATATTTTACGAACGAAAAGGACAAAACAAAAACAAAGCATTGGAACAAACTGGGGTGTACATTTCTTACGCTACGGTCTCTATGTCCATATTGTCTTTAGATAGATTCAGATCCAGATATTATACCGTAGTCTTTGTTGGCAGTGAAGGTGATCCACTTGCTTCTCCTTATTCGAGCACCATTTTCTCTACCACAGATGCTCATGGTTTACTAAGCAAAATGATCCAGATAACACAGTAAACCGGCTTCTTGGAACCGTCCCCAGCAAAAAGCACAGCGTTAAAACGGCTATAAACCTACAGATGCAATGAGTCCCCCATGCCCGAGCACACTACACACTCACTTTACCCAGCGGACTCTCCTGGCTTTGGTTCAAAATCCATTTTAAGGGTGTGCTGTCTTAATAGTAATTTGGAGAGACTTTGGTGCAGCATTATTGAGAATGTTGCTCAGGGACTTTAGCCTTTCACAAGTTTGCTAACACAGCTCTGTGTCCAACAGCCTCAGCACTAACTGCTAGAGGCTGTCTGTTTATCTCTCTGCAGGACAGTCTGTCAAACCAAAGGAGGAGGATCTCTTAATCAGCCGTCGTAAAAGTTTGATAAAGATGAGCACTGCTTTATTTATGTGCTAAATGAAATGCTATATGTGCAAGTTTTTGTTTTCTGCAAATTTAGCACAAAGTCTTTTAAATGTCTCATCTAGGGTTGGGTACAGAAACCCGGTTCCACTATGGAACTGGTTCCTACGCAAACGGTAGTATTCGGACCGGATTAGAACGCAAATTTCAGTTCCGACTGAAATATTTTCCCTCTGTCGCTCCAGACAGCGGCAGACTCTTTTTTTTTTTTTTCTTTCTCCCTTTTCTGCCAAGTGGCGCACATGCCCGCTCGCGGTGTGAAGCGTGTGTCCGCGCTATTCTCGGACACGCACTCTACAATCACTGCGGCTTTTTGTACACGCTCCGGAACGGACATAAAAATATCACACTTTCTCTGTAGTCTACCGTTAATGTAGGCTACTTTTAAAATGGCATATTTTCCCTCTGGGCTCACCAAAAACGGACGTAAAAGCATATTAACCATTCATTGACTGCACGTGATCGCTAGTAAACATATTACACTTGCTCTGCTAGTCTATCGTTCAGGACAAAACCCTGTAGTTTGGTGGTTGGGGAGGCAGGACAGCCTCTCCAAATTGTCTGACCTTTCAAACTCATACCTCTTGGACACCATCTGAGAGAGTTTTCTCCTGTGCAGGACATGCCATTAGTCAGGAGAGGTGTCTTATCTTGCCAGAGAAGCAAATATGGTAATTTTTCTGCAAAAGAACTGCTAAAGTTTGAAGCTGGTTGGCATACCAACTCAACATTTATTTTGTTGTTACTTGTTAATAGCGTAACTATTATTTGTTAAATTATTGTAGTTTTGTGTTAGGTGACTTAGGTGTACTTATTATATATTTAAGTACTTTAAAACGCTAATATGTTCAATTTAAATAATTTTCCATTTAAAAAAAACTCCATTAAAAAAGCCTTTCTTTTATGTAATTTTTCAGTTTTCAAGAATCGGTTAGGAATCGGAATCGTTTTAAAAGTACCTGTTCGGCATCGGAATTGTAAAAATCCAAATGGTACCCAACCCTGGTCTCATCAGTGTCGACAAACACTGACAACAGCAAGAGTTTTGTTTATAACCTCTGGCAGGAAGGGGATTTTTAAACATGTTAGGGTTTTTTATTTTGCGTCATATTTTCCTCTGCTTTCGTCTAGTGTAGTTCCAGTTCATATCCCAGTTCTTTCTTTATCTCCCTGTGCCCTTTCCTCTGTTCCAGCAGCTCAGGAGGAGGGGAAGCTGGTTGTTGCAGTAGGGCTCTTCCTTCCACTTGAATCTAGCTAATGGCATTAAAACCTAGAAACAAGAAGCAAGCAAGAAAGTGTGTGTGTGTGTGTGTGTGTGTGTGTGTGTGTGTGTGTGTGTGTGTGTGTGTGTGTGTGTGTGTGTGTGTGTGTGTGTGTGTGTGTTCTCAAAGACACAGTTCTGACCCTCCCTGATGCTGTGTGGAGGTGCCAAGAGTTTGCTGACTCACTCAGAGACAAATGGGCCACTTGGAGAAAACAGGGTTTGATGTAAATGTGTGCGCCGTTGTGTATCAGCCATGCAATGTCACCCGGGCTACAGTACACAGCTCAGCGCAGATACAAGGCACATGGATCACTGGTCACCAGTGTAGTTTAAAGCCTGCAGAACCTGATAAGGTTTATGTGTTTACAGTTGGCAGGTATGCAAAGTTCTCAGCTGTGAGTCATTTAGGTTGGGAATGAAACTCCAAAAGTAAATGTGTTTGATAACACAGACCAATCAGAGGCAGTTCCCCCCCCCCCCCCACAATTTAGTCAGTGGGAGGGGACGTGTGGGTTTCAAGTGTTGTAATTGGCCTGCAGAGTGGCCTGATAGAGAGCCAGATATCAGCCAGTGTGTTTCCTTCCTCTAACTCTTTACTGAAGGACAGTTCCTCTCTGATGTCATTTTAAATTACCATGGCTGCTGTTATTACAGTATTGTTGTCACAGCGCACCAGCGATACCACTCACAGGAGACGATTGCTGCCTTTAAATGTCAAAGCAAAAGATCCAATAATAATCCAATGTTGTCATAAAGCAGCCATACTGTTTGATTTACAACAAAGGCTTAATATACCCAGAGTTATCAATGGCATGAAGTATAAACTGCATGGCAAAATCTATTGCGGTTGACAAAGTTATATTGTCATATGCTTTATAGCGCTATATTGCCCAACTCCATATTTAAAGTATTCCATATAGCTAGCGTTCAAAAGACTGAAAATGGCATTCCGTTGGTTACTATGGGTACCGTTGTCTGTTGACAGGAAGGAACTTTGACACACTCTTCAACCTGCTCACCCCACCTTTTTATGTGGTATGCATGTAAAAAGGTTGAAATTAATACTTGGTGGCAACATTTCTTGTTTTACTGCTGTTGACTCTGACAAGGGTGTATTGTTAACATGACTGATCAGTTGTAAAAATGTTGCTTCACTTTGTCACACAGGCGCAGTATGTGTGACCTCGCATAAAGAAGCCAGTGTGCTCAGAGAGGGAAGTGCCCACTGCTCAGTAACAGCAGCCTGTAACATTAGTCAAGCAGTCAAATATGCACAGTTTCACATCAACCTCATTTTAGATCTGTCCGTGCTGACTTAGGCTGCTGGCGTTTTCTCCTTTACATTAGACAAGCTTGTTCATCCTAAAGGAACACTCCAGCATTTAGTTAATGCACTTTATTGCTGTCAAAACCCACAGTCAGGTGTTAAGGTTGTTTCACATCTGCACATCCAGTACAAAGACAGGTCAGAATATTGGGTTTAGAATAGCTTAGCTCTAATAGAATATACTTTATTGTCCCCTAGGGGAAATTTGTCATGGACTCGAGTGCGTAGTGCATAGTAGTAGCTGCCATTACAGACAATAAATACAAGAATTACAGAATACAGAATTAACTAATGCTAGACGCAGGGGGGAAATATATGTCAACAGTGTTGTGGTTGTGGATCAGCTCTTTTTGTTTCTCAACACTTCTGATAGTGACACACATTGACTATACTATAAGACTATAGGTCATGTTTGAGTCAACTTCAGTCCTGCAAAGAACAGACGAGAGGTTTAATGTAGAGAAAATACATCCTTTCATTCATTGTATTTTTTCTTCTTTGCAGTTACATGCAGATGAGCACAGAGCTGACCCTGCATAATGTACATAAATACTCACACACATGCTGCCTCACAGCTGACAAATATTTATCACGTGTTTAGCATTCCCTCTCCCCTCAGCCTTTGCCGTCTAGTCGACGGCAAAGGAGACGTCTTCTGTCTTACCCTGCCGTCAATGGAGGGTTCACTAGGCTTTCATTCAAAAGTTTTTTGAGGACTTTTTGTGGTCATTTATTGGTAAAATAACATGATTATAAAGGATTAGCTTTTGAGGTGAAAATGTTTCTTTTACTGTGACTCATAATTGTAGCTGCCAGCCAAATTCTGTCAAGTTGGGACTTTAGCTGGTCAGACTGTGTTTTCCACCAGTCTGGCAGGTCGCCAGCCTTCATTTGGCTGCATAATATAAAAATCTCCAGAGACACCTGGTAGTTGGACATAATGTTCTTAATCTGGATGACCAGGGTTCATTGAAGTGTCATTAGCCGTGTTTCCATTCGATTGTCAAGTGAATTCTAAGCTAACTTTTGAAATGTCGCAAAAAAAGATGTTCAATCTTAAAAGATTGAGCTTTGTCTGATGATAGCCAGACTAGTGTAGCTCCCTACCTTTTCAAATGTGTCCTAACTTCCTTATTTGTGTTTCTTACTTGACAGGTAATAAACGTAAAGGCCTGCAATGGGTAATAGATGTGACCATAGCTTACCCCAAAGCAAGACCGATGGACATCCAGACCTGGATCTTTGGCTACAGACCTCCTACAGTCACACATGTACACTACAGGTAAGAAAAAACGTTGGTCATAACATTCACCTGGTTTGTGCTCACCTAGTTTTCACATGAGTGAAAAACCAGAACCATTTTTACTATGCAAATGTCTTAGGCAGCCAACATGCAAAGGAACTGCATCACATGAGAATGTACCACATTACATCATGAAATAAGTGCAACATAATTTTAGTAGTATTGTTTAAGCGTTTTAAACTTTAGATTAGTATTGGTACTTTCAGGTCATTATTGCTTGTATACTGTATCGTTTTAGTGCCAGAACAGGTGCTGTTTGCTTTTGTCTTCCTTTTCTGATTTCCCATCAAAGGAATCTATATCACCAGATAAAGTCACATCACAGGTCACTTGTAGGTACCTGTGGAGTTTTAGACCTATAGTAGCGCTATGGAGCTGTTTTATATTATAATTGGGTCATACATTGGGTTTTTCTACTGCCAGTGCTTGAATGTGATAGATTTTGCGTGCGCAAGACGTGCAAAGAAGTTTCAGTTAATAAAAGTTACCAAAAAAAAGTAATACAAAGTAAACATAATCACCATCCTGTATTCTGTAGTTAAGAATATAAATGCTCTAATGCAAAGCAAATGCATTTCCCCCATTCTTACTGTCCTGGCGTCCGTGCCCTCCAGGTTCCCCTCTGTTGCTATTCCACCCACTCGAGGATATGATGAAGGTTGGCCAGGATTAGATTTTCTGTAGGCTCTGTTCAAGATGTGGCCCTGTGCATTGTTTTGACAGGGTAGATCATAAAGGGATGTATCCAGACTCAAGCAGCAATCATCAGGTAGAACTCATCTTGACCCTTAATGTTGTCTTTCGCCCTTAAACAACCTCCTGACTGTGCGTGCGTGCGTGTGTGTATGTGTGATACCCTCCACCTCTCGGTGGAGGGTATGATCGGGCAAAGTAAAAATGATAACGAACCATGGCTTGCTTCCTCCTCTCTCGAGGCTTCTCTGCCCACTTGGGCTAAAGCTAAGGACTCATTAAGTCTGTAATTAGACTAGCAGAGGATGCAATAGTTAATTTGTTGTCAAAACGTTGTACCTTTTGCCCTAATGTGATAGACATTTTAGAGGGAGATTTTAATAGTGTTGAGATTCCTTGGATCAAACAAATCAAACTAAAAAATGTAAATAATACATATTTGTGAAAAAAGTTATGCCATTTTGCATCAGGAATGTTATGGAAACCATAGTTCTTGTTGAGATGGTCGTGACAGCAGCCAGAGATTAAGTAGTAGTTGTGGTGTCCATGCTCACCTGGCAATGAGCTTAAAAAAGCTTTCCATAATGTGTCTTCTCCTGAAACAAATTGAGGATTCCCTGTTTTAGTGTGTGTTTCAAAGTGTCTCTCGCCCCTGGATCCCCTTAAATTGTTATACTATTATGATAGAATTGATGGTGTCATCAGAAAATATGCAGAAAAGAGAATCCTCAGACCTCACATGCAGTGTAAGGGCCGTGACAACCAGCAGAGTGTCAGCTCTTACCGGTGATTCAGCATGTTGAATCTGCAGCAGGCAGACTGGAGGCTCTCCGTATGAGAGCTCCCTGACTGGCTGTTCAGCTTTGCAAATCCGTGACTTCTCCCATTTAGCGAGGTGTCTTTTTATTTTTTGCATCCGCCTCTTCTTTTGTTGTTCTACAAGCAGAAGAAGACCGTTTCGCCCGATTCACGCTGGCATGAAAATGGTTGGATGGTTTTTGTATTTTGTTTTGCATCTTTCTGAGATGCTTGGTCTTTTGGTTTTATTTTTTGGGCTATTATACATACAGACTACTGACAAGTTATTTCCTCCCGCACAGGCACTGAACGTAGATGTACATCAGATGTTAGTTAGACGTCAACTGTAGTCTTTGGTGTGTTCAAGTCCAACAGTTTGATAGAAGACATGAAGCGTGTCTGGGTCCTAAATCCGACTGCCTCAGCCTGACAGTTTCTATGTGAACTGACCTTGAAAATAGTCTGCCGTCTACTTCCTATTATTGTTTTACGGGTCTATATGGATTACTACTGCGCCCTAGCCTCAGCTTTAAAACAGGCAGCGGAGAATTGGGTAATATTCTAGATGAAGCCACATTGAGCACTTTGTTTTTGTTTTTTTATCCTTCCACCTCCCTCTTTCTCTTGCTGCCTCCAGTCTTCACCCTTCAACCCCACCCTCCCTCGCTGTGTCTCCGACCCTCTCTTCATATAATCTCAGTCTTTCAGAATGCAGCATCATAAGCCCTCTGTGAATGGCAGATGGGAGAGCTAGGTGGGTGAACAAAGGCCAAGCGAGGGCTGTAGTGGGTGTTAAATACGTTGAAATCCTTTTCTTTTAAATGCACCACCCCCTCTCCTTTTTTGTGCTGCTGTGTGCATTTCTAAAAGCTGCTGTTTGAAAATATCTGAAAGGTGACATGATTTATGGAGTCTGAGTCTGCCTGGTCATCACATGGATGCTTTGTAGCTGCACACCTGGCTTTCCTTTAGAGACACTTGCCTAGAATTGTTGAGCTTGCAGCCGTTACCGCTTTTTTAAGATATCTTGAGGCAGATTTAGTTTTTCTCCAGGAACTTTGTAAAAAGGTTGCAGGTTAGTAGCATGCCTTGGTGGTTATAGAGGGTGTCTTGGGATAATTAGTGAGTTTTTTTTTTTTTGTTTATCAAAGCTTAGGGTCTTCGGAGGACATTTGTCGCCATAGAAACCCATCATAGGAGTCATCTTTCACCTATATTCACTTCAGTCGGCACCATTAGACCTATAGCAAACACTGTCTCTACTTCTAGCTACAGTAGCCAGGAAGCTCATCGTCTCACAATATGCTCCCTCATAAACTGCATGGTGTACTGACATCTGTGTGCATATAAAGACAGTTCAGGTCATGCAGTCCATATCAACGGGTCACAGTGGTTTTATAGCTCCTTTTGTCTGACCTCTGCACTGATAAGATGTCAATGCTCCCATGCTCAGCTGTCATTAACCTCCATGCTGCTCCTCCTACGCCCTCCATTCCCTCTCCAGTGCCCTCAGATGATGCCAACAGCAACAATCTGTCAGGGGAGTTCGGTCACGGTGACAAGGTGAAGGTGTGCTCCTGCCACGTAGACACAGAGACCAAAGTGGGGATAAGGAAAATAAGAAAAACATGGTAGTGTCTGCTGGTCACTCTAGTTTTAATCCAAAACAGATTGTGATCGGTTCAGTTCGTCCAGACCAAAACAAAAAAGGTCCATGAGTTCTGTTTCGTGTTCACACTGACTTTTTACAAACTAATCAAGAACCATGACGTAACATGAACACACAGTTCAGTCATCTTTCATCAACAGGTCAACTAGGGATGTTAATAATTAACCGTTAACCAACAATAAGAATTTTGACCGATTATTTCTATCAGTTAAACAGTAAAAAAAAAATTAAAAGTAATTAGAAAAAGTTTGTTGCGTGGTAAAAGAAAAATAGGCTATACAATCTGGTTCTTAACTGTTTACTAGTTAACTTGCTTGTGCTAACTTTGCACTAGCAAGTTTTGTTTTAAGCTCTTTTTTTCTGCTAAGTTTGTGGCTCTCTGTGGCTCACTATATTGATGAGGATTAGTGGGTGCAAGCGGTTCCAGAAAAGTGGACACGTGACCAGATAAGTGGACACGTGACCGGTAAAAGTCTGGAGCTGCCCGCCGAAAGTATGTCTGAGCCTCCCGAACTGGTGAACTGGGACTCAGTTGCCTGCTTATCGGTCGGTAAACAGTTAATGATTGGTTAACGAGGGTCAGCTATTGGTCAGGAAAAAAATCTAAATTGGCATCCTTACATCCAACACTTCACTGACTCTTATTATGCATTTTGTATATTCTGGTGTCACAAAGAGCTTGCAAAGAAATAACTGATTATGAGCACTATTGTTCGAGACTGCAACTTGACCTTGTATATCATGAATGGCGAGGCATTTTGTACAATAATATTACATGAGGGAGTAGTGGTAGCTATCTTTCACTAATTTTACTCACTTTTTCTTGTGGAACTGCTAAAATACGGGAACAGTACTCAAGCTCAACTCATCTCTGTTGAAGATCCCCATGCACATGGTGCAAGTGATGTGTTACCATGTTTACAAATTGATCTTGTATAAATATAGGCTATATGCCGTTTCTACATATCAGGAGATCACTTTCTTAGCAGTTCACAAGTTAAGTTCAGTTAAGCTTTCACACCACAAACAGCCGAGACTCCCAGTTGTTTAATCGCACCAGACTCCAGTTGACGGCTTTCACACCAGCCTAAACCAACTAAAACAAGCAGGCAAACCTGCTTGCAATACTGACTGCTTTTGAATATTTGCTGTGAAAAAAAAAATGTAAACATAAGGAAATAATATACTTGTAATCCTACCAGGCATAAAGAGAGACTGATAACACACAAGCTTATGTATGGTCCATGTGCAGTATGTGATGTCCGCTCTGCATGATGGAAACAAATTCTTCAGGACCACTTCCTTTTTAAAGGGGAACTGTATTGAGTAGATAATATGAAGACATTATCAACTGCAAACAAACCAGGACAGAGATGGGCTTTCCCCTGCAAACCGTTTCAATCACAGTGATTAGCTGTGTGTCTACATCTGCTGGTCTTACTCTCTTAAAGTAAACACTGGGTTTGAGAAATTGTTGTTGTTTCTGGAACCAGGAAATATTTGCATACCAGCTCATAACCAGGACACTACTGCACATGTTACATCCCTCTTGTGAGCTGAGGCTGCGATCAGTTGATTCTATTTGTAGAACATAATGAAATTCCGGTTTCCCTTCAACAAGGGAAACCAGATACCTTTTGCTATGATACCCACAACAAACAGCGTTTGCTCTAGCAGCAGCAGCAGAACCAAACGGAACCTACGGTCCCTCTGCTTCACTCCCTGCCAGAAAGACGGCGTTACCAGGAGATAGGTAACCAGATTGGGCCTCTCTCGGTCTGTCATCCGTTCTCTCTGCAAAGAAGACTCCCTACGGTGGCAGCGGAGCGAACGAACGGCCGGCTGCTGGCTCTTTAGCTAACGTTAGCTTGCTAATTTCACCCACCCAACATGCCTTCATCATACACTGGTTACCTAAAATCTGGTGATAGCAATGTGCTATTCTATGATGTGACAAGACCATGTAAATTAAACATTAAGTTGTTACATTTCACTAATTTAGAGGCTGGCTGGTGAGCTAGCTTGCTTGCTAGCTAGGGGGGTAAATGTTTAGCGGTGCAGAGGACGTAGAGAGAGGTCTTTTTATTAACGTGAATATCACGGTATAGGATATTATATTATTAACGTTAGTTTATTTTGTAATGTGTAGGTATTAGATATCTTTTAAAAGGCATGTTGGAATAAATATACCTAAACAAGTAGTTATGTATATCTTGTTGTAGGTTACGTTTGCCATCTTATGGACATAATGTGCAAAAATAGTTATTCCAATAGTTCGAACCTGTTTGGTTCAAACGTCATTTTTGACCAGTTTTGACAGCTCTGTGTATTGGATTGATCAGATGAGATGAAAAATGAAAGGAGCCTTGGGTGTGCCTGTCACAATCGTTTGTTTCCCTCACTCTTGTTTCCCAGCTGAACAGCCGATGGCCAACAACAATAACAGGCCGAAGAAGGCCGACTAGGACCGACAAGTTGACCGTCGGCTTGGTGTGTCTTGACCCTTAAATGTAGCAATTAACCATCTTACTGTCTCTCAACTTTTCTCTTATTGCAGATAAAGGGTTAGCATTCTACAAGCAAGAGCCCTTAAGAGTGTGGTTTACTTCAAAATAATTAAAATTATACAAGGAAATCTGCATCATTATTGATCCAGTGTAGCACAAATTAAGCAAAACCTTAGGCATACTTTGTCATACTTTTAGTTATTCTTTGTTTAATCCTTGCTGTAGCTGCTAAAACTGACGCTTACACCACAGGAGGATTGAGAGAAAGAACTCAAAGGCAGCAGTTTGGGATTTGGAGCTTAAAAAATTACAAAGAGACAGGGAGCAGGACAGGAGACTTTGTTTTGCTCCCCAAGACACACTTGCCGCTAATCTCAATATTCACCTTTTGCAACATTGTGCCCGGGAGCATGGCCTCCCAGGGCACCTCTTTCTTTCTCAAGATTTCAGAGCAAGAGAGATTTAGGGCCTTATAGAGTCCCCAAACAATGCTGGCTACCCTCCAAAGAGGCTTGTGGAGTGGACAGACTTTTCCTGCAATAGTCCAAATTTAATTAGCTTCCCAGCCCAGTTAGAAAGGGAAACAATATCTCAAGAATAAGAGCTTTACGGGAGCTAAATGGTTCAAACAAGGAGGTAAATATGGAGGATCAAAAGCTTCTGATTTGCACTGCTTATAACCTGAATTTGTCTTATAATGATTAAACACCAGTGTTATCATCTCTGCAGGAAACTATATTTAATGGTTGTCATCTGTCCAGCTTTATGTATATTTTCCAGAAAATAACAACAAATGCAAGTAAGGATGTACATCATCTATTGGCTGTAGTGCAGGCACACTCATGGTAAAAGTCTGACGTTAACGCTTACTGACAAAAGTAACTGCAGCTGTCTGTCTGTGTGCCAGGGTGTCAGCTTAACAAGCAGGCCGCTGCCAAGTGGGTTAGGCTGGAAATGAGTGTTGCCTTGGCCCCACGCCAACCAGTTCCTCACAATCACAACTGTACACTGTTACATGTGCCACTGCGTCTCTCGGCACAACAAATACCACAGACTTTTTCAAAATTGTTTGACCACAGATCTTGTGCAGATTGTAAACATGTCTTTTCTCTCAGATATTGTTCCACAGGCACTGAAAACTGCCGCCATGAAGCCACTCCAAAAAAAAGAACAATCTAAACATGTCATTATAAGCAATTATGGGCCCATATCTAACCTTCCTTTTTTTTTTAAAGTAAAATCATTGAAAAAGCAGTTTTTCAACAGCTTCTTGTCATTAAACAACTGTTTTGATGTCTTTCAGTCAGGTGCTTGACCACAGCACTGAAACTGCACTTGTTAAAGTCTTAAATGGCATGTACTTAAATACAGCCAGTGGCAAAATGTCAGTCTTAGTTCTAATTTATCTCATTGCTGCATTTGACACTGTCAACCACAACATATTACTAGACCTACTGGAAAACTGGGTTGGAATTTCTTGCACAGTATTAAACGCAATTGATGCGAGATGGATGCGGTGGAGATGGCCTCATACATACACGCAGCGGACCACTGTGGACTTGTCGGTCGCACGGACACACAAGGATTTCCAGAAAAGAGGCTGCATGTCTCTACGACAATGCACAGACTATCGTGGCTGCGCGACCAGTACAAGTCGATACAGACATTACACATTACATACACTAACACCGCGTAACGCAAATGACTTGCTGATGTGCATTCAACCCACACTGGACTAATGAATCAGCCGTCACCTTGTGAGTAGAGAATCCAGTTTGCAGTGTAGTTCAGACACTTCACTGATAAACCAGAGATTGGCTTTATGGTCAAAGATAGTTTTTGTATAATTAACTTCAGTCTCTGCCAGAGATGCCTGCTTTTAAAAGTAACGTAAAAGTAACGAGTAAAGTAAAAAGTTACTTTCCATAGGGGGTAACTAAGTAAAGTAACGGATTACTTTTTTAAGAAGTAAGGAGTAACAAGCAAACACTACTTTCTAAAAGTAACTTCCCCCACACTGGTAATGACACACCTGAGTGGACAAATATGACAAGCAGAGTCCCCCAAGGTTATATTCTGGGGCCTCTTCTGTTTCAAATCTACATGCTTCCACTGGCTCATTCTATGGAAAACAACAAAATAAGTTACCAATATTATGCAGACACACATTTACAAAACCATACCGTATCAGTCCCAAGGGTCAGAACTAAACATGTAGAAGCAGCGTTCGGTTTTTATGCACCACATATCTGGAACAAACTCCCAGAAAACTGCAGGTCCGCTGCAACTCTGTTCTTTTAAATCAAGGCTGAAGACTTTTGATGCTGCCTTTTATTAAATCAAGTAATTGTTCATTTCTTGCACTGTAACTGTTAGTCTTTTTTATATGTCTTCTTTTTTTTTTCTTGTTTTTAATTGCACTTTAATGTTTTATGTAAAGCACTTTGAATTGTCTTGTTGCTGAAATGTGCTGTATAAATAAAGTCATGCCTAATAACTTACTGAATCCTTTTGATCAGAGCACTTAACTCGTGCCTGACAATGGGTAGAAAACAAATATAACAACTTGCAAAGAATGACAAATATGCAGCATCACATTTATACCATGAGCTGACATGTAAGCAACAGTGTGCCTTCTTCAGCACTTAAAGGGAAAGCATGACAACCTCGTATTTAGCGATACCAGGGAAGAAAGGGGAGGTATTTATTGCCTTAATTGATAGGTCAGATTAAGTCATGAAAGTGGGACCGAACCTGCAGCCACTGTGATGAGGACTGAGCCTCTATACATGGAAGCATGCTCAACCAGGTGAGCTCACCAGGTGCCCCGTAAAATAGAATTTTCTACTTCTCCCTCTACTTAAAGTTGAATATGCCAAAAAGGCCACATGATAATGGAAATAAATGACGTGTGGAATAAATAATTGGCAACTATTTTGATAATCTATTAATTGTTTCAGTTATTGTTAAAGCAAAAATGTCAAATCTTTGCCCGTTCCAGCTTCTCAAATATGAGGAGTTGATTACAGTTGTACATTTTTAGCCCTGAGTTATAGTCCTATGGTTCTGAAATAAACCATAGGACTGGAGCAAGACCGTGTGATTGGTAGCCACCTAAATGTAGAGTCAGGTGGTTTCAGGGCAGGAAATGAATCCTGGGAACTTCAACATGCCGTTTATTATTGGCTGGGAGTGGCTACAGACACTGTTCTCCAAACAAACCTGTCTGATAAACCAATGAGCTGATACGGGAAAAATACTGTATGCTATGTAAGCATGTTTAGTCACCCTTGATCAGAATTATCAGTGCCACCTTGACCCTCAGCTAGACACTAAAACATCCTGATTTCTGCATGAATATTCTGAATATTTCTGTTGTCGCCACCTACACCCAAGGCCCAAATGATGACGACTCATGTAGTCATATGTTCGTACCTGCAAGAGAGTGCGGAGACATGTCTGTGTTCCTAAACTGGATTTAAACCACAATATATCATCCTGACAGTGCTATAGCTATTGCATAGATTGCTTTTTAAAATGTATTTTGATCCCTTTAGTAATCAATACTTATTACTTCCCTCTGGCAAAAGCTCTCCTCTTAGGCACAGATGTACTTTTACGGTGGACATTATCCAGTTGGGAATATTGGTCAAATGTTGAGTGCAGAGGAAATGCTCATCTGAGGGAGGAGACTGTAACCTCTATTTGAAGGTGACCAGGAGCTGGTCTATGTGGGAGTGCAGCCTACTAGGGACCCCTTCTGGCTAGAGACTAGACTTCATAAAAATGACCCTTCACTGTTTTCACAATGTGAACCAGTGCATCAGTCATTGTGTTTTCTTTAAAAAAGTGTTTGTCAAGTGGGTTGCAAAAATTCTTGGTATTAGCCAGCTGGAGACGGTTAATATAAGAAATAAAGAGCTAGTTGAGGTTGACTCTCTGGTTACCTGAATTTAATGGTGCTGCTTCTTTATGTCTTAGTGGCAAAACTGATTTCAACTTTTCAGTTATTTTTTTCTTTTCCCAAACACTTCTAACCATTTTGTGGAGCTACATGACTTGTCTGTCTCCTGTCAGGCTCCCCTCAGCACTTCTGTCTCACTGTGAGGAGCCTGTCAGCTAATGAATCCCTAAAACAAGCTGAAGCTATAGCAAACAGACTGCTCTAATAGATTCCAGTTTGAAATGGACTGCTCTGCTCAGAGACCACGGCTGACACACGAGTTTGGACTGCAGCTTCCACGACGGATCAATTCAGACAGTTTATGCTGAGTGAGACTTGTCTTCCTTTTTTGTGTTTCATCTCTCTCCCTGTCTGCCTGTCTCTCCCTTCTCCTTCAGGATGTACCCAATAAAAGAGGTTCCTGTGGAGGCAGAGGCCCTGACTGACTGGCTGTATCAGAGGTTTGTGGAGAAAGAAGAGTTGCTGACCCACTTCTACAGCACAGGTTTGTCTCACCATTTCAGTTTGTTAAAGGCCAACTGAAATCTGAATTCTCCTTAATTTTGTGTAAAGAAATATAAACTATAATAACACAGCTATGGTGCATATATTTTCTATTTTTTATTTTTATTTTTTCAAAAGAGGATAAACATTTGTCCAAGCTACAGCCCTCTAAGTGGGTGTTTTCCCCCCAACCGCGTTACCCAACGGTTGACTGACATTTGAGGGTAGCTGTTGCTAGGAGAGACACTGTCAACTTCGCGGTGTGGCACTGACTGGAGCACATAATGCTGTATATCCTACGAATAACAATGGTAATCGACCACTAGGGAAGAAAATTATAAACTTCCCCATTACAACGTTCAATATTTGGGAGGATCCATCATGCTGTTAAAGGCCCTGGACACCCACACAGGTGTTTTTAGTTATTCTGGCTGATTGGAAGTCTTCCCAGGACCGTTTGGGTGTAAAGACTAGGGGTGTCACGATTCTCCAAATCCTCGATTCAATTAAATTTTCGATTCTAAAGTCACGGTTCGATTCAATTCTCGATTTTTACTTTATTTTTATTTATTTTTTTAAGTACAGGTTACTATGCCATTTTTAGACTAGACTTGTATGTAATATAATATCTGACCTTTGTTCGCAATGTACCACACTACATTGTCAAAATTTATTAACAACATAATGTAACCATAACATATCTTCAGTCAATTGGAAACTTGACAGTTTGTCAATAAAGTAAAAAGAAAAAGAGAAAAGTTTACCGACAATCCTGAGTGCAGACGCTTTGCACCACACGGAGTTTGGTGTTTGAAGCCCCCAACGTCGTCTTCCAGGCAGCGCTGCCTGGAAGGCACTAGGATTAGGCAATGGTTATGGTTGAAGACAACGGTCGCAGCGCTGCCTTGAAGGCTTAGTTGGGGGCTTAAAGCACCATCGAGCCAGCACAGCAGCTGAGCAGACCGATGGCAAAGAGGGTGACTCTAGCTAGCGTTAGCCGTCTCTCTTTCATGGGTCCAGATGTGGTGACGGCAAATGACAAGACTGTCAAAACTCACAGTAGTCCTGTAATCTCAGTACTCCATAGTTCTCAAGTTCAAGTCAAAACAAACACAAAGGCCATATATACTAATTTTTTCAGAATTTTTTTTTTTCAGTTGGACTATAAATCACATTATCTTGGTTTAACATCTTATTATGCATAAGAGCAATATTCTGACTCGTCTATATTTATGTCTTCCTCAACAGGATCATTCCCCTCTGAAGACGGACACAAGGAGGCAGCTTCCCGGCAGATGACCCTCGACCCCGTGTGGCTGTGCATTATCCAGTCGTTTGCTTTCGCCTCCGGCTACATGTGGTACAGCGTCCTCTGTTACCTCTACTGCTGTTTATTTTGAGTACGCTGATGAGGCGAGTCTTTAATCGGACCACTGGAAAAGCCTCAGGATCAGTTGGTGTGTGGGGCCCAGCGTCATACTAGCCCCCTTTGATTGATGAATGTACATTTACAACAGTGGAGAGACTTAATAGGAATCAAAAAACATATGAAGAACACAAACACACGGAATACAAATACCAATACAAAATGAAACTGGTCACAGGCATAGTTAACTTGCACACAACCCTAACACCACACACTCGCTCCAACGGCCTAGCAGAATAATCTCTCGCACTCGTCACGACTCACATTTTGATGTTTACACGTCCTCATACACGTAGACGCTCACACGTACATAACTTTTTATTCAAAGTGAACGAAATGAGGCTCAGGACTCCTCCAGGGGACACTCTGGACCGAACTCTCTCTCTTCCCCCGGCTCCTAGGCTTTAGCCGTAGTAGTTTTACAAGTATAAAGTATGTATGGACGCGTGTGTGAGTGAACATGTGACTAGAAGCATAATGTCTGCCCTTATTCTTCTTCCTGGCGAGGGTTGATGAAGCCCGCTGGACCTCTCTTTCAGCCCGCCGACTAGCCGGCTGGCCACACCTTCCAGAGCGAGCGGCTGTATGAACGTTGAGGCTGCGCAGCCTGCTGCTCCTCTGGCCTTCATTGCACTAAGGATCCATACTGCCCTACCTGCTCCCTGTCCCAGGAAATATTCCTGTGGTAGCTGTCAATGTTTTAATTTCTTTTGTTTTCTTCCCTTAACCTGCATATCTCCAGAACAACGGCCATTGTATTTGTTGTTGATGTCTTTTTGTTGACTTTTTTTCCCCTCCTGTCTGTTGAGGCAGTGTTCTGAGCTCACTGAGAAAAGGGGGATCATGTTTACACTGGCAGCCCTGCTGAAAGCCTAAGGGAATGGTGGCTATGATGCGGCGCTTGAATTAAGGACCGTTTTTCGTGTCAGACATTGAAGGGAGGAAGAGGAGACTGTGCCGTAGTGCTAATTTAAAAAAGAAAAGAAGGAAAAAAAAAAAAAACAGTGGTGGCACGCAGGGCAAGAATTGCAGTCTGATTGCCCTAAAAGTAACCCCTTCTTTGTGGATTCCCCTTTTCACCATCTGCTGTCCCACACACACACACACACACACACACACACACACACACACACACACACACACACACACACAGCCATGTGCAGCTACACACAGCAGAGTAGACATTGTCTTGGTGGATCATCTCTAGAAGGCAAGAGACTCTTATCTCCCCCCTCCCCCCGCCCCATTGGACTACATTGTTTTACAAATATTTAAGCCATATGCTTAGTGTCGTCAGGTGGGAAAAAGACTTTGGGGGAAAAAATATGATTTTTATAGAAAGCTACCCTAATGTTCAGCATTCTAAAATAGAGATGTTGGCTTACAGAACTATAGGTGTCATTACTGTAAATTTACAGCATAACCTGCCTAAGTGAGTGTGTGTGTGTGTGTGTGTGTGTGGTAGTCTTCTCTCCCCCCCTCCCCCCCCCCCCCCCATTTTTGATATATATGATTCATGTCGTGTTGCTCTGTGACAGAGTGTGGCGGCAATTTCACCATGAGTGGTCAGTTTTTATTCATTTTAAATTACAGGAAACTGTCGTCCTCGTGTCATGATATGTTTAAATCTTGTATATAACGAAGCTGAGGAAGAGTTTTCATTGTTGGAAATGACGGCAGCGTTTCTCTTTTGGTCTGTGATAATTTCAGAGATTTTTCATTTCAAATATCATGAATGATTTGTTTTGTTAAACAAGAAAGCAAGGATTTTACCTTCACTTCTCAGTGTTAACTGTGTTTTTTTTTTTGTTTTGTTTTTTTTTAATTTTGTTGAGTTCCTGACCAGGAAGTTGTTTGCTTAAAGACATTACAGCTATTGTACGTCTGTGTGCTGGCTGACACAACGTTTGCACAGCGACACATGGGCCCACTTTTGAATTTGTACCATTGTACATTTTAAATCATCAGGATTTAGTGGAAAAACCTTGACTATCGAGCCTTACCGGATGTCCTGGTAGACCACAATCCAAACCAAACATTTGTTATAAAGATGGTTTCATGGTGTCGAGCTAAAACTGGGCCAGTGAGGAAGGGATCACTCTTTACAGACGAGGGAAACTCTGGCAGGGCCCTGCAATGATGCAGCTGTTCTCTCTCAAATGTCCTTGTGTTGTGGTTTTGAGGTCCGTTATATGTAATTTGCTTAGCCTGCTTTAATTGGGAAAATTATAGAGGACCAGCAATTATCATTGTCAAACTAATGCATAAAAGGTGCATTTTAGTAATTGACTGTCCTCTCTGTGTGCCACTGTTTGTAGAAACTGTGTGACAGTCAAAAAAGGGCTACCTGACTGGGTAGATAAAAACTTTTAATCAGGCTGTAAATGTGATTCATTCAGCGGCCCTCTTAGATTCCCCTCCATCGCGAGAGTGACTTGAAATGATGCTTCATTTTTCTTTTCATCTTTTTTTTTTTTTTCTTTTTTGATTTTCTGACCATGTTTCCAAAGAAGGCAGGGAAATAATGTTTTCCTAAGATGTGGTTTTAGGAAATAAACACAAATAGGGATTTAAACAAATTATACTAGAGCTGTCTGTAATTTTCCATTTTGTACTTCTCCTTTAATTCCTAGCTACACAGCCATTTTACAACACAAACGACTTGTGCTGGAATAAAACATCATAAAGATCCTATCAGTGTAATGCTTTTCTTTTTACAGTTTTTATGCACCTGACAAAAATGTAATAAGTTTTCATTCATGAGCACATTGGACATAAAGAAAATGAGCTTTAAAGATGAGTTCAACATTTTTGGGAATTATTCTTATATATTATTATATTCTTTCTTGCAGAGAGTTAGATGAGAAGATTGATGGTTTATGTGCCAGCCAAGAAAGAATTCAGTACATAATCCTGTCGAGAAATATCACAATTTAGCTTTTACACTTATATTTATCATGTTAATTGAGTGTTAGAGGTGTTTGTAGCTGGATTATTTATTTATTTTTATTTATGGACAGAGCCAGGCTGGCTGTTTCTCTTTGCTTCCTGTCTGTATGCTAACTGTCATATTTAAGCTAGCTTCATATTTAACATACAAAGTGTCTTAACGATCATCTCATCATCTTTCACATTTCCTCTTCACTGAGTTACTGGCTGAGAATGGTCTCCAGGTAACCAAAGCATGTTAGGTCTGTCCTGTGCCTGTTGTTTAACTGTGGTGTCAGTCACCAGCTGTTGTAAGTCACTGGTTTATATTACAGAGCTTTGATTTCAGCGTGATGTCCAGTCTCTTGGCGGTGGGCAGGTGTCTGTGTTTACTCTCAGCACAAGACTGCAGAGATCTCCTTACCCTGGCACGAGGTTCACTGCTGAATCAACCACAGAGAGAGAAGTAGTGTTTCCTGTCTGGAATAAACCTACTGTGCCTCTGTGTCGGACTGGAGCATAGGTAAATGTTGAGGTGTGTACCTTTAGTACTTGTAGTGATATATAGGCCTGCAGCATATTATAGGATTTATTATCACCTCAGCATTATGTTTATGAGCAGCGTTTTTGTTGTTGATGTGGAGCTTCATTTTTTTTCGCAGAATAATGCATTATGTTGTATTAAGATCATCAAACGTTTTTGTGTGAAAAATAGTAACTACAGATGTCAGATTTCCCATCTAAATTATTGTGGATATGTGATACAAGGCAGTATAAAATGTAAAGTATGGTACAGCAAAACTGTAA
The DNA here is from genome assembly GCA_023566125.1 of Zingel zingel. NCBI lineage: Eukaryota > Metazoa > Chordata > Actinopteri > Perciformes > Percidae > Zingel > Zingel zingel. The sequence goes on along the minus strand of CM042332.1, from coordinate 22,038,149 downwards.
TAAAGGAATAGTTTGACATTTTGGGGAATATTGCATCTTCTTGCCAAGAGTTGAGAAGATTGATACCACTCTCATGTCTGTATGATAAATATGAAGCTACAGCAGTCGCCTAGCTTAGCTTATTTTAGCTTAGCACAACGATAGAAACGGGGAAACAGAATATTAGCCTACCAGCACCTCTCAAGCTCACTATAACACATTATATGTTGTTTGTTTTATCCAAACAAAAACAAGTGTAAAAATGTCCGGTTATGTACTGAATTGAAAATTTTTTTTTTTTTTTTTTTTTTTTTTTTTTTTTTGTCTGGGACCAGTTGCCAGGCAACCATAAGAGGCTCCAGGAAGTTACTTGTAAGAAATGGACTAAGCGATGCCATAGACGTTGATGGAGACCTGTGAAGTCAATTAGAAGCACTTTTCCGGTAATGGCTGAGCGTTACTGCGCAGCCTCAAACTGAGCTTGACGACGTAGATGTGACGTGAGCAACCTGTCTGAAATGTGTAAGTCTTCTGGTAGCTGTGCCAAAAGACTGTATGCCTCCATGTACCCACGATTGCCTACGAGCTTCTCCTGACTGTACGGTAATTTCTCTACTGTGCAACAGAAAGTCGTGTGGTGATGACACAATCGTTAGCCTATTTTTACAAAAACTGCTGCTACGGGGCCGTAGATACAAGGTAATGGAGCATTTTATACATTGTCGTGTTTCTTTAGAAATAAACAATGGACAAATAGTCTTTAAACCATTCAGATGTAGAGTTATTTGCTGTCAAAGTGACGCCAAAATGAATGGCAGTCAATGGAATGCTAGCGGGAGGTGATGGCTCGCTTACCCCCTTGGTCCTAGCCAAGAAATCGTTTCATAACCACTATTGTTTTTGTGTGGATTTAACAAACTAGATGTGTTAAATAGTGAGCTTTGGAAGTGCTGGTTGGCAGATTTTGTTACTTTTGAACAGAGCCCGGCTAACTGTCCCCGTTTCCAGTCTTTATGCTAAGCTAACTTCATTTTTATCCTACAGACATGACTGGTATCGAACTTCTCGTCTAACCCTCGGCAGGAATGGAATGAGAGTATTTTCTACAGGGCGACCTCTGTATGTTGAGTCTTGGGCAGCGGCCCGGGTTCGAATCCAACCTGCCACCCTTTGCTGCATGTCATGCTGGCTTATGAGTTTCCATCAGCACCTCTGCCCCCCCTTGCAGGACTGATTATCACTGACTTGCAGTTTGAAAGAAAGATGGTCAAGTTACATTATACCGCTGACCACTGTGGCATGCCATTGACTAATTCTATAGCAGCTGGAGTGACGTGCTTCAGGCAGCCAATGGCAACTGAGGGTGAAAACCGCAGGAAGTGAGCTGGAAAATGGCATTAAATATGCACAAAGCTTCACCAATCAAAGGGCTAACAGTCATGAGCCACGGTGGCTGTTCAGTGTGGTGTACAGATGGAGAAAGAGAGTAATATCACCCTGCACGGAGACTCCTCAGTACAGCTCCTCCTAAGGTCACCCACATTACACAGACAGAGGAACTTTTGTTTCCTCTGCAGAAGCACCAGTGTTCCACCTCGACACCTGCAATGAACTATTTCACAGGTACTGCTCCCCAAGGTCCTCAATGTCACGCTTTGATGCCTGCTTCGTCATGAATTCCGCGGTGGTGGCAGCATCCCTTGAGTCAGCAAGCACTAAAACATCCAGCTGTGGAGAGACGGGCCGGGCTGAATGTCACTGCAGCAGCCGCTGGGGCATCACAGAGTGTCTCTGGCCTCTCCTGCTGTCACAAGAGAGCATGATGACGGCTGGTCGGACCCTCAGTGTTGTTAGGATCACATGTTCCTCATGCAAATACTTGTGTCAACACATCCAATAACTCAACATGTGTCTCAGGAGTGCAACAGTGACGAAACACAAGAACTTTATTTTAAAGGGACAACGTGAAACTGTAATATCAATAGCAGGAAAGTGGATTAAAGAGTCAGTTTATCCAAATCACAAAAGCATACATTGTCTCTTTTTCCCCTTTGGTGTCTAAACATGTAGATGGTTTCAGGTTTCAGTTTTCAGTCTCAGCCTTCAACCCAATAGGCTACAATGGAGGTAAACAGAATTTAGAGGTCCCGTATTATGCTTATTATCAGGCTGTATTTTGAGTTTCTACTAGAACATGTTTACATGCTATAATGTTTCTTTTACTGTTTGTCTGAATATATCTGTCGCTTCATTTTAGCGCTTGTCTCTTTAAGCTGCCATTCCAAAAAGCCCTTTCTGCTCTGATTGATCAGTGTTTCCGGGTCTTCTGCATCTGCGCTCTCGGCTTCTCTGCAGCAGGGGACTGACTGTAACGGCACTTTCTACCTGTATAGTTGTGACATCACAACTGTACAGAACTCCTGACGGCTTGTTTAAAGGCACAGTTTGTGCATACAGACTGTGTGCATTTCTCTGTGGATTGAGAATTTTGATACTTTCATAGTATTTATACAGTACCTTGACCATCTTTATAATGAAAAATCTCACTTTTTACAATTTGGGATGTTTCATTGGTGGTGCTCAAAGCATTGCATTTGGAAAACAGCGTCTTACCAGAGTCAAAAAGACTATACATGTAAGAAGGAAACTACCTTTATTTTTATAGTCTAATTGTTGTCCTTACACTTTGTTCTTGTGTAAATTAAGCAATGATATTGTAAAAGTGTTAATTACCTTCACACAAAGCCAGGCTAGCTGTTTCCCCTTGTTTCCAGTCTTTATGCTAAGCTAAGCTAACCGGCTGCAGAGATGCAGCCAAGGGGGTAAGTAGCGCCTATGGCGCCATTTTGATGCTACCAAGCCATCACCTCCCGTTAGCATTCCATTGACTGCCATTCATTTTGGCGCCACTTTGACAGAGAATAACTTTACATCTGAGGAGTTTAAAGACTCTATTTGTCCATTGTTTATTTCTAAAGAAACACGACAATGTATAAAAGGATCCATTACCTTGTACCTCACATTATGGCTCCGTAGCAAGCGTTTTTGTAAAAATAAGCTAACGATTGTGTCATAACCACGCAACTTATTGTCGCACAGTAGAGAAATTACCGTACAGTATAGGAGAAGCGCGCAGACAGTTTCATCTCATATTAGCTGTTTAAGTGGAATAATTAATGTTAACTAGCATTTTAGTTGGCAATAATTAGCCTGTGTCCATGTTATATCCTTACATATATCTACGCTCTCCGTCTCTGCAAGATTCGGAATGATTGGGATTTCTCTTGGCACAGCTACCAGAAGACTTACAACTTTCAGACAGGTTGCTCACGTTACATTTACGTCGTCTCTCTCAGTTGGAGGCTGCGCAGTAACATTCAGCCATCACCGGAAAAGTGCTTCAAATGGCCTTCACTGGTCTCCGTCCAGAGCAACGGGATCTGTTGGTCCATTATATATATGTCAATGGATGCAGCCTAGTGGTTAGCCTCCTGTCCCTACAGCCACCTGTCACTCAAAGTGACCATGCCCTTAATTATGCTTAACTTTAAAGGTCTAGTGTGTAACGTGTTTAGTTGTTCATTATCAAAATCTGTGTTGCCCATTCACAAACTTGTCCTTTTTCATGAATATTTACCACCACCATCAATTCCAAGTATTCCTTTTGGCTTGAAATTTTACATTTGCATTCGCATGAACTGGGGTAGAAGCTCCATATTCATGCGCCATCTTGAAAAACGTTAGCCGGGACATACAGGACATACTGCTCCACCTTTCGTGTTTTCGCTGTCACATGATAAACTCAAAGGTGCTGCTAATGCTGCTAACGGGTATCGTAGCTTCCCGGCCCCGGCAAGTTTGAAGAAGGAAACATGGAGGACCACACGTATTCAAAATCCAAATTTCAGGAACATGAGTCTTCTTCTTCACCCAGAAAAAGAAAAAGGATATTGAAAAGAGCAAGAGACTGGCTCTTTGAAGAGTGAAGGCTACCGTAGCTGTAATACGTACTTTGAACTGCGTGGTGCAAGAGAGTTGATTGCGATATATGATCTCAACGCTAGACGGGAGAAATTCCTACACATTGGACCTTTAAGCCTGAATATAATGTCATTGAGTGAGTCATAAACACCACCACAGTTGTCATGAAGGGGGAACTTAGTTTTAGAGACCGAAATGTTTTTTAACATGGAGGTCTATGGGGATTGACCCACTGTTGGAGCCAGCCTCAAGTGGCCACCCGATGAACTGCAATTTTGGGCACTTCCGCATTGGCTATATGTTCAGCACCGGAGGTTGCCGCTTTCCGCCTGCTGGCTCCAATCTTCTCATCTAAAGCTCAGCAAGAAAGCGAAAAAGAGTATTTCCCAAAATGTCCAAATATTCCTAATAGTAGCTTGATTATTAGCATATCATTCTGGGGTCTGAAAGGCTAAAGAAAAGGAAGCACCCAGGTGACTGTGATTACAAGATGTGTTCACCTTTTAAGTGTGTTATCATGTCTTGGGAAAGCTTTTTGATTGAAACTGCACCCAAAAAAAGGAAGTCAGTGGTGACATGAGTATCACAGGCCTCCTTTAACCCCTGTAACAGCATCACGCCCCCCCCCCCCAAGCAGAGAGGAAGAGGATATGGTGTAGTTTAGTTGTCTGTTGCTCCCTCTCAACTCCTGGCCTTTAACAGGGGCAGCTGATGTTAGAGCAGCCTCAGGCACCTGACTGTCTCTGTTGTTTCTGCTGTCAGTATTTCTGCTCTACCCCCTTCCCCCCTCCCTCTAGAGTTCCTGGCTGATGTCCAAACTCCTCCAGCTCTTTGTAGGAGTGACCTTTGCAGAGGCAGACTGACAGACCGGCTCGAGCGCTCACTCTCTTGTTGGTGGGAGTGGTGTCAGTGTGGTACTGGCAGCAGAGAGCAGAAAGAGGGCTGAATGGATCATTTGAACACAACTGTTACTGAGGCTTCCCCACTGAGTCTTACTGATTACAAGACTGTCTTGAAAAATAACCTCTTTAATGGTTTTTGAAGCCTTTTTAAACTAGAAACATAAAAAGTGCATGTTTTGGCAGATTATTCCAATGAGATATGGCTCTGTACAAAACATACACACTTTTTTTTAACCTTTATTTATACATGTAATCTCATTGAGACACATGGTCTCATTCTCAAGAGAGAGCACACTTTTTGTCATTGCAACCATTGATGAAACAAGGGGTGTATTTACTTTTGCATTACATAATTTTCTTTCTAAACATCAAAATATGAATTCAGTAACAAAGCGTTGTGTTGATCTTATTCAGTCCCTAAATGCCAAATTCAGCTGCTGACTCTGTTTAAGGTATTTAAGGGCAGTGGTCAGACAGGACTAAACCTCATTGGTTTTATTAAAGGGGTGGTTCCGAATTTTGGACATAGGACCTCATTCCCAAGTTAGCCAGTGTGTTATTTATCAGTGGAGACCATTTCAACACTTTTCATCCAGTCCTTCCAGTTGCAGAGTTCGCTGGTGCTAGGCGAGCGCAAGTCAACAGTTTCTGCTAGCCTGCCACTAAAAACAGTCTTACCCACTCCACAGTACACCCGAGACAAATAAATTATAATGCCAGACTATCGATGTAAATGTCTGTTGATAGAATAATGTTAGAAATAAAACTACCCTTGCATTGCATTGCAATAGTTATACTTTGTTCCCTGTAGTTGGTAGCATAGGCTACAGCATCGGCGGAGTGATATTACCTAGGCTACTGAGAAAGCCGGTTTCCATGACAATCACACAAGTTTATTTACCTGCCGCTGCAATTTGCATGTAAACTGTCCGAGCTTACATTACTTTTCTGTCAGCAATTACCTAAAGTTAGCGGTTAGCCCAGCCAGGTATCTACCAAGAGTGTAGCTATACCGTTAGATAATGTTGTCACTCTCCACAATGCATTGAACTGTAACGTTATCTCCACTAACTTTGTCAGTCTCAATCTATCAGTAGCAGCTAGGCTAACACAGAAAGGGGCTAGCTTTATTAGCTAGAATAGCCTACCACAAGTTATTACCTGTTCATCAGTAGTTGTTGGTGCATCTGTAAAGACGGATGGAACCGCATTTGTGGAAACTTTGTGGTGCCCATCTGTTTGGTTTTTTTACAATTTATAAATGCACACTGAATCACCATATTGCCTAGTCCTTAGTTTCCAATCCAATACTTCAATACCAATGTACTAGGCTATTACTAGGTGTCCTGACTATAGTGCGCTTCTCTGTTTACTTTTCGGCGCAGTACTAGGCTACTAACCGGAGCAAAGTAAAATACCACCGCTGCTGAGAAACTAGTCCCTCAAAATGTAATGCGATCATTGAGATGCAAGGGTAGTTTTATTTCTAACATTATTCTATCAACACAGACGTTTACATCGATAGTCTGGCGTTATAATTTATTTGCCTCGGGTGTACTGTGGAGTGGGTAAGACTGTTTTGAATGGCAGGCTAGCAGATTCTGATGACTTGCCCTAGCCTAGCACCAGCGAACTCTGCAACTGGAAGGACTGGATGAAAAGTGTTAAACGGTCTCCACTGATAAATAACACACTGGCTAACTTGGAAATGAGGTCCTATATCCAAAATTCTGAACCACCCCTTTAACATTACAAATGTTTGATTAGCTGTCCAAATACAGCAAAATATTACATTATACTGAGACCTTGAGAAATATATTGAAGATTTAAAAAAAAAAAATATCCCCAATCCGTTTTTGTTAACTTTTTTTCAAATTTTCCTGTAGTTTTGAATTGCCAGAACCTATCTCCACAGCGTTGCGGATGCACATAACTTTGACCCTGCTTTGACCTGACTGAGTTTCTGGCGCCACCTGTGGAGGGTTGAGCTCCTAACATCTACCCGCTCTACTCTCGCGGGTTTCAGGCGCTTAGCAACCTCGCAACTTGTGTCTTCGTTCTGACCAATCAGGAGTCACCGTGCGTAGAGAGCAGGCCAATCACGATTGAGGATTTGGGCACCAATTTAAACAGAGCAAACGCTTCCTGTTTTGTTAACTGTAATACACACGCGTAAACGACCAGAGAAAAGCCAAACATTTGGTCTGTTTAAGCATCTTTATTGGGAACAAAGACATCCACAGCACAAGAGTAAAATAAGAGACTAATCGATCGCTGGTTCAACTTTATGTTTAAGTACAGCCGAATCTATCCTAACTGTAACGCTAACTTAAATGTCAGCTAGCTAACGTTAAACGTTAACGTCAGTTTCGCTTGAAAAAGAAAGATGCCGTCCCGTGTTGAGGATTACGAGGTGTTGTTCACAATAGGCTCAGGTTCCTATGGAAAGTGCCAGAAAATAAGACGGAAATCTGATGAGAAAGTAAGTAACGTTCAAACATGTTGTCTGCAAAAAAACAATTAGCTACCTGTCGGTAACGTTAACCTGCCCGTGGGAGTCTTTGTTAAACTGACATTACCGGTTGTGTTCAGGCAGAAATGATTAGCTACATCTGTGTTTTGAATTGTTTTCAGCACGAACCTTACACAAAAACCGTCGAGCAACAACTCCGTCCAGTAACTGAAAAATGAATGAAAATGGTCAAGTGTTGGACACTATTTTTACCGGCCAAAGCCAGATTTTAGGGGTTAGCTAGAGGTGCTGTTTATCAAATGGCATCCAAAATGGATGGCAGCTCCGTTGGTAACTTATAGTTACCAAAACGAAGAAATAAAACCCTTGAGAAAGGTCAACCCTTTTTGTCAGCAGCAGTACAAGTGTAACGTTAGTTAGTTAATTAAATACGTTGTGATTTTCAGCTGTAAACATTGCATTCAGGGGTTCAAGTAGCTTCTGGCTTTGACGCACCTAGCTAAATGTAATGCTGCCATTTACAGCTGAAACGATTAGTCTTGGGTTCTAGGGAATCAAAATGAATTAGTTCTGTGTATAACAAGTAAACATGTAGCTGCTGATGTGCTGCAGTGGAATATGTTTGAAGCAAGACTATGCAACCTTTGAAACAAGAAATCACACCATCTCACTCTTACTAAATATGGAAATATAAACCTGTAAGCAATATAACGCCTGTGCTCAATTTAGTATGCTCAAGGGTTTTGCAGCTACAGCCTCATTACTTTGTCTAATATGACCTGTAGCCTATGGTAGCTATTGTTGGTGAACTTCAGATAGATATTGTTATGTAACTGACTTTACTGAGTCAGTTAACATACTCAATGACTCTTCTTGTGCACCTTTTACACTACATTTAATCATTTAGTGTAATCCTATAATTTACATGCATTACAATACATCATAAATGGATGTACAGTATGAATTCAAGCTCTATCCCAGGTAATTAAACCACTTTTTGTTTTGTAGATCCTTGTGTGGAAGGAGCTGGACTATGGCACCATGGCAGAGAGTGAAAAGCAGATGCTAGTGTCAGAGGTGAATCTCCTGAGGGAGCTCAAGCACCCAAACATAGTGAGGTATTACGACCGCATCATAGACCGGACTAATTCCACACTGTACATTGTCATGGAGTACTGCGAGGGTGGGGACCTGTCCAGCCTCATCACCCGATGCATCAAGGAAAGGTAGGTTGCATATTGTGTGCATTGTAAAATGTAAGGGTTTTATGCTCCCCCACTCTACCTCTGTGCTTCCTGACAGTATCTGCAGAATTAAGTGTGTGTTTTTACCATGGCAGGCGTTATTTGGAGGAGCAGTTCGTCCTGCGAGTCATGGCACAGCTCACGTTAGCCCTGAAGGAGTGCCACAGACGCAGTGATGGCAGAGCAACGGTTCTTCATCGAGACCTGAAACCAGCCAACATCTTCCTCGACATCAGACAGAATGTGAAGCTTGGAGACTTTGGCCTTGCGAGGATCCTGAACCATGACACCAGTTTTGCAAAGACGTTTGTCGGGACGCCTTACTACATGTCACCAGTGAGTTGTTTAATTCTGCTGTCTGTGAGGTTTTTCTTCCCAAACTAGCTTTTTATACGGAATATTTAAAACATTTAACCTGATTTCTTGGCACTCCTGATCATACACACTAAAAAATACTGGGGTCAATTTTAACCCAATTTGTGTCAATCTAGCACCGACCCAGGACTGGGTAAAGTTTGCCCTGTACCCATGAACATAAAAAACACTGTTTTGACCCAGTTTAAGTGTTATTTATATTATTTCCAATAGGCTATTCCGTCATACTAATATGTGGGTATTTTGACCCAGTAACGATATCATACTTACTTTAGTCCCGCATTGCCAGACCTATCTTCACAGAGCTGTGGAGAAGGGTCTGGCTACACCACAAATACATTCTGGGATGGGAGAAAAAAAACGCTCCTCATTTCTTTAAACCAATCACAATTGTCTTGGGCGGCGCTAAGTTCCGGACGCAGCGACTGTGCCTATGCAAAATGGTCTCGGGAAAGAACTTGTTTTGGTGGAACATTTCCACCCCAGAAAAGAAAACTGCACATAACATATTAAATAAAGTTAACTCTTCACACAGTACAGTAATGTGAACTATTTAAATTAGCTGGATACATGGTTAAATGTAATTTGCTCTTACCAGTGTATCCCCCTGTGTACTTCCTCCACAGCAATCCTGCCAATCGGTCCCAAAACGTCCTAAACAATTCATGCACATTTGGATTATTTCCAAAACAGTTAAAAAAACAAACATGGCCTATAGAATAGTTAGAGTATTTTAAGTAATTTATAATTGTATGGCTTATTGTTCTTGTAGAAGTTGATTATGTCCATTGTTTTGTGTGTATGTCATAAAAACCCTAATCTAGTATTTAAGCCGTTTCTTTTAAATATTTGACACATTTTAAAGAAAATATGAAGTAATTCATGGGGACAGGAATGTTGCTGCATCACTGTATTGTAACAGTATTTTTTTAGGGTGTAGCCTAATCAGAATTCAAAAATTAAACTCAGAATGTTGATGTTAAATTTACTAAATTCTGCAGATTTTCATTCTGCATCACCGCTGAAAACTGAAAAAACTTCCGCAGATTCTGTTTGGGTCTGCTAATCGGCCACATTTGCCACTAACTGTCACTTTTTTTCCTTCAGGAACAAATAGACCGGATGTCATACAACGAGAAATCGGATATTTGGTCGCTGGGATGTTTGCTGTATGAACTCTGTGCATTGTCGTAAGTTTTCCAACTCCTCTGCTTGAGCTGATTTCCCCAGCAGGTGGTTTGTTGACTGTAAATCTGACATTTCCCCTGGATTCCTCCTGTTTAGCCCCCCGTTTACTGCTTACAACCAAAAACAGCTTGCAGAGAAGATCAGAGAGGGGAAGTTCAGAAGAATCCCGTACCGATACTCTGAGGAACTAAACACCTTACTCAGCAAAATGCTCAACCTGAAGGTTAGAAATGAATAATTGTGTCAGAAACTTTACTTGTGCTACCAGTTAGTCAGTTTGTTGTCATGTAGGTAGGGTTCAGTAATCTGGTCTGTGTTGTCAGGACTATCTGAGACCCTCTGTGGAGTCTATTCTCCAGAGCAGCCTGTTGGCTGATGCTGTTGCTGAGGAGCAAAGGAGGGCACAGATGCGTCTCCGAAGGAGGTCGGAGGACTCTGACTGTCCCCTTAACAAGCCGGCTGAACCGAAGCCCGCCTCTGCCGCAGAGCTCAGACTCAGGGAACAGGCGCTACGAGACAGAGAAAAGGCACTGAAGGAACGTGAGGAGAGGCTGGAGCGTAAGGCTTTTATTTCTACTCCCCTTTGTGCCACACAGGCCTCCATCTGTGAGACATTATGACCCCTGCTGACCTGCAGCTGGGCTTTTCACAACCTCGAACCTGTGAAACGCATTTTGTTTTCATCATTCTTCAGGTGTAAATAGTATTGCATGATACCTTTTCTAAAGTGAATCGGGGATCTATAAGTGAAGTCATGTATGCTTTGACATTTTTAAAACTATCCACTTGCACTAAGGCCTAAACATAAATTTTCTGCAGGTAAACTAAAACAAGTGTTTGTGTTGCCTGCGGCAGAAGTGTTGCAGCGAAATGTTAACCTACTTTCAGTTTCTTCCACATCTACAGCACCTGGCTAACAGTGACTATAATATAATGTATATGCATGCCTCTCAAATTTGCAAATAAAGAATATATTGTCACATGGCAAGTAAGTGCTACCAATTCCAAAAATAAAGGAGTCTTATTTTGTCTTTTCACCACAGAAAGAGAGCAGGAGCTTTGTGTTCGTGAGCGAATGTCAAATGAGAACCTTTTGAGGTAAAAGGCTAGAAATTAAGCAATTAATACTTTGCCATTTCTCCTATTTTACTCATTCTACAATGTCAATCTTGCCAACTGTTTGGTGTAAACTCTTTATCCTAATGTTACAGAGCAGAGAGTTTATTGAAGAATTACAACCGTCTTCAGCAACAGAGGGACCTGGCACCATTCTATGGCAAAGACATAGGTATGGGAATTGGACGAAGACCTCTGGACTTACTGAACCGAGACCAGAACTGAGCAAATTTTTTTATCCTGTTCATGCTGTTCAGAATGTGGATGACTAAAATCAAGTTTATTTATTACTTTTTAAATCATGTAAATTATGTTTTTATACACCCAATAAAGAATTAGTACACAACACAATCAAATATATCCGTCATGTTGGATTGCAAAGAGTGTTATAAGGTCTGTCTGATGATATAAAGTTTCTTTGTTAATCATTGACTCCTTACCGTTTGGTCCTAGATGGAGAAAACCTCTCCCCCGGCAAAAAGAAGGTCCACTTTGCTGGTGCTGGTGAGAGCAAAGAGAACCAGCGGCCTGATGGTTGTCCCAGTGTGACGTCCCAGGAGCTGATTTTGAGGAGGCTGCAGGCGGCCAAGCTGCGTGCTCAAACACTGAATGAAGTGGATAAGACTTGTCAGTTCAAGAGCAGGCAGATACTCGGCATCCGCTGATCATACAGACATCACTGTCTGACTAGTGACTGATATGTGAAGACTAGGAGTCATAGTAACTGGATGTAAATTAAGCTTTATTTATATGATAATTCAGTAGCTGTGATAGTAGTGAAGCCAAATGATTGTTATTGCTTTGTAGTGTATTAGTAGTATGTAGATTTTGATTAAGTGTGATGTGTGGATGTGTTTTATTTTATGACAGTTTGTGAATTTTCTTGCTAGATGTATGTTTTTTTTTTTTTTTTCTTCAAGGACTGCTTAGGAATAGACATAAATGGGCAGATTGTTTGATGACTTGTATCTACAACAAAATGTAAAAACTTGTTATAATAGTATATTAAGAACATTTCATCTAATTCAAAATGAATGATTGTGAATTTAAGTTTTTACATTACATTTCCTGATTCAAAACTATTATTCATCCTGAAGGACCTTTTCTGTGCCAAAGATGGTCAGTATATACAGTGAGGAAAATAAGTATTTGAACACCTTGCTATTTTGCAAGTTCTCCCACTTGGAAATCATGGAGGGGTCTGAAATTGTCATCGTAGGTGAATGTCCACTGTGAGAGACATAATCTACAAACAAAAATCCAGAAATCACAATGTATGATTTTTTAACTATTTATTTGTATGATACAGCTGCAAATAAGTATTTGAACACCTGTCTATCAGCTAGAATTCTGACCCTCAAAGACCTGTTAGTCTGCCTTTAAAATGTCCATCTCCACTCCATTTATTATCCTAATTTAGATGCACTTGTTTGAGGTCGTTAGCTGCATAAAGACACCTGTCCACCCCATACAATCAGTAAGAATCCAACTACTAACATGGCCAAGACCAAAGAGCTGTCCAAAGACACTAGATACAAATTGTACACCTCCACAAGGCTGGAAAGGGCTACGGGGAAATTGCCAAGCAGCTTGGTGAAAAAAGGTCCACTGTTGGAGCAATCATTAGAAAATGGAAGAAGCTAAACATGACTGTCAATCTCCCTCGGACTGGGGCTCCATGCAAGAGCTCACCTCGTGGGGTTTCAATGATCCTAAGAAAGGTGAGAAATCAGCCCAGGACTACACGGGAGGAGCTGGTCAATGACCTGAAAAGAGCTGGGACCACCGTTTCCAAGGTTACTGTTGGTAATACACTAAGACGTCATGGTTTGAAATCATGCATGGCTCGGAAGGTTCCCCTGCTTAAACCAGCACATGTCAAGGCCCGTCTTAAGTTTGCCAATGACCATTTGGATGATCCAGAGGAGTCATGGGAGAAAGTCATGTGGTCAGATGAGACCAAAATATAACTTTTTGGTCATAATTCCACTAACCGTGTTTGGAGGAAGAAGAATGATGAGTACCATCCCAAGAACACCATCCCTACTGTGAAGCATGGGGGTGGTAGCATCATGCTTTGGGGGTGTTTTTCTGCACATGGGACAGGGCGACTGCACTGTATTAAGGAGAGGATGACCGGGGCCATGTATTGCGAGATTTTGGGGAACAACCTCCTTCCCTCAGTTAGAGCATTGAAGATGGGTCGAGGCTGGGTCTTCCAACATGACAATGACCCGAAGCACACAGCCAGGATAACCAAGGAGTGGCTCTGTAAGAAGCATATCAAGGTTCTGGCGTGGCCTAGCCAGGCTCCAGACCTAAACCCAATAGAGAATCTTTGGAGGGAGCTCAAACTCCGTGTTTCTCAGCGACAGCCCAGAAACCTGACTGATCTAGAGAAGATCTGTGTGGAGGAGTGGGCCAAACTCCCTCCTGCAGTGTGTGCAAACCTGGTGAAAAACTACAGGAAACGTTTGACCTCTGTAATTGCAAACAAAGGCTACTGTACCAAATATTAACATTGATTTTCTCAGGTGTTCAAATACTTATTTGCAGCTGTATCATACAAATAAATAGTTAAAAAATCATACATTGTGATTTCTGGATATTTTTTTTTTTAGATTGTCTCTCACAGTGGACATGCACCTACGATGACAATTTCAGACCCCTCCATGATTTCCAAGTGGGAGAACCTGCAAAATAGCAGGGTGTTCAAATACTTATTTTTCTCACTGTGTGTGTGTGTGTGTGTGTGTGTGTGTGTGTGTGTGTGTGTGTGTGTGTGTGTGTGTATGTATGTATGTGTATATATATGTATATGTGTATATGTATGTATATATATATATATATATATATATATATATATATATATATATATATATATATATATATATCTCTGTGTGTGTATATATATGTATATGTGTATATATATATATATATATATATATATGTATATGTGTATATATATATATATATATATGTATATGTGTATGTGTGTATATATGTGTATATATATATATCTGTGTGTATATATATATATATATATATATATATATATATATATATATATACACACACACACACATGCATAGTAAAATTAAATATACATACTAAAATTTTGTTAAACTAATTACTTAAAACTACTTCCTTATCAGTATACTACAAATGCAATCTAGAGTGCTCTGAGACATAACCACAAGGGGTCACCAGTTTTCCATGAAAGGTCAGCCGCTGGATTGAGAGACTAATGCCATTAATTACAGGCAACAGCAATAAAGCCTTCACACCTGAACTTTGTTTGTTCTTGATTTATAGCAGATTAGATAATATAATTAAAAGGACATTTGTATTATATTATGGTTTTGTACAATAACGTTCCAGGTTACATTTGATAGATAAAAAGACAAACACTATTAGATGGGTTTTCAGTGATGAAAAATATGTATAATTATTATATAAGGCAACTACATTTGGTTTAATTTCATTAAAAATAATTAACAATTTAAGTTTAAGACAGTTAAATTAGGATATACAGTACTGAGGCACATTTAACACCTTTGTTTTTTGATTACATCTTCAGTGATGATAAACATTCATCAATAAAAAGGTGAATACCGCAAAGTGCCAGTGTTTTCTCTATTTACATACATTATGTTAATAGATGAGAACTAAAGTACCGATACTACATACCGGTAGATTTACAGATACATTAAGGTAGTCATCGCGAGATTATAGTTGTGGTCAGCGTGCGTAGCAACCGCTGTTGTCTGGCTCGTTTGCTCCGCCTTATTGCGAGAATTGCAGAATTTGACCAATCAGATTCAATCTTGTGCCCTCTCCACCAATAGGAATCGTCCAAGGCGTGTCCATATGGTGCTGTGTTCCGTGTGGAAAGTTTACCGGCTCGGGTGCAAAGTTTCAGCCGTCTGCAAACCGGAGCTCGGCAAACGTTTCTGGAATATACTGGTGCCGACCACGGTCTATTTGTAACCGTTTGCCGAATTCATTTGACCTGTGGCTGTCTTCAGATACAGCCGAGTGATGCTGCCGTCGCTGGAAAACAGCAGTGTGTAAAGACGCTGTTAGCATCGATTGTATTGTCTCAGGGAGCCAGCTAGCGTAACGTAAGTCGTTATCTTCGTGCTGTGTTAAACCAAAGAGATAGCTAACGTTAGCTGATGTCCTAGTGAGCTCGTTAGACGGCTGTGAAACCTTATTTAACGTTAACTCGAAACTTGACTCGACGAAGGACTGTGAAGAAGGGAAAATGGCTTTTGAGCCTAATCGTGTCCGGCTGCTATGCATGCTCTCATTGACTTTCGGGTTTTTCATTGTGGAAGTGGTTGTAAGCCGGATCACCTCATCTCTATCAATGCTGTCGGACTCCTTTCATATGTTGTCGGACGTCATTGCGCTGGTCGTGGCTTTGGTTGCGGTGCGATTCGCTGAGAAAACCCATGCGACCAACAAAAACACCTTCGGGTGGATCCGGGCGGAGGTGATGGGGGCTCTGGTCAACGCCGTCTTCCTCACGGCGCTGTGCTTCACCATCGTCTTGGAGGCTGTCGAGCGTTTTACCGAGCCCGATGAGATCGATAGTCCGCTGGTGGTCGCCGGGGTTGGTGCCGCGGGACTCCTAATCAACCTGCTTGGGCTCTGCTTGTTCCGCGGGCACGCTGGCGGAGGCCACGGGCACTCCCACGGAGGGCACTCTCATGGAAATAAGAACAAGAGGGGTAAAACCGGCAAGTCCCAGAAGGCTGGGAATGGGTCTTCAGGAGAGGAGACCAACAACTTGGTAGGAAACCACAACAGCCCGGGAGATGTCAGACCAAGAAATGGTAAGTATGGACAGTGGGAGCATTTTCACTGAACTGTAACGTTAGTCATTGGGGTTTTAGAATATTGAGTCATATTTGTCTTCACTGTGTTAAATTATGTAATTTAATGTTAAAGTGTGCAGTGCATGCCAGTATAAGGTGCCCAAACCCTGTAAGTCCAGCCTCAGTGTGTCTCACGTTGAAGCTGACAGCAAGTGCCAGACTTTAGTCTCCATTGTTAGCTGTCCAGATTGCGTAACAGGCTGTTACTAACAGTACATACGTATATCTTCAGTGTACCCTGAGGACACCCTGTCTGAGTGACTAATCCTTGTTTTTCTTCTGTGGTAGTAGCAGCCATTTAGACAAATGTGTTTGATATCAGATATGTATTGGTGGATTATTATATCAAAGCAAACGTGACATAGACGGCTAAAGTTTCAGGCTTTGTAAGATGACTACTATCAGATCAGATGGCTTATAAATAATTAAATACATCTTTATTAATCCAGGAAGGGAATTTGATTTTGGGCACAAGTAATACCCTACAAGAAACCCAGACAGACAATTACAAGCAAACCAGCTGTTGGGGGACTATGAAGGGTTGATAGTGCAGTTGCAAGTAGCCTAATAAGGAATATATCTAGAAGTTGCTGTCAGACTCAGTCAAGAAAAATCCTGTCTTTGATCTAGTTCAAACTTGTAAAATCTGTAGTGGATTCATACAATAGTGATAACCCGGAACCTACAAGCATAAACAGAAACGACTCATAATTGTGTCTGTTAGTTGTGGTCATATATGAGTTTGATGTCTGCTTGTTGAAAATAAAGCAACAGATTAACCCCGAAAAGCTCGTCCTCGTCCACTGAAGGGTTAAACCCTACAGAAGACCATTTCTCCCCCCACGCAGTTAGGCAGCTTCAATAAGTGGAGGCTATACCCCCCACCCCCTCCCTGCACTGATGACTGTTACTGGGTCATACATCAGTGTAACCGTGGAGTCGACAGCCTCAGCCACACCATTAGCTGTTGATGAATGACCCGGCGGCGTCCCAAGATGGGAGGAGGGCAGCCATTGCTCAGGTGCTGTTCCCTCAGAGCTTTGAAGCTACCATGCTGCCTGCAATTACTAATTAAATATGAGTTTAGGATCCCAAATACTGTGAAATTCCTCTCATATAATCCAGCATGGCTGTCTGGTATGTTTCTCTTGTTTATGGCCCTGGGCAGTTATAGCACAGACTCAGTCATTCATCGTCTTCCACAGTGAAAGCTAGAGCATTGTCGGCGAGAAAATAAAAATCACTAATATGTCAACTTAATGTCTTAGTAAATTGCCCTTAGTCATCCTCCTCTTGACCAGCTCCAACCCCTGTCACCTGATGATATCGCAGGCTGAGTTCTGGCTTCTTTGTTTCAAGTTTGAAATGGACTTGTGCTTTTACCCAAAATGATATAAATGAGCAATTAAGTAACTGGCTGCATCTGATGACATCTTCTTGGAATCTCCTACTGCTGGTTGCTTGTTGCATCTTTTTTTTGGCACCGTAATAATAATCTGTTTTTCTGTATTTTCTCAAAACAATATTTTTAATTTTTGTCTTTTATATCTATTTTGAATGCTGTATTAGTATCTCCATGTTCTGGGAAACTAAACTATCCATTGTTTTTATCTTCAGAAATCAGCTGCAAAGACAGCACAGAGGTGCAGATTAATGGCAACCCCCACTTTGAGGAGATGGACCATGACCACGACGCATCGTCGCAGCTCAACATGCGCGGGGTCTTCCTGCATGTTTTGGGTGACGCCCTTGGCTCTGTCATTGTGGTGGTCAATTCTTTAATATTTACCTTTGTGTGGCAGCCCTGCATCAGCGGTGAGACGTGTGTGAACCCGTGTATCAACAGCCACACCACAGACCACCAGCATGTCAATCACACACTGGTTGACCTGCTTGAAGGTCCCACTATGTCAGCCATGAAGTTTGCAGGCCCCTGCTGGGTTCTCTACCTGGATCCCACACTCTGCATCATCATGGTGACCATCCTGCTGTATACTACCTATCCACTGCTCAAAGAGTCGGCCCTCATCCTGCTGCAGACAGTGCCCAAGCAGATCAACATGAGCCGGCTCAACGAGCGGCTGCTAGGTCTAGAGGGTGTCCTGGCCATCCACGAGCTGCACATCTGGCAGCTGGCTGGCAGTCGCATCATTGCCACGGCACACATCAAGTGCCACGACCCCACTTCTTACATGGAGGTGGCCAAGCGCATCAAGGACTTCTTCCACGACGAGGGCATCCACGCCACCACCATCCAGCCAGAGTTTGTCACGTTCAACTCAGAGTCTCGAGACTCCCTCTGTGAGCTTTCCTGTCGGACTCAGTGTGCTCCCAAGCTGTGCTGCGGCTCTGCAGACAAACCGAACACAGGTTCTGAGAAGAAGGCCAGCAGTGACTGCAAGGCTGCTGCTGCTTCAGCCCTGGAGGTGATCAGTGAGACCCCAGAGCAGGATGCAGGCATTCAGGTGTGCCCTCAGTCAGAGGCCGGGATTACCATCACTAGGGAGGTGGAGTCATCTCTGTGAGATGGACGGGATATAGAGAAACAGAGGAGAAGCTGGAAAACCAGCACACCAGGCTAAAATCATTATTGTCATGGACGCTGTTATCTTTTTGACCCGTGGCTCTGTCGTGGTCATGACAAAAAAAATAAAATAATTTTCCTAAGCTTTTACCCTCTGTTACTGCCCCCTGTTATAGCTGAAAAATCCCCTCAAAAACCCTCTGTATTCATGCATTTGAGCCATGTCGTTTCAACTTTCCTCTCTGTGTATACCTATTTCCATCCCCTCTCTCACAGCCTCTCCTCTGTCACTTGGCCCCTCTCTTGTTGCCCTGGCAGTATGGTGGCGATGCATGTTGGGGTTCTCTGACCTTATCTCCTCCAGGACTGGAGCGAGGCCTGCATGAGTGTCCCTCATTAGCACTGTGTTGTGATGTGTCATCTCGTCCCATGGGGTTTCTGTGCCAAAGCTTCTCACTGCAGGACTGAAGGGATCTGAGAGATGTCCTCGCCTCTAAAAGTACACACACAACACAGCATGTCGGAGCACACATCACTAGGTTATGTTGTTTAGCCTTTGGACCTGTTGGCAAAGAGTACCTTTTTTGTTTTTTTTGCGTAGGCTTTGAGCAGATCTATTTTCTTACCCTCTGGCCCCAAATGGAAGAGTATTGTATGGCATAATAATTTAAGTATTTTAAGTTATTAGAAATGATCTATTTCTTTCTATAGATGCTGTTTGTAATATTTAGTTTGGATGTTAGAAACACATTTGCAATTTTTCTGTCTTGAATTTTTTGACAGATCATCTATGCTGTAGTCCGTTTTTCAAATGTGACGTTTTATAATGATTTTGTTTCTCAAGACTTTTCTCTGGCCTTGACTCAGTTTTACTTGCAGTCATCAGTTGGATACAGGAGCTGTATCAACACCTCTCTCACCTTGCCTTTTAAATGCAAAAACCTGCGGTTGTTCTAGCACTAATTGTAGTAGACACAGTGTAACTGAACCTCTTGCATTGGCACAATCACCTAATTAAATGTTCATTCATACAGTTGATGCCTTGCAAGCCAGCGGGTTGGATCTGTTGTGAAGAAATGAGCACTGGATGCCATTAATGAAACTATTCTCTGTATGAATCTGTACTGGAAAGCTTTCTAATGATTGCTGTTGACTTTCATTTAAAATCCTCATGAATGTGTTTGGCACCATGACACAATCCACGCTGAGGGAGTTTTTATATTTCCAAGATGTTCTGCTATGTTTGCATGACCAAACTGAGACCAGTTTGACTTTCAGGAGTTCCACTGAAGCTCCAGTTGCTGCTTACCAGTACCTGCTGGTATCTACTTACATAACTCAACTGTGTAGTGAATGACTCACCTTGAAGCTTTTCTGTCCTCTGCTTTGGACAGCTGAGCAGGCTGTTTTTGCTGAATTGAAGTCCATATGGTGGCCTTTAAAATTGATGAATTTTCCCTCATCACCACAGATATCATTTAAAGGTGATCCATCGATGTGTTTCAGATTTCCACTCCTAAATAAATGTGTATGCAATATAGAAATATGTGCTGGGATAATATTTTGATGTGGTCCTTCATTTGTAATGTTGGGTCACTTTTATTCTGTATCTTTTAAGACTTGAGCTCTATGTGCAAATTTAAACCGAGTGTTTTTTTTTTTTTTTAATTTTAGATATGGCATGTCAAGTGATGTGTTTTTGATATACTATATATCTACTGTACCTGTCCAATGTGTCGTGAAATAAAAACAAAATATGACTGTTTGGTACAGTTGAGGAATTGAACTGTGTCCTTTGTCTTATTTTTACTTTTTTTAACCTTTTCAGTCAAAGTAAATTAGTTTATTTTTTTTTTATTTCATTAAAAGAAATGACTACAAAGCGACAAAAAACAACTTTGAAAAGATGTAAAATGACTACAAATGACACTGTCATGTTGTTAGTCATTTTGTGTCTCTTTCAGTCTGGGTGTCTTGCTGATTAATTCCCTGGCTGCAATGATGGTGCAGGGATTTAGAGAGTGCTGCTTCGGAAGACCTGGAAACAGACTGGACTTTTTTGGGAGGTTTTACGGTTATATTCAGACAATTATGAAATCTTTTTGAACATTTAAGCATGTAAACATGTTCTTGTAGAAATCCCAAATATAAGTATGAACCTGAAAACGATCATAATATGGAACCTTTAACACATTTTCAGACACAACTCCTTTAAATACAGAGGTCCCTGACAACGTGAAGTCAAATTTTGAAATTAATCCCTACGAGTGACAAGGAGCCAACAACAAGAAACTGTAACTTGTGATCTATGTTTAGTTTAAAGTCTTGAATGACTTTAAGCACCAGTTTCTCACGTGTCAATCAATACTTTGATCTGTAGTTGATGTTTGCCTATTAAATCCACTTTAGCCAAAGAAGTGTGAAGGAGATTAAAGAGGAGATTTAGAGGTCTAAGCTAGTTTTTCCAATATTTAGCTTGCCTGGTCTCCTTATGTAATAATGCTTGTATTACCTCAACCCTCTCTATAATATTATTTATATATATATATATATATATATATATATATATATATATATATATATAATTTATTTATTTCAGGAGAACCTGGACTATCAGGATATGCATGCTGCAGGGATGCCACATGAATGTATAAAAAATGTTAGTTGTGTCCTCTCTAATTCATTTTCTGTCTGCTATTAGACATCAGAAGGCCAAATCACACTCATTTCAGCCTCCAGGCCTCCAGGGCGCCTCCTGGCATGTCTGTATCTATTTCCCAATACACATTCAATAAATTGAAGTCCCTCCTTCTAGGGGTTTCTATTGGCTAACTAAACGCCACATTCATCTTACAAACTGCATGTGATTGGTCTGTAAGATTTACAAATTATTTATATATTTTAGTTAATCTACAAAAATATATTTACAATGTTTACTATTTATATATTTGTGTTTAAACAGTCAGTACTTGTACTTAACCTGAGTCTAAGTTCTGCTAGCGTCTGATTGGTTAGTTCAGCTATATGTGATTAAGTAAAACGAGGATGTGTTGTTGTTGTGGAGCTGATAAAGTCAAGGAGGCTTCTCCTCGGACCGCGAAGACCCTATGGTGCCATTTTTATGCTACAAAGCCATCACCTCCCGTTAGCATTCCATTGACTGCCATTCATTTTGGCGCCACTTTGACAGAGAATAACTTTACATCTGAAGCGTTTAAAGACTCTATTTGTCCATTGTTTATTTCGAAAGAAACACGACAATGTATAAAGGGCTCCATTACCTTGTACCTCACGTTATGGCTCCGTAGCAGACGTTTTTATAATATTGGCTAACGATTGTGTCATAACCACGCAACTTATTGTCGCACAGTAGAGAAATTACCGTACAGTATAGGAGAAGCGCGCAGCAGTTTCGTCTCATATTAGCTGTTTAAGTGGAATAACTAATGTTAACTAGCATTTTAGTTAGCAATAATTAGCCTGTGTCCATGTTATATCCTTACATATACCTACGCTCTCCGTCTCTGCAATATTCAGAATGATTGAGATTTCTTTTGGCACAGCTACCAGAAGACTTACAACTTTCAGACACGTTGCTCACGGCACATTTACGTCATCTCTCTCAGTTGGAGTCTGCGCAGTAACCCTAGCCATCACCGGAAAAGTGCTTCTAATGGCCTTCACTGGTCTCCGTCCAGAGCAACGGGATCTGTTGGTCCATTATATATATGTCAATGTATAAAGTGGGAAGAACAATAAAGTGCTGCTTAACAAAGTTATCTGTCTTTAGAGTGATACAACCACCACATGTCGAACACTCACCTTACATATTCCCGGTCGGATTACTAGCTACATTTCTGGAAGGGCTACAAGGACACCAACCGTATTCCTGAAAACCTAGAGCTAACGGCTAAACAGAGAACGTGACGCTGGGTTGAAAGGACACAGAGCAATAGGAGATTTGTGAGTTGATTTTTGGATTCATAATTATTTATTTATGTCACAAAGACACTAATTCCACAATGGATTAAAAAAGCTTCTGGATGGCCTAAAATTGTCAGATGATCTCGTTAAAACGGCGCATTCCTCTGCATCTAAACACAAAAATTAAGTCTCTGTATTGTATTAATCTGGAGATATTAAATATTACATTATACCACATAGTTCTACGGACTTTAAGCGGGAGTTTTGCACAGGTCGGCATAATTTATTACACTCACTCAGCCTACATTCCAGTTTCCTGTAAAGTCCAACTGAAATTAAGATGCATGTTTATTTTGCTTGCATTGCTTGCTTTGTAAAACATATCTTGTGAGCACAAAACTTTGAGAACTCACAGATTACACAAACATCCCAAACATACTTTAAAGGTAGAAGAAGTTATAATAATATATCTATATTCATAGGTATCTTGTAGGGATGACCCGAAAAGTTGACTATTCGAAGATTCGATTGAAGGAGCCTGATTTGACTGACAATCTCACAGTTGAATGTCTGAAAATGTGGTGATGAGACAAAGGGTCATTCCATTCAGGCTATATGGGGGTGCTGAATGTCTGATTTTACATAGAATGTTTCCTAATAAATCATAATATATAGTCTATTTTGATATAAATAGCAGCCTATACATAATAACAATTGGATTTAAGGGTACTCATGTGGACAAAAATCAAACAAAAAAACCCCAAAAAGTGCCTGTACTTTTTGGCCCCTTTCCTAGTGTTTTATATATATTATAGAATTATTATCACTGATGCATTAATGTGTGAGCAGTATTTGTGCTGTTGTATACTAATGTATAAAGTGTTGGGCTGTTTAATCCACAAAAAAACCTTGATCTTATAAAGACATTTCTGTCAATAAATGAGTTCTAATGCCTGATTTTGCAGTGCATGGAGAATATTTCAACCTGCTTTTAATTTAAACCAACTTGTTTCAAATGAGTGCCTGTAAGGCACCTTTGCTGCACTAGAATTAAGAAAAAAGCTGATTTCGGAAAGTTCTTGAAACAGGGTGATTTGTGTTGCTATCTTTTTACAGTCATTGGTTGCTATGCACAATGACTAGTACCTACAATAGGTACTAGTCAATAAATGTAGTGGATTAAAAAGTACAATATTTCCCTCTGAATTGTAGTGGAGTAGCATAAAATTGAAATACACAAGTAAAGTAAAATGACCTCAAAACATGGCATACTTACAGTACTTGAGTACATTAGTTACTTTCAGATGTTAATACAACACCAGGATTGAGGTTCAGATAATAAGAGAATTAAGGTAACTAGTTGTCAAAATAGGAATAAGTCAAATGTTTACGGGAGACACCCCAGGCAAAACCATCATTTTTCAATTTGGAGTTTTTGGGCTATTTTACTTCCATAGCATGTCTTCTTTCTACTATTGGTAGAAAAAACGTCCAAAATACACATTTAGGTGTTTATTTTACTACACTTTGTGTATTTGCACCTGTAAATGTCTCCTAAATTCAGCAAAAGTTAGCATTAGACGATGCCTCATTTGCATATCTTAACATAAAATCTCAGAAAACTTTTAATACAAAAATATGTCTTAATGTATGTAATTAACTGGGGAAGTTTCATGTTGATATCTGTTAGTTATTTTTTTACCCTATCACTTGTAATGTCTTGCAAAATGTGTGGGGATTTTATAATCTATATCTTTAAAGGCTGTTTTCTCGAAATGGGTTTTTCTCATACTCTGAGTCAGAAATCTCCACTTCAGTAGCACTTACGTACAGCAAACTTTCCAGTTTCACTCCTATCTATATTCTGAAGGTCTTTACAGAGGAGTTTGTTCCGATATCATTGATAGCCTAATTTATGTAACATTTTATACCTAAAAATGTGGCGAAAATAGATTTTTTTTATGGCTGTTGACACCATATTCTGATTTATGCAGTGATAAAAGGAGATATCCAAAATCCCCTCTGTAAAAACATTTGAATCTAATATGTCAACAAAATAAAAGAAGAATTTTGAACCTGGCTTTATCCAATATTAAGATTTCTGCTCTGGAAATGTATGCAAATTAGCACATATTTAACAAGATAATGCTTCATTTCCATATTTAAACATAAAATTCCAGAAAACTTGTAATAGAAAAGATATTTGTCTTAATGTAAGTAATCAACTGGGGAAGTTTCATCTATTAGTTAATTTTCTTTTCCTGTTCACCTGCAGTGTCTTCCCTTCCCAGCCAGTGAAACTAAGAGGGATCATAACCCATAGAAAATAAGGGAAGTTTCAAGCCATCTTTTTACTTATTAATAACTAATATTCTCAACAGAGTCTGCCTACCAGACTTGCAGTAGGAGTTGAATTGTTATTGAAAACCACATGAACAAACAAAATATATGTAAAGCTACACACATGTTGATCTGTAAGACCTACAGGATGTTTATGGCTTATATATTCTGTCGAGCTACAAAACCTTAGACTATCTAAACAGTAATAATGGTTACAAGTAAATCTGAAGTGTGAGTGAGTTGGGGAGCGCCATGCTGCAATTACATTCAATTAAGTCCATAATCACAGCATTTCACTCTCTTGTCTGCTGTGTAAATATGTGAGTTTCAGTGGGAGTCTGATGTGGCTGCCGACTGTAAATGTATGGCTGACGGAGCAGCCGCCACCGGCCTGATGGGACTTATGTAAGAGGCCCAGGGGCATTCCAAAGGCAACAAGCACGGGGTTCTACCCGGCATTCCTCACTGCTACCGGGCCGCTCTCTCCTCCCTCTCTGTCCCTTTTCATGTGGACAGAAAGAGGTTCATGCATGAGGCAGCTTTAATTTTGTGCTCTTTGTTTAAGTCAGTTGTGCTTTGCACTTTTACTGCAGCCCGTTGTATGCAGACAGTAAAGTGGGCCTGTAAGCATCCACTGCTGACCCCAGTTTGTGTTCAAGGTTGGTAGGTTGATTACGGTTGCCTGGAAAGCAGCAGAGATTGCATTAAGTTACTGGCCCCAGCTAAGAAATAGTCCGGCACGTTACCCACTGTCAAACAGCGAATCGTCGTTTTTACACTTTGGTTTTTGTGTGAATTAAACAAACAACACATACCATTGATTAGTAAGCTTTAGAGGTGTTGGTAAGGATATTTTGTTTCCTTTCAACAGAGCCAGGCCAGCTGTTAACTTAAAAAAAGTGTAATGTCAGATTTGGTTTGACAGTTGGACAGGCGGCAACCCCCCATAACAGTAAATAACTGACAATGTTGGATATTTTAAGTCCTGCAGCAAGCCAATGTAGTGGTATAACCCAACTGTGTGTGTGTGTGTGTGGGGGGGTCACAGCACACCAGGCCATCTGTCTCCCTGGCTTTGTCCCTGGGATTTTCAAACAGGGAGAGCGGGGGGGGGGGGGGGGGGGGGAGAGAGACACTGGACTTGAGGGTGAGAGGTCACTCACTGCTGCTAAATAGATTCACCTTTGCCAGCACAGCGTTTGTACACACAATACCCCAAAAGGCATACCTGCAAACTAGTCTCTTTTCGGTGAAAATCGCGTTTTGAATGGGAAAATGTCATCCACGTGAATCGTGTAGATCCGAAGAGTTTTTATTTGGGGGGGGGGGGTCCGAGACCCGGTGCCTTAATGACCATTATCTACCGGAACGAATAGCAACGCGGATTTCGGTGCCTTATTTAGGGTGCCACTTAAATGCCTGCGCTTCTCTCTGATGCTCCGAAAACGAACGTTAGAGGGAACTGAAACATCGCTGCACGGGACGCTAGTCAACACTACACTTGGCAGCAGGTAACGTTAGCCTACCGTTAGCTAGCAGCTGGAGTAAACACGGTTAAAATGCTGGCAGCTAAATGGTGTAAAGTGTGACTGTATTTCACTGGAGAGGATTCTAACACCAGACTGTAGCTGCCGTTGTCTGAAAAACACAGACTCAGCCTCGCCTCGCCAGCCCCGTGGTGCATTCAAAGTTATTGTAAAATACCTTTTTCCCATCCAGTGGTTGTTTTTGTAGTTTAACAGGAATTTACTGGTGAAATAAGTTATTGTTATAAGTTATTGTTATTACATTTTTAATAAAAAAAAGGGGGGGGGGGATGTGTCACCTTTTTCAGCCCTTCTGAGTTAGCAGGTATGAAAAGAGGTGTCCTGATGATACGTGAAGCTTATCCCCAGTATGTGACTCAAATGTGTTAGTAATTTATTGGCGTCACCAATCTAAATGTTGATTTTTCTGAAAAATAGTCATCAGGCGATCTTCGAAAAATTGAGAGGGTCCTAAGATATGATAATTAGTAAGTGCTGGGAGGTAGATGTGGTTATCTTTGGACAGAGCCAGGCTACCTATTTCCCCCTGTTTCCACTCTTTGTGCTAAGCTAAGCTAATCAACTGCTGGCTGTAGCTTTATACTTACCATAAGAAGATGAGTAGTTTCAATCTTCTCATCTAACTCTCAAAAAGAAAGTGAATAAGCTTATTTCCCAAAATGTTAAACAGCTTTAAAGATACCATGTCTTCAAAATATCAGCTGATACTTCTGAAGGCCACACCGTAACATGTATTATCATTGTGTACTGATATACATAACCCTTGATATGGTTTCTCCTTTCGTCACATGCTAAAACATTTCTTCCCTGTCCAGTTTTGGACATTTTTTAGATAAACTGAAAGAAACATGTTGCTTTATGGGTTGAGAAATGTGTCCATTAAAAATAAACCATTGGAAAATTGAAAAAATGCATTAGGGCTGTTTCGCTTTTCTCAGTAAAAGTTGACATTTAGTTTTTCACATCGCATTTTGTCACTAAAATGGATATGTTTCAACAGAAATTAGCACCACAGTCTGTTTACATTAACCCCTGACATCAACACTGGACATTCTTTGTTCCACTGGGAGACATTTTGAATGCTAAAATAAAATTATTGAAAAATAAATATAGTGCACTATACTAGGTATGAGTGATTTCAGACACAGTCCCAGTTTGTCTTCTGTCTTATTGAAATAAAAAAGGGAATGAAACTGACAGTGTAGCTGCAGTCAGTGGCCTCTGAGTTTTAAGAGAGAAAGAGTATAGTCTGGATCAATAGAAGTACATTTCCAGGATAAAGCCTGACATCCGGCGCGTGATGTCAGGCTTCGTCCGTAACCTTACGCTCTCTGTGTGTTGCTGTTTTCAAACTCTGTTCGCTTTGGGAAACAACAACAAACTTCGAGTTGGCTAGCTACACGCTAAAAATGGCAAGTTTTGAAGAAAATTTGGATCGTGCAACAAGGCATGCTTGCTTTGTTCTTGCAGGGAATTATTGTAAAGATTTACAAAGAATATGTTTACAGCATTAACTATCTAACTGTGACGTTTTGGGACCGATTAAGTAGGATTGCTATGGAAGAAATAGACAGCGATAAACTGACAAGAGCAAATTATGTTTCACCATGGATCGAGCTAATTTAAATAGCTCACCTAACTGTATTGTGTAAAACAGTTAACTTAGTTTAATATTGTATGTGTGGCGTTTTCTCCAGACTGTATTGCCGAGCAACCGTCTCTGCATCCAGAACGCAGCGCCGCCCAAGGTGATTGTGATTGGTTTAAAGAAATGCAAACAACCCAGAGCGTTTTTTGTCCTGTCCCAGAATGTAAAGCCAGTTTTTACTCCACAGCGCTGTGATGAGTCTGGCAATGATGCCTAAACTTTAACCAAAACATTTCTTCTCCTAAGAGCCTGATATACTTTTTTTTTACTACTTACTTTCAGTAAATTTACCAGATTGATTGATTTCACTTGTTATATTTTGCCACACAGTCAGACTCACGTGACAGTAAGCATTGTGGTCTGACTAAATGCTGGCAGCTCCATTTCAGCTTTTCTTTCAATAAAACAAATTCAGAATTACTGAACTGAAACACTGACATGTGGGCCAATAAGCAGAACTTTAATTTTTTTAAACCAGTGAAGGTAGAATGAATGCTGTTGAACAGCCTGTTTTTGTGTGCGTAGGTCAGTGTGTAGGCTATAAAGATGAACTGATGACTCAGATGACTTTCATGGATTTAAATGAAGACAGATCTTAAAGCTTGTTTCACTTCCTTTGTTCTGCACTTTCTAAACAGTAGTTGTTTTTCCTTTATTGGCGAATTTGGGGTGTTTTATTACACCACTGTAAATGCCCTGAAACTTTACCATACTGTTTGTCCCTTTTTTATTTTCTTTCTTCCTTTTTATTGTGTACAGACATTCATATTCCTCCGAAGATGAATCCCACTGACTTTGGGGATCCTCTGACTTTTTATCTAGCGCCATCTTCAGGTCAAGATTTGTCCAATACTTTGGTTGATGACCAAATACCTGCAAAACAACAATCATTACACTGTTTAACACTAATTGGCAAATATTGCCATGCTAACACAGTACACTCCCCACTTCTGTGGATATTTCATATCACCAGTCAGTAACACACACACACACACACACACACACACACACACACACACACACACACACACACACACACACACACACACACACACACACACACACACACAGGAAATCCGAGGCAGTATGAGTAGATGAGCACACAGTTTAAAACAGGGAGACTCCAAACTCCCTGTTTAAAAAAACAAAAAAATCTCCCTACAGGATCGTCCTCTCCCACACTCCTCTCAGAAACCCTTAATCTGACCACATGGTATGTCAGAGATTAGGAGGGCTGGAATGTTAACCAGCTCTCTGGTGGAGATGATGATGATGATGATCAGCAGGGGAAGAAATATGTTACTAAAATAGAAACACCTCAATGGAACATTAAAATTCCTTGCATTAAAAAATCCATCAATTATTGAAACAATGTATCAGTTTTGAATGGTTTGATTGATGTAATTGTAGACTTTAAAGCACCAAACAAAAAAAACTTGGAGGATGGAAAAAAAACATTTTTTTTTTTTTTACAAAGATTTGACTATTTGACATTTTGGCAAACATACAGCTAACCTGGCTCTGTCAAAAAGTAAAAAAAACAAACCTAAAAAAAACAACAACAATATGAGCACCTCTCATTGCATATTAAATCTTATTTGTTATATCTGTACAAAAGCCAAAGTGTAAAATGGCAATTTGGGGTTTTACAACATTGGGTTATGTGCTTCTACTTTGTAGCGGGGATTACTTTCTTCCTGGAGTTGCCAGAAAACCAGCAGAGACTCCTCTATTAATTACTGAGCTTTAGAGGTGCTGGTGTGCATATTTTGTTACCTTGAGTTGAGAGGGGGACTTCATGAATTCATGACCTAAGTACTCTTAATATTCTGGCTACAACCCTTCGCCTGATAACATCAATACTTTATGATCCCATGCCATGTTAAATGTCAAATATTAATCTGAAGAGGTTTAGGCTGTAATGAATTATAAAGGTAGTGTGGAGCATGGCAAATAATGATCTTTATGCAGTGGATTGAAAATAGAAAGTTACCCAAAATAGAAATTTTAGGCTCAAAACTACAGGTAGTTATAGTCGGCTTATTTTATTTATTGTTATTTATTTATTTACCACCTTGATGATGGTGGTGGTGGATTCTTTATTTGGAAGGATGTGCGTTAAAGGACTACTGTTTGTGTTTCCTCTCTGTATGATTAATACCAGGACACAAATCAAACCTTGTGTTTTCTCAGGGCTTTGAATGAATGTAGGTGTTGGGGGAAAGACTTTGGGTTAATGTTTCACTGATTGGCCCTTTCTGTAATGTCACTCACCAACCACTCAGACTTTGATCATGGAGTATGAGTGGGTTCAACCAGCAATGATCAATTCCCCACTGATAAAGAGTGCTAACAACTCCAGTAAGAGGGAAGAGAAGATCAGCACCAAACATGCTCACTCTCTCTACCCTTCAATGATTATGCAATATGCATACAGTAAAGATAAATTGCATCTTTTAACAGCCGTTACCGGCTTTTGGAGCACTCTTGTGAGGAGGCCTGCAGCAGCTCATCACATTACATTACATATTGACAAATGGGAGTCCAGGTTCATTTAGTTACACTCCACTACTTCTCTAATGACTGAATTATGACCATGAAACTCAAGAACAGATTGTCAACCATTCTTTCTGATTCTTTATTTGAGATTATGGGTTTCTCAACCTTGGGGGTCGGGACCCCTCATTGGGTCCCAAGATAAATCTGAGGGGTCACAAGATGATTACAGGGATAAAAAAAAGAAAAAGAAATGTAGATAATGTAGACTTTTTTCAATTTCTTCTTTTGCTTTTTTAAGCCATGCTATCATTGTGGCTCTATGGCACTAATTAATTATTTACTTTAATAAATAATAATACATTTATTTTTAAATTTGACTTTAAGAAGATGATATATATAAATTAATTGGTTGTAATATAATAAGAGTAACTCTAAACCAGGCTGAAAAACAGTGTTATGCTGCCCTCTCTGGTTATCACTGCTGCTTTGTTGCACTTTCAACCACACCCACCAGTGATGTCACAATGTCCCGGAGTGCAGCTAAGGCCTGTACTACAAAGCAAGAGTTGGGGTTACCGAGGTAACTTCAGGTTCAACCCAGGTTTTTGTGTATCACGACGGTGGGTTACTTGTTACCCGGTTAAATTGCCATGGTAACTTATGCTGAACACCTAACCTGCTCAGGAGCAGGTTATGTTGGAAATTAGAGATCAAATAAATCCTACCGACCAATCAATACTCGATTGATAATGGCGTCACCATTCTTAGAAGATCCGGTGGAGCTCGGTGCGCGCATAGTGAAAAGTGTGCTCAGAAAAGCTAGAACATTTAGAGACTGACAAAACCCGTTGACATTCCCTGATGGGTATCTTTATGATAGATATAGATTTTCAGCGGAGGGAATTGCATATATTTGTCAGCTACTTGAGCCGTATGTTGCCAATGTGACACATCGGTTTGAATTTGAATTTGAGTTTGTATATTTATTTTTTTATTTGCTCCCATGATGGCTTACCACTGCCAGGGTTGCAACTGAAAGAATACAGCAACAAATATATATGGAATGAAAGTGTAATTATGGTCAGATGTTGTTGTGCCTGACTGATGGAGCAGTGATATTGATAAGCCTTGGAACTTACGCATTTACAGCGTCAGCAATTTTTTGCCAGCTTTACTTCCTGGATTTAGCAGAAGCAACTGTAGTGCTTTTTGCCTGTATTACGTGTAATTTTTCTTCATATTTCTGTAGGATTATCATTTGCTCTTCTTGTGTAAAATATGTGGCTCTGGTAGACTTGTCCATTTTGCAATTGTCATATGGTCACATGGTGCAAACACTGCCCCTTTTATGTGAATGCGCTCATTGCTAGATTGGGAAAATCTGGGTTGATTGAACAAGTTGATAAGCACCGTCGTGTCACACTTTGTGTGGGACTACGGTTGTTAGGTTTGGTGAAGCCGGGTAATGGAAATAAATCCAGGGCTGTTGACCTTGCTTCGTATATAGGCCTCTGTTCATCACTGCAGCAAGGGGAGAAGTTGGCCAGCAAAAACAAGTATAGTATTTAGCATTTTTCATGGATTGTATGCACATATACTGTATATACATATATTAATATATGGGTGTTTAACGTTTACGTTTTAAGAACTCCCTGTATACTCTAAAAACACATTAAATTTCCAATTAAGGGATTTGTTATGTCTTGTCAAATGAATGTGGAAATTAAGGGGGAAGTCATGTTCTTCAATAGTACTTAATTTGTTAAGTAAGGGTATTTTCAGTTGGACGTTTTTAAATGATGTGGTTTTCAGCTTTTTAAGGCTATGTTTAGATGGAAACAATCTGAAGAGAAAATGCAAAAGTGGCATTGTGTTCTCACTTTTTATTCTGCGTTTAGACGAGCGTTATGGGCGGGGGAATCTTCATGCATATGGTGATACAAAAAGTGTGTGAAATGCGATCCACAAAGTCCAGGCGCTGGCGTAGAACCTTCTACTTGTCTCCCTCTCCTCCTCGTCTCTCCCTCTGCTCTCCATAGTAGCGCAAAGCGAACACCAAAAGCTGACAATTTTGTCTGGAAAGACGAGGAGGTGGAGTTGCTCCAAACAATGCACACACACACACACACACACACACACACACACACACACACACACACGCACACGCACACGCACACGCACGCACACACACACACATACACACTCACACAGTGCGTTTTTATTCTTTAGACAGGAACACGATGGTGGAGCGTTTTTAAGATATCCACTCTGGAGGGAGGTTTCACTTTTTTGCATTTTTAAGCCCCAAAAATGCCGTCGCCGTTTAAACGAAAGGCACATCTGATAAAATATTTTGTCGTTTTCACCCGCGAGCGTATTTGTCTAAACAGGGCCTAAATTAATGGACAAATTAGGTGATCTCTGGCTACCATACCAAGCAACTTAATCATGGATTGTGTTTTTCTTGGGTAAACTAAAGAGTAATTCATAGTATTGCCCATAAAGCCAATTAATTCAGTAATCTGCAAAATGATTGAGAAGTGGATAAAACAAATAAAAACAATGTATACATAAACACTTACTAAACAAAAGACAAAGAAATTACGTGATAAATAAGATGATTTTATAATGTTACAATTTAGTTACAATTAGTTAAAATAATTAGTTGCTCCGGCCTGATCGATGACTACTCTGCTGTGATGCAATCTGTCGTACATAATGCAGTTAATTCCGGCGGTAACACAATGTGTTTGCTGCTCTTTCTTTCTCCTGATGTACTCCTCCTCCAGCTCACAGATTTGGAAACAAACAAATGCTGCTGTTGCACAAACCTCATCACTTCCCACACACACACACACACACACACACACACACACACACACACACACACACACACCTGTGTATATAGATGTCTCTCACACTCATATCTCTCTGCCCTCTGTGTAGCCTATCTAGGTTGCCGCCATAATTAAACCACATTTGATGATGTCCATCTGTACTTTGTATTTAGCAAATGTTAAAATTAGGGCTGCATTAATTTTTAATTAATTTTAATTTTTAATAAAAAATTTTATTTTTCGCCATTTATTAATTTATTTTACACTTCACTCTGCTTCGCGTTGTGCCTAACAACGCCCCTTAGCTGTTCTAAAATCACTAGAATCTAGCTAGGCTACTATTTTGACCCTTTGTCGCACCTTTACTTATCATCAAGCTGCCATACTTCCTCGTAACACATCCTACTGCTGCAGGCTGCAGGCATGATGGAGAAAGACAGCAGCAACACAATTCTGAATGGCTCTTTTTATTTTCCAAAAATCCCAGACGGCTCAGTAGACAAGTCAAAAGCCAGATGCACATTGTGTAAAGCCAAATTAAAATATCACCGAAGCACGTCAACCTCGAGCTACCACCTACGAGCTAAGCATAGTACAGTTAACGTGACTCAGGTTGATGCTAGCGGACTCAGGCAAAGCACTATTTTGGAGAGTGCTACTTGCCGACCTGTAGATGAAACCAAATCCAAAAAAATTACTACAGCTCTTGCAAAATGGGTGGCTGAGAAGACTCAGGTCTTAAAGACGTACTACGGTTGGCATGTTCTGAATTGTGCAATAATGACAGATGCACACATTTTTCTTTTGTTTACAGTAAATAAATAATAAACAAATACAAATCTCAAAGTCAAGTTCATAAAGCAACTTTCTTTGCATTCATTTGATTCCCAATCAATATACACTGGTAATAATTGCTTTCCATTGTTAATATGTACTTAAAAACAGTTCTGAAATGCAAAATGATAGAAATGTAATCATGTGATAAAACATGCGATTAATTGCGATTAACTATAGAAATTCAGCGTTTCATCGCAATTAAGAAAAAATTAATCGTTTGACAGCCCTAGTTAAAATGCTTACACACTAAAACTAAGATGGTAAACATGCTGAAAATTGTACACGCTAACATCACCATGTTAACATTGTCTTTGACAGCATGCTGACATTAGCATTTAGCACAGCGTGGGCTGCCTGCTACCTCCAATCCTCACAGGCTGCTGCTATCCACCTGCTGTAATCTCATCATGCAGATAAATAGAGCAGGTTGTAGCTAAAAAAAGCGGACATGTTTAGCAATATTGTTCAAGTTTAAGTTTTATTAGTCATATGCAGGTTAACACAAGGTCAACGGAGATGTATTTGATGAGAGAATGTCAGCTCAGCAATAAAAGCATTAGCCGCCGCAATAAGAGCACTAGTAATATAAAAGATAAAACAAGATAAAATGACAATAACATGTAAGATAAGATAGGATGACATACATAAAATATAGCACCATATACATAGATGAAAATGAGGATTGTGTGTAGAAGTAAGTGATGAGTTTATCTAATAGTATTGCGCAAATGTAATGAGACAATATGACGTAATTACAGTTTTTTTTTTATTGATAAACGAAAGTGGGCACAACTGAAGACACTTTCAAAACTAACTACAGTCTGCACTGCAGCAGTTCACGTGGATAAAACTCTAGTTCTTTTTTACATTTCTTGAACACAGTTTTCAAAACTCTACACACTTCCCATCCCATGGCTTCAACCATAACCTAACCATAACCTTTGTTCAAATGTTAACACACTACTTAAACTGTTAACCACACATTCAAACAGAATGTATTTCAGCCTGGTGCATTTCAAACAGTGCTCATTGCAATTCCAGTTGAAAACCTAAGCAGGTATGTTGTTTTAGACTTATTAGTGATCACATACTGTGTACAGTATATATATATATATATATATATATATATATATATATATATATATATATATATATATATATATATATATAGGGAAAGCTCTTTATTTCGCTGCACTGAGTCTGTTTTGATACATGTGTGAAATTAGTTTTGCAGGTGATGTGAACTGTTTAGCTCAGGTGACTGTTGGTAATGCAGACTATAGTTTTGCACAGGTGGCTTCAGTTGCAACCAATGTCGTTTAGCAATAAAAAAAACTGTAATACAGCAACCTTTGCTAACTTAAATGTATTATAAATGTTGTTTATTATCCCAGATGGATAGTCAAACTTTGAAGCTGATGTTGCTCGTAAACCATTTCTCTTCATTGACTTGTTCTTTACTGATGAAGAGGTGTATACAGTTTTTCTTGATTGCTTTGATGCAGCAGTCAACTCAAACTACACATTTTCACAGTTAACACACAGGCCGAAACAGTGGCACTCATGGTCAAAATGACACATTTTGTTTGCAAAAGGCTCCAACCGTGCCAAAACATTTAAAATATGTAACAAAAGCAAATTTTGCCTTCAAACAACACAACTTGCAAACAAGTGTATGAGCTCTTCCAATCAACCATTACACAGTGGACAACAAAATACAAAATACAGCACGCAGTGTGAATCAGTGCACCATTGCTTGTCATTGTAGCCTATTACTGTACGTAGCTTTCATGCCAGTGACATTTGTTGTCAAATTTGCCTTCTTGCAAAGAATTGGATCCAGAATCAGAAATGCTTTGATGCACATTTTATTGATTCCATTGATTCTTATTTCAAACTGTGGCTGAAAACTTAAATACTGTAAATATTACACAAAATACATTTAAACCAAAATAAAATATATTAGTATGAGTATAAGAAATTAAAGAAAATAAAAATAAAATCTCTTACAGTAAAGTATAAACATCTATTACTGTAGAGTATAAGAAATAGCCACTATTGATACTCATTCTCTTCTGTCTTGACGATGGGGCCACATGGCCATGATTGATAACGTGCCTGAGCCCTTCCAACTATACCTCCACCTCGCACTCGGACCCCTCTCCCTCTCACTCTCACTCTCACTCTCACTCTCATCTGCCTTTGACCTCTTCCATCCATGTTGGCAAAGAACACAGACGCTGCACCTTTAAGGCCTGCAGACTGATTGCTAATTGAAGATTTGTGTGAAGGAGTGTCAAACAGGTGCTTCAGTGATTTCATACCGATGTAGGTAGTTTCTAATAGTTAGGAACAGATGGTTTCTGTTTGGTTACCATAGGTAAAACAATGGAGTTTGGACTGCTTGTTAACTGTTCTGCAAAAGGGTGGGGAAAATGTGTCAATCCAATGAGAAAGGGTTAACACATTTGCAAGAGGTGTCTTCTGCTCTGCTGAGACAGTGATGATGAAAACCGAGTGGATCCCAGTTTCTTTAAGCAGGTCAAAGCAATCAAGAAAAACTGTAATATAGCACAGGTTCCGCTGTGTTTACATTGAAAACAATTGAGCAGCATCCGCTATCTGCAACACTTTTAGTCTTGTTCTAAGATCAGTAATTTTGAATCTCAACATTTAAGCCAACATGGGCAAGAAGTACATTGTGCATAGAAAGTGTATAATCTACGATAAAATGACAACTGGCCAACTCCATCTGCTGATGAAGATCATGTGATATGATCGAAAGCTCCAGAGCAGCTACTCAATGGACCTTGTGTTTTTGAGGGCAAAAATGAACTTTCAATCTTACCATTAGATAATGACTTTGGCCATTGTACACCTTTTGAAAGAATATTACCGAAACACTTATCAAATGTGAAAACAAAGTGGAGTTTTTGTATGTTGTTTGTTGATGGTAACACGCAAAGAAATGTAGCAATGTGGCAACAAGGGAAGAAGACTGCTAGTGAGTTAACATGGATGTAAACAATGCATGATTTAAAATATTTAACACAATTTTATTTATTTAACACAATTAATTTGGTGAGAAACAATGAACGTAAATATGTTTGTGTGTTAACAAGAACACCCTGCAGTGCTCCTTTAAGGCTGAGCTGAACAAATGTGTTTTTGAGCTCCGTTTTTATTCAATCGTTCTGGTGGTTTGACCACATAGCTTAACAATTAACTGCCAGCGTGTTCGCGCTCTTAAATCTAAAACTGTTTATTTATATGGTGCACAAATTGTTAGTGTCAAAGTCTTCTATTTGAACTAGTAGATAAATCATTAAGGAAAGTCACAGTGAACTTTTAACATTTTGGGTGACAATTGTCGATTTGTGGTGTTGTATCCATGAAGTCATTCTAGATAAAACAAATATGCACCACAACACACTGCTCCTGAAACATGTTTGCTTTTTGATAGTATAAGGCACACAGTAAAAGCTTCCCCAGTGAAGTGTTTATTTACATACACAGTGCTTTCAGAAAGTATTAAGACCCCTTCACTTTTAAGTTATGTTGCAGTCTTATGCAGTACACTTTTAAGTTAGTTTTTCCCTTCATCGATCTACACTCAATACCCCATAATGACAAAACAGGATTTGAGAATTATTTTGTCCAATTAATTCAAAAGGAAAAAACATATTAGGCTTTGGTTCAAACCCAGCACAGAAAAAAAAAAAAAACAGAAAACAAAAGTGATTTTAATAGGAGTTCAGTTCACTTCATCAAGTAACAAAAAATGAAAATACGAAGTAGGTCGGCTCCGGACAGGAGAGGGACTGAGGCGGGCAGGCAGTGGAATATCCAGACGTTACTCTCGCAGGAATCCAAATGTGGTGGTGGAAAACTGGAGATGAATGAGCTGGAGACACAGAATGCCACGGCAGCAGGTGGAGTGGTGTGGGTCTGAGCAGAGGAAAAATAAATCACATTAGCAAGAGCCAGAGAAAATAACAAGAAGACAAAACAATGAGTTAGCTAACTGTCACTTGGGAGCCTAGTTACCGCACTGGTAGGGACAACAATCTGGCGCCGATGGAGAGCCATGTCCAGGAATAAATACTGTCAGGTTGATTGTGGAATAGAGGCAGCTGCGCAGGTAAGAATCAGTGGAAGTGCCTGCAGCTGTACGGAGAGGTAGCTCTTCCAGTCACGCCCCTTGACCTACTTCCAGGTGAGTCTGCCACACACACACAGGCAGACAACACAAACACAGTGGACACACACATACAGACACCACCGACAAAGTGGGGACAAAACAAGGGAGGAAAGGGACACAGAATGGGGAGAGGACAGCTGCCCACATAACAAAACGTAGGGTCTGAAGTTTTCAGACCCTTTGCTGTGACAATTAAGATTTAGCTCAGGTGCCACACATTTTTCTTGACCATCTTGATGTTCCAACACCTTGATTGGAGGCCACCTGTGGTAAATTATGTTGATTGGACATGATTTGGCAAAGCACACACCTGTCTATATAAGGTCTCAGCTGACAATGGTGTATCATGCCATGAGGTCAAAGGAACTCCCTGGAGAGCTCAGAGATAGGATTGTGTCGAGACCACACATCTGGGGAAGGGTACAAATATGTGCTGTTGTATTGAAGCTTCTCAAGAGCACAGTGGCCTCCATAAAACACACGAAAGCCTTCTTGGAATTTGCAAAAAAGCACCTTAAGTACTCAGGCTGTGAGAAACTAGATTATCTGGTCTGATGAAACCAAAATGTAACTGTTTGGCCTCCATAATAAAAGTTGCGTCTTTTTCTAAAATCCTGTTTTTGCTTTGTCATTATGGGGTATTGAGTCTAGATGAAGCAAAAATGTATTGAAACAATTTTAGCTTGAGGCTGCAACATAACATTAAAGGGGGCTGAATGCACTGTAGGTCAGAGAAAAAAACACTGGTGAACTTTTTGCTGTGTACCTGATACTTTCAAAAAGAAGAATGCATTGGGTGAAAGGCACTGAGTCCATCAGAGGAAAAATACACACGTACATCAACATATAGTTTACACCCTCCATGCCTCCTGACTTGCATGTGCTTGAAATGTGTGACGGAGGAGGTGAACACACAACTATTATTCAGAAAAGATGAAGTGAGGGAAACTTGTGAGCATTGTGCGGTCATGGGTCCAATTCTACATTCAAACCTCCATAACTTGACATTTGTTACAATTTTGTATGTAGAGAAGAATTACTGCTGATCAAAACCAATTTGATAATCTCCCCTGGTTAATGTTTTATTTGTATAACCCTTGTGTTGACTTCGGGTCAAATTGACCCGTTTTCAATTTTTGTTTTATATCAGAAAATATGGGACGTAGAAATAAGCGCTTTTAAAACGTTGGAAAAAGCAAAAAACAAACTGTGAAAAAAAGGCGTCAAAAACATCGAGAAAAAAAAATTTTTTTTCAAGGTTGAAACGAAGACAACACAAGGGATAAATATATAGAAAGCCTCTTTTTGCAAGCATGCTTGGGCTTTCACTTCGACCCTTCCTTACTCACTTTACCACTTAGTCGATGGATGGAGAATATTTGCTGTCTTCTATGAACATGTTTTGGGTTAAGGCCTGTGTTAATAACAGTACAATCTTTGGATCTTCCTCTTGCGAAGTCACTAGTTTTTCAGGACTTTGGGTGCTCTGTAGTCTTAACAAAGCCATTAGGGCATAATGTTTTCTCAGCTGGGAGGACGGACTGAAGATATTGAGGCAACTGTACAGCAAACATCGACTCACACTGCAGATGAGTCAAGCTGGGAATGTTTACCTTGTTATCTAAAACACACAGAATTTTAAGTACAGACCAAATCAATAAGCCAATAATTTGGCAATTCCCAGACTTAAAAGATAACATACACAAAAAGTGAACTTCAATTTGCTATTCATTCATTTTTTCACATTTCCTGCCATCTGGCCCTGCAATATGGCCATGAAACAGGCCGAGAATCAGGCCTTGGGGTGTCTGTGCCAAACTCACTATCTTACTGGGAAACTGGGATACATGGTGTATAACATTGTTTTTACAAAGTATGTCTTCACTCTTGTTCATGTGTTTTTTGAAGATGTTGTTGCCTCAAGCTGCTCTGATTAAGACTTGAAATAACTATGTATAATGAGAAAGGTGTCTCTCATAGTGACAAACCAACAGAATTATCACTGGCTCTGCAGTTACCCTCAGCTCAGAGACCAAAACAGAACTAAAAGAAGAGTGAATTTGTCATTTGTCAGCTGGATATATATATGAACTTTATGGTGATAATATGTCAATGTAGAATTTACCTCTTGTTTGACTGCACTCAATTATGTAGGTTTAAAGGTTCAACAAAATAACAAAATTCCCTTCCAGGAGCTAGATATTAGCTGGGGGCTTAGTTTAAAGGTGACTTATACTCATTTTCAGGTTCATACTTGTATTTAGTGTTTCTACTAAAACATGTTTATGTTCAATGTTTATTTTTCTTATACAGCCCATGTCTGCTGCATCTGTAATCACCCTCTGTCTGAGATGCTCTGCTGTAAAACCTGTCTATTTAAGCCCCCCACCCGAAAAAGACCAGTATGCTCTGATTGGTCAGCGTTTTTGGGTCTTTGCATCTGTACTCTGCTTCAGTGTTGCCAACTTGTCGACTTTCTCGTTAGATCTAGGGACTTTTCAGACCCTCTTAGCGACTTTATTTCTTAAAGCGAGATGATTGTAACGGAGTATAGCAGCACTTTTCACCATGAAAAATCACCAATCAAAGCTTCTAAACCAAAAACTACTCCACCGGAAATGTTTCATCAGGAATGTGATCCAAAATTGGGGATGAGGAAAAATGAGGAAAAGCATAATAGGTCTCCTTTAAACTTTAGACTGGAAACAACTAGCCTGGCTCGGTCCAAAGATAACAGTATCCGCCTACCAGCGCCTGTGAAGGCAGTTACACACCAACCAGACGGCTGACCGTTGGCAGAAAAGGCAGTTGGACTGATCAGTCTCCCCGAGTTGGTCAAAAAAGTGCCTCGGGACACACCAAAGCAACGAGACGTAATACGTCTCCATAACAGCAGGCGGCGCTAATCTGTATTGTCGCCCCAAAAAATGAAAACCGGCAGCTGATTGGACGAACGCGTCACATGGATCTGGCTGCTGCTTCTGGATTTTGGATTTTTCGAATGGCCATTACTACCGACTCATTCAGATTACGATCTCATATTGTACTAAAATAGTTCACCGAAACGTGTTTCTGAAAACATTTTAAGTGAGAAATAGGCCATGCAGTTGCTGAATCTGTCTTCATTTCAGATCGACAAAGGTCAGTTTAAAAGATTTTCGTCAGATTTTGAGTGGCTTAGTCACGCTCATCCCGCTTGCCATTTCCGGGTGAGTCCCGACTGCCCTGCAGACTGAGTCAGGTCGGAGAAAATGAAGGCTGACAGCTCCTCCAACGGACGACGGCACGGAACACACCGAACAGACTCGAGTCACTGACCTCGCTAGACTGTCCAACGGCCGATTATTGGCCCAGTGTGTAACTGCTTTAAAGCTCACTAATTAACTCACAACTCACATTTTATATCTCCATTGTTTAAATCTAAACAGTGTTGGAGAAGCTAATTTGAAAGCTTTGCAATTAAGCAATTACTACACACTGGAACTACAGCAAAGCTACCCTAGTGAGAAATCAAGTTTGGTTAACTAAAGCTACTTAGATAAAGTAGTTCAAACTACTTTGTAAAAAGGTGGCTGCCTGAGGAATGCATTGCCTGGGCATGTCTTCACAGCAGTCAGGATGAAAGAAAAGTGGGCGGGACTTGTCAAAGGGAATTGAATTACAGTAGAGGTAATTTTTCCTGTCTTCTGTAATGTTTAACTGATTGTGCTGATTGTCTGCTGTTTTGTGTTAATCACCTGCTTTTTACATGTCCTACATGGCCTCACTCCTATTAGCTTTTTATTAAGGTAAATCCTGTTTAGCTGTTCATGCTGTTAGCTGTTCATGTTTTGCTTTTTCACCATAGAAATAGATGATAGAAATGGATAGAAAGGACCATTCAAATCAACATAGCAGAATGGTCAGAGCGGTGATCATTTTTATGTGTATTCCAACGGACTAGTCTCGCTTTGCCAGACCCTCCTCCAAAGCGTGCTGAAGGAGGGTCTGGCTACTCCACATAGCTTTCAGGGATGGGAGGAAAACGTGCTCTGGTTTAATGGCATTTCTTTAAATCAATCAGAATCGTCATGGGCGGTGCTAAACTCCGCACAG
This sequence comes from Zingel zingel, assembly GCA_023566125.1. Taxonomy (NCBI): domain Eukaryota; kingdom Metazoa; phylum Chordata; class Actinopteri; order Perciformes; family Percidae; genus Zingel; species Zingel zingel. The sequence continues at coordinate 21,995,556 of CM042332.1, read as the reverse complement.
AGCCACTGCAAAATTCAATTCAAAGACTCAGATTGGACAGAGAGTCTAGCTAGCTGTCTCAATTTACCATTCAGAGATCTGAGGAGCAGTCAACAATAGTCCTCATTAATCCACCAAATTTAAAATTCCAACACAAAGAAAGCGGAAGGAAACAAAAATACATGCATCCGGCGGAATTTCCTGCAGCACCGGAGCAATCCCAGAAGTGGAACGCGAAGGATATAGACTACCAACAGACTAACGTACGTATAGACTTCCATTTAAACCGACCTTAAATGAGTAAAATTTAACAACTTAATGCTTCATCCACACACTCTTGTCACAGCACAGGAAAGAACATTGCTATCGCCAGATTACTTTTTTTGGCTCGTTTTTTATAACCAGCACGGTTTGGGGGCACAACGGAGTTTGAAAGCTAGCTTACTAGCCGGCTGGCTGGTTGCTAGTTCCGCCGTGCTTTCATGCTGCATTGGTTATAGAAAAATCAGTGGGCTTGGTCAGGCCGCTGACCCGCTGCCCCCTGCCGCTGGGTCCTTCCTCCTCACTTCCCGCTGCTCCGGAGAATGTCTCCCGAGCTGCATCGGCCTCTATTCCTAAAAACCTGCAACACACTTTACGGCCCCACTGACCTGACCTGTCAGTCAAAGTCCGTTGTTCAAGGTAATTACACCTAAATTTAACCGATATAGTGCTATTTTCAACCCTTACACAACTAACTCACAAGTCATAAACATAAAGCACTCTTTCCGATGTTTATTACTTGGTTGTATAAGGGTTGAAAATAGCACTATATATGTTAAATTTAGGTGTAATTACCTTAAACAACGGACTTCCATGTTTGCTTGTTTTTTAGGCTCTTCCATATTAGTAAGTGTCAAGTTAGATAGGCCTATTTTGTAACTTTCAAGTAAATCTGAGCTTCCCCCTTGTAATCACAACATATGGGATTGGTATAATAGCCAATGTGTTGTACAAACGGCATAAGCATATTACCCAAAATGTGAAACTATTCCTTTAAATCTTTTATCATATGCAGGGATCTTTGTTAGGAAAACAACTCATGGGTCATAAATGAATAGTATTAAATGGGTTCAATTACTTTGAACCTGTAAATGCTAAAACTTCAGGCTGTTGTTGAGTTTCATTTGTCTTTATGCTGGCTTATCCAACAGCTCAGACCATTGTGAGCTTGAGAATATTCAGCTCCCAGTACAAATTCACTGACCTTAGTACGCAGTCTACAGAGGCTTTTCTAGTAAAATGGAACGCTGGACAAAGGCCAGTGAAAAAGGGGATGTCAGCAAATCTAAGGTTTTTTTCCACCATGCTCATGTGATCTGCCCCGATCTTCCTTCCCTTTAGTCACAGCAGAGTGCAGGGAGGCGATTTCAATTCCAGTCAGATGTAAAAGAACATGTCTGTCATTTTATGGCTTTGAGATTACATAATGAAGTTTGAGCAAGGGGAAATTCTTAGTGACTGTTTATCGAGAAAATTAAGGAAGAAGCTGGATACATAACATAAGAATAAACCGTTGGGCTATTTAGACAACAGTTAAGTTACAGAACAGTGAGTGAAATGTCACAATAGCAACAGCTTTATACATTGTCCTATTATACTGTTATTACCCTCAGATGTCTGTGTTACTTCTGTTTACTTCTCTTGTTTTCTTTTCTTCCTCACTGTTTCCAGGAATCCTCTTCTTATCTTTCTCCTCACACCTCTTCTAAAAGTGGATCAACATAAGTACATTTCCAGCATAGTTGCCTGACATCTGGCGCGTGAGCGTGTCCCTCACCTTCCCCTCTCTGTGTGTTGCCGTTCTCAAACTGTTGGCTTTGGGAAACAACAACAAACTTCGAGCTAGCAAGCTACACGCTGAAAATGGCAAGTTTTTAAGAAAATGTGAATCGTGCAACAATGCAGGCCTGCTTGGTTCTTTCAGGGAATGATTGTAAAGATTTACAAAGAATATGTTTACAGCAATTAATATCTAACTGGGACGTTTTGGGACCAATTGGTGGGGACTGCTATGGACGAAATACACACAGCTATACACTGGTAAGAGCAAATTAAGTTTAACCATGTATACAGCTAATTTAAATAGCTCAGATTACTGTATTGTGTGAACAGTTAACTTTGTTTAATATTAGAACTTAGCGCAGCCCAAGACCATTGTGATTGGTTTAAATAAATGCAAACAACCCAGAGCATTTTTTCTCCCATCCCAGAATGTATCTGTGGAGTGGCCAGACCTTCCTACACAGCGCTGTGGAGATAGGTCCGGCCATGCGAGACTAATCGTGAATACACTCCATTATAAGACTGTGCCACAACTTTTTTTTTTCTTTCTTTTTTTTTTGAGCAACATCCTTGGTCCAAAAGTCAATAAATCAAATAACCTCTTGTGTTTGATATTTATAATATGAACATCTGGAAGACCAAGTAAAAGGCTATTGGAACACCAAATATAGCATGCAGTTCATCTACAATATCAGACAAATAGCTTTGCACACTAACTTTACATTTTATTGTTAAATGTATTAGTAGTTAGAGCAGTGAGATTGCTCATATTTAGCATTTAGCATCATGACAGGGAATAACATATTAAAACGGTATCCTTCGTGATCTCTGAGAGTGCAAATTGAGTGGAATAAACCTTTAACGTCAGTATTTGTGTTGCTGTGCTCGGCTCATCATGTGAGTGTTGCTCAGTTCACTTCAGTGTGGAGTGCACAAATTACAGATGTGTATGGGGCTCTATGTTAACCATCCTGACAATCAAACAAAGCTCACATTCAGCTGAGTCTGTGTCTGTCCATAACACTTCACTGCTTGTTCCTTCAATGAAGGAGCCAAAAGACCAAAATGTCTTTTAATGTGCTGCACAACAGAGTTATTATTGTGTTGTGTTTTTTTCATTACTTTTTATTTTGTTTTTTAATATTTGTTTTCAATTCAGTTTAGTTTCTGTTAGTTTCCAGAGTGGGTTTGCTCATTTCAGTTTAGGTTATATTGTTTAAAGTTTTTATTAGTTTCATTTTTTTTATTTTTATTTTTTATTATAAGGTGGTTTTGTCAGGGGTGAGATTTAAGTTCAGAATAGGTATTACAATAAAAACACTTTGTGAAGGCAATTGACTCACAGTCACAGTTCATTCTCAATAAACATATGCACCGATGCCTACATTTTGTAAGGTCACACCATTATTTCAGGTTGTTTTTTTCTGTTCTAGAGTCTAGTTCATATTTTTATTTCAGTTAACTTAAATGTACTTCGTTTTAGTGTTTTAGTTTAGTTTTAGTTAATAACTTTGCTGCACAACAAGCACTACAATTTTATGTGGGTTGAAATGTATTCACAATTCACTCCACACTTTTTATCCAACTAACTTTCTCTGCCAGGTATTCTTTTAAAGCTCCCTTCCCTGTGTTTCTTGTTGTTATGGCAGCTCAGTAAGGAATGTGTTCATGTACGTGGATTAATATTTGTTCAGGAGGTGTGGTAGCATGCTGTTTGTTTGATCAAACTTTGTAGGTTTTCATCTTAAGAATGTGAAGTATGAGTTCTCAAAACAGGAGCTCATTTTCTCCACCCAAAACTGTATATAACACCACCTGTGATGATAAGTATCCCAGCAAACTGAGATGTTACAACAAAGACAGAGAACAGCTTGTATGAAGCCTCTCTGCAGCTAAAATGGTAAGAATATACCCTCTAGTGGTGTGTTTGAGTGCTGACACAAGCTACATTCATCTTCAACAAATATGTCAAGAAGTCAAAAATTGAGTCAAGGGCATGAATAGATGTCTTGTTTTATCTATTATTTACCATTTTATATATGCATTTTCAGATAGCGAGCATGTGAAGACAAGACGTTTTGTTTGTATAGTACCCTTCAAACACGGGCAATTCAATGTGCTGTACATGAAGTGAAGAAAAGCAGAAGAATAACATTTAAAGACATAATGAAATGACAATAAAAGCAATTAAAATGGAATAAAATTAGATAAATAAAATAAGCTAAAATATAATATATAACTACAAATATATATAAAGTACAGCACTACAGTAATATGTTGCAACAAATCTGAATCAATAAAATCTTTCAGGCAGTATGACTCACCTGAACGTGCCACCTGTTCAATTTGACCTGGAAGTGAAGGGTCATCCTGTTCTACTTTCAAACTAAAAGCGGCAACAGTGGCATTTTTTAAACCACCAGATTTTTTAACCAAATGTAGTGTTCTTTTTCTATTGTTATTATGAATACTAATAACTGTGAAAATCATTAGAGCCATTATAAGAAAAACATTTATGAATAAGGCTCATTGTCACAAAAAATAATAAAACAATAGCAAATCCACAGTACAGGTATCATTAAACTAGGTGGAGGGGTATCAGTTGTGTCAGCTCACTCAACATACTCCCATATAAAACCATCTGCATTACAGGAGCATGATGTAGATTGTTGTTCACATCAGTATTAGTGGTGCTGTTCAGCCTCTTGTGACTAATCTGTGCCTTCACTTGAGTCATTCTGACTCCCTGTCTATATATGTCATGTTCTGATCACCTCTTAGAGATTATAAGGTTTATATATCAGGACCAGCTTCTGTGTATGTGTTTAAAAACACACCCATAGTGCAGTTCTCAGTCACATATGAAATCACCTTTGATAACAGAAATAATGGATTCACTAACAAAGGAAATGTGACTTTAACCACTTTAGTCTTCCTATTTAGCAGTTTAACCCATTAGGAAGGAGGGAAATATCAATTTAATCACAAATATCTGGCAAGAAAGGTGAAAAAAGCAATAACATAGGAAGGTCTGATTCAAAGTATTGCACTCATGCTTGATCTTAGTGTCGATAATATCAATTTAACAACAAATATAATTCCCTTCATACTTTGAATTGAACTGTAAAGCTGCAGTGGGTAAAAGCAAAAAAACGCCTGAATTTGAAGTTGAATGAGACCTCTTCTTTCAGCTCTCTCTCTCTCCCCTCTCTGTCACATGGGCAATGCGTGTGTAGAACAGCCAATAGGAATGCTCTCTCTCTCTCTCTCTCTCTCTCTCTCTCTCTCTCTCTCTCTCTCTCTCTCTCTCTCTCTCTCTCTCTCTCGCTGAAATGACTTGTGATTGGCCAAAGTCTCCCATCACAGGCTAGATTTTCTAAAGCCTGAAAACAGAACCAAGAGGTGCAGAAGTCTATTTATAGACACGCAGTCTCTTCAACACTTAAATCTCTGGACTCAGTCTATCACTTCGCCTTGAGACTTGAGATGTATAACCGGTCATCATGTCTGTACACATCATTGTATTTTATATGACAGGGTTGGGTGGTCCTCTCTCCAAGAAAGATGTGACACTCACTAGTATCTCATATCTATAAGACCCTTACTACCATATTACCTTACAAAGTTGCCTTGTTACTCAGAGGGACCTTATCAGACATGCTCAGCTGACTGACTTTTGCTTCATGTTCTACAAGCTCGGTCTGAACTTGGAAATGCTGCTTTTAGTTTTAATACGCCTAACTACTGGAACAAAATACAGCACCTCCTTAAAATCAACTCACTTGTACCTTTTGGACATTTTAGAAATCCGATTTTAAACCCCCATATCAGAAAGTTTTAGTAGCTGTCAACTATTTTTATGAAGGCATTGCTTCTTCTGTTTTTTTTTTCTTTATTTTTTCTGTCTTTGTAATTGACTCAATGTCATTGTAAATGAGGGTCGCCCCTCAATGATCTCTCAATTATGACTATAGGTTGAATGAATGACTGAATGAATGAATGTTTGATAAGTATGAAACTACAGCCAGTCGTTTATAGCATAAGGACTGCAAAAGGAGGTAAACAGCTAGCCTGGCTCTGTCCAAAGGTAGCAAAATAGACGTGCAAGCACCTTGTTTTCACTTTTGATGCTAAGTGAAGCTATACGGCTGCTGGCTCCAGCATCATATTATAAATAAGCATATTTGCCAATATCAAACTATTCCTTTAAAATTCACTTTTTGATTGGCTTAAATGCACTCTGGCTTTCCACATGTCACTTTTTCTCTCATACCATAAAACAATGAATCCAACCATTTTCAGGCAGCCAGGCGACACATTTAAGATTCCGTTCATTTTTCTGTAAATAAACTGAACATACAGTGCATACGGAAAGTATTCACAGCGCTTCACTTTTTCCACATTTCGTTATGTTACAGCCTTATTCCAAAATGGATTAAATTTATTTTTTTCGTCAAAATTCTACACACAATACCTCATAATGACAACATGAAAAAAGATTTTTTTAAATGTTTGAAAATTTATTAGAAAACAAAAACGAAAATATAAGATGTACATAAGTATTCACAGCCTTTGCTCAATACTTTGTTGTGGCACCTTTGGCAGCAATTACAGCCTCAAGTCTTTTGGAATATAAACCCACAAGCTTGGCACACCTATCTTTGGCCAGTTTCGCCCATTCCCCTTTACAGAACGTCTCAAGCTCCATCAGTTTGGACGGGGAGCGTCAGTGCACAGCCATTTTCAGATCCCTCCAGAGATGTTCAATGGGATTCAAGTCTGGGCTCTGGCTGGGCCACTCTAGGACATTCACAGAGTTGTCCTGAAGCCACTCCTTCGATATCTTTGCTGTGTGCTTAGGGTCGTTGTCCTGTTGAAAGATGAACTGTCGCCCCAGTCTGAGGTCAAGAGCGCTCTGGAGCAGGTTTTCTTCCAGGATGTCTCTGTACATTGCTGCATTCATCTTTCCCTCAATCCTGACTAGTCTCCCAGTTCCTGCCGCTGAAAAACATCCCCACAGCATGATGCTGCCACCACCATGCTTCACTGTAGGGATGGTATTGGCCAGGTGATGAGCGGTGCCTGGTGTCCTCCAAACATAATGCTTGGCATTCACGCCAAAAAGTTAAATCTTTGTCTCATCAGACCAGAGAATTTTGTTCCTCATGGTCTGAGAGTCTTTCACGTGTCTTTTGGCAAACTCCAGGCAGGCTGCCATGTGCCTTTTACTAAGGAGTGGCTTCTGTCTGGCCACTCTACCATACAGGCCTGATTGGTGGAGTGCTGCAGTGATGGTTGTCCTTCTGGAAGATTCTCTTCTCTCCTCAGAGGAACCCTGGAGCTCTGTCAGAGTGACCATCGGGTTATTGATCACCTCCCTAACTAAAGCCCTTCTCCCCCGATCACTCAGTTTAGAGGGACCGCCAGCTCTAGGAAGAGTCCTGGTGGTTCCAAACTTCTTCCATTTACGGATGATGGAGGCCACGGTGCTCATTGGGACCTCTAAAGCTGCAGAAATCTTTCTGTACCCGTCCCCAGATCTGTGCCTAGAGACAATCCTGTCTCTGAGACCTACAGACAATTCCTTCGACTTCATGCTTGTTTTGTTGTCTGACATGCACTGTTAACTGTGGGCCCTTATATAGACAGGTGTGTGCCTTTCCAAATCATGTCCAATCAACTGAATTTACCCAAGGTGGACTTCAATTAAGCTGTAGAAACATCTCAAGGATGATCAGTGGAAACAGAATGCACCTGAGCTCAATTTTGAGATTGATCGTTAAGGCTGTGAATATTTATGTACAAGTGATTTCTTTGTTTTTGTATTTTTAATAACTTTGCAAAAATCTCAAACAAACTTTTTTTAAGTTGTCATTATGGGGTATTATGTGTATAATTTTGAGGGAAAAAATAAATGTAATCCATTTTGGAATAAGGCTGTAACAACAAAATGTGGAAAAAGTGAAGCGCTGTGAATACTTTCCGTATGCACTGTATGCTGAATGAGCTCCAATGCAGCAAACTCCACCCCTCTGGTAATCCACTATCAATACAAACACAGTGTGACGCTGTTGTCACACAAATTTAAAGCACTGGGCTCTTGTCATGTGTCAGGACACACAGGTGTCTATATATCTTCACCATTCACAGCAAATCTGACCTCCCAAAACCTGCCAGACAAACATCAGAGCCTGCGGCTGCTCTCTCTGTGAGGATAACATGGGGTTGATGGAGGAAATCACTTTAGAGGATTAACACTGTCATCTAGATTATAGAGCGATTTTACCTTCCAATCTGTTACCTTCTATGGGGTAGACACACTGCCTTTAGATTTCGGAGGTCTCACTCTGGTTGTTCATTTATTCAGATTAAAAACATGACAGTATGACCTTGAACAGGATCAGTGTCACTGTCTGGATTGTGCTGTGAGTGTATTTTAACTTTTATTTACTTCATGTACTCCCTGTAAACACTGCCTGAACTACAGAGTGGGCCTCTGGCTTTGAGATGAGGAAAGTCATATAAAGTAATAAAGGGTAATCCCACCCTATAGCTTCCTTATTAATGTCAGCTAAGACAACAAAATTCAGATATATGGTTCTTTGCCTCTTTCTAATTAGATATACATTACAAAAGGTTAAAAAAAAGTCTTATATCTTTATGGTTAATGAATCTTATGTATACGCTCTGCAGTCTTTTTTAAGAAGGTAAAAGGTCAAACTTTCCATCTGAAGAGTCTTCATTATAAATGGTCAGCAGCAGCCAAATGAGGCAACCTGGTAACCTGTACAATAATGTCCTTATTAATGGCTTATTAGTGCTCTAGAAAGCTGTATTAAATGCAGTATTAAAGGTGATTAGAAAGCAACATCAATGAAAAGAGTATTTTACTACTTCTACTATTGCTGTTGAATTAATATGTATTGAGATTTACAAAGTATATAACAGACCCGTTGTATAAGCTGCTATTTAAATTGCTTTAAGTTGGTTTGATGGTTTAAACACAAATAATTTAAATAACTTTAAATAATTTGTTGTTTTTTATTCAAGAACACAAAAGATTAATTGAAACTCTTTAGAAATCCCTCTGGTTTTCTGTTTATACTGTTGGATGTTGGTGTTCTGAATTGATTTAACAGAGTTCATAGTTCACCCGGCATTTTATTTAGCAGTATACCAGTGAGGAGGAGGATGGTGGTGGTGGTATTGTAGTGTGACAGGAATTTCAGGGCTACTGTGAATGTGCGCTGAAGGAAACCGTCTGAGGTTAGCTGCTCACACCTACACGCACAGAATAAGCCAACAAACCTTGATATCCACCTACACAACAACTACACATTCAATCTGGACTCTTTACCTCTCTGCTTCTCTATCAGCTACATCGCACGCACAAACATTTCTTCCTGCAATTAGTACACTTCCTCTAATAATTCATGCACGCCTGTCCGGGGCCAGTGGGATTAATTTTCTGGAAGTTAATTTACACAGGCTGACCTCTTGCAGATGTTTCACTGCTCACTACTTAACTGAGCTGCCATCGCCGCACGGTGAGCCCACACTGCACTAACCCTATCCTCAACACATTGTTTGATTTATCTCCCCCTTTCCATCTCGCCGCTCAACCCACTGCATCCTCTTTATCTGCCTCTTCATAGCTCTCTAGCTCCCTTTCAGCTGATGGAGATTATTGTGGACAAATAGGCTTAGGAGCGTCACTATGGCAACAGCGAATCGTAAAAAGCTACATAAGCACTTCATCAGTGGCCGTGATCCAATGGCTCCCATTGGAGATGGTGCCCCCAACCTCCTGCAACAAGTAAAGGCAGGCCAGAGAGGCTCATGGGAGGAGAAGGGGGGAGACGAGAGAGAGAGAGAGATAGAGAGAGAGAGAGAGAGAGGTGAAGATAAGACTGTGAGAGGATGAGATAATCCATTTCTCTTCTCTCTCTCTCTCTGCTTTTCATTCAGCCAGTCTCCTCAGCTTCCATCTACCCATCTGATGTCTGAGGACATTTCTTATTCTGCTTTTCAGTGATTTTGTTTCTTGTGGAGACCAAGAAAAACTTCAAAGAAGAAGAGGTAAGAAAACTGTTCATTTTTAATTCTGCATTAAAAACAGCTTTAAACTAGACCAAATGATGTGATGTTTTAACATATTCAGAAGCTGTGCATGTATCTGTGAAAAGTAGGCAGCAGTCCAAGCATGAAAAGTGTTAGTTGTAAAACTCAGCAGTTGGGATGTTCCTGGAAAAGAAAGAAAGAAAGTCCAAGCCACCAATATTATATTTTTCATGTGAAATAAGTCAAATTCAAATGTAAAGCTGGTGATCATGAGAGAGAAAAATGACTGACCTATCTCCTATTTAGAGCTGCAACAATTAGTCGATCAACAGAAAATTAATCAGCAATTAGTTTCATTATAGCTGAAATCATTTTCCAACCAAAAATACCCCCCAAATCTGATTCTCAAATGTGAGAATGTGCTACTTTTCTTTGCTTGCTTTATAGTAAATTGAATATTTTTAGGGTTTTGGAGACACTTGAAGACCTCACAGTGGGCTCTAGGACATTTTTTCATTGATGTCTGCTGTTTCATAGATTAAAAGAGAAAAGAATCGGCTGATTAATCTATAATTAAAAAAAAGAACCATGTTTATTTCTTCTGTAAAAGAATCATTAAAACGATTTAAACACATGGAATAACATCTATAGGACAGTCTCTGGTCTAACATATGAACATTGTTTAAAAAGACTGTTTTGGCTGCATGTGTTTGACTCCATTTTGAAGGGTTACTCAGCTCAGTGAAACTGTTGGGTCCAGAGGTAAGAATAGGTAGGCTGCGACTAATCCCACATTGTTGCTTTGTTGTGAAAGCTTTTGTCTGCACATGTTGATAATCTCACCTATAGAGCCAACAACTGCCCCACTACAGTGAAGTAGAGTCGTATAAAACATTTACAGTAGCTGTGGTTCGGAGGACAACCTCAGCACGTGAACAGATTAACCCAAGACTAAAAGAGGACACACTAAATGGAGACCGAATAAAAGAAGGTAGTATTACAGAATGAAGAGATTACAAAATGTGTAAAGTTACAACATAAAATCATGTGTACTGCTGTTAAGAGATACACCGTGTAAGAATGGAAGCACTTTTGAGGGATCACGCCATAGGGCTGCAAATAACAAAAATGTTCAGTATTCATTAACTTTCCTATTATTTTCTCAATGAATTGATCAGTCAAAGGTCAGAAAAGTGAAACAATTTCCTAAAGCTCAAGGCTCAATTCTTCAAATTGCTTGTTTTATCTGACCAGTTCAAAGTTATTCAGTTTACAGCAATGATTATTTTCATTATAGATTCATCTATTAATCTGCCGATTATCTTTTTTTTATTAACTGATCAAATGTGGAAAATAAATGACAATCGCAACTTCTCAGAGCCCAGAGTGACAACTTGAAATGTCTAGTTTTGTTCAACCAAAGGTCAAAACCTAGAGATATTCAGTGTACAATCTTATATGACAAAGAAAAATCTTCATATTTAACAAGCTGGAGAATGTTTAGTATTTACACCCCAAAAAACGATTATTTGAATAACGAAATTGTTGCTGATTAATTTTCTTTTGATCAACAGTCATCTCTTTAAGTAGACTTCTTAAAACATTTTATTCTGAGTTAATGACTAAACACCTTCATCAGTGGCCTCTTCTGTTATGTTTTTGAACTTTCATCACAAAAAGCAATGCAAACAAAAGACTGAATACAGCATCTGGAGCAGATATGACACCTGTAGAACAAAGAGCCAGTGGATTGGGGGGGGGGGGGGGGGAGGGAGGGATGTTGTCTTTTATGGATTTTGTCCAGATGTTGAAACAGCACTCAGATGTGGTGATTGAAATGATGCAAATACGATCTCTTTGTGTGTTAAAAATAGTATTAAAACCAAAAAGGATATAATGTCTTCTCCACAATTGCTGCATTTTCAGACAGCCTTGTAAAACACTTAATCAAGTGATTTAGATAATCAATAACAAGTTTAATATAACAGCAACAGCTGCAATTCTGTATTGTTTTGTTTTATTGGTTTCACATTTCAAACTCTGCAAAGATATTTCAATTACTGTCAACTTTCCAAAATGTCTCATTGTCAACTCATTACTTTTAATACATCTAATCCTGGCCTATAACATATTGGGGGGAAAAACATGTATGCACAGTATGCATTCTTCTTTTATACTCCAGTCACACACTGCTCTGAAATAAATGAATCTGAGTAAACATTTCAACAGCATGGCAATATTTTGTGTGTGATCTCATCTAATCATTTCAGTGTGATGACTACCTTTGATTGGCTTTCTCTCATCAGGGGGCTGTGAAGGAGGACATGGCCTCTTGGTTTAGCTGGAATGAGCCGTACTGCCGGAGCCCTCAGCGGGACCCGGCTGACGTGGTCACCGAGACCCTGATGCTGGAGTTCAGCTGGCAGCTGAAGGAGACGGAGAGGCAGCAGAGAGAGAGGGAGAATGAGTACCGGCGCCTCAAGACCGGAGTGGACTACAGCTGGCTGGCCAGCACGCCTCGGTCATCCTACAACATCAGCACCGGGGAGAGGCTCGGCCTGGAGGATCTCTGCTCCAAGGTGCCGCCGACCTGCTGCGGCCTGGTCATACTCAAGTAAGGAGACACAAAAACTGAGCATGTAGCTTGACGAAAAGTACAGGATATTACAACAATTTCTTGACCATGAAAGTCCTCTTTTAGGAACAATAATCTCTCCTGGTGTTATAGTTATGGCCAAAAAAATAATAATTTAATGGAAAAAATACCAGATCCAGATTACCACCAAAACGTAATTATTTGTTCCTTGGCTCAAGTCCAAAGCGCCTTTTAAAATCCATGGCTGTCAGCTGGCCAACTTCTCTGTTCGTCCCTCACATAAAGCTATAATTCTTTGGCGTCTTCATCCTTTAATCTGCAGCAGTGTCGTCCTGAGCTGCTTTGAGCATCTGTTCACAGAAAGCTGCGGAGGTCTCAGGTGTCTTGTTAGAGGGTGACAGGTTTTTGGGAAGCAGTTTGACTGCTGGTGTTAATGTGAGTTAGCAGCCGGGTACTAAACACTGAGTGGAAATCACACACACACACACACACACACACACACACACACACACACACACACACAAAGGACCAACTGCAGCATGTTTGTGTTTTAATTAGCTACACAGAGTCCTCATTTAAAGTGTAATTAAATAAGGTACATCTGGGTTTTCCCCAATGTCAGCCTGTCCTTAAGCTCTCTTATTCGTATTCTATATTTGGAACGCCATCCTCTTTCACAAGGTACACATAAAATGATAATAGGGTTATATATGTTTTCTTTTGGCTGGAGAGAATTTAGTTCAGTACAGCTTTATTGTCCCAATAGGGGAAATTGTTTGCAGCCACAGTAAGCCAAGCAGTCCGCACTCACAAGGGAGGGAAGGGTCTTAAAACTTTTATTCCACACCTATAATTTTCTCAAATTCAATTATTATGAAGTTACGGTTTCTGATGATGTAAACTGTTGGTTTACAGTTATAAAACTGGCTTATATTTCTAATTATTATATATGATAATAACTAATTGTATATGTGAATATAGAAGTGCAACTTTAAGTAATATGTTGGAAAATTAAGGACTGGGCCTTTAAAGACATGATGAATTTAAAGTGTGATTAAATTATAGACCTATAACAAAGGAGACACGTTTTTTTGCGAACTGTTTCCAAGGTGAAGAATGACCTTTCATGCTCAATCAATAACTTTGATCTAGTCATTATCTAGTGTAAATCCTACTAAAGGTTAAACAATCTATTAATTTAAGACTGACAGCAGGTTAAGTCCTGTATTTTGAATGTCAACAGTGGGGCTACATTTTAATTTATATTTGAATCATGAATTGTGCGTTTAATAAAGCCCTGTTTCACTTTCATTTATAACATTTGAATATTTCACATTATAGCCCTTTGCAAACAATACCAGTGGTGGTTCTATTTAAAATGTTTTAGTAGATAAACTATAATAAATATGATTCTGGCCCTGGATGTGTCTTCAGAGCTAACATGGGTGTGTGTCAGAGTAAAGTAGGCCAATCATCAGTTAAATGGAAGCACTTACTGGGAAGCAGGTTCCCAAACAGCCATCTATTTGAAGACTTGTTAAGGCCTCAGCACCAGCAGGAGGAGGAGTAATTGGGGGGTTAGCAGGAGTGTGCTAGTCACACAGGTTGGGGGGGGGGGAAGATAACTGTAATCCAGGTTGCCTTTTTAAACATTTGCCATTTTGTGGATGTTCTTTTGCTCGAAGGCCAGATTTAAAACCCTGGTACAATTTTTGTTTTTGTTTCTAGCCTTGAGGTTCTCTCTTCAATTGACCTGCATGGGTATATTCTGATAGAAATTAGAAAGATATTGATATCCATGCGTTGATACAGTTGTGGTGCACTGTATTCATGTATTTTGTTCCCTCTTTATATTACTTAATATTGTTTCATATATTTTATTGTCACATTTTTGACTTTAGTATTTGTCTTAGTGTTATTCCTAATCATCTGTGTTAAAGATGGTTATTAAATATGTAACTGGAGATGTCTTGCTCTTAGTTGAGTATGTGGCCAGTGATGGAGGCAGACAAATTATTGTTAACTTATTCTTTGTGTTTATACTTTTTGTACTTAAGTGATTTGAGTCAGCGTCTGAAGAACTACAAGTTTGAAAATACTCTGCTTGATGCTACATTAGCTGCTACTAGCATAACACACCGGAATACAATCAGCAGTCGTGTTGCATTGTGGGTAATGTAGGCGGTAGGTTACACTCTTCCAGTATGGCAGAAATTAAATTGACCATCCAGCTCACTGACCGTGCTGTTTTTTGTTCTGCGCAGGTTTAGGGAGGCAATGCAGGTCAATGAACCTGAGGTGCAGGAGGTGTCCGCCCTGTTTCGCTCCATCCTCCTGGAGGCTCTGGATCACCTGAAGGAAGAGCAGGAGGCGCAGCGGCTCGCCCACCAGTGGAACAACAGACGTGCCATGAGCATGTCCCTCGTGAACTTCAGGTCCCGGATCAAGATCAACCCGTTTGGAAGCACAGTGGGCCTGACCTCAGTGGCCGACGGGACAGGGTTGAGCGACCTCAAAACCGTGTCAGAGGATGTGGAGAGAGTGATGGAGAGGTCGCAGAGGGTGTGGAACATGCCTGACTTCAGACATAAAGGAACCAGTAGCAGTAAGGTTGTCTGATATGGGGCGTTTCCGTGGGACAAATGTTGATCTCCAGGACCCTCTGCTGCAGTATGTCCACTTTGCACACCAGGCGAGGCAGGAATGAATCCCACAATCCTCCTTCTCTTTTCAGTATGAGACCAATCAGCATTTGATCTATTTACTGATTTACCTTCACACCTGAAAGGTCAATAACTTGAAATCACATCTTTTAGACTTTTTTTTTCACTTTGCATAAGATTATCGCCTCTTGCAGTAATGCGGCTTACATTTTGTAGACATTGGCAATTAAGCATTGAGGGCTGTTTACTGTAGGCCTGATAGGGATTTTTTAATGTCATTTAAAGACATTCTTGACTCCTTAATGTTGAAGGAACAAAAGGAAAAATGTGTTGGTGTTATTTCGTCACACAACACAAAATTACTGCAGAGAATGATCTTTTATGACTGAATATTTTGCATGAGATTGATGGATAAATTGTATATACAAATTATCGCTAATAGTCAATGCTCAACATTAACTTCATTCAGAGGGTGAGTCATGCTCTCCCTCTACTGACTGCTCTTGGTTTTCTCCCAACAGCCCACAAGGAGTCAGCACAATAATTCATCATTCAAGGTCAGCACACTGAAAGCTTTCCTTCTGTTCTTCATTTGTATAAGGCCGTCAAAAAAGAAATTATCACAAAATGTTACCAGACCTTTTTGAGTGAAGTAAAGTCTTTCCAGCAGTTTATTGCTGTTTCTTTTCTTTGTTTGTCACACATCAAAATTCAGCAGTACACAACAGGTTTACGCCATCATCCATAAAAAGCTTTAAACGGGATTGATACAGGGAGATGAACAGTAATTGTATTTTGTATTTCAGTTTAATTAAATGGCTGTTATAATATTCATACCTGAATTTTGAGAAAATAACTTTACAGTTAACTGTCAAAAAATGCAGAGTTAATTATCATATCATTTTAAACTAATTAATATAAACAATTAAATATCAGTACACACTGATAACGCCGTGGCTACCACAGCCAACATTAACTGTGGAAACATAACAGTTATCAACAAAAAATAAAAAGTATGAGCAGTCCTACATGTAGTTGACATAAATGATTGACAGGGCCAGCAGGTAAATAAATATTTCAAACTTTAAAGGGGAATCAATTTTACACATCAAAGTCTGTTTACAGGTTTTGGGGAGTACTATTGAATATTTGAGAGTGATAGTTTAGTGTAAAGCCTTTTGTGGCTCCAGAGTGAGCAACTGATAAATTGCCTCAAGTAGTCACTTTTGAGTCAACGTGGGTTGGGGCTAAAGACTACAAGTTTGAAAATTAAAAATAATTATGGGGGTGTTGAGTTAGAAAGAAGTAAGCTTACCAGACCTCTGTAGTCCGCTCCTCAGCTCTGCTTGAGGATAGCGGCTCGAGGCTATATTAGCCGCTACTACCATAACACACACGAATGTCCGGCCAAACTGTCGGCACTCACACTTCATTGTAGGTAATGTAGACACCTGGTTTTCGACAAGGAAGAAAAATGCGTGGAATAAAAAAAAGACAATATTTCTGGTCCATTCTGAGTCCGACAATGTTATAGGGTTGAAATGCTCAATCGGTGGAGTACACTTTTAAAGGGGTGACCACAAACAAAGTTGAGAAGCCGATCGCTGGCAGTCACTGGCCTTCATCTGATGTAGTTGATTACAGATAACATTTTTGGATGATACTGCTCAACATAAACACTTCTCATATCACAATAAGCTATCAGAAGAATTGGCCACCTGGGCAGTGCCATGGTGAAAATGAAGCTGGTGGTCTGAACGCATCTCTCTTCACTGAAAGAGATACAGCTCCTTCACTCCATCATGCCGTGTGCTGCCCTTGTATGTCAATGCAAGTCATATTCATCATTTTATCTCAGAAAACTCTTCATTGTTGTTGTCCTGGAAAGTTGTGGTTTCCTGAGTTCTGCTGACATTTCCGAGCACCACCACCACTGCCATCAACAGTGGCATCACAGAGTAGAGTTCAAGAACTCAAGAAGTTGTGCTCGGTTTTTATCCCGCTGTCACAAAAAAAAAAAAAAAAAAAAGGCAAATAAGGAATCCATTCACAAACTATAAAAAGGTACACTTGCTATCTTACATGACAGCAAAAAGGTGAGATTACCTGTTTATCTTTCTTTGACTTTTTTACTTTCATCTTTATCTTCTTCCCTGAAATCATACTGTACTTGCCTTTTTTCTTGTCATTCAAATACTGAAAGAAAAACAAATGTAAGTTTATACAATAACTACAATTTTTTTTTTTTTATTAAGTTGTCTGACAAAATGACATTACAATTACAAATGTAACTAGGTATGTGCATATCATACCGGCACATGTTGCTAGTACAAATTGCTTTGAGATTAAAAAAGACACTATGTGGTCTGGAGCATGTTTGGGCAAAACTTAATGTCGAGGTGGACTTAGTGCTCTGAGTGGAATACAATGAATGGAAGCTAATTAGAAACTGGTGACACTTAACAGAAAACGGTAGGGACTAGGGATTTCTTCGTTTTATGGGACCTTAATGGGCAGTTACCTTGGAAATTTGTACAGGTCCCACGTTTTCTTCTCCTCCTTTTACTTTCTTGTCTTTTTTACGTTTGTGTCGCTTCTCTTTCTTCCCTTTCGGCTGCAGGATACAAAATAAGTTTTCAGTTATGTTCAGTTATAAAACATTTCAGTCAGTTCACATTATAAATACTTGAGATAAAATACAAAAAAATACTTTTTTTGGTTGTTTGTCCTTTTTCCTTTTCTTAGACTGCTTTCTGGATTTACTGCGGGAGTCTGAAAAAACACATTGAATCAATGTATGGATATTGGTACTTTTATAATAATAAAAATTGACACAATATGTGGATCTACAATTCACAAAATTACATTAATACAATTCAACACTGATGAAAACCAGCCAAAGATTCTCAGATGTACTGCAGACTTTAATGATAAACTTACCGCTACTGCTAGAGCTACTCCGACTGTGGCTGGATGAGTGTGATGAACCCGATGAAGAAGAGGACGATGAGGATGAAGATGAGGATGAGGATGACGAAGATGACCTGGAAGAGGACGACGAGGAAGATCTACTACGGCTGCGTTTACGCTTAGTTTTTTCTCGACCTGAATAAACAGAAGACAGAAATATAAAGATAAACCTTATTTTAGAATTGCACAGAAGATGACACTTGATTCTTATTAAGAGCAAGAAATAAGAAAAAAAAAACTTAATTATGTGTCATCTTGGTAAGAAACAACTGAACTACTTAAAAATGTCTAAATGGTTGGAGATTTTGGGGATGAACTACCCACTGTGACCCGGTGCACTGATAATATTATTGAGTTCTTTTGGACAGTGGGGTCTGTGGCACTCTCCCAGGGGGTCCATGAAATTTTTTCAGATTCATTCATTTAAATAATCATGATATAAAAACTGGTATTTTTTTTTTTAAAACCATTTTTTACAAAAGGCTTCATAGTTCAACATATTCACATTTTTAAATCTATAATAGTTTATAGATTATGTTCTAATCTAATACATCTATACCTCTTAGAATCTGCAAATATGTTTACACATGTTCTTTCACATAACTAAGACTATAGAAATATATAAATTATTCCAAGGGACATACATAAGGATTTCCCTGGTATGTTCTCCATCCTGTATGGGATCCTTGGCTGAAAAAAGACTGAGGACCTCAGCTTTTGAATGCCATTAGTTGTAACTCAAGTAACAACTAATCACCCTTGGTCCCACTATATAAATATAACAATACAACTAAAACCAGGTTGGAGAGCGATATTTAAAAGAAGACTAAAAAAAGATAATCAGAAAAATAAATAAAAGACGCACAGGACAAAAAAAAGACTGGTGTGCGGTCTAAAACGGGTCTAACGTTACATGGACACAACATTTCACTTGACACAGTAGTTATTGTGAGGAAAAACAACAGTATCGGTTAACACAGTGGATGTGACTGTACACTAGTTAAGTATTAAATGTGACGGTGAGTTTCATGTATCGGCTTTATAAGCGGTCTTGCCTGAGCTCGTTGATCTCCTCCTTTCATCTGATCTGGAGCTGGAGCTTGACACTCTGGACTCCGCTTTCGTTGACTAGAAACAAGGACAAACATTTATGCCAAATGTATTTGAGTGAGACTGTGTCCTGCTGGATGTGACGGGAGACAGTTTTTTATATTGAACTTTGATCTGAAGACGCTAGCTGATAAAGTTACACACCGCAGAGTTCAATCTAACGTTAACCGTTTAAAACAGGTAACCCAATACATACAATCGTTGCTTTGTTAAGAAACGTCTGGCTACAGACTCAGAAAATAATTACGCTTACCTTAATTGTCCTTTCTCTTTTCCTAATGTTAAGAGGGCTACGTTTACGTTCACTAAGCTAAAGCTAAAAAACGCTTTAAGCTATTGAATAATAAATGCAGGCTAAAGAAGAAGTTCGGTACTCACCATTTCGAAAGCAGAATACAGTTAATATATCATATATTTATATATTATGACAATTTAACAGCTGGAAAAAGGGTAAAATGTATATCTATTCGCAGTTATCGCTCGTAAATTAGCATTAGCCAGCACTCTTAGGAGACATTTTGTATCCCATAATGCACTGCTGCTTCAAAACAAGGGGAGCGAAAACGACCGACAGTTACAAGATTACAAGAATAACAAAATAAGAAATGTCTGTGGGTTCCAGCGCATGTAGGGTAAGGGGAAATAACAGAGGGATGAGTTGGTAAAGACGGACTTAAAGAAAGGAAATGCAAATCAGTAGTACTTGGCCAAATGTTTAATCTGTGGAAAAAACAAACAAATGTGGCAAGAAAATGGGACAAACAGATAGGGGAAACAAGGAGTGTAAACGTTTCTATGGTAGGTACTGGACACAGGCGATAAGAAACTGTTGACAAGGGTTGAGGTTAGGGCACTGTGCATTAAACTGAACAAAATAGTTCAGTTTCCCTATATGAGGCACGTTAGTTAGTGTTGTGTTGCTATGTCAGGAAGAGGAGTCGGAGCACCTGGTATGTGATGCAGAGAGGTGATTAGGAGTAATTTGAGGGAAGGATTACTGTGCATAGGTGAGAAAGCACAGGCCAGGGTACTGATAGCATTCACATACTTGGCACACAGTTTTTTTTTTTTTTTTTTTTTTTTTTTATAAATAGGATATGATGGGTAAGGATGGCGTGGGGGATATTCAAGATTCAAAATCCTTTATGAATCCCACAACGGGGAAAGAATAGTAAACAGTTACAGTATTGCACTGTCACTGCACGGCTATCAATCCTGTGTGTGTGTTTTGTCAATGTGGTCTACTGGGACCAGTGCTATGTGTATAACCTTGCATACAATGGAGGTTAGGGTGTGTGTGGGTGATAGTTTTTATTATTATTTATTTATTATCTTTTTGTTACTTAAAGTCTATTGTCTGACCCACACTCCAGAGCAGAAGGCGGCAGTAATGCACCAATGAGCTGGATGCCGACAGCCTTAAAACACAAAGAAGAAGAAGTTAGCACTGCGCCCCCAGTGGTGAAGGAGAGGAATAGCATGCAGCTCTGGTGCATATTAAACAGGTGAGTTTAAACTGGTTACTAAAAGATACTAAAGACATTTTATTTCTGCTGAGGAAATGTAATCTTTAGCTGCCTGCAATTAACCACAAACCACTTGGGAAGAAGTTGAATAGCGTTACCTGCCATGTTTCTTCACTTTCTGGAGTATAAGGATTAACGTTAAGGTTACAGTATACCCATACACACATAATAAGCAAACATTTTTTATAAAGATCCTTTAAATTTGTAGTATTGTGGCCAAGATATGGGACATTTTACAAGTAAACTATAAACTTGTCCTTTATTTCTGGTGGACAAAATGTGTAATGGTCACCTGTATCTAAATTACCTCAAATATATCTTTCTAGTTACTAGCTAAACATATATGCTGATACCAATATAACGCCTGTGATGATCTATTGATGGCTGTGATGCATAGAGCTTTAACTTAATTCGTCATAAACACAGAGTACAGATGATGCTTATCCTTATACTGTATGTCGTTCGTTTTGCAGGCATTTGGTCACAATTTGAATTTTGTCCTGCTGATGGTGCTAGAGAAAAAGTCAGGGGATCACCAAGTGTATTGCAATTCATCCTGAGGAGGACCTGAATGTCTGAACCTGCTATAGATCACTACCACAAAAACACACATAACCACTGCTATTGTACAAAAACACATTTATTATGACAGTATTAGTATATTATACAAATACGAGCACATCAAAGCACACATAATATAAAAATACAAAATCTTGATGTGCTTCAGTGTTCCGGGCATCATAAAACATTTGACGAACCAAAATTGATTAACACTACTGTATA
This sequence comes from Zingel zingel, assembly GCA_023566125.1. Taxonomy (NCBI): domain Eukaryota; kingdom Metazoa; phylum Chordata; class Actinopteri; order Perciformes; family Percidae; genus Zingel; species Zingel zingel. Next base: position 21,974,044 of record CM042332.1, on the reverse strand, counting down.
GTCAGTTCCATCTAGCCCTGCAGTCCTATGTTTTACTGTTAAACACAAAAAAAAACTGTCCTTCGACACTCAGACACCATGCAGCTTAAAAAGATTTTGCGAAGCAAGAAATGGCTGCTCTCTAATCCTGTAATATACACAGTTAAAGGTGTGACTGTTCACAACTCAGAATGAAAAAGAATCCAACAGGAACTCACATACAGAGAAAACGGGTACAAAAAACTGATTCCAACTGATGCATATAATGGTATAAAGAAAATGGTAAGCAATTCTTATGTCTCAGTATGTAAGGTCCTGTTAAATTCTTTGAAAATGCATCTGAAAAATATTCAGTACCAGTTGCACTTTTTTAACATTACAGGGCTATAAAACTGACCATGTCAATCCACCTAAAAGCTAAACTGTATGTACATGTAAAAATACACTGGATGTAAATAGAAAGCAGACACAAAAATGAACTTCAGTTTGCCCATTGACAGCCAATCTAATGCTAAATGCACTCATTGCATTAAATAAATTGTACAGCTGCCCTCAGATAGATAGAACATTATTGTAAGCAGTGGGAGATAAGCAACAAAAAGGTTTATTAGTTACAACATATCATGCGACTACCTGCCCATGTCAGAGCCTCACTGCTGGATTCACACAGTATGACTCTGACTCCTTGCAGAAGGACTGGGCTCCAGTGAGGTGATGTGAAGCAGCAGATCAAAGCAGGTTTAAGGGCACGTTCAGACCAAAGCCAGCGATCTGCAGGGTTTTGCGGCTGTGGAAATACGTATCACTAAAAAGGCCCATCTGTGTGACGTCCTGTTGCGTTCTTTAAAAAAGCAGCACAAGTAGACTTTATATTTTACAATTATTGTTTTCTGTCAGATCGTTTATAGATCTTGACATTTACAACCGCACTTGAAGGCAGCTTTATTTCATATAGAAAGAGAGAAAGAAAAGAGATGGAGCATTGTGCTTCATTGTTGTTGTTTTTTTTTTTTTTTTTTTACTTTCTTGTGGCAGCGATAGATACAGGGATGTAAGGGACTCTCAATTCAATTTTATTTATAGTATCAATTCATAAGAGTTATCTCAAGACACTTTACAGATAGAGTAGGTCTAGACCACACTCTTTAATTTAAAAAGACTCTCACGCTGCCTCAAAACACACTGACAAGTCTGATTGCCGGTTATATAATTGGCCACTGCAGGATGATGTGGGATTGCGTTTCTCTTAAAGTTGAATCTTTCTGAACTTTTTTTCGGCCCCCCCCTGCGGCCCCCACCACCACAGCTTAAACGCACTACCCCCAGTCAAAATGAATGGGGAGACTTTTTGCTGGACCGCCTGAGTGTGTGTGGACATAGCCTAACTCCTCTTCTCTTTGACCTAAGCCTCAGCAGAAATACATATGCCAGGTGTATGGAAATATAAAAGATTATATGAAGAAAAATACACACTATACTAAAAACATGCTTTAATGTTTTTCATAATATAAAAATAAAATAAAAAAAAAGCTTATGTAAGTAGTTGTGTATCAGCAGTGAATTTATGGTGTGACCCACTGGGTTTTCAAGGTTATTGATCACAATTTTCAATGCAAAAGAAATCCCTGAATGTTTGAGTGTAAACTGGATTAACTGAATATTTATGCTGACAATTTTCATTATGTATATTTTGAAGACTCTGTTGTGTAAAACATTCACTGCCCATCCTGAAAAATACAAGTTGTAGATCTTTGATCACAAAAAAGTAAAAAAAATTGACTTGTGTTGGTGAGTAGAGCAAATCGTCTAGTTTTTTAAAAATCACATTAGACATCTGCGGACATGGTGTAGCTGATTAATAATCATTTACTTCTCCATTTCTAGCTTAGTGGACTGTGAGCAGATATTTAAACCTCTGCTTTGTTCTTTGAGTGATCGGCGTGAGCCAAGCTCTCCTCATTCTCCTCCTCCTCCGCAGGAACCTGGAAAACATGCAGTCCATATTATTTGTCTGTAGCATAATGAAAGAGACCTAAGTAAGACATTTTTAAATAAGATGCAATCATTGGCTTATATGCTGTACCACCTGGGTGGAGTATAACAGCAGAGGATAAAACAAGCAGCACCAGAGAGTTGGAATGAACTCAGGAAGAACTCTTTTCTTTTAATAGAAGCCTGTCAGATGAAATCTTGATTGTAATAAATGATGCAGTGAACCACATCCAGCTAATATGATCCCAAAACCACTAATTTAATAACTTAAAAATATTGGGGTACTGCATCAATCACTTGTGATGCTCGACAGTCAAAAACTAGAAATAATATTTACGAGGAAATGGATTTCTTACCTCCCAGTAAATAGAGTCATCAAAGCAGTTCTGGTCTGGAGGCTGTCCCCAGAATGGCAACTTCATTATTAAACCTTGAAGAAGAAAATGAATTGTTTGATCACTCAGGCCTTTTGCTAAATCATAATAACACTGACCTTTTACCTTTTGAGTGACAAACCCTGTGCCCAGGAATGTAACCATTATGACATATGGTCTCATGTTTCATCTTCACCTACCTGTAATAGCCCCTCCAACCAAAGCAAACCCCAGGGATGAAGCCAAGGCAGCAGCTTGCATGGCAGCATTACCTCTGAAGAGGAGGAGAAAAGAAGACAGGAATGTAAGAGCTGACAATTAACTGAACCATGAAGTTACTTCAAAGCTACAATACAGTTGTGTATTATAAAATATATATTATTATACTGTATGTATATGTATACGATTTCTGTTGAGTAAAATGACCCTTACCCCTCTTTTTTTCCTAAAGCCACAGCCACAATACCAGCCAATCCGCCCAGGATGCCAGGCATGCCGTGCAGATTGTGGACTCCGCAGGTATCCTGGATGCCCAGGTTGGATGCCAGGATGGGCTACAGAGGAGAAAAAAATGTCTCTTGTTGCAACCAAAGGAGTGTCTTTCTAAAAGCTGAAATATGCATTTTGATTTTAAAAATGTGACGTTATCAAATGTTTGTTTTCTTCCGACCAATAGTCCAAAACCCAAAAATATTCAATTTACTATCATAGAAGAGTAAACCATAAAATAATGACATTTCAGAAGCTGAAACCAGGGATTCCCCCCCCCCCCCCCCCCCCCCCCCCATGTTTGCTTAGAAATGTTCTTAAACGATTAATCTCTTATTAAAATTGTTGGAGATTTTCTGGAAACTGACTAATCTGTTTACAATAGTAATAGTTTACACCAAAACCTTTTAGGAAACTCATCGTTATGCACCTTTGCTTCGACTTTCAACTCACAGTTAGGTACTTGAAGCCCAGGGTAGAGATGATGCCAGCCACTAATCCAATCAGCATTGCCCCAAATGGCCCGATGTTCATGTCAGCACATGTTCCCACAGCAACACCACCAGCCAAGGTGGCATTCTGAATATGCACCTGTAGTATATAATAACAAGTATATAACTGAATTTGTTTAAACAAATCTTGAATAAGTGTTATTGTGGATAATAAAGGAAAGTTATCTGACCATGTCCAGTTTTCCTTTGTGCTCCACAAGACTGGAGATGGCGTAGGCAGATAGCACACAGGCAGCCAGGGAGAGGTAGGTGTTGATCACTGCTGTGAGCTGAGTGAAGCCCGGGTCAGCGATGGCCGAGTTAAAACTGGGCCAGAACATCCACAGGAAGACCGTTCCTGTAGGAGATGGGGAGGAATGAAACAGTATTTCACACTGCAACTTAAAAAATGTATAGATTCAAGGATTTATATGCATTCTTGCTGAACAGGATTGATACACAGTTGAGGTCGCTATCTATTTATCACTGTACATGCTGCATGGTTATTTATGACCACTAGGTGGCAGGCATACGTTGTGTATGTGCAGGCCTGTGATAAACCAGTGAGGGAAGATTAAGCCAAATTGATGTATATTTCATTAGTTTAATGTGTAACTGGCTCTTACCAATCATAGCAAACAGATCAGAGTGATAAACAGATCCGTCGTTCTCATGTCCGTTTCGTAAACCTGGTCGGTAAAGTACTCGAGCCACTGCCAGGCCAAAGTAGGCTCCATAAGCATGGATGATCATGGATGCTCCAACATCATTCGCCTGTGAAAGAAGAGGTGATACTGTAAAATCCAGTTTACACAGTGAATGTTCCTGGTCATAACGCACCAATGAATGCCGTGTTTTGCTAATGTAGTTTATCAACACATGCCCGTGTCATTGCGTACTTACTTCAAGGACTGTGGCCACCAAATGTTCGTTGATTGAGAAGATGGTGATCTCCAGTATGGTCATGATGAGGAGCTGCACAGGGCTGGTTTTACCCAGAACGGCTCCGAAGGAGATCAGGACTGTAGCTGTGCTGAAGTCTGCGTTGATTATTCTGTACAATAGAGAAGAAAACAGAAATTATAGGATAATGAGGAGAATAGGTGGAACAGAAAAAGTCCTCAGACCAGCACAGTTTAACCTTCATTTACCGAACCTAAAGTGATCTGTTAGAGCAACTCAGCAGCCAACAGGACAGGTCAATGGTTTATTGAGCAGCTACTTAGTTGGTGATGCATATTTAACTGCTTAAATGTTAATCAAGGGGTTACTGATAAGCGACACGTGCAGAAAAAGACATTCATACTTGAAGATGCTGACTTTGATCTTGCCATCATCCAGGTGCCAGATGCCCTGCGTGAGGAGGCCCCACTGCAGGCCGAAAGCAGCCAGCAGTAAGTTGACGCCCACGCTGCTGAACCCGTATCGCTTCAGGAAGGTCATCAGGAACCCGAAGCCGATGAAGATCATGACGTGGACATCCTGAAACACTGAAGACATGAGAAAAGAGGTCAGTTCTGCTGTTGATGAAATGACAGGGCCCTCCTTTGTTGTGTGAGTCCCACTTTAGCCTTGGCTAAATGTGGACATTAAATCGAATAAGATGAAACACTTGTGATACGCTGCCTTCAATTAGAAATAAGCCATTTGCTAAGACTTTGCTTTCCACGGTGGTATTCTTTTGACTTTGTAGTTTTCAATGATTTATTGAGCAGTTACTAGACTTCACAGGAGTCATTTCCTTTCCACAGGGGCTGTATTGTCTGCTGTGACCTGTTGGTTGGAAAAGCAATTCAATAACACTATGAATGGGATTCTGGGAAATGCTCCTGATGTTCCTGTTGAGTTTGTGGCCTTGCACTGTTTGTATGAAGTGCATATGGTCTTAATTGATTAGCACACCCTTATCTAGTCTGTTTGGACCACATCTCATGTTTTAATTATCAGTGCATTTAGTTTTACTATATTATGAGGAATACACAAAAACACAAGCTCTTTAAGAGGAGATAAATCTGGGTTAAGGCCAGGTAATTTTCGGGGGATTTGTGTCAACATCCTGACAGGGGTGTGGGACTCCTGTTTCCCAAAAGTCTTTAAGCTTTATATGATATGATGAGCCCCTTGTGGAAAATACATCAAGGTGGAGGTGTGCGCAGGTTCAGAAACAATGCTTCATTTCCTCAGAGTGGAATGAGCATGAATGTAGCCACTGTTATCTGGACAGTACACACTTACTTTCGTCTTTCAAAAGGCAGGCATTTACTGCTCTGCAGTCTTAGATTCATCATCATCATCATTTCATTTGTTTAATTCCGTGAGTCTTGTAGTCACCGTGAGGTTGCCAGACAACCAGTGGAGACTAGGTGAAGTCACTGCACCCAACCAGGGAACAGTCTATTTTAATATTTGTGATTGTCCACTTCAGGCTACATTTCCATTCAACACAGAAAATAGTGCAACACTGGTCATCCACACTTATTAAAGCGTAACTCTCGCCAAAATGCAACCTAGGGTCTTTTTGTGAATGTACCCGAGTCAAACTTTTGTTTAAAAGCATATTTAGGATGGAAGCGCCACTTTTAAGATTTACCGTATTTTAGTTTTTCGGTCAAATGGCCTTTTGAATGGGAGTGCTAGGGGCACTTTTATGATAGCCTCAAAATAGCTATTTTTAAAACACTAAGAAGACTCGACACAACATGAGACTTTGCTCAACGTATCACCAGGGGCTCTACACATGAACTCGAGCATTGAGAACATTGTTTGTTTACTAAAAAGAAAGGTTTTGAGCAACTCACGTTAGCAGTTCTTCCGGTCGCCGTATATCGTGCCAATCAAAAATAGTCGAAGGAGGAGAGTAAAGATGGAAAGCTCCTACAGTTTAGTTCCATATGAATGCACGGATAATTTGTTGTTTTGTCATTAGTGAAAAACAATTGACCTTGTAGTTGAAAAAGGAGCCTCGTATAATAATGACATTTCATCCTATGGAGTCCGTTCATTCGAATTTGGAGATTGCCTCTTTGACTGGGAAAATGGCGGATAGCTTAACAACAACTGCTAACGTGAGTTGCTCAAAACCTTTCTTTTTAGTAAATTCTGTGTACACAAACAATGTTCTCAATGCTCGAGTTCATGTGTAGAGACCCTGGTCATACTTCGAGCAAAGTTTCATGTTGTGTCGAACCTTCTTAGTGTTTTAAAAATAGCTATTTTGAGGCTAGCATAAAAGTGCTCCTAGGACTCCTATTCAAAAGGCCATTTGACCGAAAAACGAAGATACGGTAAATCTTAAAAGTGACGCTTCCGTCCTAAATATGCTTTTAAATGAAAGTTTGACTCGGGTACATTCACAAAAAGACCCTAGGTTGCATTTTGGCGTTACGCTTTAATATTTACATTGTTTAACTCTGACAACGAGGATTGAAACAAAATTCTCTTATAATACTGTCAGACTTTTTATTGCTCAGATCATGGTACACAAGACAAAGGTTAGTTTGTAATATGCACACCAATAGAAAGCTATGTTCCACCCTCTGGTTGAGGTTGATTCTTTCACTTAGTATCTAGCATGACTTTGTTCTCATAACAAAAGGCTTATAAGCCATAGGTCAGGATCTGCTTATGACATCCAGGTGGGCAACAATATCTTAGTTTTGGCAATCAGGCCAAGATTCATTCAGTCAAAGGTTACATTGTACGGGATTCTGCATGATCAAACACAAGGGAAGTTAGCATGGTTACATTATGCATGATCAAACGTAATTTCCCTTAAAACATATAGAGTATATCAGGACATTTTCAAAATGCCTTTTGGTATAAAGTGAGAACGCCTACATCTACTTTTGTAAGGCAGAATCCGTCTTTTTATACATGCTCAAAAACAGTGTACTTAAACAGATATTATACTGTAGGCTGCTTTAATCAGTAACCAATCTGATAAAAATAGAGCTGCTCAAATCTACTCAGAGCGGTTGTCTAGCTGCTCCATATTGACAATATAGCTTTTAGTGGGGTTAATGAGTAGTTGAAACAGATTAATATTTCAAAATAATTTTAATCGCCCGTGACGATTGTTATTGGTTTAAAGAAATGCCAATAAACCAGAGCATGTTTTTCTCCCATCCCGGAATGCTGTGTGGAGTAGCCAGATCCTCCTCCGCTCCGCAGCGTGTGGATGGTCTGGCAAAGCGAGACTAACCTAACATTTATGTTCTCTCCTGCTTGGTAAATAATTAATTAACCAATTTAATCACTTTACAAACAGTTGGGATATCATGTGAATATCATCCTTTTGAAACGGCATTCTTCACTCAAGTGTCAAACCACCTCTGTAGAGTCTGTGATTTCACAAGAAGTTTGTGTTAATGATCTGCTTAAAATCCTGCACTGATGCCATCAGCAGTGTGTTAAGGTGAAATATTGATTTGGCTCATATCCACAGAGCTCTTTTGAACAGAAACTGGTTGCCCCTTCAACTTGTGCTTTGACCCCCTCCCATTCTCAGGTAGTTCAATGGTCATGGTTTTAGCTCATTCAGCATAATTGAAAATACTTTTTTTTTAGAGGCATTTTCAGATATGGTATAATAGCAATTTTGGGTTGTTTGCGCATGTAGGCAAACCTCTTTTAAAAAATGCTTATTGTTACTTTTACTTGGATGTTTGTATGTTCACAACTAAATCAGACTGATCAATGATCATTTTTGTATCATAATTCTCATTTTCATTTTATTGATTCTAGTGTGATTTTTGCGAGAATCTCTACCAAACAAAGATTTTTTCGTTAGTCTGTAGGATACGATTTGTAGGCTTAGACATTTCTGCAGCACCACAAAACTTAATTTAGGATGGTTTGACACATATTTTGCCTTTTAGCAAATATTGTCCCCACCTGCAATTTGGATATTGCAGTAGTCCATATTGCGATTTCGATTAAATTGCGACTAATTGTGCAGCCCTAGTCATGCCCGTGACTTTTTCCATAATTATAGACTGCAAACACAGCAAACAGGATGATGGTGATAATCTCCAAAGCCTAGGTCACGATGGGGAACTGCATCCTCATTTCCTTGCTGTAAGCAGGCATCCTGAGACCAACTCTGGTTTATCTCTTACAGTCTGACACACACTAACTGATAAACAAAAAGGCAGAAGACTTGGCCTTGGTGGTGAACACCCCCCTCCCATTCTTTTCAACCAGTTGCACTGCCAGAAAATCAGCATTTCTAGACCAGAAAACCCCACGTGCCATAGAAAATTCATTGATCATGATATTTTTTTTTTAACATAGAAGATGTCATTACCTGTATTCTTGTGCCTTTTAACAGGTGGCTTGATATTGTTATCTATCTATACAAGCATGAGAAAAAAGGCTATAATTTGTACAATTCAACAAAACACACTAATACTAATAATAAAAATAAAAAAGTGGGTTTGACTTGACCCTCATATAATGGCTCCAAAATCTTTGCAAGTAAGAAATGCAATGCAATGCAATTTATTAGAAATATGCTCAGATTTATTTTTTCTAAAAAATTCACTGCGGGCCATTTAAAAACGGGCAGCGGGCCACAGTTGGCCCGCAGGCCACAGTTTTGGCCACACCTGTGTAGGGGCTTGTAGTGAACAGTAGTTTCAGGATGGGGAGGAGGTAAAATTGGAAAGCAGCCACAGTGACTTGCACCAAGCCCAGATGTTAGGTAACGCTCAGTAATGTGGGTGAGCCAAGACAAGAGAGAGAATCCCCTCAGGACCAAATGTAGAGGAGTGATGCAACCAAAACATATGCAAACACATAAATTATTATTTCATTATTATTATTTTTTAATTCTGGAGCAATAGATTTCCTTGCATTTGATTTTAGATACAAAATGACTTTCCAAGAGTCTTTATTAGAAACATATGTAGTGTTTTGTCAAACCATACAACCAGACATTCTGTCTGTCATTTACATTATTTTAAAAGTGAATTGATTTGAGCCGGGATAGCTTTTACTTGCTCCAGTCCACATTTCTCTGCTTATTTGTCTTCTTTTGATCCTAACAGATGTCTAGCATGTGTTAGATAGCGGATCTGTCTGCACCCAACCGCAAGCCTTCACGTTATCCAATCGCATTTTAAATGGTCATGGCTTTAAATGATTCAGCATAAAGCATTTGCAGATATGTCCTTTAACATCTTATAATGGCATATTTGGATTGTTGGCACGTGTGTGAACCTCTTTTTTTAAACTGCTTATTGTTACCTTACTGTACATGGATGTTTGTATGTGCAGAGTTTGACTCTAGAAGGCTGTTTTCACATCTATCTGCTGAAGGATGGAAAGTTTCTCTGTACTCACACTGATAATGGACCTTTCAGTGATGTAAGAGACGTATTGTGTCTAGCAGTTAAACTTAACCAAACTAAATTTGCACATTCATAGATTCTGGATTTTTCAATGAGGGAAAATGAGTAGATGTGATTTTTAGAATTTTTAACAAGGCAACATTAAACTTTTTTGTGGGAAAACTGTATCAGACGCATTATTGAAAACAAAAATTATTTTCTATGTATTTAAAAATGTCTGGAGAAGATCTTAACTCAGTGTGATAAAAAGTAAAGAAAAATCCAAAATAATCATAGAAATTCTGAAGTAGACGATATTGCTAGACATGTTCTAGTCTATTTTATCTGTAGTAGAAAGTATGCTCAGCCTTAATGCTGACCATTGAGCTAATCTCTATGGGTCACACCTGCCCCACCCAATCATGAGTAGACATTCATACAGTAAAACAGCCGCTTGTAGTTGCAACTATCTTAATGCAGATAAGTTGTCATGATGCAAAGGACCCTCTCAACTGCAGGAACCGCTCTATGCTCAATAAGTACAAACAAATACACAGCATTCTTCTGCCCTATCTATCTTCTGTCTTTATTATCTGTGTGTTTGACACATTGATTTAAACATGTGATCTCCACTGTATGATACCTGACACCTTTCCCTGCAGGATCCTATTTGACTGCTCAGTTGCATGTGCATGAAGAGACTTTGTGAGAGATGAGAATGTGACCCCATGACCATTCTTATTTCTTTCAGCAGACCAGCCTCCAAATTCTTCTATTTCTGTTTGCAAGTAATTGGAAAATCACATCCTTAAAACACAAGTCACATTATTCCAATGAAGGAAAGGAGGCCTTTTTCAGGTCACTCAACACTTTTAAGTTCAAGACTAGAGAACCAAAGCTTAGAAATATGGAAGATTTGTAGACTTATTCCTTTTATAAATAGAAATAAGCTTCATTTCAGCATTTATCTAACACACACTAAATCACACTGAGTCAGCAGAACAAGAACCTTTTTTTATCTGTTAACATCAAAGCTGCAACAAAGGCCATAATCCATAATTTTTAACCGCTTCAAAAACAGTCTAGAGACCAAACATTAAGGCATCCAGTAGGAGAGCATCCCTCAGCGAGCACCCACAGGTAGACTTACTGGGGTAGAGATCCATGGGGTTCTCTTCATGGTGAGTCTCATTGGAGTGTGGCTCGTGCCCGTGACTTTTTCCATCATCATAGACCACAAACACACCAAACAGGATGATGGTGATAATCTCCAAAGCCAAGGCCACGATGGGAAACTTCATCCTCATGTTGGTGGCGTACGCAGGCATCCTGAGACCAACTCTGGTTATCTCTGACACACACACACACTGACACTCTTTTTTAGAAGTTGTGCTGTGTGAAGGGAGGGAACAAGTGGTGTCTGGTTTTAAACTGATGCAGGTTTCGTGGTGACCAATGACAGGGCAGAGAACTGGGGCTTGGGTGGTGAACACCCCCCTCATGTACTTTGCTCATGGGGATGGGTTTCCTCTCTGGACGTCACAAGGGACAACGCAAAACACAAATGTAATGACACTTGGCCAGTCAGTGGACATGAAAGAAATACTTAATGTCTGCTCCTTTCCACTCATTTTTCACTGTCAAGTTTGTTTGTTGACTTATTGACTTAACTTAAATTTTGGGACTGGTGTTTTTTTATTAGAATACAAAAAGTCTTAGACAATGTGAAAAAAAAGTCTTATGAAAAGATATTTGCTATTTATAACTATGTTGCTCAAGAAAATATACAGTAGCTGTCATACAATTACAGTTTTTTAGATTCCTTTTTTTATCTGCTCTATTAAACACTGTTCCTCTTTCTTAGTGCAAACGACTTCAGACACTGTTCCCTTGATATTAAACCCTTTTGCAGGTTTTTTATGCACTGGCTGATTCAGATACATAACTTAGGTGAAAGTAACAATACAACACTGTAAATAATACTAAATTACAAGTAAAGGTCTTGCATTTGAAATTTCATATATAGGTAAAAGTACAGCAGTAACAGCAAAATGTACTTAACCCTTGTGTTGTCTTCGTTTCAACCTTGAAAAAAATACATTTTTTCTGACATTTGTGACGCCTTTTTTCACAATTTGTTTTTGCTTTTTCCAACGTTTTAAACTTTTCTTCTACACATTTTCAGCGCTTATTTCTACGTCCAATATATTCTGATATAAAACAAAAATTTAAAACGGGCCAATGTGACCCGAAATCAACACAAGGGTTAAAGTATCAAAAGTACTTTGTTATGGTGAATGAACCCTTTATAACTAACCCATTCATGTATAATCTACGGTGGCCCTGAGAGGCCACTGCACTGCAACTTAAGAAAACGCACGCAAATAAACCACAACACGCAACAATAAGAAAACGAACGCAAATAAGAAAACGTATGAAAAATAATAAACGCACACAAATAAAGATCTTGTCCAAACACACCAGGATAAATATAACTGTCAAATAAATGTAGTGGAGTAAAACATAAATTATTTTCCCCAGAAATATGAGTTTAAATATAAAGTAGCATAGAATTGAAACACTCAAGTTGAAGTCATTTTTCACCATTGAATCCTGGCGTGGCAGATGTTGTCCCTTACTAGCTCTGTTAGTTGTCTCACGTTGCTTCAACAAATGCTGCACATTGTCATTCCACCCATGACCCCTACAGACAGTGTATGTAACTGTGATCAGGTTACTTCATAGTTCAAGTCCTTTACCATCAACTGTTAACATACACATGCCTGTGCTTCCTTTCCCACTGGAAACTTTCCAAGAGGACTCCTCTGATTAACCTATAGGTTCTGAGTGGCTCCCACAGTGAGTGTGGTGACAATCTGAGGCCTCTCGCCAAATTACCTCAGGCTAGAACTCCTTTATTTGGGTCCAAGAGCTTTATGAATGAGCAGAGTAGTTAATCACTGCCAGCAACACATTTCTGTTTGTATTGGACCTGAACACAGTGACTGTTTTCCCAGACCCTTTGGGAAATTACTTCCAAATGTTGAGCAATATCAAAAATAGCAGCACTGCTAGAACTAATCTACTTGTGCTGAGCATGTGCACTACAGAGTTTCTCTCTAATATTTGGCAGACAGTGGAGGCTTTTTTAATGGGCTGAACCACGTTTTTTTTTTCACAGACAAGTGAGCTAACCCACAAACTTGAACAACATGGGAGGATTTGTGGTTCAACTACCACAGTCATTCATTCATGACGGTCACAGATACTTCCTCACATAAGCTTTTACTTCTTTTAGCTCTTTCTTTTTTTTAGATTGGATTTTAGTCTATACATCACAAAAGAATGTGGCTGTTTGATTCCTCACATGTAACTAACTGATTATTTTTGCCTCCAGAGTAGCTCTAACCCTGAGAAATGTTTGTATAATTGTGACACTCCAATCTGCAATTATTTAACCAATTATTATGTCTGTAGTTTTGCGATCAACTTTTCTCCGCACAGCTGTAATCTGTCAGGGTTTTGACAGAGAGCATGAGAACTGTTTATACAGTCAATAACAGTCACCACTCTGAGTCTCACATTTCTTAGCGGGGTATCCCAGAGGTACCAGTGCTTTTAGGTTGTTGCTTTTGTCGACATTTCTTCTCTTACATTGAATGCGCGAATGATTTAGTGTCTTGATTAGACCAAGAGACTGATGGTGATAACATGCTATTATCTCCTAAATATCACAAGTAAACAGGAATTTCTGCAGGAATTTGGGAAAATGTACTTAGTTGCTTTCTTTCCGAGAAAAGGTGAGAAGATTGCTAAGACTTATGCATGTTAAGTATGTAGCTAGAGGCAGAAGACAATTATTCTATCTTAGCATAAAGACTGAGACAGGGTGAAACAGCAAAATGTATTAATTATAAAGGAATTTGTGGATTAGCTCATGCGTGCTTGGTAAAACAATGCAAATTCTGGTCGCACTTTATTTTATGGTACATTAATAAAACTTAATAAGCCGTACTTTGTATCAAATTAGGCACATATAAATAATGTGGTCTTTATTAGACAGAAAACTAACACAGTTATACTCGTAGACACCGTACACCTAAATTATGCTGTAATTAGAAACTTCATGTATTGCCATATTAAAAACAAAATATATTGGGGCGACCTCTAGCTCACCCTGTAGAGTGTGCGCCCCATGTAGGCTGAGTCCTTGGTAGCAGCCCGGATTCGAATCCGACCCGCGGCCCTTTGCTGCATGTCACCCCACTTTTCTCTCCCCTTTCCTTTCTTCAAGCTGTCCTGTTGATTAAAGGCCATAAAAGCCCCAAAACATTATCTTAAAAAAACAAAACATATATACTATACTATACCAAATTACACTCTAATTAGACACCGTGTATTGGGCATAGCCTTGTGACATTTTTTGCTCATTAGAAGAAAACTACCGTTAAGTAATGTCAAACCACGACGAGTCACATCTGGTTGCTACTTCCCTCAGTCCCTCATAGCCTGGATGCTCTCCAGAGTCCCGTGGGGTTTGGAGGTGGTACTTAGCCTTATAAATAGGCTAATAAAACTATTGTGACTGGCTAGCGCTAGCATATTACTGGCTTGCTAGCACGTAAGTGTTTTTTTAGCTTGCTAGTTGTTGAGGAGCTAGCCATGCAAGTAGTCTGAATAAATACCTGCTTCATTTAACTTTTGACTTGTTTCTTTTTGTTAGTGCTGTGAACACAGGAAAGTGGTTGTAATTTAGGCAGTTTTAAAGTGGGAGTTTATAACCGAGCCTGTAATGTTGTATTACGTCAAATTCTGGCTCCTTTTCAGTTTTGTAGATCTTTCTTATATAACATTTTTTTGGCAATTTCATCAAACAATCCCTATTATCGCTTCTGGAAATAAATGTGTTGGCTTGTTTTGGATCACACAATCTGAGAAAGTTTGAACATCAAAGGAACAAAACAGAGAAAAAACAGCCAAGCTAAATAGCTACAGCTCAAATTAGTTTTAATCTACAGTGACCTCCTTGTGACCCTCTAGGAACATTCCAGGAAAACCATTAAGCAATTTATCTCTACTCCCTCACAACCCCAATCACAAAGCGCAGATTTGGGGAAAATAAACAAGCCATCAGCCTAAATGTGCTCCATACTTTGTCAATCGATGACTTTGGGATCAAAGAGTGATGGATGGATGATGGAAGCCTACTTTACTTCTCTTTTGTTTTTAGCGTCAGGACATACCTGGACAGGCTTTAGTCTGCCAAATGTAAAGGTCAGTGCTAATAATTGCTTTTTAATGAAACATCCAGAAAAACCTTTACTTTTGTCTGAGCCGTAGAGCAGATACTGTAGATTTATTTGACATTTATGATGAACACGTTTATTTTATTTATTGAAATGTACAATGGATAGAAATTTTGAATGCAACTCATTTAAATGTATCAAATAACATTTTTCTCAGTACATTCACTCAGTGTTTTGCCTCTTGTCTCATGAAGGGGACACCACCTCGCAGCTGGTATTTTCGTGTATGCCTATTCCTCTGTGAGGTTGTATTTGTTCAGCTCTTTCTCATGCAAAGGTCAACTCCACATGCATCATTATTGGGTGCCCCAACCCTTTAAGTATTCACTTCTTATCACTTGTAATAATGACCAGTATGTCCTCACGAAGAGTCCTCCTTTTACACTACATGATACAGGCCTCTGCATTTCTGTGAAGCCATACGTACATGCCTCTTGTGGGATACTCAGGGGATCAACACCACATTCCTCAGTTTGAAGGATTCTTCTATATAGAGATACAGCATGTATGTGGCTGATTGGAAACAGAGGCCAGTTGGTGTGACGGACAAAACCCAGGTCTATAACCAAAACTGTAAAGCAATCAGTCTTGGGTTGATAACATCACATATAGCTTTCTACATACTGTAAATGTGCGTGAGCTCTAGAGAGATTTTCTAGTGCAATATCTTCAGAAATCCCGACTGATTTATGAAGCCTGATAAATAAATGCAGCAGAGTTTTTCGAGTGAATGTCGACCTCGCCTCAAAGTGAGGTTGTGAAGATACTTTGAAGTCTTCTCTGAAGCCATCCACTGGGAAATTTTGTTGTATGGTTTCTGTTGCAGAGCAGCGCTGCAGGTTTGTCCTGCCTGTGGAGCTCAGAATGCCAAGCTGGAATGTAAAGATACTGCATGTTTGAATAAGATACCATGTATATGTAGATGTAAACAGTGTCTATGGAGCAGGGGCTGTAAGTTTGCAGGCAAATTATTGAGAGAACAACTAACTAAAATGTCCACTGAAGATCAATAATTTAATTTCTAAAGTTTTTAATGAGAGCATTTTGCTGATATAACTCCTTGGATCATATTGGCAATCAAACCACAATGTGAATCCCTACTCATAGGTTGTGAAAATGCACCAATGTGTGTTACATCATTATATGATCAACAAATCAATCCTCAAACCGCTTTCGAAGAACCAAATTAGCTGGATGTTTTGGACAGAGTGAAATAATATCTGCATGTCACCACATAGGTCAGGGCCAGCTTGGATCATAGAGCTGATTGATAAAGGTTCAGTATTTTGCTCAAGGACACGTTGACAGGTGTAGTTACAAACAGCAGCTGTCCCCACTATTAGTGAGTACAAGTCTCTCTAGTGTCTGATAGATATATACAGCCACTCTAGTCTCAAGTATTTCACCTGAAAAAACAAGCAAGGAACCTCTTGGAGAATGAACACATATGTTGGGATTAGACATGGATGGGATTGTATTCCTATGTGCGGTACATATTTTACGTTTCCGGGTGCTGAATTCTTGTCTTCTTCGAGCCAGCAGGTCTTTTTTGAATGGTGTTGAAACTCCTTTGGAAACAAATGTAAAGAGTTGAATGATCCCAATACACTTGTGCTGCTTATTTTCTGTGAAAAGGTTTGAGATGTTTGCTTTGAGACCAAGTAATCTTGTCCCTGCTTTACACATGCCATTATCTCTATGTGCAACTGCAGCCTTTTAAGCTTGGTGTAATGTGACAGCAGGAGCAGGGGTCAGTGTGGTTACATTAGTCAAAGAAGTATTCCACTTCAGATGCTCAGTGGGTGACTGCTGTTGAAGCTGAATATGAAGCATATTGGTTCTTATTTCAGACCAGGCCTGAATAAACCAAACCAGACTAAGAGTGTGCTGTAGAGAAGGCATTTTATAGGTGTCCCTAACTTAAATTGAATTCTGGTTTGCATGATAGTGCGTAGACACTCCTCCTCTCTCACCACAGTCCCCCCTGAACATACCCCACCCCTCGTTTCCTGTGGCTGGGGCTGAGGGGAACAGTTGCACACCCTGATAAGCCCGCTCGGAGGGAAGCCTATGCAGGCGGGTAATCAGCATGTTAGATGCTAGCAATCAAGAACAATCACAAACTCTCATCATGTTTATGTTGCGGTGGCCCTTTTATGCTATTTAAGTGAAGGGCAATTGTATAGCATCCAGTGGTGTTTCATGTCACACGGTTAAGAGGACAAACATCTGGTAGAATTTGTCAATTTCAGGTGAGATGGAAAGAAATTAGAGGCCAAATAGACACCTTAGATCCTTGAATAAATTGTCACGGTTTCGATAATAGAAATACCTTTCTGTCAGTCAAACGTTGCATCGTTATAACATGCACATTCCCTCTTACACCAGCAACCTATGTTCTAAAAAGGCTTTGCACACAACTGCAGATGCTGATAGGCAGCACTGTTTGAAGAAGGCCAAGAGCACTAAATGGTTAACAGGTGTGTTGAGGATTTAGTGCCATGCCTATTGAGTTACAGTGGGATGTTCAACAGGCATCAGTCAATACAGAGTGCAGACAGAGGAGCGTGAGTACAGTATGAACGCTGTGGGACCAAAACCACATGTGCAAAATGTGATACAGAGAAATTGCAGTTATGTATTTTTCCGTGACAGCAGGAAGATGTACAGTCACTGACCCTCTGAAGCCTGTTCGTGCTTTTTAAAGAAGTGTGGTTGGGACTGGATGGTGTCTAGTTTAAATCCTGGAAGGTTAAAATATTAGTAAATAAGTCCAACCTTCTGCCGTATGGCATCACATTATGAGCATTTATGAAAGATTGCAAGATAATAGATTCACTGTATGGTAGTTAGAATTACGTAATGGCTCCATGAAGACCTATTATGTTTACAGATCCAGTACTATATGGCCTGTTTGCAGGAGGAAGGGATTAGTTTGGTTACTTTGTAGTGTCATGGGACTCGCAAACCGAGATAAATCTTTGCTTTACTTTTTTGTTTCCTCAATTACAAAGATAACACAAGCAAGTTATGGTCCCAGGCCACCGCAAGTACGAAATTTATGATAACACTGTATTAAATTTTAATTCTAACATGTCTTCTGGTAGAGAGAGAAATAATTTTTTTTACAGTGGTGACGTGTGACAAGCAAAGCCATATAAATGTCAATCTAGTTGTATGTCTTTATCCTTACAATTTAAAATCCACCCAGCCTGAAAGGAATTGTCATATTATTGTTGGATGAAAAGTCTTTGGTTGGCAACCAGCTTCCTCAGTAGTACATCCTGATGTCATGCTGCCTTTTAAACACTTTTCCTGCAGTGATGTTGTAATTGCTTTATTTAGCGCAGGCCTCTTTAAATTAAGCCTAATTGAGGGCCTTCACCACACCCTTTCCTCATGTGGCTCCATGCGGCAATCAACCTGCCACGTTATCATCACATCTTAATAAAAACTAAAATGATTGGACCACAACCCAGGACTTCCCATAGAAATAGGAAAACGAAGGAGGAGGGTTAAAAAAGCAACCCAAAAAAACATCCCGACTTAAACAACATGGGGAGTGGGCTTTCAATGCACAGGATATAGAGAGATTGCTGGTTTGAGGCATTTCGGTGAAGTAGAAAAGAAAAACTGACTTGTCACGCAAACGACAGAGCAGACCACACAGCTGGGAGGAGCTTTGTGTATGTTATATAATTAATAACCACAGTATTTAAAACATTTACACACTGAAAACATGGTTGGCATCCAGTAGAAACAGAGCAGCCATGCAAGTTTCAGCTGTGTAATGAAATCCCTCTTGGAAATATTGATTTAGAGCAAATAACTGATTATATCAAAGAATTTCCAGCAGCCACACGGATGTTGAATATTCCATTTGTATAATCATCCGGTTGTTTAAATGTTTCCCCACATGTTAGTTATTATAGGAGGAATGTTGATTACATAAGGGCTATAGATATACAGTATAGGGTCCATTTACTGTACATGGGGGACCATATGTTTGTTCTCTCCTCTTTAAGCTTTTCTCATGACAGTTTAACACCTCAAGCCAAACCAGTGATAGAAACACCATAAATTTGGAAGGACATGGTTCAACTTCAAATGTAAAGAACCGTGTTTAGGTTATACAAACAGCTGTGATAATTGATAATAATATAATATAATTTGCAATTTTGGTATGCGTTTGTATTTGTGTTTGTGCATGCAATGTTAGTTTAAGTTCACTGTTCCCAGTGAAGCACATTAAAACTATATTATACTAACATATTGATAACATAACATATGATGTAAAGATGTTTTTTATTTCATTTTATTGTTGTTGGATCTCACACTTTTCTATATGGCTTTTATTTCTACAGTATTTATAAATGTTCTATTTTCCGCACCATGTTTTGTAGTAATACTTATTCTTGTGGAGCTAAAATGACATTGAGATCTACTTGCTGCTATGTACCAAAAATATATAGTAATAAAAAAAACACAAAAAAAAACAAATCATCAAAAAACTCATCTGCAAACTTAGTTTTGCAGGATGTGATGGCTGGGTTTATTATGAGTACAGACAGAATTCGAGACAAATTTTACATACAACAGTATTAGAAAGACATATTTTTCGTTCTACTTAAGTTAAAAAGAAAAATATGCGTTAACACCGGAGCTTTATGAAAAGGAAAAAGTAAGTAAGTTACTAGTAAGTAAACAAAGAAAGCAAGTCAGTGAACCTTGAGTCACCAGTTTCCCCTAATGTTTATTGTAGAAAGAAATAATTTCAAAAACATTGTTAATGAAGGTAATCTGAGATTTGCAGTTTTATACAGGATTGACGTTCTTGTCTGGGGATAGGGTTGAAATATTTAAATCAAAACTGTCTGCAGGGCTATAAACTGCAAGAGGCAATTTACATGTTTTGTTTCCTTCATTTTTAGTAATTTGGGTTGGTTCACCCAAATTTTTATTTTTACTTTTTATTTACATACATCCATCTATAGAGAACAATGAGAATACATTGTATGTCTGCAGTAGAATACGTCAAACAGCTGTAGTTGGTCATGAGAACCATAGATTAGTAGATTATTATGACACTTCATTTAATTATAAGTGGTTTACCAAACTCAGTGCTCCCTGTTGTTTATGAATGTAAAGCATTCACAGACCTTCGATTGTGCAACTATAAACGTAATTACTCTCTAGCTCAGTGAGTTATATTCCGTATGGAAGTTTGACCTGTCACAATGAAAATATATATGATCTCCCTCAACTAGATGCAGATGTGTACCCATGTAGAGTATAATAAAAACCTCTAAGGAATCCATAGGAATAAATGCATTTTCTCATTTGGATATGTTAGCAACTTTAAAACAAATGCTCAGTTGAAAAATACAGAATAAGCTAACTGACAGAACTTAAGCATGCCAACACCTCTTTAGAATGAGGAATTAAAGAGGTAAATATTGTTGACCAATATCTTACCTATGCTGTTTCTACACAGATTTCTACATGTATACAAATATAAAGAACATTTTTATCCACATTTACAAAAGATTGGTAGTTAGGTTTAATATAATAATAATTTGGCTTACTAAAAATGTTATTTTTGAAGGTTATATGACAGCTCGTGATGCTACAGTGACTTCCTGTTTACATAGTTGAGCTTTTAATTGAACAGATCAGATTTACACAGTACTAAAGTCTTTACTATCTAGGACATTCCTTAAGTTTTACTGGTGCAATAGTTTTATAGTGAATCAAGAGTTTCAAACCAACTAGTACAGTGTCTAAGAACTTTACACACAAACTAATGCCTAATTTTCATCACATGGTTCAGCTCGACTCAACACAACTCACGTTTGGTATCTGGTGCTTCTCTGTATTTCGTTTTTCACTTTTAACTCCACCTACTAGTATCAGCTCAGCTAGCTTGGAATCTCGACCGAGGTGGTACTAAAAATAGTACTAGGCACTATCCACAACTTTAGCAGATGGTTAACCAAAAAAGAGCAAAACGAGTTGAGTACAGGTAGAGCTGCAGCGTACTATGCAGTGAAAATGGGGGGCATTTATGAATCAACAAAAAGCTGATGCAACCCAGTCCTGAACTTTGTCCTTTCAAACTTCTCCCATGTCACATAACTGCTGTACCAGGAGTGCATTGGTTGCCACTTAAATAATGAACCGTGAGCTATTGACCCTTGCATGACCAAGCCATTCCTGAGTGAAGCTTATGGATTGTGTCGATGCATCTGTCTGACACGCTTAATGAAAAACAGATTTAACAGCATGAGAAAAATGAATGTTCTCCCCATTTTTAGTGAAAATGTCAGGCCCGGCAAACGTCTGTGTCAGATTACTGTGGCAGCAGTGATAAGCAGATGTAAAGACCCATGGGGTGTATTTATTATTCAGGCAAAGAGTGGAAAAAAATTGCCAGAAGACTGCAGAGAAAATAACATGCTCACATGCAATATTTGTTAGGGCGTTGGGCCTCCTCCGGTAATAATGCACTAGGACAGATATACAGTTATTGCATTTTTCCCAGACATCAATTCTCAAATATTTCCGTACAGAAATAATGAATAAAACAGTTAATAAGGAAGTTTGCATAAGGCACAGGAGCCAATCTTTTAAAAAAAACTATGGCTGTTATAAAATTTTCTTAATCACGATTAATCGTTGAATTTCTATAGTTAATCGCGATTAATCGCATGTTTTATCACATGATTAAAATTCTTTTATTTTGTATTTCAGAACTGTTTTTAAGTACATATTAACAGTGGAAAGCACTTTTTACCAGTGTATCTTGATTGGGAATCAAATGAATGCAAAGAAAATGACTTTACGAACTTGATTTTAAGATTTGTATTTGTTTATTATATATTTAATCTAGTCACACATTTTAATCTAGAGTTAATATTAGAGTTGGGTATTGTTTGGTTTGGATACCGGTGCTAAAGCGGTACTTTTAAAACGGTACCGGTGCCTTAACGGTGCCTGAACCAATACGTTTTAAGAAAGTAAAAAAAAAGAAGGGTACTAAACAGTTGGCGACATTAAAGAATGGCTTGTTTATTGCTATGGCCATATCATCAAAATTAAATGTTTATTAATAATGTAATCACTATAATAATAACTTATTTCACTAGTAAATAGCTGTTGAATGATAAAAACATCCACCAGATGGGAAAAGGGCATTTAACAACAACTTTGAATGCACCACAAGACTGTAAATTACCAGTTTCATTGAACGCACCGTCTGTGTTTTTCCGACAACAGCAGCTGCAGATTGTTACATCCCGGTATCGGAATCCTCTACAGTGAAATACAGACAAACTTTACACTGTTTAGCGTTAGCTGTCAGCATTGTAACCGTGTTTAATCCAGCTACTAGCTAGCGGTAGGCTAACGTTAGCTGCTGTCAAGTATAATTTTAACTAGTGTCACATGCAGCAATGTTTCTGTTGCCTGTAACATCTGTTTCAGAGCATCAGAGAGAAGCGCAGACATATCAGTGGCACCAGAATGAGGCACCGAAATCCGCTTTGCTATTCCTGCAGCAGCAGGATGTGTTACGAGGAAGTACGGCAAAATAGTAGCCTGTTAGGCACGACGCAAAGCCGAGCGAAGTGAAAATAAATTAATAAATGGCAGCATGCGATTAATATGATTTAAAAAAAAAAAAAACGCTTCATGCAACAGAAATGCTTGTTAATAACCTAGCTCTGGGGAGTTTACTGTTTCTTTTCCCGCCCAGAATATTCCCTTGGATTAGGGTGGCACCACGATCTTGGTTGGAGCTGTCACTGTGGTCCAACGCTCTGCAATGCCCTGCAGTGTCCGGCGATGCTCTGCAGTGTCCGGCTGCGTCCGGCTGCATCCTGCCAAGTGTCTGCGTCTTGCTACGCCCACCCGTGCCGTGCTGTGCCATGCTACATCCTGTAACGCCCTTCAGTGCCCTGTTATGACATGAACTACTACGACTACCAATTGTAGTCACTGTTCCATTATCTTTGTGACTATTATTGCCACTGTTCAGCACATCCCCAACCGGCACCGTCAGACACCGCCTACCAAGAGCCTGGTTCTGTCCGAGGTTTCTTCCTAAAAGGGAGTTTTTCCTCGCCACTGTAACATTAGCCACTGCTAATGCTTGCTCTTGGGGGGAATTACTGGAATTGTTGGGTCTTTGTAAATTATAGAGTGTGGTCTAGACCTACTCTATCTGTAAAGTATCTCGAGATAACTCTTGTTATGATTTGATACTATAAATAAAAATTGAATTGAATTGAATTGAATTATGCCTGGACCTTAATCGCATCGCAATTAACGCGTTAATACTGACAGCCCTAAAAAAAAACAGAAGGTGTCTCTGAGAATATGTAAGAACACATTGAGTTTCTGAGCAGAAATGTGATTCTATGCGCGGCACAAGATGTGGTTGCCTTGAAGTAGGGCTGGGCAATATATCAATATTATATCAATATCGTGATATGAGGCTAGATATCGTCTTAGATTTTGGATATCGTAATATTGTGATATGTCGTAAGTGTTGTCTTTTACTGGTTTTAAAGGCTGCATTACAGTAAAGTGATGTACTTTTCTGAACTTAGCAGACTGTTCTAGCTGTTCTATTATTTGCCTTTTCCCCACTTAGACATTATATCCACATTACTGATGATTATGTATCTAAAATCTAAGTGGGAAGATATTTTGTTAAAGCACCAATTGTCAACCCTAGAATATCGCCGCAATATCAATATTGAGGTATTTGGTCAAGAATATCATGATATCTGATTTTCTCCCTGTCTTCCAGCCCTACCTTGAAGTTGAAGAATGACATCCTGTATGGATATAACAATATATCATGGCACAATATATTGTTGAAGTCTGCATTCTCTGTTGGCATGGTAATGATGATATTGCCCAAATAACATTATTAATAAAATTAAAAAAGGGAGCAGTTGAACAAACAATAAAAGAGAAAATATTGCTTTTATTCTTACATAAATAACATTAATTTAAAATGGGTTCTTATTAAGGGCTTAAATTATTGCTAATTAGAATTTCCATGAATGAAGCCATTAGTTTTAACTTATAGACCGTTTATAAAGGTAGCATATTAGAAAGTGGCAAAAAAAACACACAATTTTATTCATTTTTGTTTTCCTTCCAACTTAATCAAAAATATCATGTGTATCAATCCATGAGCCCTGAATTGTGCATTAACCCTACTGTAAAAAACCCTTGACTGTATCATTAAACCTCTGTCGTCCCAAACAAAAATAGATTAGAAGCTACGAATTAGAAGAAACGGCAAACTAACTAACTTCTTGAGTTCTTAAGTTAATTGATTTTTATTTCTTTCACAGTTGTAGTTGTGTGTGAATGAATCTTTTGCACTACATTGTGTTTGGGATACAACCACACCCACTTTAACCATTTCCTCCACTGCTGCCTTGGGACCCCTCTCCAAATGTTTGTGTAATGTGCATTTGTTGGAGGGATATTGAATGAGAATAGCTATCAAACAGGCAGCGGCTTGGAGAAAGAACAACACCCGTCTGCTGATGGCTGACGTGAACCAGGTTTGTTTTATTTAGCTGGGTGTGCTGGGAGAGCTCAGTCTTTGGCCACTGGTTGAACTCTCAGCCATCACGGTAGCTCATGAAACAATAACCACTAAGAGGCACTAGGATGCACAGGGCACACAAAAGCCCCATACTGTGCACCCAGTCCATATGTTATTAGATTCTCAGGACAATATAGGGAAGTATGTGGTTACTATAGAACCAGCTACCACATACAGATTAGAAATAAAGTGTTTGCCATGGATACAATCATCCTTCCTTCAGGCCTTTATCATTGAAAGTGATCTGTCAGTGCTTTGGCATGTGACAGAGTAGATCTGTTTTCAGTGGGCTTTGGTTTGACGGAGGGGCTGCAATGTTCCTGTATTTGTGATGAAAGCTTAAGAGGCGAGCTGACGAGCCTTTTAGCAAGTTTTGTTGTGCTGCATCTTAAAGAACTCAGTGAAAGGAAGGAAGCTGATCTCTATTCATTAGAGGGAGGTCTGAATGTTTGTGTAGTCTCAGTGGGCAGGAGCCCACTTCTCACAGGTGACACTTCAAAACAGTGTGGAGTATGAGACCTATAGCCTTGATCCAGGACCGTTGTTTCAGTCACGCAGGCATTAGGATGGGAGTGTTGACAAAACAAACTTACCTGGCAATCTTTTTCGTGACTCATAAGCAAAAATATCAATGTTAGGTGGGTGTAAAGTAACTAAAACCTGATCCATTACAATCATCACAAACCATGTAAAATCAAAGAAGGCTGATTGTGCACTGTGCTGGTATGGGTTGCTGGAATATACATTTTAATCCAACCCTATCACCAGTCAAGGACATCAACATTGGACAATTCAGCAAAACTTAAAAAAAAGAAAAGAAACTGGTAGTAAAATCAGGCCAATGAACAGGACAGGAAAAGTCAAATACAAGTGTTTTATAGCCACACAACCCTTTGAGACCATATCAAAGGGTAAAGAAATGCTTATATTTTATATTACATTACAAAATGTTACCGTTTTTTTTATTTTTACGAATGAAGGTTTGGTGTAGATAAGAGTCTGAGTAAGTTCGCTATATTTTAATGCAAACTGCTATTATATTATACACATTAACCAAAATGCACATTTTTTGTGAGAGTAACAAGACTTATTTAACCTTTGTGTAAAATATGCTTTATTGTAGTCAACATCTGTGCCTGATGTGTTTACACCAGGTAAGATATCTGAATAAACAACAATCACAAGTGATTCAGAAACTGATTGGTCCTGGTACAGGGCAAAATCCTGTTTAAAACAAACTTGACTATTGTTTTCATAAGCTAGCTGACCAAGTGTAATGGAGTGTTTAATCTTGGTTTTGAAGTCAGTTGAACATAGTAAATCGAATACAGTTTGCACTGAGCGCTGAGATCTTTGGTCAGATTTCAATGGAGTGAGCTCTTTTTTTCAGCATCCTGTTTCTAAGCCAAAGTGACTGTGATGTGGTGAGATAACAGCTCAGACTAAATGAGCTGTCTACAGCCTGGACAGGCTGATGTAACTGATCTACTAGTGTCTTCCTGCCTATAAAAATTTACTTTTTGTATTTCTGCCAACTTATTTACTTCTCTCTGTTCTTGTCTATCTTTTACTCTTTTCTTATTTTCTTTCTTTCTTAATACTATTTAGTTGAAAGAAATAGCAAGGGAAATGTATCCTCTGCACTTGATTACTTTCTCTCTCACTAGACATGCAGGGAGCTGTCTGGCGGAGCTGTAGTAAACTGTGTTGACATATCAGATTTTAACTCAGCCTTAGACGTATCTGCAAAGCTGGCCAATCTTTGCTGCAGAAACTTCAACTTGCAAGATTCACCAAGTCACATTGATAATTTATATAAAATCTACAACAATGCAGATAATGTGAAAAGTCATTATTTTAGCCATATTACACAGTCTACTTTTAAGTACGACAAACTGACGCCAAAGTCATAAACATTCTCTGGCCTTGGGGCCAACTGTTCAGGCTCCCTACTGGAGTTGATAAGCCCCACAGGATGACACTGCTGGGCTTATCGAGCTCGGCCAAGCCAGAAGATCTCTGCTATCGCTGCTATCGCTGAGAGTAGCAGAGGAAAAACTCATCCCGTTATCGCCTCTGCTGGGAGAATAACACCCCTCCCCCTGTCCGCTCCCTTCAGGTAGTGCTCTCATCTGTCTTCTTAGTAAACCTCATGGGGATTGCACTAGTAACAGATCAGAAACATGTGCTCACTTTTGTATGACTTTTTTTATGCTGTGGTATGAAGAGTGAGCCTCTCTTGGCATGCAGACAAGACTACAGAAATTCAGCCCAAGTGTTTATTTTAAATGAAAGAAGTTTGTTATCACATGAAGTGGCACTAGTTTAAACACAATAGCAGTGTGTGTGTGTGTGTGTGTGTGTGTGTGTGTGTGTGTGTGTGTGTGTGTGTGAGACAATGTGGTGATAGTAAATCTAATGTTGTAGTTAGAGTGGATTATTTAATTAACCAAAATGAAAACAACCTCTTCTGTAAGTGCAGAGTGGAAACCCAGAAACAACTCATAACAAAAAAAAACCTCCAGTCTGGATAAATTCCAACAAGCCGAGCCTGTAGATCCATCTGTGCTTCTCAGTTGTAGACTGTGTGCATTATACAAACACAGCCTTATTTGAACCAGGAGCCTGCTGTGTAGCCAGAACGTGTGTGGCTGACCCCTGAGGAGAGGCACACTGTGCTAGCCTCAGATGTGGGTAAGTAGTTGTATCTTTTTAGGGGTCCAAGCCCGAGTCTGCAAGAACCGGCGGTACCAAGAGCTACGCCGTTCGCACAGCAGGGCTATGGAACCATATTGTTTTTCTAAGGATTATTATTCTTCTCTGCCTAAAACGCCAACTACAGCCTAAACCGTACATGGTGGGGGAGTTGCCATTTTCAGGACTGGTCCGAAACTCCGCAAGGACCTCAGGGGCAACAATCGACCCACTTCCACCACTAGGTGGCGCTATAGCAGAAAAAACGCGTTTGGCCCTATAACTCCCACACCGTACACCTGACGTTCAAAAACCACACATCCACGCGTTCCCTGGATCCAACTGAATCGCGTGATATAGGCCACGCACATTTCCGCCTAGACTTTTATGCGTGAAAAATTGCGATTTATCAAAATCCTACTTTTTCAATCTCCTCCTAGACCGTGCAACCGATTGGCACGAAATTTTGCAGGTAGCATTTCCAGATGGGCCTGACAAAAAGTTAATAAAAATAATTTTGATTGCACATATTACGCACAAACTAATTTTTGTAGCTAACTATGAAAACACCAACTTTGCCATATCTCAGCCAACATAAATGCTATCAACGCCAAACTTGAGATTCTTGTTTGCCGTGACCCTCTGGAGGTCACTCACACGTTTTACGAAAATTGGTTACTAGAGGGCGCTACAAGTACAAAAAGTTTATATCTCATGAACCGCTCATCTGATTTTTAAAAATGTAAGTAGTAAATTTACAGGGTAGATAGACAATGGGTCATGGACCACAACTATCACAAATTACACATGTGGACCACTAGGTGGCGCTATAGTTTTTTTGCCTTTAACTCCCACATTACACATTGCACATTAGAAATCCTTACATCCATGTCTTCCTTGAATCTTGCTGAATCACATGATATAGGCCACGCCCATTTCCGCTCAAAAGTTTTTTCGCATTATCGCGCAATGCGCAAAACCAACTTTTTCGAACTCGTCCTAGGCCGTGTGACTACGATGCTCTGTACCAAATTTGGTGAAGATCGGCCTTAAGGGGCGCTATAAGCAACGTGTAAAATGGGAAATTTGCAATTGCAATATCTCTGCGGCCGAAATGGGTTTCCTCAGGAGGGTGGCTGGCGTCTCCCTTAGAGATGGGTGAGAAGCTCAGTCATCCGTGAGGAGCTCGGAGTAGAGCCGCTGCTCCTTCGCGTCGAAAGGAGCCAGTTGAGGTGGTTCGGGCATCTGGTAAGGATGCCCCCTGGGCGCCTCCCTAGAGAGGTGTTCCAGGCACGTTCAGCTGGGAGGAGGCCTCGGGGAAGACCCAGGACTAGGTGGAGGGATTATATCTCCAACCTGGCCTGGGAACGCCTCGGGATCCCCCAGTCGGAGCTGGTTAATATGGCTCGGGAAAGGGAAGTTTGGGGTCCCCTGCTGGAGCTGCTACCCCCGCCACCTGATACCGGATAAGCGGACGAAGATGGATGGATGGATGGATGGACAGTAAATGCAATCAACACGAAACTTGTGGTGCTCGTTCGGCATGCCGCTCTAAGGCTCGGTACCAAATTTGGCGAAGATCGGCCTTTAGGGGGCGCTATAATCAACGTAGATGAGTTTTGGCCCTTTTACTCAATCTATGTTAATGGAATATTTGCAATGGAAATATACCACAGACCTTGCAGCTCACACTTCTCAATATTTACTGATGTTTGCCTACTACTGTTAGGTTTGGGTTTTTGCTTTTGCATGCTCCCCTGGTTTTTTACAATAAACAAACTTCTTAACCCACCTGACAAAGTTTCTACAACCTTCACAGTGGACAAATGCAACTCTTTTCTCTCACTTTTTCAATCCAAAATCAACACCATTCATAGGCGCCGATACCGTGCAATTAAGCATTGCAGTTGGTGCTAAGTGGAGCATCTGTCATTCAATCAGGAGAGACTTTGTTGCAGATATGCAAACATTTATTAGTAAGATATAACAAAGTAAGTACAAACAAATTTGGAGATTAGACTCCAATGTAAAAGGGGTGTATACAGTATATAATTCTAAGGCTTAGGAAAACCAAACATATCCCCCAATGGAATCTAGACACTGGTGGTAGTGAGAAAAATCCGTAGATGTAAACACAAGCCGTCAGCCAGGAGAAGACCGAGAACACCGTCTCGAAAATGCCTGGAGGTAGAAGGGGAGGAGGCGGGTCGCACTCTCGTCTGAAAATACAACTGACAGAAGCAGGAGAGAGAACGGATTTAAAACATGGTAGTCATGCTGTGATTGGCTTGAACATACGTGCCCGATTCTGATTGGTATACAGAACCGTAACACCCACCTACCAGCTGATCAGTTACCTGTACCTGGTACCTGCCAACAGGTACTTTTTTTAGTATCACCTCCATCGAGGTTCCAA
Organism: Zingel zingel; assembly: GCA_023566125.1. Classification (NCBI taxonomy): domain Eukaryota; kingdom Metazoa; phylum Chordata; class Actinopteri; order Perciformes; family Percidae; genus Zingel; species Zingel zingel. Next base: position 21,944,346 of record CM042332.1, on the reverse strand, counting down.
GCGAGCTAAGCCGATACCAAAAGGAGGACGGGGCACCGTGGCCGAGTCGAGCCGAGCCGAGCTGAGTCGAGCAGGTACCATGTAGTGGAAAAACGGCATAACTTTCTGTCATATTTGCTGAAACTGACCCTATGTACGAGTAGAACTACATGAAGCAGGTAATAAAAAATAAAAATCCGGCTCCTCTAGCACCACCTACAACCTGTAGTGCGATGTGCAACACTCTGTCAATCACTACTCATGCACACACATTCATTCTCCCTTGTGGGGGGAGGGGTTTAGGAGACCGTTTTGGGCTTTACCTGAAAGGGGGAAGGGACAGAGAAGTTGTCGATGTTCAAATTCTTTGGTTAAGTCCTGGATCTTCACAATCCTACCTACAGCACCTTTAAAATCTACTCTGGATGTCCAAGGCCTAATGTTTCGCTTCCCAGCAACAATTCATTATATAAATAGTAACTCCATATTTAAATACGTTTTACATTTTCCAAAGGTTTTGTAAATATGTCATAATTTTAAAGACCATGAAGCATCAACTAATTTCATTGCCGTTCAATACTAACCCCCCTCCCCCCACCCATTGTTCCTGCCTTTTTTCCAAAACACAACAACACAACACAACAAAATACAGTTTAGATTGAAATTGCTTAAAGCTTGGACATTAAAGATTTAGGAAAAAAGGATGACACATTATTAGTAGTCTCGACACAGCAAGCAGGTAAGGTCGAAAACTGTTTCTTGGCTCAGCTTTAAGAAGTCCATATGGAATTAATGTTTCCTCCCCATTCCTGCCAAATCCACCCTGTCAAATGCGTTCTTCCTCTATGTGAGTTTACATCTTACATACAGTCAAAGGGCACCTGCCCCTGCAGGCGGTGTTTGTCCAGAGAGGCGTTGAGCCAAAGTAAATTTCCATTCTAATCTCTGGTTTAATACTTTAGGCTATTTGACCTGTTCAGTAATCAGCAGAGGGACACAAGCTTCAATGCTAAGTATCTTTGTCTGGGTTGTCTGTAATTGGGTCCATTGCCTTTTGCCCCGCTCACGCTTGTAAATAGTGTTTATTATCTTGATTTATTCTCCTCAAGGCGAAATTTGTTTTGAAGTCTGTGGAAACACAGAACATGTACAATGTTTAACATAGTAAAACAATAAAATACATGAAAAATTGAATAGAAATATGAAAAAGACATGCTAATGTAAACACACATACACTTTTGAATCTTAATCCTATAGACAAATATCCCCAGGAAACTACACAATTCTACTGCTGCTGTTGCACAACTTACACTTAACACTTGCAGTATTCTAAACTTTAATTCATATTTATATATTCTCATTTATATTTTTACTACTCTATTTTTATAACACAGCATATTGCACTACATGTTTGTAGCTTGTTTTGTATCTTGTTATATCCACAATAGCTGTGTGTATATTGTATGCAGCGGGCTTAGATAGGCCTATATATTTGACAATGATGATGATATGTACATGTTAAAAAACATATTTAAACTATATTATACATTGTTATTTTTATTGTTGCATTTATTATAGGACTACTTGGCATTATTTTAAAGGTTGTATTTGTAAAGCTGCTGGCAATATTATGATTGTTACTATATTGTTAATGAATACATATTATGTCTGTACAGTGTGTTGTTCTGCTCCCCTCCTGCGATGAACACTTGTAGGTACAACATCCACTGAGCATGCGCAGAACCGTAGTGAGCCTGTATCTGTTCCTAGACATCATCACAGGTTGAGCTGAACATCCTCTTCCACAAGGAGGGATCTTCATCATTTATTTGTGCCATTTTTCTGTCTCCGCTGCCGCTGCTTCTGCGGTGTAAAAACAAACAGCACGGAGGGTGTAGAAGCCATAAGATGAAGAAACGGTATGTGGACGCGAGCAGACTACGGAAAATGAAAAAACTGAAAATAACGGAGAAGCTGTCTGAAAGGTAGCTAGCGCTGCGAGCCGCGTCGCCCTGACGGAGGCTGCTTTTGTTATGGTGCCTCGTCTTTGTGTAAATTTCAGCCGTCGTCATCCTGCTCACCTGTCTGCCTCACATCCCACATCACTTCATCTCGTGTCTCACATTTTATATGAACGAGCCTGGAGCTTTAATACGCACCATTGCAGTTTGATTGCGCAGGTAGAAGCGTAGACATGTTGTGCGAGTTACTTCACCCGACATTGTTGACAGAAAGACAGAAATCAGCAGCAGGGCAAGTTAACGTCGGCCTGCTTCTCCTCAGGGTTGTTACAGCTGCTTTTACACTGTGTCCTCAATTAGGCCAGATTATGCGTACGGTTAACGCATTACGTTTGTATTAACTGAAAATGTAATAGCCCAAAGGAAAGCAGATCATTTTGCACATAAATAAGCATAATTTGAAAGCGTCTAGACAGAGTCCAGACAAGAAAAGACTGCCTCAGGAGAAAGAAACCACTTGTTTTAATTGTGCATTGTTTCACATGAGACAGACAGTAAATAAAAACACATTTTAATATAGTCTACAGTATTTTGAAAACACACACTGTCTTATTTTGTTTTTATGAATTTTTGCTATCAAATAGCCTTTACAATTCTTGCTAATTTTTATTGTGGAATACCTTGCGTATTTGGCAGCTATGATGAAAATAAAAATAAATTAAAATACTCTATTGGCAATATTACAAGATGTATTTTAACTTCTTTGAAGAATTTAAGATGCTGTAGTCCTCCATTTCTCTCCTTTCTAAGTCTTGAAGAGTACATGTTTTTTGTGGAATAAGTTGCATATTTGGCAGTTATATCTAAAGTACAAATGAGATAAATTAAAATATGCTCTTTAAGTAGGCTAACATTATAAGGCTAATTTGAACATATGAAGAATTTAAGATGCTGTCCCTTACTCTTTCAATAAAATATAGCTTTTTGTTGTTGCATATTTAGTATTTTCTTTAGTATAAAATACCTGTAAGATAAATTAAAATACATTTTATATCAGTGACATCAAAAGGGAGATTTAAAACTTGCATGTGCAATAGTGTGCTGTGGTGCTCCCTCTCGCCTCCAGCTGAAATATTGCCATGGTTACCAAACAAAGAAGAGGTGATGTGATAACAGTCTATGGACGAGCAGAACAAAGGAGAAAACCACAGCTCCTGTTTGGCTCATGTTCGCCTGATCAAATGAACGAGGGAACAGTCATTGTTCTTTAGTGCCTCTACTTAAAAGGACGGACTGCAATTTTAAGATGCAGCTGCTCAATTATAGGTTTAGCAACATGTATCCAATTCCCAGTCTTGTATTGGCTTCTGTGTGTTTAATGCTTTGGCTTAAGAGGCTTTGCTGCATCTGAAATGTGTTTATTTACTAGAATCAGAGACTAGAATACTTTTTTAATTAAATAGTTTAATATGTGTACACACTGAATACACCCCTCTGCTGATGGTTTATGTATAATAATAAAAGTGATAGACTTCATCTATGTGTTTGCAGTGCGTACACCTTCCTGAAGTTTATGATGATGTGGACACTGGTGCTGCTGGCAGATTTCATCCTTGAATTCAGACTGGAGTACTTGTGGCCGTGCTGGCTCTTCTTTGGGAGTGTATACACCACTTTCCACTGCCACGGGCTGGTGAGAACCCCTCCTGTGTGATTTCATATTGTGTGCCCAGACAATGATAATCCTACAAAATGAATTCAGTGCTTTTTACTGAAATTAATGTTGTTGTTTTTTTGCTTGCAGGTTATTTGTGTTGTTTTTGTTTGTGCTGCCTTCACTCTGGACATCTTTTGTTTAATTTTTGTTCCTTTGCACTGGCTGTTCTTTGTGGCAAGCACCTATGTGTTATTTAATTACATATGGCACACTGGTGAGTATGTGGATTATTGTTTGTTTTGTTCTGTTTTTCACAGCACATATGATAAAATATGACAAACTCTGTTCCTCTCATACAAATTAAGCGTTGTTTGTAATGGATATGCAGCCTATTTAGTGAAGTATTTCATTTAATTGAATTAGCAGAAATTTTATTAGAATACGTACTCTTTCCATCTCCTTACATCTGATCCTTCATTCCAGCAGCAGTCAGACTCTTTAATGCAACATCATAATGTAGCACTGCTAGCTGTTTCTGCAATATGAGCCATCACTGGACAATATTCTGCACTATGCATATATATTTATTTATTACTCTGTGTCACCTCCTACTGTGCAATATGTCTTTTCTATTCATCCGCACCTTACTCATCTGTATATCAGTGTATATATACTGTCTTTATATAAGGGTGTTTATTGTGTAAATATGTTTGTATTATTACTATTATTATAACTGATTCTATTTTTTTCTATTTCTTATAATACTTTCTGTATATTTTCTCTCCTGTGTCTATTTAATGTGTATTTGTGTTATTCTGATGTGTGTACATTTTTTCTTCTTTTGAGCTGCTGTAGCACAGGAATTTCGCCACTGTGGGATTAATAAAGTCTATCTTATCTCATCTTATCTTACTATGTTATATTCTTCTGCAGAGAAAGGCATCTGTATATCGACGGTGTCCCTGTGGATTCTGCTTGTGTACACAGAGGCTTCACTTCGACTCAGAGACCTTAAAACCTCTCATGCCAATCTGTCTCATCTTTTTGCTGCACACTGGTATGTTGATTTAACACAAATCACCCTTTCTGCCCTTAGAAGAATTTTCAGAATATTTTTTTTTTTTTAGGATAGCTTACGTAAGATTAATTGAGCTGTAATAAAAACAGCAACACACTTTTATCAATCCCCTGTGTGATACTATGAATCGGCTTAGATGTTCATGTACCATAAATACTATGCATGCATCTATGCATAAAAACAAATAATAATAGAAATTGGTTAGCCAGTTTATAGCTTTTTAATGTGGCACACACATTCTAACTGTGTTTTCCCCTGTTGTATTCACATTCAGCATTGGATATCCTGTAGTGTATCTGGGGTTTGATGCCACCTGCTACTTCACCAACATCTTCAAGCTGCGCATACAGAAAGCTGTGCAGAGTGAGAATGATTTCCACATGCACCTCCTGCAGCACTCGCTCCCTCCAGGCCTGCAGGTTTACCCCAAGACTGGCACAGATGGCAGCAGCAGTAAGTTTTTTGCACCATTTATTAATACACACTTCTATCTACTATTCTTACAATCTGCAGGATGTTCCTAAGTTATCAGATCAGAGGTTTGGCACTCAAAGTAACCACTCAGTCCTATACTGTTTATTGAATAAACATTGATAAAGACCAGGAAGGGGCAGCACTATTGTTGATATGTGGTAGCACAACATTAATAAGTGTCCTGCTGCTCATTTACATACTTATTTATGCATTATTTGCTGGTATGCGTACCAGAAAAGGTCAGTGAGGAAAGGAGTACAGATGAGTCCATCCTACTTAGGGGAATCCTTTTGACTGCAGCAAATCTTTATAACACCTAAATGCAACAAACTGAACTTTATCCACTGTTGTTCACACCTAAGACAGCAGACTGCAAATGTTTTTGCACCGTTCATATACTGCAGAATTAAGATCATATTAGAAAGATGATATTGACATTTTGTTTTTTATCTGCCTGTTCTTGCAGGCTCAAAGTGGAAAATAAAGCCTGAGTCGACTCAGTATCAGTGTCAGAACGGCGCTGTAGTGGCCCATGATGAGGTGCACTCTGTGGACTGCCTCCAGATCCGCAGTGAGGAGAAAGCGTCGGAGAAGGGAACCCAGGAGGTGAGGTCAGCTGAATCAAACCGGCGTCCATTATCATCCAAACCTAGTGAGTCCAGAGAGCTGCTCCACTGTGGGGCAGGAGGACCGGAATCCTCTACAACCCTGGAAAATCTACCTCAAGATGAGCAAGGAAGCAAAGCCACACGGGCGGCTAAAAGCTCCTCGCCAAAAGCCCGCAGAGGCAGCACGAACACTCCTTCACCACCTGCAGGGAGGACTGAGAAGAAGCAGAGATCCAGCTCCAAAACACTCAGCCCCAACCGGGACGTAACAGAGAAGAGTGCCGCAGCAGCTCAGAATCACCACACTGAACAGATGACCAAGTATGCCACCATTAACTTCAGTTCAGTTCAATATTAGGCATGTTAAGGTACAATTAGAGCTAAAAACAATCTCTCTTTCCCTGTAACTCCACCTGTATTATCTTTCAGGTTGGAGCAGGAGCTGAGGAGGCTGAAGGGCGAGCTGCAGGTGAGCAGGCAGAGCGAGCAGGAGCTGCGAAGTCACATCTGCAACTTGACCAACAGCGAGAGGAGCCTGAGACCAGAGGTTTCCCTGCTCAGACAGTCCAACATGCTGCTCCAGAGCAAGTGAGTCATCCACTAGATCCACTGCTAAAAGCTCTTTGGCTCCTTCTGTGGGCTGTTTTACACATTACATCAGTCTATAAATAAAAAGTAAGACATGGATGAAATGCTGCTCGGACTATGGCAATCTGCGTGAAAGCAAACCATATGTGGAATGATGTTTCTATCCTCAAAATGATTGATGAAAATTATTATAATTAAGTCATAGTTCATGTTAAGTGGATTGAGGCTCACAATTCTCATCCATAAATGAATATTACACGTTGGCTCCTTCTTGTAACAAAAGAGGAAGCTTACACAAATGTCAACTCAAAGCCTTTATTTGGCCAAACTACAAATGAACATAAACTTCAGTCAGTAATATCAGTTGTGCCATGAGTGTATCATGAGGTAAGTGTAAAAGGAAAAGTCACAATATAATGGATAAGGGTAGAGGTGGAGTGTCCCCGGGGTGGTGCATGGTGAAGAGAGAGACCAGAGCCTGCAGCCATCTTAAATACATGTGAGCCAGGCCATCACAACTTACTGAAATCTTTCACAGCATGAGATCTTAAATTCACGAGAATGTATAAAAATAATAATAATTTATATCGATATATTGCCCAGCCCTGTGTGTAATTAGTGCTTTTCTCTTACTCAATAGTAGAAATGTGACTCCACAGTTTTATCTGGAAAAACTCTAATAGTTTGCGCACTGCAAACTGAAAAAAACGGTGCTCTAAAAACTTCACAGATGAACTATATCAACATTTACTACATCAAACCCACATCATTGTCTGAGATGAGCACATTATGCACAGCTTTGATCAGCGCTTCTGATGAGACTTTTTAAAACAAGGTGCTCTCCAGCAACCACAAGGATTCCGTCTTTTTGCAAGACACTGTGAAGTTAGTCTCAAACAAGTCTATTTGGATGTGGCAGTAAACCATTTTTTTATGGTCTTATTTTCAATATTATCTAAAGTGAGATTAATGATTTTCCTTCAGGATTCTGTGTCTGACTAAAACCAAGCAGAGGGACAAACAGAGCAGTGCGATGCTGGAGAAGAAGACCAGATCAGAGACAGAGGCCAGACTCTCTGTTGAAAAACAGTTGGCTGAGCTTCAGGCTCAGAAACTGGAGGAAGCAGCCAGCACAGCACGGAGTCTAACAAACAGGTAAATCACACCTCTTAAACCTTTAAAACTCCTGTTACTGACGTGGCTTTGTACCTGGAATGTAAAGCTGAATCTGCATTTGTATGCTACTCAGTATAATTAAATGCTGCTGTGAGTGTATGTCCAAACGTGATGAAATAGTTTGAATAATGCTTTTTCGCTTTCTTGCTGAAAATTAGATGAGGAGATCGATACTGCTCTCATGTATGTGTGTTCAATATGAAGCTGGAACCAGCAGCTGTTTAGATTAGCTACCTACAAGCTCCCTAAAGCTCACTAATTGAAACGTTATATCTCATTTGTTTAATTTGTGCACCGAAGAGTAAAAAAAACACCACTTGTGGTTTCACAGGAGTTATGTTTGGGATTATTTCTTTGTGGTATGTCTTGTTATCTAAGTCTCGGCAAGAAAGTGAATAAGCCAAAATGTCAAACTATTCCTTAATTCCACACATGACGTTTTTCATAGATTGTAATATATTTCTTTGTATTTTATGTATCCGTCTTCATTACATGTGTGGAATATTTTTAAAAAAGCAAGACCAATGCAAATTTAATGCCATGTTTCTTTCTGTGTAAACTGGTCTTTATTTCCAATGAAACCCCTCACTTACCGTTCAAAACTGTGATTTTCTCCATCTCCTACACCAGGCAGGAACACTGTGAGACCCAAATGTTAAGGAAAAGAGTTAAAGATCTAGAGACAGAGTACAAACAACTACAGCTGGAGTGTCAAGTGAAAGAGAGTCGTGTGGTAGATCTAGAGAGTGATGTTGAGGTATCTTTTTTACACTATTTGGGAATGAACTTGTGAGTTTAAGTGTCTGTGAGTCTCAAGTGTTCCAGTACTTGGTTGTCCTCAGTTTGGTCTTGTAGACGTTTTGCTGTTTGAGTTCTGATTTTTATGTCTGTAATTCTTTGTGTTTGTAAAATCTCTTGAAACTGAATCGTTCATGGGGATCATTTAGTATTTAAAAAAAATAAATCAATTTTATGTTGGACTGCAGTCAACACATTGCACTTTGTCATCCTATCAGTATGCAGTAATATTGTATGGTTGTGTTTGTTGTCTTGACATCAGCTGTGCACATTGTTGTACTGTGTGGTATTTGATTTCATTTTAGTGACATACTCTCCATGAAGCATGCTGAAACAAAAGCCAGGTATTTCATAAAAAAAAAAAAAAACATTGCACTGCTTTAATAAATACATTTCAGAGTATGGGTCACCTCCCTCAAAATGTTAAAAGTCAATGTTAACACAGAAATAATCATCCCTCAGAGTATCTAATATAATGTGCAGCTTTCATGTTTTTTGAATGGCTGGCCAATTCATCATGGGACTGTTTTCTTCTGTGGTTCATTGGTTTCCTAAGTGAGTGACCGTCAACACACGTTAATGAAGGCAAAAGAAACATAGTGACGGACTGACTATGACATTTTAAAAAGGCAAAAATACTTAGGAAACCAAAGCACTAGAATCCCTCAGGTGTTCGTCGCACAAGGTTGATTGATGTTTTGTCGTTTTACTGTGTTCTTACTGTCAATGTGTTTGTGGACTCAGGCTCTGGGACAATACCGCTGTGTGGAGAAAGAGACGGACATGCTGCTGTCCACACTGTCAGCCATGCAGGAGAAAGCTCAACATCTGGAGTACAACCTGAGCGCAGAGACTCGCATCAAGCTGGACCTGTTCTCGGCTCTAGGAGACGCCCGCCGGCAGCTGGAAATCGCTCAAGGTTCCCACTCTTTCTCTTAGCATTTCTATTGTCTTATTGTGCAACTTCATTTTAAATTTGAGTGTATTCTTAATACCTGTGGTGTGCGACTTTTTCGACTTACTGCTTCAAAAATCTGGCTGGATCGTCTGTGGAGGACAGTCTAAAGATGCAGTGGAGCAATTTTGGTGTCATTTGAGCATAAACTGTGGCAGGAGTAGGGTTTAATTAGTTTTACAGTTTTTGAGAAGGTCAAAGCATATGAACATTTCTGCTCAGTTGGGCCTAATGTTAGTGACAGTTGCAAAGTGCAAGCATGTACGACAGATTTTTTATGAATTTTCAAAGTTTTCAACTTTAGATGGTTGCTATAGCGCCATCATCAGGACTATTTGTCCACAAAACCAGTTGAGTAAGTTTAACATAGGACTGGACCAATGTGCAAAGTTTGGTGATTTTTTTATGCATGGGAAGGTAGATGTCAATGTAGGAAGAAGAACAATAGCCGCAAATACAAGTTTCAAATAAGAAATGTAGAGCATTGTGTGGTCTTGGTAAAGGTTTTTGGTCTCAGAGACAAATGCCATAATCAGAGCACAGAGACAAATGCCATATGGACTTTACATAAGGGTAGTTTTTATAGTTGGAAAACTCCTAAGAATCCAGCTTTTCACACGTTATAGTTCAACAATGACTTGGAATATTATGATATACTACATCCTGCACTGTCCACGCCCTCAGGTATTACTTTTGTTTGTCCTTCAGATAAAGTGATGAGGCAGGACCGGGAAATAAAGGAGATGAAGCAGAAGATTGCGGAGGTGATGGCCGTCAGTCCAGGCTTATCTTACATGGCTCCTCGGCCTCCAGTGCCGCAGTATCTCACCAAGCTACTCAACTCTGAGCGTTACATGCTGAATCCACGAGCGCTGATGTACCAGTGTCTGAAGAAATAAAGGATGTCATCGCCTTTTTTGATCTTTAGACCCCTCTACATAAAACATCAGGGCAAGGGGCTAATGGATTTTTATTACAGAGCTAAATGACACCATGAAGTCATCTACTTCCAGCCATGAGTGGAACCAGAATGAACCTCCACAAGTCAAATGCCTTTTGCTGCACTGATGGTGCTACCTTTACATTATTATATTTCCTGTTTCCTCCAACATCAAGGGTTGACGTTTTTTTTTTACTCAAACAATCTGATATGCAGAGCTGCTGTAGACAAAATTGATATGTAAAGATACAGCATAAACCATCTAGTTGGGATGCAACCGAAAAAAGCACAACATTTCTTCAAATTCAGACCCTATAAATTTGTCTAAATGAATGATTTCTGGATAACTTCAAAATGGACAAGTAGATAAACATTGTCTACATACTGTAGCTTTAAAAGACAGATTAACTCTGTATTATATATTTTCTGGCATGACAGTAAAACTACACACTTACACACTACAAAGTTGTAAGATTTTAGGGACTATAATAACCTTTTTTTGTATTCAAGTGTCCCAGGTAGACATGACAGTGAGCCAGCATGCACAATACCAGGACCATGTAACTGAAGCAGCTAAATGGAATTCAGCTATCATTACTTTCATTATTTACACCTGTGCTTTTCCTACTGTGACATGTCAAAATGTTATAAAAATAAGATTTCATGCTGCAACAGATTTTGGTAAAATATGTTCAGACTTAATACCAATATATGAATGTCTCAATATGAATACAGAGAGATGATACATGATAATATTGAATTATCCCCAAACCCTAGTTAGTTGTGTTTAAGGACTTCCCTTGAATTTTAAGACTGAAATAAACAATTATTTGATAAAATACAAATATTAGGTCGAGACAATATTCTATTTACATTTCTCTCAAAGCATAAATTTAATTATTAACCAACAACATCATTATGCTCAATCTTTAAGAAAAGTATGTCTGTTCCTGTAAATAGTGGATTAAGAATATTTAAATTGTGCTGAAATTATGATCAAATTACCACTTTTTAAAATCTAAAACGTGTTTTGGAATGAGAACCTTCAGAGTTGCAGATATTTTGATTTAACAGGTGTCATTTTTGTGTGAAGCTTCCTGCCTTCAATCTGTGAGTTTCTTGAGAACAATGTGCAGTAATGTTTAATTGTCGGCATGACCAGATGAAGTTGAGGAGGAGCAGTAAAAAGAGTTCATAGTAAGTAGCGATTATTTCTCTTTGCTCCAACTGAGAGCTAACAGCTACATTTGGCAGCTCTCGGCTCCACAGTGGCAAACCTCTGGAAAAGAGAGAAAATGTGAAAAAGTGAACTGAATGGTTTCCACTTTGTTTGCAAGAATTAGACTTCGTTCATGAATTAAAGTGGAGTTGTTCACGAACTGCCGTGACGCCATGTTGCAACCTTGCAACAACAAGGAATGGTGTTGACCAAACATGGTTCATGAATTGAATTACTGTGCCTATATATATTACTTTCAAACTGGGAAGGAAAACACAAATTAAATGTGAAAGAGTTATGTGTTTGAATTGAAGTGCTATGTACTGTTTTTGTAGGGTTTTTTGTTTAATTTTTCTTTTATTTACTCACAATGTACAGAATTGAATATACCCACGCAGCTGAAAAACACTTATGAACTGGATGTCTCCATTTTGGTAGCTTTTTATTTAGAGTGTGTTTCTAGGGTGTTTTGTATCAAAAATATTTTTTAGTCCTGCTGTACTTTTATTATACTGCTGTAATTTTGTACGGCAATGTGTTTGTCCGCATGAAATGTGTTTTATTCAACTGTTATTTGAGCACACATTGTGACTTTAAGTATGTACATGAATATACTCGTACAAGGGCTACAGTTTCTTAAAATTTTGAACAAATAATTAAAACAGTGATGCTCTGAGGGTAGAGAACACGCTCCTGATACACCAGGATGTTTTTTTGTATAAATAATTTAAACAATTGAATTTTGTCTCTTTTGAGTGTCTGTGTGTACATTATTTTTTTTAGAACCTACATTATAGTCCCGAAAAGGTGAAACTCTCCAGAAAAGTTTTTTCTTCTTTTATAAATTGTTCCCCATGCATGCATCCTGAACTACTGAACCAGAAACCCTATGTGTTATAAGTTATATAAGTATTTGAAACAACCATGCTGTTTGCGGATTGTAAGCTACAAAAACATTGCTGCTGGACAAAGGATAGAACCCTGTGGCACTCCAGATACCGACATAAAAAGAGTTTTTCATATGTCTCCTTGAAGAAGAGGACCCATCATATTTATAACAATTTTTTATTTTACTTTTTTAAAACAAGTCATAGTATAGTTTGCCAAAAATAGTTCTACTATATTAAGTCATAAAAATGTGACAGTAGAGCATGTCATAAAAACATAATATAGCATGTCATAAAAAGTCGTAGTATTGTATGTCATAAAAAGTCGTAGTATTGTATGTCATAAAAACGTCATAGTATAGTATGTCGTAAAAAGTCATAAATGTCATGACAAAGTCATAAAAAGTCATAGTATTGTAAGTCATGAAAGTCATAAAAAGTCATAGTATTGTAAGTCATGAAAGTCATAAAAAGTCATGGTATTGTTGTCATGAAAAAATCATAAAAAGTCATAGTATAGAATGCCATGATAAAGTCATAAAGAGTCATATTATAGCATGTCATAAAAAGTCATTGTCATAAAAAAGTCATAGTATAGTATGTCGTAAAAAGTCATAAATGTCATGACAAAGTCATAAAAAGTCATAGTATTGTATGTCATGAAAAGTCATAGTATTGCATGTCATAAAAAAGTCATAGTATAGCATGTCATAAAAAACACATGTCGTATGTCATAAAAAAGTAATAAAATGTAATTGTGTTGTATGTCATAGAAAAGTCATAAAAAGTCATAGTATAGCAGTTCATAAAAAATACATATCGTATGCCATAAAAAAGTCATAAAAAGTCATAGTATAGTATGTCATGAAAAAGTCATAAAAAGTCATATTATTATATCATACAATAATATGAGTTGAGGTGGTTCGGGCATCTGGTAAGGATGCCCCCAGGACGCCTCCCTAGGGAGGTGTTCCAGGCACGTCCAGCTGGGAGGAGGCCTCGGGGGAAGACCCAGGACTAGGTGGAGGGATTATATCTCCAACCTGGCCTGGGAACGCCTCGGGATCCCCCAGTCGGAGCTGGTTAATGTGGCTCGGGAAAGGGAAGTTTGGGGTCCCCTGCTGGAGCTGCTACCCCCGCGACCCGATACCGGATAAGCGGACGAAGATGGATGGATGGACAATAATATGACTTTTTATGACATACAATTTGTATGTCATAAAAAGTCATGGTATAGTATGTCGTAAATAATCATAAAATGTCATAGTATATAATGTCATGATGAAGTCATAAATAGTCATAGTATTGTATGTCATGAAAAGTCATAGTATGGCATGTCATAAAAAGTCATAGTATAGCATGTCATAAAAAATACATATCGCATGACATGAAAAAGTAATAAAAAGTCATAATATTGTATGTCATAGAAAAGTCATAGTATTTTATGTCATGAAAAGTCATAGTATTATGTCATGAAAAAGTAATAAAAAGTCATATTATTGTATGTCATGAAAAAGGCATAAAAAGTCATAGTATAGTATGTCATGAAAAGTCATAGTATTGCATGTAATAAAAAAGTCATAGTATTATATGTCATGAAAAGTCATAGTATAGCATGTCATAAAAAAGTCATAGTATAGTATGTCATAAAAAAGTAATAAAAAGTCACATTATAGCACGTCATAAAAAGTCATAGTATAGCATGTCATTAAAAAGTCATAGTATAGCATGTCATTAAAAAGTCATAGTATTTTATGTCATGAAAAGTCATAGTATTATGTCATGAAAAAGTAATAAAAAGTCATATTATTGTATGTCATGAAAAAGGCATAAAAAGTCATAGTATATTATGTCATGAAAAGTCATAGTATTGCATGTAATAAAAAAGTCATAGTATTATATGTCATGAAAAGTCATAGTATAGCATGTCATAAAAAAGTCATAGTATAGTATGTCATAAAAAAGTAATAAAAAGTCACATTATAGCACGTCATAAAAAGTCATAGTATAGCATGTCATTAAAAAGTCATAGTATAGCATGTCATTAAAAAGTCATAGTATTTTATGTCATGAAAAGTCATAGTATTATGTCATGAAAAAGTAATAAAAAGTCATATTATTGTATGTCATGAAAAAGGCATAAAAAGTCATAGTATAGTATGTCATGAAAAGTCATGGTATAGCATGTCATTAAACAGTCATAGTATTTTATGTCGTGAAAAAGGCTTAAAAAGTTATAGGATAGTATGTCATAGAAAAATCATAGTCTTGTATTTCATAAAAAAGACAAAGTATAGCATGTCATAAAAAAGTCATTGTGTTGTATGTCATAAAAAAGTCATAGTCATAGTATAGTATGTCGTAAAAAGTCATAAAAGACATAGTATTATGTCATAAAAAGTCATAACAAGTCATAGTATTGTGTCATAAAAGTAATAAAATAGTTATAGTATTGTACGTCATAAAAAGTCATAAAAATATTATAGTATAGTTTGTAATATTAAGTCCTAAAAAGTCATAGTATTGTATATAATAAAAATCTTAAAAAGTCAGTATTGTATTTCATATAAGTCATAGTATAGCATGTCATAAAAAGTCCTAAAAGTCATAGTATTGTATGCCATAAAAATCATAAAAACGTCATAGTATTGTATGCCATAAAAAAGTCATAAAATAGTCATAGTATTGTTTTTCATAAAAAAGACATAAAAAAATCATAGTATTGTATGTAATAAAAAATCATAAAGCCACTATTGTATTTCATAAAAAAGTCATAAAAAGCCATATTATTGTATGTCATAAAAAGTCATAGTATTGTCATGAAAAAATCATAAAAAGTCATAGTATAGCATGTCATGAAAAAGTCATAATATTGTATTTCATGAAAAACGTCATAAAAAGTCATAGTATGGCATGTCATAATAAATTCATAGTATAGTATGTCATGAAAAAGTCATAAAAAGCCATATTATTGTATGTCATAAAAAATTCATAGTATTGTATGACATGAAAAAATCATAAAAGTCATAGTATTGTATGTTATAAAAAGTCATAAAAAGTCACAGTATTGTTTGTCATGAAAAAGTCATAAAAAGTCAAAGTATAACATGTCATAAAAAGTCATAGTATTGCATGTAATAAAAATGTCATGGTATGGCATGTCATAAAAAGTCATAGTATAGGATGTCATTAAAAAGTCATAGTATTTTATGTCATGAAAAAGTCATAAAAAGTTATAGTTATTGTATTTCATAAAAAAGACAAAGTATAGCAAGTCATAAAAAGTCATTGTGTTGTATGTTATAAAAAAGTCATAGTCATAGTATAGTATGTCTTAAAAAGTCATAAAAGACGGGGCGACCTCTAGCTCACCCAGTAAGAGCGGCGCAGGTTCGAGTCCAACCTGCTGCCCTTTGCTGCGTGTCATCCCCCATCTCTCTCCCCCTTTCCTGTCTACCCACTGTCACTGTACAATAAAGAAAAAAAATAATCTTTAAAAAGTCATAAAAGACATAGTATTATGTCATAAAAAGTCATAACAAGTCATAGTATCTTGTCATAAAAGTAATAAAATAGTCATAGTATTGTGTCATAAAAAAGTCATACAAAAATCATAGTATTGTATGTAATAAAAACTCATAAAGCCAGTATTGTATTTCATAAAAAAGTCATAGTATAGCATGTCATAAAAAGTCCTAAAAGTCATAGTATTGTATGCCATAAAAATGTCATAGTATAGTATGTCATAAAAAAGTAGTAGTATTGTATGTCATAGTCATGAAAACTCATAGTATGTAATTAAAAAGTAATAAAAACTCCTAATATTGCATGTCATAAAAAATCATAAAAGTCATAGTATAGTATGTTGTAAAAAGTCATAAAAGTCAGTATATCATGTCATAAAAAGTCATGAAAACCATAATGTATGCATCAACACTAAAGTAACATTAAAACCCCAAAATGTCTCTAGTGATGCACAAAGCCTTCAATATTTTTCAAACATGCATATCCTTTATCATGAAAGTTAACAACACTAAACAAAGATTGTGTACAATTTTATTTCAGGAAGTGAAAAAATGGGGTAAATGCATTGCAGAAACAGAGCACAGTGTCCAGCATACAGTGTACAAGATGGTTACAAGCATGCCAGGCAGTTCCACACTTGTATCTCAACGTATCTATAGACCCTGTAAGAAAGTAGTCCCAGCATAGAGTACACTGGATCATTGACTACATTTTAAATAACACCATCTCCAATTTATCTAAGTTCTTCCTGCTGCTGCGAAGGATCCAGAGGCCACAGGACATTTCCAACAGGATATAAAGTGTACAGCAGTGCAAACAGTTAACATATAAGGGTGGTCTGAGCCAATAAGTGAATATCTACATGGCGAGGTCGAAGTTTTTATCTCTGCTGTCACGTAGAATACCTCAGCCATGAAAAAAACTAATAATTTAGAGACGCAAAATCTAAATGTTGACAGGCCTAAGCTGACAAAACCTTCTCTGCATTATAAATTACTTGATGATTCTATCATCATCATCACTGTTAAAATGAGAACTGAACCAACTCCAGCAGCAAGCTTGTTGCATGCATCAGTTTCCATTTAGACATAGAAAAGCATACATGCATTTACCAAACCTGTTGACAAACATCCGTCAGATTGTGTTCTCAAACAAGAAAGCATCTTCACTTGGATCTAACCAACCTCTCCAGTAAAATGTTAAAATGTCACTTACGGACAACTTTTTATTGACCTAGACCTAATCGATAAGTGCTGCAATGGGCAACAGACAGAAGCTACAGCACTGGTTGGACCACAGTCAAGTGATGACATCCCCTTTTCATAGCAAATAACAGTGTGATTTAAAGAAAGAGAGCAAGTAAAAGCAGACATTCAAACAACCACCGGCCTTAGTGCTGGAAGTGAATTACAGTATACACACTCAAGAAAAAAAATGTACAATAGAAATTTTTTTATATTTTAGCTGCAGCCCTTCAGATTCTTTTGCAGCTGCATGTTTCATGACTATGTTGTATAATTACAGAATTCTGGAGTGAAAGTGACATAGCATCTGTTGCATTACTAGCTTGATGCATTTGAGTCTTCGAAAACCGATACAAGGTAGGAAGCCTCACATGCTGCTCAAGAGAAAGTTTGAAGGACCAGACAACCAGACATAACCTCACAACAACATAATACATACACTTTAGTATGCCGGGACAAAGATTTTTTTTATACAGACAAACAGTTTTATGTAAAAATGTTTAAAATACAGTTTTAATACTGACTTAAAGGAAATACTGCTGTAATCCAGTTTCAGTGCTTATCTCATTCTTAACTACTAGAGAACTGAAAGAAATAAGACAAAAAGTCAAAACATTTGTATTTTCCTTTAAGTTGCGACTAGGGTTTCCTCTTTTAAAAGAGAAGCAGATGGCTGTATTGGGTGGGAGGAAAAAACAAAGATAGAAAGCGAGAACCACTTAGTGGCATTTTTTCCCACCAAAAGATACGACGACAAGCTGCAGGATCTGCAACCCGACCAAGGCTTCCTCCTCTGTCCTCGCAAAGCTTTTCTGCAACTAAGAGGTGGAGCAAAAAGCTAGTCCTGTTGTAGAAGATGAGGAGGGCTGAAAGAAGACCTAGTGAGTCCTCCGCTACGAGGAAACTGTCACTGGATTGAGAGAACCGTTCCGGCTGTAGAATTTTGAGAAGGCCTCTTCAAGAACGGATGCAAGTCGTGGCTGATCGCCCTGAAATGGAGAGACAGCAAGGTTAACAAATATCTTAAGAGGCTGTTGTGGTTTTCTACTAATAGCATGAGTGTTCAGGTCAGCAGGGTCATGATAATGAACTCCACTTACCTCACTGATGAATCCCAGTTGAACAAGCTCCACAGCCAGCTCCTGCACGTTCTCATCTGAACAGAAACACAAGGCAGTCAGAATCATACATGGCGGTGGGGGTATGTGTTAAGATACCCTAGACTTTCCTTCTTTTATTTTTTATTTTTATTTTTATTTTTTTTTTAAAACAACTGCATCATGCCAGTATTATCAACTATTATAATGTGCCTTGAAAGTATTCAAGTTTGTTATTCAAGTAATTAAAAGTGCAACATGGGGTTTTGACAATTAATAAAAAATGTCCCATATGTTCTACCAGCATCCACGTAGAACATATCAACTTGCCCACAAATTCAATCCACAAGCAGACATTAAAGTGCATTCGATTACTAAAACTGGAGGTGACAGGGCGCTGTGGTGGTCTAAGGGTTAAGCTGCCAACTATGAACCACAACATTCCTGTCTGGCTTGGCAACTTTGATGCATTTCTTCATCTCTCTCTTCAACCATTTCAAATAGAGGCTGATGATTACGTGATAATTATAACTAAGGGTGAGAGTATTTGGTAATAACATGTCGATGTTGGAATGTGTGGACATGGCATAAAGGCACTCACTTGGTAACAAATCGCAGCTTAAGTGCCTGTTCAATTTATCCTCAAGTTTCAAAAGTAAGGTCAGCTGAAAGGAGAATAAAACAATTCATTTAAAAAGATCTTAAAACATAAAAGCATACAATACTTTGAAACAGAAACATTAGTTTATCACTCATCAGACAGGCACCGTTGAAACTTACATGATGCTTGGTGCCCTCATCAACAGGCTCAATATTGCACTGCATCTGAAGGACCTGTGAAGGAAAACTGGTTAATATATGACACATCGAGGTGCAGAATATGATCCGAAAATATAGTGCTACATGCAAATGAAGAATTAAAAAAAACAATGCAAATCCTGAGTAGACTCCAACTTGTTATCATGCACACAATGCGTACATTTGCTTCCATAAAATGATCACTTGTGTTCTTTATTGTATTTTGCATCTCACTCAATTTACCTACCCTAAAATCCAATTTCTATATTCAAAATATCCTCAAATACTTTGGATATTCTCCAACTATTCCCTACGATGTCTTGGACGAGGAATAATGTAATTGTATAAATACATTGTATTAATAGTGATTCACCGAATCGTGACAGTTTTAAGTTGTCAAAACAAACCATGATTTGGATTTGTTAATATCATTTGACAGAGATCTCATGTCTGCGCACTACTGCATGTCAGTTCTTACCTTCCTGGTCTCGAGTTCTGCAGGTTCAGGAGTCGGGGTTTTTACTGAGGGGGGCACTATGGGCGACTTCACCGCCTCCTGCTGAGGTTGTTGTGGACATGGTACCCCAAACGCAGTCAGAGGATAGATCCCATTCCTGTTACATCAGAGGAAAAGAAGAGGTATACCCTCAGGACAACTGCAAATGATTCATGCTGTGCAGGTGTGTCCTGAACACCAGAGGGTATCTTTAACACTAGGGTTTTGCTGACCATGTATGTATATAATGTACGTACGATACGCTACTTGAGGCTTTGCACATATTCCTGCAATACATCAGCAATTTCCCATTTTTGGCCACAATCGGTTGTTTCAATGGAGGGTGAGCAAAAGGGTTATAGTAATAGTAAAAATAGTAAAAAGAAACAGACATTCGAATATAAAAATGTATATTCGAATATTATAAAAGAGAGTAAAGAACTGGACCGCTACTGCCTAAACGTTCAGCTTCCTGTCTGATTGAGCCCAGCCTAGTCTCGCATTGCACAGCAATGCGGACGAAGCCCAGCTGGTCGGGAAGAGAATTCACAGCAAGCGAGTGGGCGTGTTGTTGACGTTCTATCATGTGGCTGCTGGTACCGGAAGTAAACAAACAACGAGGGTGAAGAAGAAGACGGCACAAAGAAGCTAACGTAAATCTTTTACTGCAGAGACAGAAACACTTCTTTGGGTAAGAGCCAACGCCAATTTCGCCGGACCAATTCATGGACTGGCAAGAGACTCGGTTGTTTATGACCAAATTACGGTGTAATCCCCGGCATGTCCTGTCTCCTGCACGCTCCAGAGAGAGGGAGAGAGGACTAACGTTACATAAGTAGTTATGTCTCCCGTTGTATTGGTTTGCCCTCTTATGGACATAATGCACAAAAATAGATATTCGAATATATTCACACCTCAGATTTTTTAGAAAGAATATTCAAATGTCATTTTTGGCCAATTTTGACAGTCCTAGTGAGCAATTCTCATTTCATTTTCCCCACCAAATCTTATTAGCAGATCCAGGCATCCAAGCCACAATCATCAAATCATAGGCAAATCAACATCATATTTGTGCCCAAATACGCTCCCAGCTGTAGTAATTGCATTCTTACCTTACATCTTCCAGGAACTTGTCCAGCTCAAGGGCAGGAAACTGAGAGAGCCTAAAGCAGAAGAAAAAGTGTTACTCATGCTGAATATTCAGCCAATCAGGACAAGAGTGTGACTTCAACTCAATTACCAACAATTTCACTCTCCTAGCAGGTAAGTTCAGGCGTTGTATCATTTAACTGTAATGCAACCCTTTGGACCAGGAAAAGATAACATTGAGAGTAGATCAGAATAGTATGATAACCAAAAGTCCAGACAAAATCTGTCGGCGTTTTGTGATATGAAATTTATATTATATATATAGACATATAGACATTTATATTTACATAAACATATGTAAATATAAATATTCTGTTGTGTTTTTTTTCTTTGTTTTTTACACACATCAGAATAACACAAATGCACATTAAGTAGACATAAGAGAAAAAAATATACATAAAGTATAAGAAATAGAAAAAATATAATTAGTTATTAGAACAACAACAACAACAACAACAACAACAACAACAACATATTTACACAGTAAAACACCCTTATATATACACTACCGGTCAAAAGTTTGGGGTCACTTAGAAATGTCCATTCCACTCCATTACAGACAGAATACCAGCTGAGATCAGTTGCATTGTTTTTTTAATCAGGGCAGCAGTTTTCAGATTACATTATGTGCTTACATAACTGCAAAAGGGTTCTCGACTGTTGTAGACAGAAGTGGCTGAAGAAACGCTTAAAATTCCATGCTTTTTGGTATAAACATCATACCCAAATTAAAAGTGGTTGAGCTCCCATATACTTTGACACTCTGGGGTGAGCCTGATATCATTGGAAAGGAAACACTCAAGTTTTTGTTCCAAGTGTCAGGGTGATTCTAGGGCTTACTGAAGGAGTTACAGAGGCTAGAAAGGAGGGTTTTTATTTCCGTCCAAGTCATACATCTGTAAAATGATTAGAATACACTGCTGTAAACACATCTGACAGGTGACAGACAACACAGGGAATTAGCCACATGTCTCAGCTCACTATATAAAAAATGAAGCCAAAAGACTCAAACAAATTCAAGTGCAAAGAAAAAAGCCCAAAAACTACAAAATACAACACTTCTCAAATACACAAACACACCCACATCAATCACCTTTCCAGTGATATCAGGCACACCCCAGAGTGTCAAAGTATATGGGAGCTGTACCACTTTTAATTTGGGTATGATGTTTAGACCAAAAAGCATGGAATTTCAAGCGTTTCTTCAGCCACTTCTGTCTACAACAGTCGAGAACCCTTTTGCAGTTATGTGAGCACATAATGTAATCTAAAAACTGCTGCCCTGATTAAAAAAAACAATGCAACGGATCTCAGCTGGTATTCTGTCTGGAATGGACATTTCTAAGTGACCCCAAACTTTTGACCGGTAGTGTAAACAGACAGTATATAAACACAGATATACAGATGAGTAAGGTGCGGATGAATAGAGCGTGATAATACGAAGACAGAAAACCACAGGAATGCTACCAAAGATTCCCTTCCTTTCCATGGCTTTCATCCAATTATCTCTACATGTCAGTACGATGTGGTTGTGTGATACTCAGACTTACTTCATCAGAACTCCCTCCTTGGCTTCAACAATCACCAAGTTAGGGTCCATGTTCTTTGTCATCTCTTCTAAAGCATTTTCTGGAATCATATCTATATGTAAACAGAGAAGACAGCAATCGGATAAGAGCATTCACCCCTGATGGTTATTTTTCCACAATTAATTTTGTGCATGGTGGGTTCGGGGGCTTCATGTCAGAGTCTTGTAAAAGTAAATAAAATAAAGAAAAGTCACCAATTTGACCTTTTTAAGAAAACACATCATGTTAGGCTAACGGAGTAAGTTCCAGTCTTAGGTGTGCTGTGTGTCTGTATATTTGGATTAAACAATGGGCCAATAACTGCTATCTTTAAACTGAAGATACTAATTACCAGTAATCATACATTCATACAAAACATTGTGTTTACTTTCACTCACGCTGGTGGCTGACGATGCAGTGTGCAGCCAGCAGCTTGAGTAAGGGCACCTCAAACAAGGCCTGGTGAAACAAAAGCTCCTTAGCTGTGGGTCGCTTACTGGGGTCCACCTCAAGACACTTCTGTATAAATTCCTGAGAAAACATGGGGGGGGGGGGGAACTGTAGGTTATGGATTTCTCTTCCAAACCGCCATATAGGCTTTAAACGGTTGTCTCTCCCTCACTCACCCGTTGTAATGGGTCCTCTAGGGACTGAATGGCACTGTTTATGGCTTCTTGGGACACATACGATGAATCTCCATTACTCTGGATTTCCAACACAGCCATCTAAGGAAATGATTGGACAAAGAAGGGCGTTGATTGGAAAGGATTCATAAATAAAAACACAAATGTCAACAGCAACCACTCTCATGTTACATAACTCATTTTGAGGACATTGGTCATCAATGAAGACCTGATGTAATTCACAGACCAAAATGATTAAAAACAGTTTTTTTGTTCAACAACTGACATCCTGATTTTTATTTCTGTGACTGCCATAAAAAGCACACTAACACTATCTTTCAAAGCAAACAACACTAAGCATGTTGAAAGCTGGGGGGACATTTTTGTTAAGAATGCTTTGATACATCAGTGCATTACCAATCAAGCACATTTTTCATAAACAAAAGAATCGGCGATTATGCTTGTCAGTATGCCACTATCTCAGAACAGAACAAGGTATCCTCTCACCTCTAAGGCGCACATTCCAAAGGAATAGATATCCACGGCTGTGGTAACATTGGCAACAGCTGAAAGCAGAAAAAGGGTGGTCAATATCAATCTCAATCAAGGTACAATTCCAGGAAAATGTAATCCTGTATCACAGAAAATCTACTTCACAATGCAGGGCTATCTGAGAGAAATTTTGTGCCTTTTTTTGCCTTTATTGGACAGATGAAAGTAAGAGGCAGACTGGAAACAGAGACATAGAGATGGGTATGACATGCAACAAAAGGTACCACAGCTGGAATCAAAGCGGATATGTTGCGGTTACGTGGCATGCGCTGTAACCAGGCGCTCTGAAATTACAGGACTTTTGATGACAAATGACAAGATCTTACCTCCATATTCTGGAGCAAAGAAGTGAAGGCTCTTCTGCTCTTCCCGACAAGTTTTCACATGGTTATTGATGGTGTCTGGAGCAACTGAAATAGTGGAGAAAAGCCTTAATAGTACTAGTACTAAAAATAATACTGAGGGCATCCGTAGTATAGAAAAAGATTTGGCAAAAGATGGACATAACACTGGCTTTACAATGTTCTGATATCTTCTAAATTATCTTTACCTGAGCCAATCTTGATGAGGCCGTTGTGCTGGATGAAGATGGTGTCACAGGTCAAGTTGCCATGAATGATGGGAGGTTCACAGGAGTGCAGGTAGCTAGAGACATTCAAATGCAGGTAAAGTCAATAAAACAACTGATACCACACCAGGGAACAAACTACTTATTTGTTTGCAGTTGGTGAATTTGAAAATTTACAAGCCACTTTCAAGACAAAGGTGTCTGTAAAATTCACAGTGGTAAAAAATACCTTTGTATTTGGACGTTGAACTGTGTAAATGCCCCATACCACAATTTATTCTTTAACACTAAGGGTGTTTTCACACCTGAAAGTCTGAACCAAGGTTCATGTTTTTGTAAATTTGATCCAGAAAGTTTTGGTTTCACACTGCAGTTATGCAAGCGCACTAAAGAACTATCAGTGACAAAACTACGTCCTGTCATCATCACATACGTGCGCTGCATCTCCCGACAGTTCTAACTGATTGGTTTGTAGACGGGCTTCCCTGTCCTCTCGTATCCTCTCTCCATCAGAGTTTTTGGCAGCTCTTTTGTTGAGAAGCAAGACACGGGAACTTTACTTGGGGTTTGAGGAGCTGCAGCATTTATTCAGGGACAAACTGAAACCTACGCTGTACATTTACTACCACTTAACAAGTAAACTGCTGATTTATTCTCTGCTCTGATAGCCGACAGCTGTCTGTTCTGAGCGCATTCACCGTCTCTCTCTCTCACATACACGTAAACACTGAGCTATTCCTCAAGGAGCTTCCCTGGTCTTATAAAACGATGATAGCCTGCCAGAGCTTCCTGTAATTGGTCCGAAAGTCTGAACCATCCAAAAAGTGTTTTCATACTGCAAACGAACCGAACCATGATTCAGTTTGGTCCGGACCGAGACCACCTCTTTTGATCGGACCAAAATGTGGTCTTTTGATCTGGACCGTGGTCCGAGGCACCTTTCTGAAATGCAATTTTGGTTTGGACCAAACTGAAAAGTCCGGACAAATGAGGTAGGTGTGAAAACGCCCTAAGTGTCTCACAGAAATTAACCTTTTTGTTCTACTTACCTGAGAGCAGATAGTATTTGTGTGCACCAGCGCTTCCAGGCCTGTCAAACAGAAAATAAAAACGATTGTAAAATATGTTTTAAAAAAAACAAACAGACTTAACAATTTTTTTTTTTAAATCAACAGTTGTTGACTTGTCAGCGTCATT
Organism: Zingel zingel; assembly: GCA_023566125.1. Classification (NCBI taxonomy): domain Eukaryota; kingdom Metazoa; phylum Chordata; class Actinopteri; order Perciformes; family Percidae; genus Zingel; species Zingel zingel. Next base: position 21,919,209 of record CM042332.1, on the reverse strand, counting down.
TCCAAGTAACTTCTTTTCCAAATCTGTTGATGAGTTACAGAAGAGCTTTCACACCTTTTCATTCATGGTCTTGTGGTTTTTCTTTGTTTTTTTCAAAAACTGTTTGAGACTTCCAGAGGACATGTACTCGGTGATAAAAATGACCTGCATACAAAGAAAACAAATGCAAACAGTTCATCATAAAAGCCATTATGCTCAACACTTTTTATATGATTTGATAAAAAAGGGGATTTTCTTCAATGACCTCCTACCCTCGCTCTGTTTTCTTTGACATCTGCCCAGTACTTGTGAAACTTCACAATGTTCAAATGCTCCAGCTGGATCAAATTGTCAAAAACAGCTTTGACTTTTTCCTGTGGAAAAAAAATAAAAGATTCAATTTTAATGTATTTATAATGTCAGATAGTCTTAACAGTAGCATATCACTGAATGTTACATATTCCATCCGTGTTGTCAAGTTAAGTTGGATTTTCTGTTTTATTGCAAAGAATGTTTTAACAATTCAGGCCAAGTAAGCTCATATTATTATTATTAATATATATATATATTTTTTTTTTTTAATAAATGGCATGGCTTTCTCTTTGCCAGGAGGTTGGACTGCTGGTCAGACAGACTGTAAGTGCAAGATCAAATGCAAACTCAACAGCTGTAAATGAGCGTCCATTAAAAGCAGCTCTGGGTTTGGCTCGCCACTCCATACAGACTATTTATTCATCAGACTATCGTTTTAACAACAAATATATATTTAAAGCTCAATTAGACTGAAAATGCCATTTTCTCACAGTCATTTGCATATTAAACAAAAAAGTTGCCTGTTGCAAACGGTCTTGCACTAATTGGTTGCTGCTTACAAGCCTTGCTCAAGGGCACCCAGTAGCTATCTAACACAGAATTAACTCACTAACTCATTTTTGTGTTTTTATTTTAAAAAGTAAGCAACAGACTGGATCTGATGACATTTCTGCAACCAAGATAATAGTGGGGAAATAGAAACCAAACAAGAGCCTTAAATCCAACTTCTTCTGGTTCCCCTTCAAATTGTTTCTGTAACTACTCAGGTACATGTTACTTTGCTATGGAGCTGGCAGCAACAAATCTGACCACTTTCCTAAGGAGCTTAGAGCCAAAGGGGGGAAAGGAAAACCAGAAGGCTTCTACATTGTTGTTGAGATCACAGTAAAGAATGCAACCTAACACAAAAAACATAATCCCTGAAACCTTGTCAAAACATTTCATTCCTAGTAGGTATAAACGCTGTCCTCTTCCTGACATAATCATTATAATGATCATTAATATAAACATTCATGTTGTAATAAACGTAACATCTTCACACACAACTAACTACATCAACCTAGCAGCACTGCACCCACCTCCTGTAGTTTGAAATTCTTCCTTTCTGAGAACATGACCTCATTCCACACCACCTCAACTCCTTCCTCGGTGTCCATGGCCAAGTAAGCATTATCGATCCCGGGGACGTTGCGCTGATTCACCTACAGTAGGAAAACAAAATATTACATCACGCTTCATTTATACCTTAGTAAAGGTAAACTTGACCCCTCTGCCGAAGACATACCCCCTACCTCTTCTCTGCGTTTCTGCCAGCGTCCACATGGGCTTTCCTCCAAAATCTCTGACTCATCCTCACTCTCCTCTTCCTCATCCTCTGTGGCAGCAGTGGCTGGAGGCTGGTTCACCATGGACACAGGGGGAGACACAGATGACACTGCTTGACCTGTGGGTGCAGCTGCCATGGACTCTGTTTTCACTTCCTGGGCAGTATCTGAGGCCTGCTTGTTCTCTCCCTCAGACATCGTCTTGGTTGTCAGGCCCAACAGCCAGCTGTGAGACACACAGAGATGCCCAAACACAATAAAAGCATCATACTCCACAACACTGTTGAGAAAGTCAAATCCAAAACCTGGCAATAATATCACATTTCAAACTAGCTTGACAGCATCGGTATGTACTTGGTGGCTGAGCTGTCTAACATAGTTGCAGCAGAGAAATAACATTAGCTGTTGAGAGTTTGCAAAAGAAGTTAGCTTAGCTAGCACTCTACAGGAAGCCAATTTTCTTTCCGTGGATGGCGAAGGCATGACCCGCCCTACTCTTCCTGTGATTGGCTATTACTCGTTGTCTGCTCTGGTTGGGTTCGTTACGTTTTGGCAAGAGGAGTGGGGTTGGTTAGGATTAGGGTAGAATGTCAGGGTAAGCCAATCAGAGGCAGAGTGGGGCGGGACAAGCCTTCGCCATCCTGGGAAAAAAAATACTCACCTACAGTACAGTAAAGGCCATAATAAACCGTATCACAAATATGAATAGAAGTAGCTAGCACACAGCTTACTTTTTAAAGACGGAAAATGTGACGATGCCAGCTCCAGTGTAGCAGACTCCCACCACCGTAGACCAATCCCAGCTTCTTATTTATTTAGCTTTGTTAGCTACAAATCTTCGTTTCTCAGCAGAGTTGCAGCTAGCTTTGTGACGCTGCTAGCTAGCAGCAGTTTTAGCAGCCCACCGCCCCTTGCTGCTTCTCAAGACTCCAGCTAATGTGTGCTCTTAAAATTAGCCTCTGCTACTGTGAGTTAACTACACAATATCACAACAGCGCCAGACGCGTTCACCGATTAATAACATTACAACAGTTCACAGTAGAGGTGGGCGGATGGTATCGAAGCTTGTTTCAGTCCTGTGACGCGCACAGTTTCAATACATTGCCGAAGCTTGTATCAAATGAGGAATACCACGTGACCCATGGCGTCCGAAGCTTCATACGTCACTGACGTTTAATTACTGATAATACCATAGATAGACAGTATAATACTGATGATAGTTTTGTCTTACTTTGGAGAAATGTGTTGTTTAGTGTCTTGATAAATTATCTAACGTTACAGAACTCAGGAGTATATGTTTAATCCTATTATTAGAATGACTTGTCTGTTAACTTAATTATTTTAGTTTATATTCTACACACAGGTGACACAATTTTGTTGACAAACAGACAACCTGGAGTCAGGTGGTATTATTCCAGCATAGGAGTGCTGGTTCATTTTTGGGTCTCTATGCATATGATAAAGCTGCTGTGCACACTGTACTTAATGGGAACTAATGGGCAGCAAGTGGTAGTACTTGTGGGGTGTGTTTGTCAGTGGGGGCACAAGAGCACGTTTTCCCCCAGGTCCTCGAACATGGTCATAAGTAAATGATCTGAACACATTTCCCTGCAGCAAATCATCTGAGATTTTTTAAATTCAAACATTTTTCACTAAACCAAAAAAGCATATATTACAGATAATACAGAGAGAAGTCTTAACAATTTTTTTAAATCGAAAATAACTTTATAGCGTTAACCCATTTCTGACAGGAAAGAAATAGCAGAAATGTTTGGAATGACAAAAATATAATTATTCATGGTAGTCAAATCTATTATGAGATAGAGATTAATCTTACCATCTCATAATTTTGATTTAAGAAGCCATACCGTGAGTATTACCATGTAACATAAAACACTGTTAGTCTAACTGCACGATTTTGTCAAGGGGTCCATTCATCCTGGTTTATACTGAAACAACATTGCAGGCTTATATCAAACCTGGCAACCCTACGCTCAAAAGCCTCCCTCTTTTTATTTGATATGGGTAAGGGATTGACAAACAATCAGGCCAAATGAATATTGAATTATGATGAATAGTGGGTTTAGTCAGCCACAACAGACCATTGAAAATGAAGTAAGTGTCCAGGAATTTCTTTGCCACTAGGTGTCAATATAACTAGGTAATATGGATGTTAAACAGAGGTTTGGAGTAATTATAATCCAATAAATCACATGGTGGTACTTGTCTTGTGCATTAAAATAAGATAAACGCTTTATACAGTATATCCCATAGGCTTTTTTGTACAGTGCATAGTGTACATGCCCTCGGTACATGACCTGACCCTACAGTATATTACACAGTTAAATTTCTCCTGCAATAAACTGCCATATCTTCAGTTAGATGCACAGATCTTGGACAGTCCCCCCTGAACAGGATGCTGGATCCTGAAAATGTTGTCTGGTTTAGGGTCTCTCTTTGAGGAGCCTCCTCCCCCCCACTAAAGAGTCCTATATTTAGATGCAGCCAGCAGCAGGGACACAGCACTGACTGCGTGAGTGCTGGTGTGACAAGCTGTTGGCTGGTGACTGCCCATGGGCGCTGACAGCATTTCCAGCAAATAAAGGAACTAAAAGTACTTATCATTGTCAGGGAGGACACAGGAAGTTTCGTTGGGCTGTTTTGCAAGTTCAGGCTTTGTTTCTGCAAATAAGGTGTTTCTTTTTTTTGCACTTTGAAACAAGAACACCAAAGGCTGAGGCGTTCACTGATAAAATGGGGGACAAGAAGTATAAAGTGCCTCTTGTTGAGGATACGAAGGTGAGGGTGCTTTATGAAACTGAAGCATTTGGGCCCGTTGACAAAGCTGATTACCCTCCTGCTGGGACTAACTCCATCTACTCTGCGATTCTAAGCAGAAACGAGACTGTCAAGGATGCCAAGCGTCTTAAGACTTTTTTGGAATTGCGAGACAAATATGTAACAAAGAAGGTGGTGTTTGAAGACCCCCTGTTTCCTGCAGATGACTCCTCACTCTTCTACAGTCACAAACCTTCCATGAAGATTGAGTGGAAACGTCCCTCGGTGAGTGCCAGTCTTTAGCCATTACATCCTTTAGGCCAAGTTTCTCATAAGCAAAAGTGTCTCTAACGTGTTTACAAGAGCTCTTCTCTAAAATCTCCATGTATCTCATCACTTCCTCCACAACACATGGCTTGCTGGGGTGTCAAGTGGCTGCATGGTTGTGGATGCATAGCTCTGGGTTATCACCTTCTACAATCACAGACAGCTGACTCTCACACAGGAGGACACCCTCTGCTAGTGCTGGGAAACATAGTGGCAACTCAGTGTTGGCTTCAGAGTTTCATATTTTTCTGATATACACATGCAAGAGGGTTTGATAGTCTTCAAACACACCAGATGGTTCAGATTAATCTATCTTTTGCCAAAAGTCCTGACACTGACACATCTAAACACTAAAATAAATGCAGACACGACAAATGACACAAACCTTCATCTAAGACCCAACACTTATGCAGCAATATTATCATATAAAAATACATACAATATATATACACATTAGGTGTATTATTAATTATTATTTATATATAATTATATCTGTAATAAATTGCCAGTAAACACAAATGACAAACTGAAAATAGAGATTATTTTAATTTGAAATTTCTGCTTCGTATAACAAACTCCAGTGGAATATGAATCTGCAGCTTGATTACTGCTTCATGGCTGATGATGAATGTCACTTTTGCCTCACAGCTGAGATTCGTGATACATGAGTCCCACCAGGGGGTCAGCAGTGGAGCACGCTCTAAATTTGGAACACGAGGTTGCATTTATTAGTTATGGTCAATCGTGGGATGATGGGAACAGAGTCAGCGCTGGAAAGCTCCTGAATAAAACTTGATTCCTGATATTTTTATCCTATCGTTATCCTTGTTTTCTAAACCAAGAAAACTGCGCATTTTGAATATGATGTTGTTGTTTTCTTGATTATGCTGAAATTATTTTTGTCTATCCAAAGCAGTTTCAAAAGGTTTTAAAAAAACAATGGATCCCAAACTCGTTGGCTTCTTATCTGATAACTTTATTTAAAGGATTTGTAAAGGCCTAAATTGTCCAATATTTCACCATAAAAAAAATCTGAAAAAATAAGCATAATTTATATAACAGAAATATATGTTTTCATTCTTATTCCTTTCATCATCTTGTGACCCAGTCAGTTTTATCTTGTGATACTTTAGGGGGTCCAAATCCACAAGTTGTAAACCACTTTTATGCACACTATACTTCAATATAAAATCTATTTTACAACAACAAGCAATATGTGCTCCACAGCATGAGCATTAACGCATTAATACCTTACCAGAGGCAAATATCAGGAAAGATAAACCATAAAATCTGGATGCTTAATTGGTAATTTCCATCTAGGATCACAGACACAGTCAACTCTGCCATGTCAAAGATGCGTATGAGCTATGGGATTCTCTGCATTCGGCACAACGTTATTACTTGTAAAGATGACTAAAGGGCTATGACCAGATAACTTCCAACAGCTGCTGCCTCATATGCCTCATATGTAGTGAATGCAGAAATTTCTCCAACTCGCTTACAGTTTCAGGGTTTAGTTTTCATATTGTCAATCATGCCAGGTGTAGATTTATAAATACATATTTTAAATTGTTGAGGGGTTGCAAAATGTTGACCAATACCAATATGATTAGTACCCTACTTTGAGAAATATAAATGTGTGAAATATAAATATTTCATTAAACATAAAAAGTTTTTAAATGTCTAGAAAAATCTATCTAATATTATATCTAAAATTGGCAACATTTTGAAAAATTACACTTAGGAGTACATGTAATCATGCAGGACTTCAAACTGAAAATATACTTAAACAAAAGTATTGGATTCATTTATTTAAAATGTAGGGTTTTATAATGCATCTATCATTTCATCTTACATGGTATTTCAAAATGAGAAAAAAAGATTTGAACTCTGGCACTGATATTTGCACAACATGCTCAGAAAAACCTCCTAACTCCTCGCTTTTTTTTCTTTGACAGGAAATTTGTGAAAACCCCCAGTTTATCATAGATGGAGCCAACAGGACAGACATCTGTCAGGGAGAATTGGGTAACATTTAAACTATTTCTGCTTTCATACAAGTGCTTCAACAGCAGGTTCAAATACACCATGCTGCCTAGGAACTGACGGACTAAATATGATTTGGTGTTTTAATACCAATCTACTTTCACTGATGTCAACCTTTGCACACACAGACATTTTTGACATTATTATTTGTTTTGTTTTACTAAAGTCTGCATGTTCATAACTAGAATAAAACAAACAAGAACATAACCTTTATTTTTTTAATTTATATTAAGGGAGGGCCATTTTCCAACGATGCCCTGATTACAGCACAAATAAAAGGAAATAAAAAAAATCTCAAGAATTTACAGTCCAGAAACTCTTTGGTGCCGGATGGATGTGGATGGATGTTGCAAAAAGTCAAATGTGTCTCAGCTAAAGACAGCGTGTACATACTGTGCAAGCATAAACAGTCCTTGTATGGGATATGGCGATAAAACAAGTACAACCAAGACATGTAGGGTGGAGAAACCAGAGCCTGGAAAACGCCTGACAGCTGAAATGATCGTGAGAATCAGTCTTAAGTTAGTTACCTTACTGATGTTGACAATTGACACCTGCAGCAATGTGACTTCAATCTGTGACAACTGCAAGTGTTATGTTTGGAGTGTTTTCATAGCTCATCAATCTGCTCTTGACAGGTGACTGCTGGCTGCTGGCTGCCATCGCCTGTCTGACAGTGAATGAGAAGCTGCTGTACAGAGTGATTCCTCCGGACCAGAGCTTCACTGACAACTATGCAGGCATCTTCCATTTCCAGGTTTTAAATGGATATTTGGCACATTGTGCAACAAGCAACTGTTTTTCTTTTGCTGCGGTTATGTGGCAGGCGCTATAACCATTCAGCTATAAAGGCACTCCAAATGTTTTATGTTCTTGTTTTTACATGTATAATATGCTATTTCACATATGAAAGATGCTTTTATACAAATTCATCACATGTGAAATACAGTTTCACGTGATAAAGTTCAAACATGTGAAACTGTGACATTTCATGTTAAAGTTCTTAATTGTGAGAATCTCGCATTGCCAGACCTATACATGTGAAATGCCTATGCATGCCTTCATGCCTATATGTGTAGGAGCGTTTAACATGATTTTGGGGCAGTGTTATTTATTGGTTTTAATTAAGGAACAAAAAAAATGCAGTATAGAAGATAAAGATAAGTTACAGGTAATTTAGAAACAGTGTCACATAATTTAGTTTGTCCACCACAGAGCACTGTTTATTTTTCAACTTGGCAAACTAGCAAACTTTAGTTTTTACTTTAGTTTTTGTACAGATTAAACCCTAACCCTAACCCATACAATGTGTTAATTTTAGAGGTGCTTCTAGACAGATTTGGTTACTTTGGCTAGCTGTATCCCCCTGTTTTCAGTCTTTATGCTAAGCTAAGCTAACCGGCTGCTGGTTGTAGCTTCATACCGATGTGAAAGTGATATTAACCTTCTTATCTAATCATTGGGAAGAAAGCAAAAAAAGTGTTTTTTTCCCAAAATGTCAAACTATTACTTTAAAAGCAACACATATATTATTATCAGATTTCCATGAACTCTCAAATATCGACATCGATATTGGCCTCAAAAATCTAGTATTGGTCAGGCATTCATAATTTTTAAGAAAGAAAAAAAGGTAATTGATTGAAACATGAACACTTTGTTTAACAGATATGAATCTACTAATAATCTAAAAGATGACATGAGCTTTTCTTTGCCCGTCAATAAAAGATTTTTCTCTCTCATCACTGTTTTAAATCTCTTCTGTCAGTTCTGGCGTTATGGCGAATGGATCGATGTGGTTGTGGACGACCGCATCCCCACCTGCAAGAACCAGCTGGTTTTCACCAAATCTTTCAGAAAGAACGAGTTCTGGAGTGCTCTTTTGGAAAAAGCTTATGCCAAGTGAGCCCAGTCTATCAATGTTCACTGCAAATTGAAGTCGTGCAGATCTCCATATCGTCACCTCCATGATGTTAATTCATTCAGTAGAGTTCAGATTTACTGAAAAAAGTCTCCAGTTTTTGTTTTCTCGCTTAAATAAGTTAAAGCCTGGGGATCATGAAATCATTTCGGGTCTTTTAAATGCACATTGTATTAAATGTTGTTTTTTTTATCAGTATCAGTGACAGTATTGAGAAAAAGGGACAATTACTCCATTAGTTTTAAAGTAATGCCACATAATTTAAGAAAATCTGTCAAACAAGATGATTGACACCTGAAACCACTGACCTCTCACCTTGCTGGGATTTAATCACTTCAACTTATTTCAAGTGAAACAAGTTTTAAAATAAAATTTTGAGCTAAATGTCTTATTAAGGTGCATTTTCTTTTGTAGTTTAGCAACAATAACTAGGCACACCACTCCTCATGTTTCCTAAAATGGCTGCAGATGTGAAAAAATCCAATCCTCGGAGATAACAGACATGTCAGCGCATTGACCAGAATGATTGACCTCTCTCTCTCAGGTTGCATGGGTCTTATGAGGCACTTAAAGGGGGCAGCACTTTGGAAGCCATGGAGGATTTCACCGGAGGAGTTACCGAATTCTTCGAGTTGTCCGAGGCGCCCAAAGACCTCTATAACATCATGAGGAAGGCGCTGGAGAGAGGCTCGCTAATGGGCTGCTCCATAGATGTGAGTGGTGATGAAAGCAGTGAAATGAAGTGCACAGAAGAGAAGTGCACATTAGATGAGCCATGCAGCAACTCAACTGCCTGGAATATGAAAGTCAAATTCAACTGTAAGGAGGAGGTGGATATTAGGGACACTGTAAAAAACAACAACCCATTCAATAAACAGGAAATATGTTCCTTTTCCTCATGCAAATCAGGCTGTTTCAATAATTTTGTCACAATATGAGAAGCTGAATTGATGTGCAAAGTTTGATTTATTAGCCCCACTTTTACAGCTTAAAAAAACTAGATTTTAACCATCAAATCCAGAAAAAATTACTGAATTAAAATTATGTTTTAGCAACATGTATTGCCTCAAAGTCCAGTCTGTCTTTTGCGCTGACATGTGTGTTGCATGAATGTTGGTTGTATCTTTCAGATTCTTTCAGCCACTGAAGTGGAGACTCGGACTGAACAGGGGCTGGTCAGGGGTCATGCCTACTCCATCATAGGCCTGGCAGAGGTGCAGTAAAATGTCCACTTACTATAAATGCATATTTTTTATTTGTTGTAAGAGAAGGCCTGATAAAGTGATGCTGACAGGTTGGTTGTTGTTTCTAGTGTGACGAGGTTGCAAAGGACACCAGAATTCGCCTGATTCGCCTGCGGAATCCCTGGGGTTGGGTGCTTTGGAAGGGACCATGGAGTGCAAAGTAAGCTCTGAGACCTTTTATATTATTATAAAATGTACAACATTTACAATAATTCTGCTTATATGAGCTAGGTGCTGTACTATGGCTAATTCTTTCTTGATGTCTTGTATTGATATGATTTCCATAGTTCAAAGGAATGGTCAACCATTTCCACAGCAGACAAGGGCAACCTAAAAAAACAAACTGTAGAGGAGAGTGAGTTCTGGTGAGTAAACAATACTCTGCATCAATTGTATTATTTTGGCTCGTTCATAAAATAAAATAAAAAAATTATTTTATATTTTCACCAGTTTTGTAGCTGTTTTTGCTTAAGACTCAATGGTCTATTCTGATGATGTACTGTACTTGATACTACATAGGCACAAAATTGTAAAGCTGCCCAATAGGTGATTTGTTTCTTGATCCAGTGTAACCTTCAAGCAAAAGGTAGCACACCCCTTTCTGCCACGTTATTCAAATGTATGTTAACATCATAACTTTACATGTGGAAATAAATGAATGTGTTAATTAGCATGTGTTAAAGAAAAACTCAGGAGCAGCACAACTCATTTCACATACGTGACAAAGGTTCGGGAGACTTATGACTTACACAGAAGCATTTAATGAACACCCAATTGAGGAGACAATTAAGCAGGCAGTACAGTTTAACCACAATGTGTTATTGTGCAGTGCCGTCCCAACTCTCTGAAGTTCCTGTCTTCCTGAGGGTGCATTTAAACTCATGCTGGAGGCATTACGTTTAGCTGAACCTTTAAGGTAAACAAAGATATTGCAGTCGCCTAAAGACAGATGCTGAAGCCTAGTTCAGCCTCTCTCTCTCTGGGAAGTATGCCAAAGTGTGGCTGTCCCACTGACCTCCAAAAGGAGACAGTCCTGAGACAAAACATTCCCTTGTCATACAAATGCCTAGATTCCCTGAATCTGTAGAGACAAACATAATTATACGTGAACAGGTTTGGTTATTAGAGACTGGCCGAACATTCTCGTCCCCTGACCTGTGACCTATATATGACCTGATGTTGTCATGTAAGCTTTCCCTTAGTCTCATCATACCACAACATGGTGTTTTTGGAAATTCCACCACAGCATGTAAGCATTTAGCTTAAACTACAGCTGAACCCATACATCTGCTGCTCACCCTCAGCCGCTTTACATTTTTTGCCCCATTAGTGGTAAAAAAAAAAGAGCAAAGTTGTCTCACTAAATTAATAGTAAAGAACTTCATGTTTGATGTTCCCCTCCAGGATGTCTTTTGATGATTTCCAGAGGAACTTCACAAAGTTGGAGATGTGTAACTTGACCCCAGACACCCTGCAGGGTGATGAAAGGCACAGTTGGACAGTGTCGGTCAATGAGGGTCGCTGGGTGAGAGGCAGCTCTGCTGGCGGCTGCAGGAACTTCCCACGTAGGCCTTGGATTCTTTTTTTATATCAGCTTTTATTCCTCTTAAAGCCAATATTAATATTTTTGTTTAAGTTCCACATGGCTCATGTGTCTTCACTGCTATGATGTGACCCTTTGTTGCAGATTTATCTTTTGTGTTTTACAGACACGTTCTGGACGAACCCACAGTATCGGCTGAAACTGTACGAGGAGGATGACGACCCAGAGGACGGGCAGGCGACCTGCACTGTTGTCGTGGCTCTGATGCAGAAAGGGCGAAGGATGCAGCGCCATCAAGGGGCCAAATTCCTCACCATTGGATTTTCCCTCTACGAGGTACTGATCACAGGAAACCTAAATCACTGGATAGGCTGATGTACTGTACATTCATTGGAGTTGAGCTTCTTCTTTACCTTCCTCTTTGTCTCGGCAGGTGCCGAAGGAGGTATGCCATTCTTGGAGAAGGACGTTAATTTGATGAAGTCAGCGTTTCCACAGTATTGACCTGAAGCCTATCTCCAGAGAGTCATGTTTGTTTGTTGTGTTTGATTTAGCAGTACATGTGGTAGTACTGGTGGTAGTAGTAGTAGTACTAATGGTTCATGCTCTTGTGAAACCTCTATCTCCAACTTACAACACAAGCCAAAATGCTTGTTTGATCCCATCAACAACGTAAAACCCAAAGATATTTCATTTCTACTCATATAATGCAGAGAACACCAATTTTGAACTATTCCTTCGCTTTCAATACTTTTTTCTATATTGACTACTTTCCTCACATGAAGAGCTCATTCCCATCTCACCAACTGATTTCTTTTCATCGATAGATGTGCGGACAGGATCAACACCTGCAGAAGGACTTCTTCCTGTACACAGCCTCCAAAGCTAAATGCAAGACCTATATTAACCTGCGGGAGGTGACGGAGCGTTTCCAGCTGCCTCCAGGAGAGTACGTCGTCATCCCAACGACCTTTGAAGCCCATCAAGAGGGAGAGTTCATTCTCAGGGTCTTCTCTGAGAAGCAGAACATGTCTGAGTAAGGATCACTGGGGGTCGGGCACATGCCATATTTGGTGGTGAAGTCATTTTGGGGACTGTTGACAGTAAAATTGCAAAATATATTGAAGGCCATTATCAGTGAATAGCAGGCATCCTAATGTGTCTGTTTTTCCTCGCAGGGAGGCGGAGAACATGATCGGATCTGACCAAACGCAGGTTTGCAACATACATATAAAAGAAGCAATGGGACCAAATATATATTTATGACAGATATTTCAGTGGTGAAATTACTAAAACAGAGGTTTACTTTTTTATGTCTACAACATTATTTCTCTAAGAAGGTATTAAAAAAGTTATTTTATAACATTTCAGATTTAACAGAGATACTGGGATGTAAAACATTAGGACTAAGATCATTCATTTTCATCAAGTATTTTTCACTCTTGTCTATAAAAAGGGACATTTCTTTAAAGACAGGATAGTCTTTTAACTTTTAACCATAACACTCCTCAGGAAGTAAATTAGACATTTACACAAACCTTTAGGCACACCCAATATACAGAGAGAAATAAGACATTAATAGTAAAATCCAGTATGCTTGACATTAGGCTTCCCACTCCCTTTTTAAGAGGCTGAATATACATTTACCTGCATACTGCAACCTTCTTTCGCACTGCAATATCATTTGGAATTTGATATTTTGTCAAACCATGATTGTGTCACATACATATTTCATCAACCTTGTTTTTGAAATCTCATTGTCTTATCTTAATTCATACTGTACTGTTTTTCCCACAATAGTAACTAACAGACTTGAAAAAAGTTTTCCTCCTTTTCATCTCATTTCATCCTTCTGTCCTTCCTTGTCTTATTGGCCATCAGCAAGACAAGAAAAAGAAAGAAAAGGTAATAAGTGCATGTGGCAATAGCATCGTTACATTGCTTTTAAACTCTGCTTTCCCCACTGTTCTCTACATTATACAGTATGTCAGCTGTTATCAATGTTGGCTGTTATAGTTTGTGTCATCATTCCACATCATTGCATATATAGATCATTTATGACCAGTGAAATGACTATAAATGAACTCTCTTTTTCTGTTTGTCTTTTATAACCCGTCTCTCCTCTTACTAACTGCCATTACCGACATGCCAGCCTATTGTATTTGTGTCAGACAGAGCACGGGCCAACAAAGAAATTGAGCATGACGGCATTCAGGGGGAAAAGAGGAAGAAACCAAAGGTAATCCTTCTTTGACAAACTGACACTGCAGTAAAGCTCATAGTGACCTTTGACCTATCATCATTTCTGGACACGGACGGCTCTAAAATGCAATCTTGACCAGGTCAAATTACACCGCTGGGAATAAAACAATTGAGTTTGAAGCCAACTGAGCTCAAGTGTCTCAGCTGCACCTGTTTTCCTGTAAAGCCTCAGTGTATACAAGCCTAGTTGTTTGTATTTCTCTAATGTGCTGCTCTCCTGTGGTACTGTAAGGAAATGCATCATTCACTAATATAGTGTTATATATAGTGCAGCAGGAACGAAGAAGAGAACAAGAGAACAATTCTAATATTTTGATCCTTGATCACCAAATAAAGATTTATTGATAAGAAAAGCAGTGCAATTTGTGCAATTTTACCACGCAAACATGATTTTAAACAAAACAATAAACCAGCAACATGTAAAATAGACACAACTAGTGATCATCTTGTGATGGGATCACACCAGTCTTGACGCCAAATTGGGCCAGGGTCGTAAAGTTGGGGGACCAATGTCCCATTCCCAACTTCCTCGGCCTTCATTTTAATCTTAACTACACACCTTTAAAGTTTGTGACTGAATCTTGCTCAGTTATTGGGCCAGGGGCTTAAACTGGGGGGTTCAAGATCCCTTCCCTAATTTCTACCCCCCTACTTTCGGTGGGCTTGCTCGGATCACACCCATCTGCCAACTCAGCCTTCATTCTGATCTCAACTACACGCCTGTAAAGTTTTGTGACAACAATAATAATACCAGCGGTCTGTCGCGGCTGGTAATTTAACCATCCACAGTGACTGCACTTTAAGCTAGTGTGCACTGTGCAGTCACAGATAACCTTGGCTTAAGCTAATTTACCAACTTATTCTACTTGTTTTCTCTAATTACTGACATCTTATATAACATTACGCTAAATGTAATTATAATTGACAAAAAAACATCAGACAAGCTAGTCCTGCTAAAAGCAAGCTAGTTCAGAGTTCAATTCAGATCAGAGTTCTTTATTGTCCATCTTAGCAGCACACAACCAACAGATTGATTAAGAACAATTTCATCACTTAAAAAGTAAACAGTGTCAAATAAAATCCTTTGAGATTGTCTGGAAAAGTGATTTCTAAAAGTGTCACTGAGAAAGCCAATAAACACCAATAAAAAAAACTGTGCATTCAAGAGTTGTGCAAGTTAACAGCTTTAATTGCACAAGGAACAAAATAAAATGTACACCGTTTGTTTTTGCTCTACATAGCCACCCAGAGGGAAGAGGAATACATTTCTCCAAAAATGGGTGGGAAGATTGGCCGTGCTTTCTGCAAAACCTGTCTTTTTTAGTTCTGTGTTTGTTCTCTCTAACAACTTTTGTTTTGTATTGTAAGGTTCCCATAAAAAGAAATCGAAAAAAAAAAAAAATAGAAAGTTAAAATAGACTCAAAATAAGATCTGTAGAATAAAACCATCAAAGTCTTATCTACATTAAAAGAGTTTAGTCTGCGCAGGAAATACAATCTCTGCAGGCCGTTTTTGCAGATTTTGGATACATAGAAGGATCAAGTTTTTATCAATCACTGTTCCCATGTACCTATATGACTCGACAATCTCCACCACTGTGCCCTTAATTGTGGTAGGCAGAGGTGGATATGGGTTTTTTCTAAAATCAATAACCATGTCCTTAGTTTTTTGAACATTTAACTTGAGTAAATGGCTGACACACCACTCCACGAAATATGTCAAGACTGGCCCATGATCGACCTCTCAATCCTGGAGTAGAATGACTATAACCTCTTTGTGTGGCAACTCCTACAGTCGTTAGTATACAAAATATACAACACAGGGACACTACATACCCTTGTGGTGAGCCTGTGGAAGATGTTAAAAAATCCATAAGCCATTTCACAATGCCATCATCAAGATTTAAATTTGACAATATTTGACTGGATAAAATGGGAAGCTGGATTGTATTAAAAGCTAAGGAGAAGTCAACAAATAAGAGTCTAGCATGGGATTTCGTAACTAAATGCTTGTAAATAAAGTTCAGTGGAGTAGTGGTAATACACTCCACTCCTCTAAATAGCTGATAAGCAAATTGCATCAGGTCAAGCTGGTTTTGCACTTTATCTATCAAGAATTGCTTGAACAATAGCTAAAAACATTTAATTATCAGTGAAGTAAGATCTACTAGTGAAGCTAAGAGGTCTCTTACCTTGTCCAAACATACACTTATACTCCTAAAATACATAACATTAAGGTTTTACAACTCAAAAGGTGTCACACCTTTTATTTTTTATAAATGACTTCTTTCTTACGTGTCCTCCAGCAAAAACTACTCCAACCTGAGGAGGAGACTGAAGAGGAAAAACAGTTCAGAGCCATTTACCAAAAGATTGCTGGTGAGGTGAGTACACAGAGAGGAGAGGATGAGGATAACACAGGACAGGTGTGGATGTCTGAATGTAATTTACAGTATATGCAACAAATTGTTCCTCCCTCCATCAGGACATGCAGATCTGTGCCAACGAACTCAAGATGATCATGAAGAACGTACTTTCCAAACGTGAGTACACTAGAAAGATTTAGATCATCATGATACAGTTGGTGCCATGATGGGATCAATCATACAGAGCTGTCCCTTTCCACAGATAATGAGATACAGACAGAGGGTTTCAGCCTTGAGACATGTCGGAGTATGATCGCCTTGATGGATGTATCCTTTCAGTAAGCTTAAAACTACAGGAGTTTATATGGAGATGACAACTATCTCATGTTGCCTAGGAAGGTGGCATCAGCAGGTTGTTAGTTTGAATCCCTCTAGTAATCTCTATAAACAGATATATGCATATGAGTGCAGACTCTGTAGGCAATGGGACAAGATTTTGGTATTGGAAGCGTTCTGGTATCTATTTGTAGTCCAAGCAGTATTGACCAATCTCAGAACTCATCAGTAATCGTCTTTGACGATTTAGCTTTTTTTTTTAAACATATCTGCATTCATATATACATTTCTGCTTATAGGAGACGCAGTCTCTCAACTCCAACTCTATTGTCACATCTCAAGAAGATATCCGCTGGTTACACCGTAACCCCCGAAAAAATTTGCTGTTGCCCCCAAGGTCTAAATCATCATCAAACCGAAGGCCAATGTGTTCCAATATTGTCCCTCTAGTGACTGAGGCATTTGAATGGGCACTAAAACTATTTTTCCTAAATACTCCACTCTTGGAACCCAAAGTTAAAGGGGTAACACATCTTTTATTTCATCAGCAATTCCAATTTTACTGACAAAACAAGTGTATTCTTTTTATGGACTGTGCTACTATATTTAAATCATTTAATATTAATAAAATAAACCACTAAGGAAAGTACTACAAAACAAAATCAAATGCACCTTTAAAAATGGCTTCACTGGCTGTGTTGGTTTTCCATAACTGACTGACTGATCTCAGACTGATGGGACAGGAAAGCTGAACCTACAGGAGTTCAAACACTTGTGGAAAAAGATAAAGGAGTGGCAGGTAGGACCGTTGTAACCACTCTAGAGCTTCTGCTCATGTTTAACAAACATCTGACTGTTCATCTCCTCATGTGTTTTGCAGCGGATCTTCAAACGATACGATAAAGACAAATCCAGCTCTATCAGTAGTTTTGAGATGAGGAACGCTGTTAATGATGCAGGTGAGCAGCAGGAAAGAAACACCAGCAAGAATTAACCACTCACAGGATGTTGTGTATGCACTCCATGCATAATTTATATTTCAAGTTTTAGATTGAATGCTTTTCCAGAGCTGATAATTTAAATTAAAACTGTAATAAAGCATAAATGAAATGTTATTTGTAATAGACTACAGTCACAATACATTATAATAAAACCATACAAGGATTAAATTCCCAGTTTTGTCAGAAATCACATCCCATACTTTCCAGCCTCTTGTTAGAAACCTGTAACATGATATAAACTATTGACCATGAACCTAATCTGTGTCTTCTTCACATGAAGGGTTTCAACTCAACAGACAGCTGTATGACATCATAGCCATGCGCTACGCAGACGAACACCTAAACATCGATTTTGACAGTTATATCTGCTGTTTTGTGAGACTAGAGGGCATGTTCAGTAAGTACACACCACACCTGAGCGTGATTTACCTCATGCATTTACCTGCTGTTTTTAAAAGAATCACTGCTAATACAAATACAGAATGTATTTAACACTTTTTATAAATCTTTCAAGGGGCCAAATTTTACCTGGAGGGCCCACTAATTGCAGCCTTGCGCTGCACCAGTTCAAGATTTATAAAGACATGGATGAAGACTCATTTATTGTATCTCTTGCAGGAGCTTTTAATGCCTTTGACAAAGATGGAGATGGAATAATCAAGCTCAATGTCCTGGAGGTAAGCCCCTTTTAGCATTGTTTTCACAACATGATATTCCATGCCTTTTGCTATACTGTATATATGTTATTGCAAATCGTATTACCTACATTGTCTTTGTGAGAAGACTATTAAGACATGGTTGTGATAAAGGGCATCAAAATTAATTCTTCACCGTAGAAATGATAAGAGTTTGAAAGTAGTAGTTTGGCTAAACATTCCCAATTTACCAAGTTTGTCCAGAGCTTCAAACTTGCTTACAGTCTGAGTAACCAGAAAAAGAGAAACACCAGTTGCTTCTCACTACCTTACTTGATTATTTTTGATTTTGCTTTCTTGAGATTGCATTTCAAAGTACTGCTATGTTGGATTACATTACACTGACAGGTGTTTCCAATATTTTGGCCACTTAATCTTTATATATAGACCAAAAATATCAAAAAAATCTCTTCTAATACAGCGGCACAAACTACAGCCTTAAATATTACTGTGTCTTTAAGTTTTCTGGTCACTCACTGTGTACTCTAAGTATACTTTCAAAATGAAACCCTTTATGCTCATATTTGTTTCTTTGTCCCTCTTCCCAGTGGCTTCAGCTGACCATGTATTCTTAAGGCTCCTTCTTGACCACTGATGACTCAACTCTCCCGGACAGCCTCTTAAGTATTTTTGCACAGATTGTGTGATTACAACAAGATCTAAGTCTTAGTGTCAGGTTCAATGATTTCACTAGTTTTTATGTGAAATTTAGATTTCTCTCATCATTCAAACTATGATGGGTTAAATTTAAGGTCAATGTTATTTTAGCTTATTTTTAAATGACTGACATCCTATCAGTATTAAGCCTTTTCCTAAAACGTCATCAGTTTTCTAGACTCTGCAGTGCTGATAAGAGCAACATTTGATGCATGCTGCCAGTCAGTGTAACCTGATAATGTTACATCAGTGTTTGGCATGAAGCAGCGATAGGCGGTAATGCAAGCAGGCACGTAGAGAGTTGACCTGTGTTTCTAAGTTCATACGTTACAAAGAATTTGTACCTAGTAATGCAAAGCTAGAAGTATTAGTGTTAAAAGAGAAATGTTTAAATATGAGAACTGAATGAATGAACATTTTGTTTGACAAATCTTCAGAGAGATACTAAATGTACTATATTGTTTTTAAAATACAGCAGAGGTGAATACTGTAATTATTTGTATTTTTTATTGCTGTACACATACAGTAGGTATTAAACACATCAATGCACACTGTACAGAATAACATACAAAAATTAAGGCATGACTTAAATACAGCACTCTTAGAAGTTACTCTCTGGCCAGTTTGATCTGACAACTTTCACTACTACAGTACTTTATCCATTGAACAAAATAAGTTTTCTCAAATGTGTTGTACAGGGCGTGAGCACATTGCCGAGAATAACTCTCTGGGAAATGTGAAAATGTAAAAGTTATAATTTAACATATGGTTTATATATGTAATGATGCAAAACAAACTCCTTTTATAACCAAAACTCTGTCGACATAAGGAATTAATTTTCAAGTTATCAAGTGTAACAAAGCCAGGAAGTAATTTAAGATACATTGTCTTTACACTCTGATATCAGGAAAAATAACTATTTTCAAAAAAAAAAAAAAAAAAAAAAATCTGACTTAAAAGCAGGCAGGTAAAGATACAAATTTTATTCTTTATA
Organism: Zingel zingel; assembly: GCA_023566125.1. Lineage (NCBI taxonomy): Eukaryota > Metazoa > Chordata > Actinopteri > Perciformes > Percidae > Zingel > Zingel zingel. The sequence continues at coordinate 21,899,426 of CM042332.1, read as the reverse complement.
TGGCAGGTACAGGTTGATAAATATTAGCCTATGGATTTTAAACCCTGGAGTTACTTCCCAAACTGAACCTTCTATAAATAATAAAGTATACAAGCAAGTCAAGCCTGTTTATTTTTACATCTGAGCCATCGTCCCTTTCCACACTGAAGTGAGGACAATCTTAGGACAAAACTTTTGAAAAACTAGGAAGGATTTGAAAATCCTCAGAGCCCCACCCCTCCTAAAATTACCAAGAATTATCCTTAATGTCTGAGGTTATGGAAATTTCAGACACTTGTACATCATCTTTGAGAGGGGAACTCCACCAATTTTACACATCAGTCTGTTTACAGGTCTTGGGGTGTACTCCTGTTTATGTTAAGAAAAGTTGTATAAAAACTTTTCTCCAGTCTCCAGAGAGCTGCATGAAAGTGATGTTGCTTGAGTCGGTTTTAGCTGGGGATGGAGAGGGTGTAGAGTTAGAAAGAGGTTAGTCTGGCTCACCGGCTGTACAGTGCTGGGATAAAGCCTGATGTCCTTCCCTTTCCCGATCTCCGCTATCTATTTTGCAAGGACACCGTCACTGCACCCGGGGCTTAGTGCCACCCAGGAAGGTTGCGATTGGTTTAAAACAATACAAAACAAGCCAGAGCATTTCTCCCCCCCATCCCAGAATAGATAAGCGTATAGCCAGACCATACTCCAGCTTGACACAGCGCTGTGGAGATAGGTCTGGCAATGCGAGACTAAAAAGAGGTGAGCTTACCAGACCTCTGTAGCAGCTCCTCATTCTCTACATGAGGCTAGCGCCTCGAGGCTACATTAGCCACTACTAGCACAACACACCTAAATCTGCAGTGTTCGAGTTGCATTATGGGTATTGTAGGTACCAGGTTTTTACGAGGAAGACCAATGGATGGAATAAAGATAATATCGCTGCATCTGCTGCATCAATTTTGCATCAACTGATGGAACTGTCCATCGTGAGTCCGACAATGACAGGAGCGTAATGCTAAATCTTAAATATTTGAAATAACTATTGAGTGCAGCAGGATGAGCAAACTGAGTGTTAAGATTTGATGTATAACCAAGTTAATTTTGTTTAGGTTTATACACTGACATTTCTACTTTGCTCTTCTTTGACAGATTTAGCCATTATTAAAACCTGTTACCTACACTTCAGAGTCAATAGCCAAAACAAATTTAAACAAGATCGATTCTGAAGGCAGTTAACACAAAAGCTCCTCCGAGCTGTTTATGCCAGTGCAGCATCGTTGTAGAAATGTTCTGAATAATTAGCTTCACATATACTAATGACATATCTGAAGAGGGTTACTGTATAATATATTTGATGGTGTATAAAGCCATGTCATGCATTCACTGTGACAACAAAAAACATAAAACAGCAACAAAACAAATGTATTAAAATAATTAAAATAATTATTTTAAACAGCAGGACTGATTGAGTGTGTGAGATTGAATGTCTCAATCCGGTCACAACGGCTTCAGGGATCAATAACAAGTAGCCTGTCTCGTCTCACCGTCACAGAGATTATACAATATGCACGAGACCAACGAGATGTAATCAGCACCTCAACAGCTAGAAAATAAATGATCGATCTCCTAACGGAAAATAAAACCCTGAAAAGAATTTTTGAAACAAAAAGAAATCAGCCAATGTGTTGTAATGAACGCGACTCCAACCTCATCTGCTGCATCACTTCACCACCCCTGCTGTCAAGGCTGTATTGTACTGTCATTCTCCACGTGTCTTTGCATGTGATCAGGCAATTTCTGCAGGAAAAACACAAACAAGACTAAGCAACTTTTCTCATCCTGTTTTTTGCTGAGAGCAGCACATATTATATTAAAAGGATTCAACAAAACGCCTGGGATTAAAAGTAGACGTTCTTATGGTAATATTCAACCTGCCCAAATGTATTCATTTGTATGGTGTGAAGCCACTCTGGGATAACAAACTCTTTCACATTGCGTAGCTAATGAGCTGCTTGGTAATCTTCACTTTGTTGAAAATCAGATGGCATCAGTTTATTACCTGCTTAACAGACTGCTGTGTGCCAAAAAATGTGCTGCAGCCTCTCCAGCGACATTTGACCGCTTGCAGATTGGGGTTGCTGTGATCGCTGACAAGGTGCTGTACAAGATGCTCCGCCATGCCGAAGATCAGAGCGCAATTCTGCCACTGAAGAGAGGACAAAGGTCAAAAAGACACAAGATGCAAGTCAATTTAGAGAATATAACAAATCGTGTAATCATTTAGTGGAGGATGTTTTTCAGCAGCGCTGTAAAGTGTTAGGGGTTTAGGGTGTACTGAAAGTTTGCTGACCCTGACTCCTCGCCAGATCAGCAAACCTTCTTCAGTGTTACCGCTGGCCACCAGCCCGTTGTGACCCCTGGGTTTACGCAGGCTGAATTTGAGTCGCTTCGGACGCTAATGGAAGGTCCATCTCCGTAGCTGCCGCCCGCTCCCTTCCCGACAGAAATCTGCTAGCGGCAGGGAGTGAGGCAGAGGGACCGCGGGGTGCGCTAGCTAGCTAATTATGGTCTCATTTGTGGTCTGATAAACAGTTAATTTATCAATTTTTGTGCCCCTCTACATCACTATTTTCCGAACTACTGTAGCAGTCATATCTCGTGGGACCTGTGGGAGTGTGGTTTCCATGGGAACGCAGCCGTCGAGGCTCATCCTCAAAGTAGAGCGAGCAGAGTACCGCTCATTTGAGTTCAGTGGAGCAGACAGCTCCGCAGGGTTGTGTAATTGAGACTTCATGACATTTCATAAAATTCTAAATCAGCATCGGCAATCATTTTGCAGACACACTCATTAAATATCTTAAAGAATAATGTAAAATATTTTTCTTGTAAGGGGATCAGAGTGAAGGCAGTTATTACATTGATATCTCTATACACACACATACATATATCATCTGACTAAAAATATCTAGATTTTCCTTTTAGATTCATTTTCTGTATAATGACGTTGAGTCGTTACCCAGCAGCGGTAGTTCTTCATCAAGTTGAGCTTCACAGCTTGAACACTGCCATCATAACAGCCTGTATAGATCTGGGTGGGACAAACAATGGTAGACATATAGTTCAACAATATCCAACTACCCATCTTTTCCAAAATGAACCTCTGTCATGCAAGCATAGATTCAAAATTATGGCTGGGCCAGCTTCAGTCCACGTACCACACTCTTATGTACGGCCATGCACATCACCATGTCACTGTGACCCCCGTACACCTGCAGGCGGTCATGGGACTGAAAAGAAACAAATAAATAAATAATAATAAATAATATACAGATGATTCACAAGAAGACCGATACAAGTTTTAATTTAAAAGCAGACACTAGATAGCTGCAGTTTTCCAGAAGTCATTTTTTTCATGGTGGTGGCCTGATTGTACCTCACTTCCAACACTGCAAATTGAAACTATGAGAAGTCTTATTGTAATTAGTAAAAAGAAAAAAAGCTTTTTTTGAGTATTTTGCAATGGATGGTGAAGCAGAATGAACTGAATGGAAGAGATTCACATGCAATTATTGGCTTCAATTGATCGGAGGTCTTCAGATGAGAAAATTCAATGCCTTGTCTTTCTTATTTCCTCATTTTTAAAATACACAAACCACTCGTTCAGAAATCAGTGTCAAATGGCGGTGTCCACACATCATCTTAAAATTGAGTCATGAATACTATACCTGTAGCTCATAAACTCGGACCAGTTTATCCAGACAGGCTGTCACCATCACCTTCCCTAAGATCACTATTGATGTGACAGCATGATTGTGACCCTTGTAGATACGAACCAACTCACCCGTCTGCAAAGGACAAAAAAAAATAACGGTGACAGTGAACGCATGAAGTTGAAATAGAAACAAACCAAAACACAAACACAGACAGACACTCTCTTAAAGGGATGGTTTGGATTTTTTGAAGTGGGGTTGTGTGTACAATGTCAATGGAAGCTTTGACGAAAGCCTAGAACGGCTTCAGTTTTTTTTTTTTTAGGTGGACTTTTCTTTAGGTGGCTCAAATATGTTAAGCTGCTTCCCCGGTCCACAACAGTACATCACTTAGCTTTTGTGCTCCCGTCCCCTTCTTCAAACTGTGGACGTGCCGACCGCCATCTACTGTAGGTAATACACTGGCTATGGAGAAGTACCTCATACAATTCTACTTAAAAAAAATCCTAACTATCCCTTCAACATTTCAATATTTTAAGATTATTTTTATTGTCACTACATTTTTGCTGAACTTTCAGATTGATAGATCTGTAAAGGCACCCAAACAAACTGCAAGGTCCTGTCCATCAATACTCTAATACCGATCCATAATCTTTAACACTTACGTGGATGTTGTGGGCATGAACAGATGTGTCACTGGAGCCGCTAAAGACTAGGTCATTCACCACCTGAAAACAACAAAAGGAAGTGTTATTTAGTACACCTGATATACAAGTAATAATCTCTTTGATGATCTACATTTCATCTATCTACAAGAAATAGAAGAATCAACTCTTTTAAAACCAAATGCAAGTCAAAATACGGCAATCTTTGGGAATATGCAAATGTCATGTTTAGTCACTTTGGAGATGTTTAAGAAGCATCTGAATTCCCAATCATTTAGTCTCCTAATCTGGACACAAATCATTTTAAAGCAACACTATGTAACTTTTCCCTATTCGGTCCCCCTACAGGTTGGAAGCGGATTTGTCAGAAAAATGAAAAGTTACATAGTGTTGCTTTAAAGTGTAACAGTTTCAGACGTGAGTTTATCTCCTCACCTTCATACAGAGAACAGTTTTGGTGTGACCCTCCAGCGTGCGCAGCAGCAGGCCACTCTTGGCGTCTCGTACGCTGATGGTGCTGTCGTAGGAGCCAACCAGCAGCACTCGGCGGGCGCCCTCCTGTGCTGTACCCAGACAGCTCACACCTCGCGGGCCGTGGCACTCGAGTACATCTAAGTTCTTCAGAGTCTAACGACAGAGATCAGAACGAGGATAAAGACAACACGGAGATAATGGTTCTACTGTTTTTTTAAGCCGCTGTCGGAACATTGCTCTGGCAGACGAAAAGATTAAAGCAAGACCTACAACACTGCAAAATAAGTGGCTATTTAGCCTGGTCATTCAAATACTCTGGTTACAGGTCAACACAGGTAAGAAACATAATCTCACAGAATGCGACTAAAATAAACCCAGGTTAAGATGGTTGGTTTACTCAAGTTACAGCATATGAGTGTTTTTTTATATTTTAATATTAAATACCAACTGCTCATAGTACTGAAATCACAAGTTACTTCCTCTGTGTTAAAATTATTTTGCTCACCTTTAACTCATAGCTAGCCACTGATCCATTGGCGAGTCCAGCATACAGGCTGTTCCAGGCAATGTGCAAACACAACACTCTGTCTGACAGAGAGATCTGCTCCAGACACTTTGTGGTCTAGAGGAAAAGAAATTAAAACATCTAAAAATGCAAAACAGAAGATAGGAGGCAGTACTATTAAGCTTACAGAAGTGGGTATGTAATTTAAAGCATGATGGTTAAAAACCCCATTAGCGATTCAACCATTAAATTAAAACTACGGGGAACCCAGCAGTGAGACAAAAAAATGGATGTGTAAACATCAACAACTGAAATGATTCTCTGTCTTAGAAGGGTTGCAACGCCACATACAAATCACAGTATGGCTTGCCCAGACTTCTTGTACCTTTATGCTGTAACAGCGAATAGTCTGGTCACTGGATCCGGTGTAGAGGCGTGACGGCATGTTTGGGAGGGACGACACCAGCAGACAGTTGACTTTGTTTGTGTGACCCTCAAATACTGCTTGGCACTCCCTGGTCTGGATACACAGACACAATATACTGCTTATTTTTTTATTATTGTCTTTGCTGCTTGGTATGTCAAAAAATGATAAAATTGTACATATAATAAAATTCAAGATAAACGTTATCAACAGAAGTGAGTAAAGATTCTTTTTTTTTGGTGAAAAAATGATTAGGTATTTTTTAACGGATAAAAAAGAAGAACATTAACAGTCTGCATCAAACAGAGGGATTGTTCTGGTTTCATTACATCTGATTATTGTCTGAGGAAGGATACAGTTGTCAGCAGGGACAAAGTTGGACCAAAGTGGACATACATTTTGGACCCTGATCAACATACCATCAGACTGTAGGCCCGTGCTGTGTTGTCCCCTGAACATGTGTACAACCGACCCTCGTGAACATGGAGACCGTGGACGGGGCCTGTGTGACTGAAAAAAGATCCCACGGACGGCTCCTCATCCTCGACTACATCAACTGGCACAAATGTGGGCTGAACTTTTCTGAGTGGTCAAGAGTGAAAAGTCGGTCACGTTTCACAGTAAAAAAAGTAAAGCAATGCTTGTAATGTTCAAGATTCTAAACCAAACGTTATCTCACCTCTCTACGTAATTTTGCTGAATCGTCTGTGTGCTTAAAGAACTGAACTCCACACTGACAGACTTCTGAGGAGGCTCTTGGTGGACTGGAACATTTGGTGCATCCTCATTGTCCGATTCATCAATGTCAATGACCACCAGGCCGGAGGGCTCCACCATTTTGACAGAGGCGTCGCTCTCGTTCCCTCCATCGTCGTCTGGTGCTGCAGCAGATGCATTTTGACCTCTTTTGGGGTCAAAAGTGGAGACTGGCTTCTCTGCCTCTTTTTCTTTAACTTGTTCTATGCAGAGATTTCCTCCCATCTCTTCCTCAGAATCACTGTCAGCTGACATCCTCACTGTCTGTTGCCCGGCAGATGATTCAGGGAAATTATTTGTATTTGCTGATGTAGAGCACTCTGTTTTGAGTTGTTTGAGAGGGGTAACAGCAGTTGTATGAGCAGCTAAGTGTGGTGACTGATGCAGCAGTGAAGGGAGCAAATCAGAGGTAAACAAGGGCACAGGTTGGTTTGCAGGTACTTGAAGTGTATCAGAGTTACAGGACAATGTTTCGTAAAATTGACTAGCCTGTCCAGCTGGGGATAGTTGGACTGTTTCTTGCTTTACTGGCATGGTTGGCAGGGCAAGGGGGCTAATGGAAGATGCTTGGTTTGTGGGAGATTGTTGCTGGCTGTAGGAGGTTGGGAAAGCACTAAAGGAAGGAAGGGGAGAGTGTCTAGGCTGCACGCTAGCATTAGCCCCTGCTGATGAGGTGGGGGCTTTCTCTGCTACATTAGATGCACCTGTGTACCCTCCTGAAAGAGATTAAGAAAGAAAAAAGTAAACTACTTGTTGCGTATGAAGCCATTTAAAGCAAAGGGTAAATTTACTGTACCTTGCATCCCTTGCAGGATTTCAATGCGCTGGGCTCTCAGACTGTTGACCTCGGCAGTAAACTATAACGGCAGGAAGAACAATTTAATGTAAACCCATGAAAACACTGTGGAAAAGGTAAAAAAAAATAAAAAAATGCTGTGTCCATTAGTGGTGGTACCTGCTGTCTCAATAGCAGGAGTCTTTGGACTTCTGTGTAGGCAGCTTGCAGGGCATTGCGAGCCTGGACCAGAGACTTGTCCAGATCCTGCAACGAGTGGCTCAGCTCATCCTCCCTCAGAGACACAGCCAAGAGCTGATCCATTTGGCTCTGGTCTGTTCGGTAGGAAAACAAGGAAGAAAATACACACTGAGATTTATTGGATGACTTTTTTTTTTTATTGTAATCCGATGACCTAAATGGGATCACAACGTCATCCAAATACATTTGTGGTGTGTCAGTTCTCTCTTTTCATTTATGCCATTTCCCAATAGCCTTGTACATGTCTACATGTGATGTACATACAGTATATTTTCACTTCAAACACTTGATACACTTCTCACTGCATGTTAGAAATACACATTATGGAAATCCAAAATAAAGCACTCAAAATATCAGAATCACCTTTGTTTGAGTTTGTTTTTTTCTTTTTTCCACTTGGCTCCTTATCAGAAATGCCATCATTCTGTAAGAACACACAACAATTTAATTTCCAATTCCAACTAAAAACATGTATCAACATGATGTTTCAGCTGTGCCCGACACTTAACACTGTATATTACTCACCCTGTTGTGCTTCCTCTTACTGGCACTACTGTTGGCTCTCAAATCTCCATTCTCATCCTCCAAGTTTGGCTCCACCTTCACAGAGAGAGCATCGACTGTCTGACTGCTGCAGCCTTCCAGTGCTGCACCAGGCTGCTCCGAAGGCTCCTGCAGCTGAGAATCTGACCGTGTTTCTGGGCGAGAGTCATCATTTGTTGTGTCCTGCGGCGGAGGATGTAGCTTGGTCCAGTGAGCACCTGAAGGACTGTTTGGGAACGACTCCCAGTGGAAGCCTTCTGACAGACTTATGTCATTGTCCTTTGCTTGTGTTGAGCTTTCTTGGTCAGACAGAGGGTTCGCCAACTTAATTCCAAACCTGTCACACACAGAATGAATACAAATAAAACACTTTAACTTATGTATGGCTACCAAAGGGTAAAACAGATACAGTTCAAAAGGCAAGAAGAGGTTTACCTGGGGGTGCCTTTGCCCCTTTCCTGCTTTTTCCTTTTCGTCTCCTCATATATCGTCCTCCAGTTTGACTTACCCTTGGCCCCTGATAAGCTGAACATTTTATTCAGGGTTGGTTTAAGCCCAGCCTCTTTTCCCCCCTGAACTTTGGCTAAGTCGTGGGCAATTCGAACCTTTCGGGTGATGTTCTGGTTGGGCTCAGAGGATGTGGTCGAGCATTGGCTGTCGAGGGTCCCCTGAGATTCTCTCTCCCTGCTGTTTGATGGTCCATTTGAGTTACTTGCAAACATTGAGCTCTTCTCACAATGCTGAGTTGTTCCTTGTGTCATTTTGAATGTTGTCTGCTTTGGCTTAGGAGGAGCAATATTGGAAGGAGCAGTGCTGTTAACCTGTGAGGATTGCACAGGTGTAGCTGCAGCAGAGGTGATGTGAAGTGTAGCCTTCTTGACATTGTTCCTAAAGGAGCCACCTGCCTGCTGCTCTTTCTCAGCTCCAGCTTGTTGCGTGGTGCTGCGATCAGCCACCCGGACACCTACATCACTGTTCTGCTTCCTGGCTTCACGGTCAGCTCTGCACGGCTCTCTCACGCCCAGCGCTCTTCTGATTTGCCGTAGCATTGCACTGACGTCGACATCCCTTATGGGAGCTGCGTTGGCGGAGCCGTTTGCTGAAGTAGGTTGAGCTGAACATTCTTGTTCTGGCTGTGTAGATTCCGTACTCTCATTCTGGTCATGAACGAAGATGATGGCTCCATTATGAGGAAGGTGATCACTGGTGAAGTCTCCATCGTATTGCTGGTTGTAATAGCCATTCTGGCTGATGGTAGGCCATGTTTTTCTTCCTGGCTTGTTAGCGGCACCTGCTTGAGTGTTGTCTGGTCTTCTAACAAGTCTGCCTGTTTGGGAGCTCTCAATTTTGACCGAGAAGTTTTCATCATACCTTAGCTGCTGAGCTGATTGGGTGAACTGGTCTCGAACATGAGGGTTATGACGAGTTTGACCTGCAGGCTCTCCTGACAAACAAGGTAATCTTCCGCTTTGATTCTGCAGAGTTGGTTCTCTTTGGTGAAGAGGCCTTTGCAGACTGGACACTTTATTCTCTTTGTTTTGAACAACAGCATTGTTTGCTCCTTGCTGGTAGGTTTCCTGTTGCAGTCTCCTCATCTTCACTTGTTTGGACATCACTTTATTTTTTTTGCTGGCTCCCTGTTGTATGTTTGCACGCTGCTGACTAGCTACTTGCTTCTGTTTCTTTTTTTTCTTGCCCCTTACTTTCTTCCTGTAATATAAAACAAATCCAGAATTATTCAAACATATTACAACATGGAGAGTATAAAAATGCAAACAGATAAACAGGTGAAATATTACTCCTCTTTTTTTAGTGTCTTGTTTCTCTCCAAGATCCGGTCCATGGTCTCTTTGCTCAGAGTCTTACACAGAGAGATGGGCTTTATATGTTTAGCAATCAAAATCTTCAACTTGGCTTTGTGTTGCGCAGTGGAAATGTGCTGAGCATACTCATTTAAGCCCATGGAGGATGCTTTACACGCCTGACATTCATGAAATGAATCCCTGTTAATGGAAGAACACAACAACATTTTGTCAGATATAAGTAGATGTCTGGGTCAATGCATGTTATGATTATGTTATCTCAGTAAGGCAGGAAAATAATCTGGGGCTAGGTTATCATTTGATTTTTTTCACACAACACCTGAGTTTTAGTACAATACCAAACAATTATCTTAAATTAACTCTTAAGTCTTAATAAAATAAGGACTTTCTGTGCTATGAACACATGTGAGGTGGCACGTTTGGAGATTCGATACCCAGCTGAGGGGAATACTCCTGAAGAATGCAACCTTGACATGCTGTGCATAAGGTGCCATCCTTCTTCTCTCAGATCATACTATGTCTCCTACCAAAATGTCTTATCAAGCTCATTATGTATGTTTACTGGTGTATTTTGCATATATTGTGAAAAAATGATTGCTTAAAAGAGAAGAGTTACACATTTGTATATCTGACAAACATCACTCACTTGCCCAGCACTGTCTCCAGCTCTCTGTGATGCAGCATACCATGCACATGCTCGTGTGCTTCCTGTAGTGAAGAGACATAATGTCAAAAGTATAGATCATTTAGAATAGCTGCAGGTTGGGGGGGGGGACCCCATATTAGCCAGCACTGCTACTCATTTAAATGTCTTGGTCAAGTTAGAGCCACTTACAATTTTCAAATGAGACCTGCGACACAAAATACAGTAGTTTGTTTTGGCCTTCTTGAAGTACTGGGGGTTCTTCTTCTTCTTCACGGGCATTTTGCCCACCTTACCAGGTGGGGTTTGAACCTGTGCCATTTCTGAACAGGTGAAACAAGAACAGGGGATAACTTCACATGTAGCTATGCAAACAAAGCTTCGCAGTAGCATTCAATATGGGATGAATAAAGCTGTCATCGCAGAATAAAGACTGTAGCCGATAAAATATTAGGTTAGACTATAAGTGGTATTTACGTTACATCGGTAAGTTATTAGGTGACTGCTGGGCACAGTTAATAACTCGTACAAACGTTACACTGCAATCGTCGAGTCTAAGTTAATGTTAACAGTAGCACAACGTGGTTGTCAAGTCAGAACTAGCCAGCGTTCACGTTTGAGGTGGACTAAATAGATCAACGCTCCCTGCGTTACAATTCACACAAGCTGGCGGGCAGTGTTAACGGCATTTAGGTAAATTGTTACTGAAAACATATTAAGTACATTACCAGACAAATTTCACATAGCAACAAAACTCAACAGCAGCTCAACCGCCATGCTTGCTTACGCAAATTACGTTATGTTTACGTTGGCCAATCGTTAGCTAAAGATGACACCGGAAGTTTGGCGGTGGTGCCCTTCTAGATCTACAAAATATGGGATAAGAGCGATTTGGTTTTTTTGCAAAGACATCCGCTCACGAGGATGTTTTAAAGCTCTAATGAGCCACAGGGACCACCGTTCTGCGCAGAAGTGGAAGTTTTTGCCAAAAAGACATAAAAGAGATTAGCTAAATATTACAAATAATACATATTTACAATCTATGCAAAAAGAAGAAGCTGTTTGTAATAGCTGTTTCAAAGATTTTCTATAATGAGCACTATAGAACGTATGTGAATAGATGAAAAGTTGTGTAATATTGTGTAATTGCACAATTAATTTTTTTATTTATTTTTTGCTAAAATCAGCAATTTGCACAACTACAATTTATATTTAGCATAGCAAATAACTTATTTGTGGCGTTCGCGAATGACTTTAGTGTTGTTTAGTGTCGCGAATGACTATCCGTGTTGCCAGATCTCGCGAGAGCTTGTTGCTGAGACAGAAACAGGTCTCGAACAAAGGGGTTAATTTTCTTCTGACTTGTCCGTCTGAAAAATACCAGATGGTCAGAATGTTAGGAGATATGTGGCTTGTAAAAAAAATGGTCCAATATTTACTTTGGGGTAAAAGAAAAAAAAAATCGGTCATATTTGTTCACGTTCACTCAGGCCCTGCCGTCTCCTAAAGAGGCGTGGCATACATCCATGGGCGAAACCCACGTGACACGGATACAGGAAATTACTCTGAGTTGGGGCGTCTCTTCGCTTCCTCTTATATTCTCTACAAACCGTATCTGGCCGTTTACAGTGTTTTATCGCCAACTGACTTGAAAAAAGATTTTTAAGTTAAAATGTGCAACGGTTGTGTGCAAAAAGAATACCCAGACCGGGTAAGTCTGACACACACACGCTAATTTACGCATTTAGTTAATGTATAGATACTGACGGTTACCTGTGAGATTATTTATTTAAAGTTAGGTGAATCAACCACCTCAAACGATGATGTCCTGCTTAAGTATAACGTTACAATTCAGGGTGAAAGCAAAAAGAGTTACATGTGATGGTATTCCTGTGATTTCCTGCTCAGGGGAACACTTGTTTGGAGAATGGCTCTTACCTGATGAACTACCTGGGCTGTGCCAACTGCCATCAGAGGGACTTTGTGCTGATCAGCAATAAAGCCACAGAGGATGATGATGGAGAGGAGATCGTAACATATGACCGTTAGTCATTTTCTTGTGCTCCTGACACATTTTTACCAGCCAGTTTTCATAAAAACCTTTACAAAAATAATGTTCTGATCGTTTATGCACTTCTGGGCCTGAAAAAAAAAGTTTGGTCAAGGCCCCTTGGTGTCATCCAAGGTAAATCTTAATGCTGCAGCATGCAGTGATATAGGCAATAGGGTGCTTCCGACTTTGTGGCAACACAGTTTGGGGAAGATGCTTTTCCCGTTTCAACATGCCACATTCCATAAAGAAATGTTTTCCCAGTTGGGGTGGAAGAATTTGACTGGCCTGCACATAGCTCTGAACTCATCCCCATTTCTGCACCTTTAGGGTGAACTGGAATATCAACTGTGAGCCAGGACATGTCCCCCAACATCAGTGGCCGACCTCACTAATGCTCTTGTGGCTCAGTGGGACCAAATCCCTGCAGCCAAATTCCGAAATCTTGTGGAAAGCCTTTGAAGAAGGGTGGAGGCTGTTACAGCAGCATATTAAGGTGTCTGAATGGTTTTGGCTATATAGCATATTTTTTCAGAGGGTCTTGTGAAAAAGAAAGAATTACCAGAATATTTCATAATTCACCAAAAGTTAGTGGCTACTAGTGTTAATAATCCCAACCTTGTAAGAAATGCTACCACAGCATGTTTAACAATAATCCACTGATGTCCATTTCTCCTTCCAGATGTTTGCAAAAATTGTGACCATGTCATCGCCAGGCACGAATACACTTTCTCTGTTGTTGATGAATACCAGGTAAGGTATATCTACACTGGTTTATTGACCATATAATAACTAAGTAGATTTGTATGTGAGGAAAATGCTTAATAGGGCCAAACCTGTTATATATCATATCATCAACTTCAGGCTCCTGTTGGGGGAAAGGGGAAGGAGCACTTATAAGCTGTTTTATATCCAATTTCGGTCTGCTGTATTGTATTGAAGTAGAGTGTATGTTCTGATGTTTGATGATGATGTTGATGTTTGTGGTTGTTTTTTTACTTGGACTGCGTACTCTTTTCTGCACAACAAATTTACCCTCTGGTACTAATAAAGAAACCTAACCTAACCTACTAATTCAACAGAATGTTGGGTTAGTTGTTGCCACTGTATAGTCTTAAAATATTTATATTAAGTCTGTTTTGTGCTGTCCAGGAGTACACTATGCTCTGCATGCTGTGTGGAAAGGCAGAGGACTCCATCAGTGTATTACCAGATGACCCCAGACAGTCTGCGCCTCTCTTCTAGACCTTACACCTGCAGGTCATGATTCACTTTTTAGATAGTGTCACCACCACGGACGTGTTGCTGGCTGCTGGCATCTGGGTTCCTTGGCAATCCTTTTTTTTATCATGCATTCAAAATTGTATGCACGTCTTCAATTAAGTACACCACGTTTTAAGTCTTTGGCTGTTTACAAACTACTGTATGCTGATATCAGTTGAGCAGGACATATAACTTAGTATTATCCTACACAACAACAACAAATATTCTGTATTTGAATTTACGTTTTACTGTAAATAAATATTTTTACATTTTATTGCAATCTGCATTTTACTGCCCAACACATCATATCTGATGTTGCAAAGTCAGAATGACAAAAAAAGTCAGTATGACAAAATAAGGGAGTTTACTGTGCAGCTATAGAAATAACAGCTTTGTTATTATCCAAAAAATGCTATAATTTGTAATAAAAAAATGGTAAATAGTTTGTCAAATGTTAGAATAAAAAAAGTAAAATGTATCTGCTTAAATGGTTATTTTTGCCAAAAGCTTGCCCCTAAATAGTATGTCTCATTGCAAAAAAACATTTGTACACTAACATAGACAAGACGTTCTTTTAAGTTGTCAGAAAAAATTGAAATTTCAACTACTTCCATGACAGCTGGTCAGCGGACTCAAAAGCTCCAGAACAGCAGTGAGATTGTTTGTTAATTAAGTTGCTTGTTAAAGTGCCAACATCTGGCCATTTGTTGTAGTTTTAGTTTCTTGTGTAGCAGTCAATAGTCATTACAGCCCCTTCCTCTTGTACATAAACACTGACAAATCTTAGTTAATGTTTTGGGGAAAGAAATTGTTTTCAGAGTGGGGACGGTGTAGCAAGAAAGCTCAAACCAATGATTCATCTTGCTGTTATTAAAAAGGAGTTTAGAGCTCATTGTTGAGATTTTCTTTGTCTACACAAACTTTAACTACTTGTCAATTACTGATTTTAAAATGTAAACAGTGACCGCAACAGATGGAGGAGCCTTTATTTCACTGTTGTCATTTGGGACCCCACTGGCGCATCAGCAGTCTCTCTTGTGCTTACAGGGACGTCTGTCAGCTGCTTCGACAGAATTTGACAAGTGATTGTTCTCAGGGGACATGTTGCAGTCTGAGTTGGTGTGACTTGAGTTTAACTTGAGTGTAACAAAAACACTTCATAATTTGAGCATGTTTAGTCACGGTTTACCTGTCTACTTTGACTGTCTTTTCCCATTTATCTGATCACTGACAGTGCTGCTAAGGTTGGGACTATTCCTCCCGTAGACACTAGTTCTAATAAAAATAAATCACTGTGGATTACCCAGAGTAACTGGGGCACTGTTGCTGCCGTTTCCATTGCTGGGAGTGCCACAAAACAAATTCCATTCAATTGTATCGAGGTGGTGGCAGAAATCTCAGAGACAGACATATTAACACTCTAAAACCAAAACGTTTACGAGTGAATAAGGAAATAGTGAGTAAATTTAGGCGAACTGACCCTTTTAAGCCAAACTAAAACTGCAGCAGGTGTAGCCAGGAAGTAACATCTGGCATTTATTGAATTTACTTATTTTAATATGCATTTTAAATTGTGATTAAAAAAAATAAAATGCAACAATCAGACATGATAAACAGGTTCCATTTGTATCAGTTTTTTACTTTATCATCTACTTGATGTAAGAAATAAAATTGCACATCATTGCTGGTCTACATTATAATGTATATTAATCAGAAGCAGTTCAACAAAAATACAGTTTTAGCGGATTTTACAAATGAATAAAAAAAAAATCATTTGCAATGATACTCATGCAATACTTAGGTATGAGTGCACTTAGATGTACATTCTAATATGCAAATGCTTTTTGCATGACAAATATTTTCTAGCAAAGTAAAAGCGCACTACTACACTGTGATATGCCAAATGAACAATTCATTGTCAAATACAATAATTCATCTAGCTGTTTTACAGGAGTGAGGTCAACATGGGGCTGCATGCCCTGATTCTGTACATGAATGCCGATGTTGGTATACTACGTGAGGTGTTATTTACTTTTAGTGTTCTTAACGTGATTACATGGTTCCTATTAGTGTTTATTATGTCCTCATGGTACATATCTACAATTAGCATAATTTTTACATCCTTCGGGTATTAAACATTATCTTTTTGGTCTCATCTTAGGCCTATATGGAGAGTTAAGAGAAGAGTTAAAATGAGAGGTAAGAGTTGGCAATCTTAAGGTTTTCTCAACCTTTTTGTTTCAACTGCAGGTATCAAGCCACATTGTCAAGTATTTTGAGAGACACATCCAACAAATGAATAAATAAATAAATACAATTTATACATTTTACATTACATACAGTACATTCCCTTGAGTAAATACCGTATTTACACATGCTATCAACGACTGGATGTGAAACAGCCTCTCGCTACAGTTGCACTATCCGGATCAGTCACTTGTGTGTCAAATACAGTCATCGACTCACTTTGCCGGAGCCTTTACTCTCGTGGATGAGACCCCTTCCCCTAGAGCTGTGGCCCCACTGACCCTGCCCTCCAAACCTGTCATGTGGGTGAGGGTGCCGAGGGGGAGGGGAGCTGGAGAAGCTAGATGGAGAGCGGCTGCGTCCCTGCAGTGCCCCGCCCTCCCGGAGCTCATGGCGTGAGGGGGAGGAGCTTAGCGAGCGCTGAAGGGAGGAGGAGGAGCTGCGAGGGCGCGGAGGAGGGCTGAAGAGCATCCCGCTTCGGTCCTGCATCAGCTGAGTCAGACTGGCTAGAAAATCTGCATCACTAGTGCTGCTGGCACGCACCCTTAACCGCCGTCGTCTGGAGAAAACAACACAAGACAATACGATTACGATGCCTTCTGTGCGATTCCTCCTCAAATCTTTCTGTAGAGAGAAATTAAAGTTATAATTGTTAAAACGTCTCTTAAAACCCTGTTTTTGATAATTAATATTTATAGTTATTTACATTCTGTAAATAACTCTCTTGTAGATTTTATAATTAGTGCTGTAGTCCGCCTTTCCCACAGTGGATTCAGATGGCCTACCTATGCACAAGGAATTCACAGGAAACGATCCAGCATTCCTGTTTGTCTGTAATTTAATCTCATTGATGACAGCCTCACTGTTTACTGTTCAGTCTTCTAACAACGTACCAGAGCCGTATTAAGCTACTGCTAATGCAAACTGAACATTTCCTACTGCTGCTTATTAAACATCACATTAAAAGAATTCAACTGCTAAAACATGTGGTGGCTTTTCTTGTGAAGCGGAAGTGCGACAAGGATCATTCATCAAAAATGCGTCAGCAAAACGAGACAACTGCATTTTTTGACAGCAGATCAGCTGTAATTATTGCAGGAAGATATAGAACGAGATGGAGCGGTTTCAGGTGACAGGTTACTGTGCCCTGCTGTTGGGTGGAAAACTATTAGCAACGTGTACAGCATAAAATCAGATTGCAGTTGCCCATTGTATAATGAAAAAAGGCCAATTATAGAGGTCAACAGTGACATTCTGGAAGAGAAAATCCCATTTATATTCTAAATCCGGATTTCAATTATTAGCCATAATGTTTTAACGTCATACCTGTTGTCCACACACGGGCGGATGGGTGGTTTCCCAGGAGGTGGTCGAGGCAGAAACCTGCTGGTGAGTTGCTCGGGCATAAAGGCAGCGCTCACAGGACGTGGAATCTTACTTTTACTACCTGATGAGGAGGACAGAGAGAGAGGGTCTTCTCCTACACAATCGGACCGGGAGCCTCGCTCTGAGAGGAGCCTGTCTCTTGGCAAAGCGCAAGGAAGGTTGTCACAGGACAGAGATGGAGAGGGTGAGTGGGTGGGGGAGCCGGGGACTGGACTGCTCCAGCGATGACGCCTCTCCATGTTGAGGTCCCGGCTCGGAGAGTCCAGGGGGTTGCTGGGGTCTCGTACTGGGATTCGACTCAATCTTGGGGACGAGGGAGAGTCTCTTCTCCTGAGCAGAGCTGGCGGGGGAGAGGACGAGACGGTGACGGTGCTCTCCACAGCGCCTCCTGCTGTGTCTGCTTGAGGCTGCTGATTCGGCTCGGAGGAGCGATCCGGCAGACCAGAATCACTCTCTGGGTCTCTGTCGTTTGTCAGATGAGCATTGGGGCCTTTGGCTGAGCTTGGCACTGGAGCTAACTCCAACCTCCCTCTATCTTTCAAGATTTCCTCAGGGAGTTTTTCAGATTTAGCAGATGGTGCTTCTAGTGGTATTGCTTCACTCCTCTCCTGTACAGGGGAATGTAGCGCACAGCTAGAGGACTGAGAAGAGTTTACGATTGTTAGGGTATGGCCTTTAAAAGTCCACAGTTGTAACACCTATTTTTGAAAAATTCCATCCTATTTTTCTCTCTGAAACTTTGTAAAAAAACAACAACTATAAATGAATAATTAATTGATTATTAATTAGTGCACGTCTATAGTCCGAAGTACATCTAAGTCGTAGAGGTGCTCAAAATCATGAAAAGTTTGGAGATCTATGTTTCCATGGCAACTAAGCACAAACTTAAGCAACACTGTGCTTATGCTGCATTCACTTTATGTCAGCAGAATGGGAAGAACAAGAAAAACACTTATTCCGAGTTGGTAATGTTTACAAACTATTCCAAGTTAGTTAGCCCTAATGCTAACCTTTGAGTAACACCAGATATACCTATAAAATTAGCTCAACTGATTGTATGAGTTAATATTGGCATTATCTACCATACCCAAGCTATTATATTCATGTTGTGTACTGTTGTACTTACAGCCTATATCTATTTCATTAGTTTAATTTCACAATGCTGCTTTCAGTTCATGCACGACTAAATGTTTGGTCACACCTACCTGGTCCATCTGGGTTCTTCCCATAATGACAGAGGGCATTTGTCCCAGCATTCCCGGCAGCCTCCTGTGGCCCAGTAACCAAGTGCCGGGCATGGACATCTGTGAAAGGACAGGACTGCTCGGCACCACTGTGGGGTGGCCATCCTGTGGCTCAGAGGACTGGTTCTCAGTCTCAGCGGGCGTGTGCGTCTCAGGCTTGTCCTCATGCAGGGCCTCCCCTTGAGGCTTGGTGGCTCCAGAACCGCTGCCTTGCTCTAGTTCCAGCATCACCCACTCCTGAGAGTCTCCCTCTTGGGGCACGGGACTGAGGTTCACAGCCACAAAGCCGCTGCTTGCTGCGCCCTCTTCGTGGTCAGGGGTTGCTGTGCCAGAGTGTTCCTCGTTGCAGGCAGGATGCTGCCCATGTTCCCTCTCAGGAATGGATTGCTCCCCGACTTGAAAAAGGACTGGGCGCTGTTTGCCCAAGCTGAAACAAAATATTGTAATTGTTATGGTGACTTTCGGTCTATTTTCCCGAAACCTTTGCAAGCTCTCACAACTGTATATATTGTAATTTCATGTGTACGGATTACTAACTAGGCCTCAAGGAAGCGTTCAATGGTGGGCTTGGGTTCGGGTGCAAGCCTCTTTTCAAACGCCAAGCTCTGACTGTGTCTCATCCTCCGGAGCAGTGGCGCAGCCCGCTCCAAGAACATGGTCTCTGATCGCACCCGTCTAGGAGAACTCTGCATGGAGCCGGTGTTGGGGCTCTGGTTCCCCTGGTTCTGACTGTGTTCATCCTCACTCACCACCTGAGGAGAATGAATGACAAGAAGGGTCAAAAACGGTAATATTACATTTATAACCCCAGAAAGAAGCTGTATCAAGGCATCCATTTATTTAAATAGGGAGGCAGGCAGTCAGTAGTGGGTTTCTATTCAAGCCTAGGAGGAGTAGACATAGTGATAGATGTTGGCAGGGTCTTATCCATTATCCTATCTCTGGGCAAAGTCAATGTAGTCTTGGGGGAGAGTTTTGTGCATGACATCCACTGCGCTGCAGCTAAACTATGCATCTCAATGCACAGGAAGAGAAGAGTTTACATAAGAATAATATTTCAGCAGTAGGTAAGAACATTCTAATTAGCGATTATAGTAAAAAGTTCATCGCCCTGACCTTCCTGATCATCGGCTGTACATGTTTATGGTTTCGGTTGCGGTCCATCTCTGACCATACATCCACAGCAGGGGTGGTGGTCGGTGTGGGGATGGGGGGGCAGTTGTCAGCATCGCTAAGGCGCTCCCCTTGCAGGACATCCTCAGTGTTCTCCCTCTGCAGCTCGCCTGGCAGCACTGAAGCATTGGCCATGCTGTGGAGGAAAGGGAAGGTCACCTTGCAGCTCATTTCAACAGCACAATTTAGAGCAGCGATTTTCTCAGGGATCACTGACTGTGCAGAATTTGAGTCTAAAAAAAAGCTGCAGCTATATATTTCAACACATATCCAACAGAATATGAATGAAGTTTGACTAGCACAAGTGAAACTGCAACAAGAACCAATTAACAGAATAAAAGGCTATGTGTCAATAGTGATAGAGCTTCCTTTCTTGAGCTGTAAATACCCCAAGTACGCCGGTGTGAGGCGAGTGAGCTGCTGAGCAGTGGTTGTTGCGGCAGTGTTGGTCAGCATATCCTCCGAATCACATTTCTCCCAGTCATAAGGGTCATTCTCCAGCACGCTGTGGCTCTTCATAGCGTTCTCAAACACTGACATCAAGAGCTGTTACAGAGAAACCAGAGGGGTCAGCATTTGACAGCTGGATGGGGTATAAACAGTGTGTGCAAAATATGCCAAACAAGCGATGGCCAACCTGATAGTCTGGCTTAGTGAAGTAGTCCAAGGTCAAGATGTGATCCAGAAAAGTACTAAACTCTGAGGGAAGGTGCTTAAGCATGAGTCGATGGTCATAGGTCTCTTTTAGATTTCCTACTTGTTCCTGAGAGCAGGGAGGGGAAAAAGAAGAGTTTGAATGGATACACATGCTGTGAATTACTAATCTATACTGACTGATATATACAGGCCCATACTTTGTCTTTGATTTTCCTCCACGGAAGCTGACCAACCATGAATTCCACCAGCATGTAGAATAGGGACCACAGGTCGTCATGACGACCCATTTCCTACAAATTAGGATTCACAAATGTGAGTAATGTCAAGGGTAAGATATAAATAAATAGCAGAATATGTTTGTGGTTCATGCTTACCTTATTCTTATGAGCATTGACTGAAGCATATCGCACAGTTCCTCTGAAGCCTGCCACAGGACGAGGCTGAAAGAGAATAGAGATATAATATAATAAAGATATAGTAAAATGCAAATAAACTGAAACCCAAATAACACAATGTTTGTTTATGGGTCCTAAATAACATTCTGATGTATCTATAAATACTATGTTAAAGGCAACTGGATTTACTGTTTTAGTCTTTGACATTTCCCAGTCCCAGGCCTTTCAAACTTTTTGGGATGGTCACATGAGGGTCATTATGGTCACACAGGTGTCACGTGAAAGTTGGTGTTCTCAACACTCAAAGACATTTTTATACCAAGTTGGCAAGGTTATATATTCTTCAATGTTATTTACGTTACGCTCCGCTCCTCGTGGGCGAGGACACGAAGAAGGAGAGTAGCCTGTAGGGCTGCAACTAACGATTGCTTTCATAGCCGATTGATCTGTTGATTATTTTCTCGATTATTGGATAGTTGTTTGGTCTATAAAATGTTTCCCAAAAGCCCAAGATGACGTCCTCAAAGATATTCAGTTTACTGTCACAGAGGAGAGAAGAAACTAGAAAATATTCACATTTAACAAGCTGGAATCAAAGAATTTTTACTTTTGTCTTAAAAAAAATTACTCAAACCGACTAATCGATTATCAAAATAGTTGGCGATTAATTTAAGAGTTGACAACTAATCGATTAATCTTTGCAGCTCTAGTAGCCTGAATAGTATTGTGTGGCTCGGTTGAGCCACTTTGTTGGTTTCCCATTTACAGAGCCATGGCTGTGTATGAACACCAGATTCTTTTTCAGCGCACACAAGGAACAGACAGCTAGCAGAGTGTGAGGAGATATTCGCTGACTGACTGACAAAAAAAGTGTACTGGATAAGAATCGGTAACTCCACCTTTAACTTAGTGTTTCTAAGAGTAAGTTATATCATACAGTATCTGATTTAATTTCTGTTGAAACCTTCTGTCATAACACGTTTCTGTATCAGCATGCTAGACCAAACCTCAAAGAGTTGACAGAGTATGCTTTGGAACAGCTTCTCTGGCGATAGGTAACTTGTGGGATCTTTGATTAAAAACCAAAACCATTGCTTTCAGGAAGTACTTACTGGACGGACTTCCTGGTTGGAGTTGGTAAACTGACGGGCCAAGCCAAAATCAAGCATATAGCAGCATCTGCAGGTACTGGCTAGTCTTCCCATCGCAAAGTTAGACTACAATTTTAACAACACAGAAAAACACAAGCAAGTTCAAGTTAAACGGTAAACTGACTTATACAAATACAAATTTACAAACCAACAAGAGTTTCAGGTCAACTTACAGGTTTAATGTCTCGGTGCAGGAATCCTACAGAGTGGATGCTTTCAATGGCCTCTAAAATCTGCTTGCCAAGTCTCAAAGTTGTGGAGACGGAGAAGGTGCCACGGGTCATGGTTCTGCGCAAATCTGCCAGATTCCTCCCCTTAAGACAGGAAATCAGTGGACAGCGTGTTACAATTGTATGACGCAGACTGGTTGGTGTTGACTGCAAACAAAATACTTGACTAACATTGAAAAATATCCTACCTGGAGTTCCATCACCACATAGTTGAAACGATCATTTCGGCCACATCCCACAAAGCGACACACGTGGTCTTTGCCTGTTACAGAAATGTATTATGTTATATTATATTTAATTTTCTCTCAGCATTTGTATTTATTGATACTGTTCCAGACACAAATGTGAGCTATAGTATGTTGCAAGCGCTGATTGTGTGATATATTTAAATCACTGCTGGAATATTTCAGCAGTAGTTAGGACACTGATTTATAGATACTATAAACACCTCCTTCATTCACTGAATGGTTTATCAGGCTCTACAACATGACTCCGATACACTAGGGTTTCCTACTGTGTTTTAGGGTGACTGACCACTGCAGCTTATATCATATCATTTGTATTAAATAAAACATTATCATTCACTGAAAAAAAGCAGATTTTTACACAGTAAATGCAATGTGTTTGGCTATTGCTCGGCTCTCATCTATTAACTAAATTGACAAATATCATAAATCATGATGTAGGTAGTTACGAACTTGGCTAAACGAACTGTTGGGGAAAACTGTTACTTAGTAATTATCTGGGAATGTTCTGTCACTGACAAGGAAGGGGACAGCATCACTCACCCTGAAGCTTCTTCAGCACAGCCACCTCCATCTTCAGCACCTGTTTGGGTTGTTGAGCAGACTCCACCTTTAAGGCAACAGTGGCCTGGCTCAACTGATCCAAAACTTCGTAGATCTCGCCAAACCCGCCTCCACCTATCTTCCTTGCCTGAAAAGAAGGGAATATTAATTGTTAACCCAACATGTGGTTGTGGATACATCATTGCTCTCTTCATTGGGCCATCTGTCTGGGTTTTTTTTTTTTTTTTAAACATGATTTTGTGATTTCTCTTACCACTTTCCATCTGTCTCTGACCACGTCTACCACTGACAGGATGTCTGTGTGCTCTCCAGCCCCACTCATCCTGAGTGCTCTCAGCTACAGCCTGCACCTGGCATCAGTGACGCAAGCCCCTCACTAAAAAACAGGGAACAGATTTTTAAAATGCAGGTCCATTTTCTCTTCAAAAATCACAGCACGCTGCATGCTACTGGGCGTGCAAAAAATGAAAAGATGAAGCATTACTTGTTACATGTTATTGTGCCTGACAGAAAAATGTGGTTGATGCCATTTAAACTGCTACAACGGTTAGATACCTCACGTATTTAAGGCTCATGCAAGATGCTAACGAGTGCTAGATGGTCATGAAAAGATAGCAGCTAGCATTATTTGACTCCGTGCCGCACCACAACCAGGACTAGCGCAGCGGCAATCACTGGTCATAAATGGTCATAAATCGGCCGTTTGAGAGGATTAGCCGTTAGGAAGATAATCTAGCTAGGGGACTGCGTTCAATGCGGCGGCTCCGGTGGTCCTGTAAACAAGCTAACTAGCATATTTACTACAGATAAGCAGTAGGTAGCAAAGCTCTCTTGACCGCTTACCTCGCTTCGTTGCACCATTGCGATCCTAGTTAGAATCCAAACAGTCCCCATGTTCCCAGTCTGTTGTTAGCTAGCCGGGTCATTCCAAACAGTTGTTTATTTTAGAAATGAGATAATGGTGATGGACCATAGCTGACGTTAGCCAGAGTTAGCCAGCTAGCTGCTAATGGATGGGGAGTGATGATCCCCCAGTTCTCTGTTTCACAGCGGCGGTGTTGACGTCACAGCGCTATAGTCTCTGCTGATTGATCCGCAAACTCCTGCAACATTTTTCTGGTTGAACATCGATATTTTCTGTAGCTCCTCAGTAAGTTATATTGACCTATTGATGCCATTGTTTATTTATTATGCTTACATACCTGATTTTTTTATTTCATTTACTTTATCATATATCATTTAATTAATAGGCTATGTATTTTTCTTTACACACTGAGATATTTAAGATATGAATAAAAAACCGGTGACTCCTGCATCCAGTGTGAAGGGACACACAATAACACGGAGCACAGACAAACTAAATGTGGTATAAACAGCGCACTGGACAAGGAGCACAGCATTGTTGGGGCACCATTCAAACTGATCAGTTGTGAGCATCGTTGTCGAAAAATATACATTAAGAGTAGTGTGGTATCTGACACCACAGTAGCAAAGGCGTTGAAGGAATTTTGGTGCTCCTGATAAAACTATTGATAATTATTATTATTTAAAATTATGAACATCAAAATATACTTAAAGCACTCAAAAAGTATTCATTATGCAGAATGGCTCATTTTAGAATAATTTATATTATTGGTTTATGTGTGCATTAGCTTACTTTAATGTTGCAAAAGGTGAGGCTTATACTCCCGGGGGCTTGTGAATTTCACCAAGGGATCAATAAAGTCGTACCTTTATCCAGAATAGTGCATCATCATTTACTTTGAATAAACCCACTGCATTTACACACGTAGGGCTGTGAGAAAAAAAAGTTAAACCTGGCTTAACTTTGTTGCAACAAACTGTAATGTACTCTGGCAATGTGCTGCTTTGGCCAATCAAATGCTCATTCCAGCTAAATGATCTTGAAATAGCTCCAGACCTGGATCTCTTCATTCTCATCCCTGCTGCATCACACTGAGCTGTGAACCGTCCCAGTGCCAGCTGGAGGTTGAAGTCTGATGAGGCAGAGATGCAGTCCTGACACGACACTTCCCTCCTGTCAGCAGTGCCTTGATACATTTATCTAAAGACACTAGGCACAACCCTGACATGCCCCATGGACACAGCTCTGACTGTGCTCATGCAAAGCATTCATCTTGGGTCAAAATAACTGATTGAAAGATGTTTTGTTAAAGAACTTTACTGCCTCGTTAAACTATGGTGCTGCAGGACAAAGAGAATATGTGCATTAAGCAGGTGAACATTCATTTAATTTATTGTTTAAATCCAAGTTAAGCCTAATTTCCTTCTCTCGATTCAGCCTCATCAAAGTAAAACTTTCCCTAATTATTTGATTGGGTTCACTACTCTAGACTATGTGCAATAGAGATGTAATGACCACAAGTTAGAATGTAAATATATGGTCATCGCATTTCTGTGAGTGATTTTTATTTTTACGCTTATGTATGTGTGATGTATATGTATATGTGTTTGTTGTGTTATGGTTGTCTACTGGATGCCTACAATTTCCTTTGGGATGAATAACGTATCTATCTATCTATCTATCTATCTATATATATATATATATATATATATATATATATATATATATATATATATATATATATATATATATATATATATCTGTGTATATATATATATATATATATATATATATATATATATATATATATCTGTATCTGTGTATATATATATATATATATATATATATATATATATATATATATATATATATATATATATATATATATATATCTGTATCTGTGTGTATATATATATATATATATATATATATATATATATATATATATATATATATATATATACACACACACACACACACACAAACACACACACACACACACACACACACACACACACACACATACAGGGGCGGATCCACCGGGGTGGCATAGGATGGCAAATGCCACCCTAAAAGAAAGCCTTGTCACCCCAGTTGGCAGCATCGAATCGAACGTTATGGCCAATTTTTTTTTTTTAATTAATTATTATTATTTTTTTAATATTGTTAGTTTTTTTTTCCGTTAAACGTATTTACATGTGAACCCTAATTCTAAGTATTTTTTTGAATAATCCCGTAGGGTTCAACCCACAGCAAACTGTTTCCGTGTGGTGGTAAGTTGAGACTCCGCTTTCCGGGCAGCCTTGACAGCAAAACAAACGTACACGGATACAGCGATGGGAGTGGTCAGACAATCGGATTGGATAACCGGATATGAGTTGAGCTGTTTTGGGGTGAGGCGGTACGTTCTGGGGTGCACAACTTTCTGCGTGTTTGCGCAGTTTCGCAGCGTTTCATACATTATGGATAGACCGACACATAACGTTTAAACCAGCGGGGCTCAGCAGCAACGTGTTCAAATCAGCGGAAATACCAGAGCAGGCAGCTGCACGGCACAGTTTCCACACATTCACCGTCTCATGCGTGGTTTACTCGTCGGTTGCTGCGGGGAGAAAGTTGTGGACATTTTTTTCCCCTGAAGTGCACGGTTTTACGATACAGTGTGCAACATTGTAACTACGTTTACGAGCCTCTCCAGCCTGTCCGGGTTTTTGGATTATGTGTTCGTGGGATTGTAAACTCCACTGTTCGCCATATTGTGCGCTGTGAAACTCGAGGGAAAGTTGTCTGAGTTATGACATTTGCTGCGCAGAATCCCGTCATGGAGCTGCATGCAGTCGACTTTGATCGAAACCAAAGTGACTCCATGGAGCTGGCCATGGAGAGCTCCGTGCACCATTGATAAGGTATATACACTGTGTTTAACTCATGCTAACTAATCTGCCTTATTACGTAACATTACTCGGCTCTTCAGACGCTTCCTTATTGCTGATATTTGACATAACATCACTGGCTATCGCTCGGGTGATTGCACGAGCCCCTTCGTTTCCTGTATTTCTTGTTATGCCAAATGGCAGCGATACAGTCAGCGCCTCCTTGGTGCTGTTGGCCGCCGCTTCAAAACTTCTTGAGTTTATAACGTCCTATCTGCACGTAAATATCGAAATATAGCCTATAGGTTTTGCTCCTCCAGCGCTTACATCAACACATACTCTCTGACTGGTTTTCACTTTATTGACTGGGCTATTTGCTCGAGTAGGCCTCAATTTCCTCTTTGCTGCATACGAGTGAAAGCCGACTGAAAACTTTGTGTGCTTGTCTGTAGAGAAAAAGAAAGTGTCTAACCCCTCCTTTCTCTCACAAGGTCCGGCACCATAAAGAGGATGAGAAGAAAGGACAGCAAACCTCAGATTTGATTTTGGAAGGAGAGTTACATGCTCCCTACCCTGCACTTTCCTTTGGGATTTATATTTCCTCCCAAATACCTCTGTATACACAATTAGACAAAGAAAGCACACTACAGAGGCGGTAACATTTTGCAGGCTTAGAGATCAAGATTGAGAGCTCTTACTCCAACATTACCTTATACTATTACTATGAGTCTTCCTTCTCAAGTTCATACTGACAAGAGCGGCAAGCATCGGGCTGCAGCCATGAAAGAGCCTGTGCAGCATTCAGGCGAGGTTTATTATGGTATCGGACCTCCGAGTTTAGAGTCAAGCCACAGTGACTCTGCTAGCAGCTCTGGTGTTTACAACCCAGAGAAAGGGCCCCAAAGTCTACCGCACTATCAACAGACTGCTCCAGTAAAGTGGATGCACCAGGACTCTGTACAGGCCCCCGGCTGGTCTCAGGAGGCTCCTGCTTCAGCCTGGGGACAGAACTTTGGCCCCTATATGAGTGGAGCGAATGTCAGGGGTCACATGGCGTTCCACAAAGGAGTCCATGAGGGTGTAGCTCTGCCAATGGGGGGAGAAAATCCACTGCCAGGACCTGTTGAGGTTTACAGAGATGCCACCCAGGCTCAAGCTCAGGGGAGGGGGCTCGAGTGGGAGCACGCTGCGGCTGCAATGCACCAGGCTCAGCTGCATGTATATCAAAACGCCCATAAAGGCGTGGAGCTCCAGGGTCAGCCCCATGTACCTTCTCACACTTTGCAGGGGTCCATGCTGCAGCCCTTCCAGACAACATTTAGGCCCAGCAAGCAACAGTTTTCATCAGGTTATTACTCTGTTTTTCCAGGCAACAAGGGAATTCCGAGCCTGGCGTATGGTGAGCAGCCTAAAACTCAACAACAGCTACTACACCATATGCAGCAGCAGCAGCAGCAACAACAACAAATGCATCACAGTCGCCAGCAGCAACAACAACAACAACAACAACAACAACAGCTGCAGCAGCAGCATCACCTTCAGTTGCATCAGCAGCAACATCTGCAGCAACAGCAGCATCACCAAATCCAACAGCATCAAATGCAACAGCAACAACAGCTGCAGCAAATGCAGCAACAGTATCACCAGCAACAGCTACAGGAGCGGCAACAACAAATTCAGCAAATGCAACAACAACAGCAGCAGCAAGTGCAACAACAAAATGTGCCACAGCAAGAAACTACACAACCACAGGTGCAACCAAACCAGCAACAAACCCAAAACTTTGTGATTTTTCAGCCTCTTAAGCCTGGTCCACCTGACACAGCGCCTAAAGAGGATGTCCAGTCAGTGGTGCCGCAGCAGGAACCAGAGGCCCAAACCAGTGACGCATCACCCGTACCTGATCCATGCCCCGAAAAGGTAGCCACAAACCCTGCAGAGCTTTCAGATGCACTGCTGGCTGCCCCTCGGCGCTCACGTCGCCTTTCCAGGGAGGGACAGTCCCCACTGGGACCCCCTTCGACAAACATTTGGTCTCAAGCATCCAAAGAGCCTCCACCATCCCATAACGGAGTAGCAAGCACTCAGGCTGTTAAAGGAGGGGAAGTGACAACAGGAGGGGTCATCCGTAGGAGAAGGAGAGCATCTAAGGAGATCAACTTGGAAACTCTGGCTCAGAAGGCTTCAGAAATGGAGTCCCTGCCTGCTAAAATGTTCAAGGTTAAAAAACAAAAGTCACTTATTACTCTACCACTGTAATTATTTATTTTGACGATTTTTACCGCAAAATAGAAATTTAAATACTTGCTTAAGAGCAAGTTTAGGTGAGGAAGAAAGTAAATGGCAGCTAATCTGTGCATCTAAGAGCAAATTTTCTCATCTGGCAAAGTTGGCGAGCAGCTGCACAAAGGGGAAGAACCCTGTTTCTATGCAGAACTTCCTTATGGTTTACAAAATCCATTTCTTAAGTCTGTTCACATGATTCCTACAGCTTTCGAGCCTCAGCTATAGCCCAGTCATATTACAGGACCTTGTCATGCACCAGATATTGGTGCAACCTGAGAAAACATATTGAAGATTCCACCTTTTTGGATTTGAAAGATTGCTCTCATTTTATAGCTCTAAGAAAAACGATAAACTTAAAGCAGTTATTGAGGATTTGTAATGTTTACATTCTAAGTGGCACACCCACTACAACCAGCTTCTTTATTTTATCTTCAGCAGCTTCTCTAAAACAGACACTAAGCACCAATACTAGTTGAACTCAGTTTTCGTCAGTTTCTGTTAGCACAGGGACGTTTGGTTCTCTGCCCTCAGGGGGTTGTCAGGCTTGTGGCAGGTTTTTGTGCAGACTGCGCATGCTGAATTTACAGTTGGAGCAGCTGCATGTCTGCACACCTCCACATTCCTCAGGCTCCTATGTAGTCATTCAGAAGAGCTAGGGAGAGGCCGAGCTGTCAACCTGCACAGCTACATACACTCCTATACTCTCTAACACACACCAGACCGGTTTAATATTGCTATTCACAACCCAGAGCTGGTGTATTATGGGCAACCCTTTTGGAAGTTAGGAGATGAGATTAAAATGTCTGACTCCGGTTCTTATCTTTGTCTGAAGTACAAATCATAAAACTGATTTATGTTTCACTGCCACCAGTAGAAATTAGGATTGCTCAAATTTTTATAAGCTTGATTAGACATACCAGAAGGCGTACACACTCTTAATACTATAGAAATATGTAGTAATAAAATACTTTATTTATTTAAAAAAAGTGTAATCCCTATGTTACATTTGATAGATGCAGCACTTCACTGATTTTTTTTTTTTTTAATTAATTTTTTTAACCTGTAGTAGTTAAAATCAATCAACTTTTTGTTTAGTAAATGTAACACTTAAAGTGGGCAATAATTAGCTATTGGTTCTCGATTGATGATTTAGACTTTATTATGAATTAATCCATCGACAGAAAATGAAAGAGAAACTGTTTTTTTATCGTTTCAGTCTATTAATCAACCAAAAATGCCACATTTTCATTGGATCAAACATGTTAAATGTTTGCTCCCTTTCTCAGTCTTGAAAATATTTGGGTGAAATGACAATTGAAGATGTCTTCTTGTTATTTGTGTGGTGGCCATTTTTCACCCTTTTTTTTTTTTAATTTTTTACTTTTCACAGACTAGACGATTAATCAAAAAAGAGGTTATATATTAATCGATGATAAAGAAAAAACATTCTTAAAATTGCAGCCCTTTATTATAAAATGCAACAAAATAAATTAATGTTGTAGTTCATTTGAAAATCACACAATCTCCCTCTTTTTATATCTCAATTCCTTTTCCATGTTCCCTGCTTCATCTCCCAATCTCCCTGTTACTTTCTCTTTCCCCATCTCTCCTCATCTTCCCGCCTCTTTGCTTTGGTGCCCTAGCAGGAAGATGGTTCTTCAGGCAGACAGGCCAATATGGTGCCTCTGGTTATCCCTGTATCAGTGCCTGTGCACAGTAGACAAGCAGATCCTCAGGGTGGCTGGACTCAGGGACGACTCGGCCAGGGTGAGCGGCCTGCAGGACAGTCCGATCGCAAACCTGTCATTGTGGCTCGTCGGCGATCACTCAGAAACTCCATGACCGAGAGTTTTGGCCAGGTTAGTATTGTAAGAAGATCAGATGTTAATCTTCGGTCAAGTCTAGTTCTGTCTAAATCTCCTGGTTGATTGGCGACAGCAAACACTTGCACAGCGGCTTTGTCTGAAATTCACCAGAAGAGCAACTGATGTATCAATTTACTGCACAAACAAACTCAAGTTGTTTTAATAACAAACTCAGTCAGTAATATTTGCAACCGCCATCTGCTCGGAGCAAGTAGTTTTCCACAACACAATGAGCCTCAGTATGTACTGTAGGTAACCTTGCAGACTGTCGCCTGCAGCTCTTCATCTAACAGGGGTTTCATTACTCCCTGCAATATTTAAAATTGATCCGCTATCAAAAATTGTAGAAAATTCCCATTGGAAGGATCAGACAGAACTCCATAGCTGACATTAATTGATTACAGGGAATCAAATTACAGCAAATGCACCTACAAATACATTAAGCTCAGTTGCAGCAGAACAATTTATCATTTCATTAAATCGATATTAAAGAAAACAAAGTAATGGTCTGATCAAACCCTCAATCTGCTGTCTAGGATGGGGAAAACGATCCTGGGCCGGACGAGGATGGAAAATCCAAATTTAAGTGCCGACCTCGTCCCGAGCCTCTCATCATCCCTCCGCACAAACCATCCACTTTCATCCCTCCATCCCTCTACTCCAGCATCTCTTCCTACCAGAGCAACCTGCGCTCTCCGGTCCGCCTGCCGGACAACCCCCTCACACTGCCCCCGTACACGCCTCCACCCATCCTGTCTCCTGTGCGCGAGGGCTCGGGACTCTACTTCTCCACCTTCCTGACCAACATCGCCGCAAGCAACCAAATCCTGCCACCGCCACCTGCGCCCAAATCTGCGACACGCAGTCTGTTGCGCTCCAGTAAGTCTGTTGTTGCTTCTTTAAGTATAGATCGGAGACAAGTTCTACTAATGAGGCGTTCTCAGATGTCTAACAAGGAGATTTTGTTTTTGCATTTGCAGCAAGTTCAGAAATCACACCTCCTGTTCTGTCCTTGATCACTGATGCCGCACCTGCTAGCCTTGAACCGTAAGTACAGCCTCCTAAACAACTTTCAAAATCTGGCCCAAAAAATAACTTCTTATCAGAAATGTGCTTACATCTCCAGAACTGTGCTTTTAAAAAATATATATATATTTTCAGCCGTATCAACATTGGGCAAAAATACCAGGCAGAAATTCCCGAGTTGCAGGATCAACCTTCCTCCCAGTTTGACCTGCACAAGGCTGACTTGGTTTGGATCCCTATGGAGGACTCCCACCTCAAACACGGTGACCAAGAGAGCAGTTAGTATCTCACATAAGTTATTCACTGATCGTTGTTCTTTTCTCTGTGAGAGATTTTTATCACCATCTCATCCACTAATTCTTTCAAACGCTCGTCATTTTCTCTTCCGTTTTCTGTAGTGGAGGATTTGCTGAACATGGCTTGTTGCAGTGTGCTCAGGGGCGGAGGAACCAACCAGGAGCTGGTTTTACACTGTTTACATGAATGTGGGGGTGATTTCCTTGTGAGTATAGTGACTTATAATCTATTTACTGCAGTTCAGTTTGCATGATTATTGGCAGTACAACTTTTTAATTTAATCAAAGTCTTTTAAAAATGTGTGTTTTTTTTTTTTACGTTTATCATGGTCTTTATGACCATGTTAACATGTATTTTTCAAAAATTACTTTTTTTTTCACTGCAACTTTGTATTTGTTACTGTTACTGAACCGTTTGATAGTGATCGTTGCAAGACTCAAATGAGGAACAACAACCTTTTTAAAGAATGGATTGTTCACTGTGATTAATCACGTTGATTTTAAGGAAACACTGGGACGTTTGATGCTTCAGGACCCAGTTTTCCCCAATGGTCATCACCTGGCAGGTTATCACTACTCAGGTGAGCTTTGACATCACTGAAAATCACTAGATTCTCACAGATGTCCTGACTGCCTAGGTCTTTTCTTTGTCTTCTGTCGCTGATTTCCTAGTCTATATCGACGAAGTTTCATTTACGGGATTGTTCCGGTGCCGTCGGAGGTTCCGCTGCATGTCCCTAGTTTCTCGGCCGGATGTCCCGCACCTTCCGCTTTCTTTGTGTTGGCATTCAAAAGTCTGGTCGCGTCCGTCGATTCGGGAAACATCCTCCGAGCTAGAACCTACAATCAAATTATATTTAACTTTTTTTGGAGTAAAATTCTCATCACAAACTTGACAGGCATTTTAATTCCAGAGTTTGCTTCCCCACGTTCCACCCAAACAAGGTTCTTCCCAAGGCTATTTTGCAGAGGCACCGTACCTGCGTCCTGTGCTTAGCGCCGCCCAAAACGATTGTGATTGGTTTAAAGAAATGTCAGTACACCAGAGCACGCTTTTCTCCCATCCCGGAATGCTGTGTGGACTAGCCAGACCCTCCTTTGTGGTGCGGTGGAGGAAGATCTGGCAATGCGAGACTACTGATTTCCTAACCTATGTACTGTAAATGTTTATTAATTCTCTCTTGTTAAGCACACATTAAATTGCACTGCATTTGATTCACTGGCAGGCTCTGACTGCTGGACTGCAGAAGAGAAGTGCTACTTCAATAAGGGGATCTCTGCCTACAGGAAGGACTTCTTCATGGTGCAGAAATTGGTATGCTCTTTGGTTTTACCCTGCAGCATTAACGATTATGAATCAATGTAAATAACTCTAAAATACATTTACATTTGATTATATATGTGCTCTAGCACACACATTTCAACACTAATAAATCAATAAGCACATTACTTATGAGGCATTGGTATAGTTGCTTTAAACAATAAAAAACCAAAACACAGATGTTCAGCCATTACTGAGTCTGCATTTTACAATTTGAGGCCAGATACTGATGGAAAATGTCCTTTTCTTTCATCACAAACAAACTTAAAACGTTCCAAACGTGTAAACAAGACGAAAATTAGACTATTCAAGCCACATCCTCTATGTGATAGGAAGTAACTGGATTTATGGGAAACATGGTCTTCATTTCATAGAATCATGAACAGCAACAATAGCACTGGCATGAGGCAGAGGCTGTCACTTGTCTTAAGCGTGTTCTTATTCACATTGTGTAATAATATACACATAAATTATTAATATATTTTAATTCAGTCGATTGTAAGATGCATCCCGCACAGCAGCCTCACTGTGGAAAAAGTTAATTAATGATATTAAATTCTGCATGTGTATGGGGGTTTTTTTGGACCGATTTTAAAGGTGCAGACCAAGACTGTGGCTCAGTGTGTGGAGTTCTACTACACATACAAGAAACAGGTGAAGATCGGACGCCACGGGATTTTAACCTTCGGCCCGCCAGATTCACCAGGGGAGAAGCCCACAGAGGTTGTGGTGGACATTAAGGTAGATTGGAGTACCATAGTGATGTGTGGTAAAGCATTACATTACTCAGTTAATTAGTGAGGTTAGGAGAAAATGATGTGATCATTTCATCTTTGAAAAGGGACACCAAATAATTTTTTAAAAGGTTGTTTAGGGTGTATAAATCCAAATTTTAAAGGTTGGTTCTAATATTTTGTGCACTTATCTTCTCTGATGTGATTTGTTAGAGTTCACAGCAGACAAAAATGACTCAAGGAGAGATGGATGGAGATGAACATAAGGATGTTTCTTACGAGAGCAGCCAGCGGGCAAGGGTTGCTCAGTCACTACAGGCTCATGACTATGTAAGTATTTCACTACATACTCTAGTATCTGCAAGTAAGGCTGGACAATATATCGATATTATATCGACATCGATATGAGGCTAGATATCGTCTTAAAGGTTGGCTATCGTAATATCGTGATTCGACACAAGTGTGGCCTTTTCCTGGTTTTAAAGGCTGCATTAAAGTAAAGTGATGTCATTTTCTGAACTTACCCGCATTACTAGCGGTTTTATTATTTGCCTTAATC
Source organism: Zingel zingel (assembly GCA_023566125.1). Classification (NCBI taxonomy): domain Eukaryota; kingdom Metazoa; phylum Chordata; class Actinopteri; order Perciformes; family Percidae; genus Zingel; species Zingel zingel. The sequence continues at coordinate 21,864,441 of CM042332.1, read as the reverse complement.
CACCTAGTCATTGTATCCACATTATGGGTGATTATTTATCAAAACTCTCATTGTGTTAATCTTTTGTGAAAGCACCAATAGTCAACCCTAGAAGATTGCTGCAATAACTACATTGATGTATTTGGTCAAATATATTGTGATATTAGATTTTTTTCCATATCGCCCAGCTCTATCTGCAAGGCAGTTTATCGACTAAAAGTACACACACAGTAATAGAATGAAGTCAAAAACTGCAAAACTAACCTCTGGTTATTTTTGGTGCTCCAGGCAGGGACATTGCCGGTGATGAAAGAGCCACACTCTTTGAATAAGGAGGCTCACCACCCGCCAGCACCTCACAGGCCTCGGGCTGAGCCTGCTGCAAAGAAGAGCAACGCTCCAGCGAAGCCCCCACTGGATCCTGACGCAGTATTTCCGTGCAAGAAATGTGGCAGGTACGTCAGAATCATCACAGAGATTTACTTTGTCTTCACATGTAACTTGGGCTGTGACATGATGTCTTGGTTTTGCATTATATGGTCCTTTTGTTATAGTTTGTTTTTGCTCACCCAGTGTTGCAGTCTCACTAATGTTTGGGAGATTTGTAGCTGCAGTTACCCGACAGTATGTCGGCTGCAGTTACAGTAGCTCGTGGTTCACCTCATCGTGTTGATCTTCATGTAGGTCAAAGATATGGAAATCCAAAGTTTCTAACAACAGATAAAATAGAAGATGATTAAATAATTAAATCGTATGAAGAAATGCAGATAAAATGTATAATATGGCTTTGAAATTGTGAAATAATCTGCCTTGTTTGTTTTGATGGGCAGATAAAAAGACTGATGAAAAGTAGAATTATGAAAGAAAATGGGGAAATGGCGTTGTGAAATTAAAATATTTCGAAAGAACTGCTTTTTCATATTTAGTGTACCTCTCTGCAGTAGAGTTTGTGATCTTCTATCAGATAGTGTTGCATCATTCCAAACCGCTGCTATTGTGTATACTGTTGCATACTCTCTCTCTCTCCTCCCCCCCCCCGCTCCCAATGCCATAGGGTGTTTTATAAAGTGAAGAGTCGAAGTGCCCACATGAAGAGTCACGCGGAGCAGGAGAAGAAGGCTGCAGCGCTGCGTCAGAAAGAGGAGGAGGAGCAGGCAGTAGCTGAAGCTCGGGCCAGGAAGGTAGCGGTGGCGGCTGCTGCGGCGGCGGCGGCGGCGGCGGCGACTAATCAGGGAGGAAACGGATTTACAGAGCAGGCAGAGTTCAGCAGCCATGAAGACTCATCTGAGAAAGAGGATGACAAAGATGAAGACTGGCACTGAGAGACAAAAAAAAAAACAGGAGAGAAGAGAAACCAATGAGAAGATGTATTGATTGGTAAAAATAGGGTAGAGATGGAGGTCGAATCAGAGAGGGAGAGATGAAAAAAGATGTCCTGCCCCACGGAGAGCAGAATGAAGACTTTCTGTTAAACTTCACACTCCTTCCCCGGCTGACGCTGGCTCTTTGTGACTGCTGTCCATCAGCCAGCCAGTCGCACGCCACATCTTCACACGTTTTGTATCTTTTTAATATTCAGAGGAAGTTTATTTTTTTGTAAATGCACTTATCCTGTATGCTTCTGCTTTTGCCAATATTGCCTTTTTTATATCCTTTATTTAATTGAATATATGTCAAAATATTATACATTTTCATTGCGTGGATTTATGATATTTCATAAGATAATCAGGATGCCTGTTTAGCACTAAAACATCAAGATCAAAGCAATCTTTCACTTTACATCATAATCCCTTTTTAAATAAAGAGAGTAAGAGCTTGTATTTATCTTCTTCAGGAAAATACTGTGCTGAATTTTGCAGATTTCCATCAGATTTTTAGGTTGGTTGCACACTTATTTTACAACTAAGGGAGCTTTTGAAATAAATATGTACAAAAAACTATATATGAGATGGCCATATATTTATGATACTGCATTTTTGCAATGATTTTTGGTAATATAAAAACTAATCATGTCAGCTGCAATAAGACTTGTGAATTGAAAAGTTTATTAAAATATCTACTGTTCTGAGAAGTGTCTTTATTTTTTCAGTCACAAAATGGTCAGTTTATGAATGCAAGACTTTGTTGAACCAGCAGGTGGAGGCAGTGGTTCAGTTTTTTTTGCATGAAAGTTCATTCACACACATGTGTACATAAATAGACATTTAGTTGTTGTCTGCATAGATTAAGATAAACTTAGCGGAAATACTTTGTGGATCCGCTTGTCATTTCACTTCCTTAAATCTTGCTTAAAATGCTCTCCTCAAACCAGAATCTATATTGACTAAGCAAGAAAGATTTGCCACAATAAAATATAACTCCAAGAAACTATTTTCTTAGGTCTGATTCAGTATGCTAGAAAGGCTCCATATTAATTTTCAGGTTATGGGCTGATTTAATTGAAGAAGCTGGTTTACACGCATACATAACTGCTTGATGAGCCAAGATGCAAGAGGGAAATCCACTGACTTAGCTGCTTTATGTGGTCCCTGGATTTAAAGGCACAGTTTACCACAAAATGAAAATGTAGTCATTATTCTTTTCAAATTCCAATCATAGTTACATCTTCACCCTCTGCAGGATGTATTTAGTGATAGCAGTGCTTTGAGCTAAATGCTAACATCAACATGCTAAAATAACAACGCTAACATGCTGATCTTTAGCAGGTTTAATGTTTACCCTGTTCATCTTAGTTCAGCTTGCATGCTGTTTCACATACTAACTTACTAATTAGCACTAAACACAAAGTATAACTGAGGCTGATGGGAATGTCATTAGGTTTGCAGGTGTTTGGTCATAAACCAAAGTATTATTAATAATAAGACAATTAAAAATTCTGACCTGATGGTGCTTCATAAAAAGATGATGACCACAGTAATTAAAACTCATCCTAAGGGGAATATATGAATACCTGCACTAAATTGTATGGTCATCCAGCTAACAGTTGTTGTCATACCAAAAACGTCAACCTCATGGTGTCGCTAGCGGAAGTCGGGATCGAAAAAGTCAGGGGGCTACATCCTCTGGGGAACATGAATGTTTGTGCAAAATTTCATAGGAAACTAATATTTGTTGAGATGTTTGAGTCTGGACCAAAGTGGTGGATCAACAGTACAAATGTTATCATTTTCCCTCACTGATGGTGCTTTTAACATTACTCTGGCAGACAACTTGGCTGCATTAAGGGACTGTACACAAAGTGGAAGGAATTAGTGTGGGAAGGAAAAAACTATTTCACTATGAACATGAACAAAAAGCATTAAGAATTTAAGATGGATGAAATTTAATTATATTAATTATGTAATTATGTTATGTTTATGTTATGTTATTGTTTCTACCTTACGTATGATGCAGAGTAAAGTGAAAGTGGAAATAACTGTTGGATAACGATAAATTACTTATATCCACAAAGATCCGGTGTTTTTAGTTAGTAGTTGTTCAGAGACAGGATTGTTGTTCTCTGCATATGGCAAGACCATCCCCTCACACTACCCTTATTATTATTATTATTATATCATATTTTCCTTCTACAAAAAGAAAATTACACAAATCTTCCAATTTTCTGGCCCCCTTATAATTTGAGTACAGTTCCTTAAATGTTTTTGGGGAAGACTAAGATAAATTTCAGGGTATTTTTAATCCAGCATACTTTTTTTTTGTTGGGGGAGGGGGGGCATTTCTGCCTTTATTGGGTAGGAAAGCTGAGATATGAAAGGGGAGACATGCAGGAAAACCGTCACAGGTCGGATTCGAACTTTGGACTTTCTGCATCGAGGAATAAACCTCTGTATATGTGCACCCGCTCTACCAACTGAGCTAACAGACCACAATCCAGCATACTTTTAAATGGAAATATAACTGAAGAGATACCAAGTGGTTGTTATTCTATGGTGGTCTATACCTAATGAATAGATAAAAAGAAAATGACACTTATGAAACCATTTTAGTTTTTTTTAATTGCCCAATTTCAGAAATATGGTTGTCAGTGCAAAAGTATGGCTGCTCATTGTAACGGATGTAGTGTTTGCAGTGAGATGTAACCGACAGTGTGGTGTATTCAATGTCCTCAGAGGGTCCTATTTGCTTCGGGGCTTAGGACGAAGCTTTGGAGGTTTACAGTGAGGATCAAATGTCTTCCCTGAGTAGTGGGCCTGCTAATAAAGCCCCATTAGAAACCACACAACATGGGCGCAGTAAAATAGGTTAGAGATAAAGGAGAAGATGAAGACATTATGAGGCAGACTGGTGTAGAGGGATGGAGATAGGGCAAAACTCTGGATCAATGTCACTAAATGTCTGGAAGACAAATGTTAAGATCAATGTTTCCCCTCCAGCAGGGCCAAGGTTAAATCTAATGCAAAGCAGAAATGTATAGGCTACATTAAGATTATTTATGTTCAGCCACTCAGCAGTAAAACTTTAAACATTTTCTGTCCATGACCCGAGAGGCTGCAGGTCAATGTCATTCTTGCAGTAACCACACAGAAAGAAACACAAGGCCACAGTATACAACATGTACATAAAGTGAATGCACATAGCTACAACACATCGCAATCAACCCTCGAGGCTCTTTTTTCATTTGTGGGGTTAAAAATAGAATCAGTGTAGTATGTTTAACCTACAGTAAATGCTTACATGGATATTCTTTATTTAAAGATTAATTGAAAATGTCTAATTAATGGGTTTTTAGTTTTTAGCACTATAACAACTTGTTGCAACCCTGTCTCCTAGAAATTAAGTTAATATACCTCTGATTTGAAAAAGAACATACTGTATGTTTCAAGTTTAACGTAATGCAGCCTGGATTTCAAAGGAGATACTGTATTCGCACATCCAACTATCACAGCTGCAGGTGCGTTGGAAAGCATCACTCAAGTCTTGACAAAAGAATATCCCGCACACTGCGCTTGCTCATTTATCAAACTTTAAACGTTTCAGTCCCTCTGGATCTTCCCACAAGAGTATTTGAACAATTCCTACAACATTTAATAAATAGATAATGCTTCACCCATTCTGTGTGCACAGGTGTGGAACAATTATTCTCCTGTCTCTACTGTTCAATAATTTACAGCGACGTGTGTACAATCCATCACATTATATTCCACATATAAGAAAAACTGGAACACGTTCTTAAGTTAAGTCCATTTACAAGAATATTTACAGAAAATGCGTATCTGATGAATGAAAAGAAATCGGTCTTGCAGCTCACATAAGTCATTTAAAGTTGTTTAATCATATCAATACTTGTATATTGAGTGTAACATAAGATAGGTCTCCAAAAGCCCAAGACTTATAGAGCATGACATGGTATTTCATCCTTTAATCATTTGGGGGATGGAGTTTGCAATTGTTTAATGTTAATGTTGTATCAGCAAAGCCGCAAAATGTTGTTTCTGCAAAATACTGTCAAAGTATTTAATTATCGTAGTAGATAAAGCATGATTAAACTTGTTTTATAGTTATGTTTAGGCATTCGTAGCACTTGGTAGTTAAAGGAAAGATCGTGGTCTCGGGTGAATAAAACTTATAAAACCTTTGCAAAGGATGCCTTATTTAAAAGTGGAACCAAATATCTTTGGAAAAACATGTTTGCTTTGAAGTTTAATTAGCTGTGGATAAGTCTTGTATCATTTTATGTTCGTACAAAACCATAAACGCGTTGGTTTCTACAACACTACACTATAGCAAACTATCAAAAGTAGTATACACAGCATATAGTACATACTGTATGCAGTGTGGAATAGCACTGGTCGTGATTGGCTTCTAATATTTACAAGAATACTTTTGTAAATATTACATTTACTGCATTCTGTCAGTGTGATCACCACATTATAAAAGAGAAGCTGCTTCTCTTCAACGTCCTCTGAAGGCATTCAGCTGTAACACGCATAATCTCTCCAACAGCTTACATCCAGCTGTCCTTGACGCCGAACCAAAACTGCTTCATGTAATGACAATAGCGGCCATATAACTGACAAACCACTCAAACTGCTCAATTTCAATGTGCGGTCAATGGCCTTGAGGGATGTAATCTACAAGGCTGACCCTTCGACCTGTGACACTTCTTGCCTCGATTGGTTATCTGTCTGTCATCTTTACCTACAGCTCTCCAGCATTTTACAGGTTCAGTGTAGAGAACATTAAAGAGCCCTGTGCTCTGCAGTAGGTCAGCTGCTACTTCATCCTTACACAGTAGCTCACGTAATGGAATTAAACCCATCTATCAGTATTTCAGCTGGAGTCAGCAGCATTACTCTCTTACGGTTGCAAATGGCCCTCGAATACAATCCATTCATCTCCATTGCAGGGAGGTTGTAGTGCCTCAGAAATACTAACTGCTGGTGGCTGACTCTGGCATGTTTAGTGACATCTGTATCACTGCTCATTTTAACATATAGATCTTGGCCTCAATCTACACCTTTTAAGTGTTGCCTCTGCTTTTGAGTGAAGAGGCTCCTTACCCTGCTGTCAGCTGCAGCAAGGAGAATGTATTACCTTTCCCAGGGTCTCAATTCTATCAAGTCCTCCCTCAGGAACGATATTGAGTTCCAGCAGCTTAAAGAAAATAGAAATAATAGGAATTACACTTATTCTCTTTCTTGCGTTAGATGAGAAGATCGATACCACTTAGTGGTATCGATCTTCTCCTCTAACTTTTGGCAAGAAAGACAATGAGCATATTTCCCAAAATGTCAACCTATTCCTTTAAATGTGTTACTGTGGAGTGCGGTAATGTGATGTGAAGAGATGGCTACTTGACATTTAAATCATATAATGTAACCACCAGGTGTGGAGGATGAGGGAATTAAAACTTAATCTAGCTTGAATAGTGAGACATTAAATCACTGCAGCGACAGTATCAGGGAAGCTGTGCTCATGTGCCCACCCTCTTCCCTAATAAAGTCCTTTTTTGTTTATTGCAGAAGACTTTTCATTTGTTATGACTCTGCAAGAAAAGGAAGCTTGGGTGGCCACCTTGCTGAAATCTGAAATTATCCAGCAGTGAAAGAGGTGGTGGCTGTAGCTCTGCCAACATGCACTCACTCACTCACTGTAAGTGCTCTCAATTCAGCCCTCATTTCCTGACTCACGCCAATCTTCCCATGAATGAACAAGAGCTCTTGGCCCATCCTCAGAGTCACCGACCGCTTTAACGAAGACAGTCTATATACACAAGGACATTATTTACTGCATACGCTGCAATAAAACTGGTTTGCTTCACTAGAAATGGGGAAAAGAATGCCATAAAAACACATCTGCATCGTAGTTGTGACATTGGGATACTTTTTTAAAAGGTACTTCTTAAATATTTAGCACACCAGGACACCTCAGAAGGTGTCACATAACCACAGGGACTTATACAGTGTATTAAATGTGCTATAAAAATAAACTTATCTTGCCTTACCTAGACAGTCGTTCTCCATTTGAGGATCATCATTGAGCATTCAACTGCCATACTTTCAGAAAAGCATTAATTTATCTTGTTTAAGCTTATCAGGCCCTATCCTCATTTAACTTGCATCTGTTTGATATTAATTTCATATTGCAAAAATGTCATTCAGCCTTAAAAAGGTTGTTAATCTTGCCAAATAAAACAGTGTGCAAATAAAAGTGTCTGTCTTGCAAGTTGTAATGTGTTATGAATAAATGTTAGTTAAAAAGCTTTACCTCATTTTAAAGATATTTGTTGTATCACAAATCACTCAAAGCAAACAAGCGCTCCACTGAACTCATACATATACATAAACCACATCAGCATGTTTCTTTCTGCATGAGGATGTTCCCAAAAAACCCTGAGCAAACAGTTTTTTAGTTTGGCCAAACAAATCCTGTTCCATCTAGCTGTGATCCATCTCTGATGGATACTGAATCAGTCATCCATCATTAAGTCATCAACATGCAGCCTTCTCCTCTCAGATGGGAGGTGATGTAGTGGCCGGGATGCTCCGATTTATCTCTGTGACTCACTGTTTTCTCCCTGCCCTGTCCCGTCTCACCTGCACCTGCCCTCCCCCACCACCACCCCCAGCGTGATACAGCAGCCCTCGTGCATCCAAATGGGATGGAGAGTCAGCCTACATCAGCCGTGGGACATAAACTGGAGGACGGGCACCGATTTGTTGAAATCAGGAATTCTTCAGCATTACAGTGTTGTGATCGATATAGGCAGACAGCCAAAGCTCCATTAGTGAACCAGCTGTACCGAGAGCTGCATGATGAGGGACCAGTTTCTCAGAGGGGCTTTCCTCAGTTTACCATTATTCATTAAAATATAAGCAATGGTTTTAGCATTAAGTCATACATTGATGAGATTATGTATTGGCCGTTTTCCCTGTTTTATTAAGGAGGAACATTACTTGTTCAGGAGCATATACCTTATTTTATCATATGGGATACATTATACAATGTTATAGTAATGGGGTGTTTTAGCATCATTCTGTGAAAAAAATCTAATATGAGATATAAATAGCTTTAAAAAAGTAGCCCATGCTAGACCAAAACAGTTGGTAGAGTATACAAATATGTAAAAATACTCTCAAGAACAAGTCCTTCATTCAAAATCTTACTTAAAGAAAAGTATTAAAGTATTAACAGCAACATGTTTTAAAGTATTAAAAGTAAAATTACTAGTTATGCAGAGAAATGGCCCCTGTGAACGATGTTTTATTTTATATTAATTTGTTGGATCATAAATACTGATGCATTTAAGCAGGGTTTAAGCAGCATATATATGTTGGTTATTTAATCTGTAGCAATCCATCATATTTAATAAGCTTTTCATATTTGTTTTTGAATACATGTTTAGACCTCTAAAATTTGTGTAATAGAAGCAAAAAGTAAAATAAAATGGAAATTCTCAGGTAAATTATGAGTACCTCAAACGTTTACTTACTACTGCGTGCCTTCTTGTATGCATGTTTCAGACATGCATACTTTATATTTCCAATAACAATTAGATCTGAAGACCATTACTCAATCTTTATTTTTCTTTACTGCCCGCACCTTGGTTAATTTTGGTTTTATGTCTTTTTCATCTTCACTGTCTTGACCGACTCGTACATTAGCTTACAGTATTGATGCTGTATAATTATCTATTCTTCCATCCATCTTTAATACCAGCAAGGAACTTTTAGATGACAGTCCCTGCTTGCAGCTGCATTACCAGGCAACAATAATGTAACTTAGACTAAAATATGAAGGCTTATTTTAAGTTTCACATCTTTTAGGAGGACGGTTTTCATACTTAACTGGCCTGAGTCATAAAAACAAAGTTTGCTGTTATAATCTGCAGCACACCAATTTAAAGTTAATGGGCTAAAACATGTAAATTACAAATGGGTTTATTTATTTTCTTCCAGCGTAGCTCTTATCTGAATCTTTGCAGCTTAAAGTCTTTTTCAATTGAGCAACAGAGTTGTCATTATCTTACAGTAAGACATCCTCCTGTTTCTCTGAGGGTTTCATGTTTCAGACTACATCTTTGTTGTAACTGGAGGTCCCCCAATACCAGAGGTGTCAAGTAACGAAGTACAAATACTTCATTACCTTACTTAAGTAGAGATTTGGGGTATCTATACTTTACTAAAGTCATTATTTTACAGTAGACTTTTTACTACTACTATTTACATTTTCACGCAATTATCTGTACTTTCTACTTCTTACATTTAAAAAATAGCCTTGTTACTCCCATTTCAGTTCGGCTTGTTTTCATTCCGGCTTGTCATCAAAAAAAAAAACACAAAAAAAACTAAAATCTATCCAGATAAATCGCGCCATCCAGATAAAGTGAATTTGATTGTGGTTGGATGAGAAGTATAAACATATACCATTCCGACACCCTATTGGTTTGTACGCAATCCATCGCACCTGCACATGACACAATTCACGTCACACTCCAGCAAGGAAATAGCAGACGTATGTAGCCTAGTACGAAGATGTCCGTGGCAGAGACTCAAGAGAACTCGAGCGAAATGTCCCAACCAAGCACCAGCGAGGAGGTTGGTAGCCAGGAAGACCAGCCAACCCTTCTACATACCTGGCCATACCTGGAAGAATTTTTCGAAATGGTTGGATGCAAAAACAACTCCTTTCGAATGCGCTGCAAGCTCTGCGCACCAAAGTACCACGAGCTAATTGTTTCCAAAACTTACATTACTTTTACTTTTATACTTTAAGTAGTTTTGAAACCAGTACTTTTACACTTTTACTTGAGTAAAAAGCTTGAGAAGATACTTCAACTTCTATAGAAGTCTTTTTAAACCCTAGTATCTATACTTCTACCAACCTGAGTAATGAATACTTTTGACACCTCTGCCCAATACATAAAACAATAAACGCGAGACTGCAGACATTACTTTGGAAAAAATAAATGACAGCTTTTCCCACATCACTTCAGCATTTCAAGGACAACAACTTATTTAGAAAGTATCGAGTTTACTTTACTTACTTTAGAGCACAACTTTTGGTCTTATACTCTAGTTTCTGTCTTGACTGTATTGGACTAAATCCAATAAAACACGTACAAAATCATAAATTGCAGTTTTCACCCTTAATAGCAGCCAGTAATTTGACAGCAGTGATCTACTGATAGACCCACATTCCCTCATAGCCCTGGTTCATTGCTTTGTTTTGACACTTTTTCATGCAGAAACGAAGAAGACGCCACATAAATCTTCTTTTAGCTACAGTATATTGTAAATTCGATCATTAGAAACTTTTCTATGTAGCCTAGGAACGATCTAAATAAGACGTATTGTCTCTTAAAATGACCACACAGAAAGCTGTTATTTCAGTCTCTCCTCAGTGGCTTCATTTCGCACCCAGTGTGTTATTAGATGAGACAATAGCTCTGTCCAAGAGTGCTTTCTCTGTTTACATATTCAGGTAAATACGCTGTCGCTGCACTCAGCTCTCTGGGCTCTTATTTAAATAGAACTGACAACTCCAATTACATCCATATCTGGCCTCCAGCATAAACAATCATGCTCATTCTCAGCAGCCACAAGGATTTTGTGTGTAATGTGTATGGATTTTGGAAACATATTATGTAATACACTATTAGCGCCATTAGGATGAAGTGGACACTGTTCAGCACAATCCTTACACCATCTTCAACTGAGCTTGCTGATTAAATGCATGATAAAGTTCACTGAATAATAAAAAGCAGCAGCAGGTTGGTTGCAAAGCAAACAAAGAACATTACAATACTGCAATAGATGTATAAAGTCATTTTTCATACAGCAAATACAGGGTCATTATTGTTTGTGCTTGTGCATTTTAGTATAATGCAATTTATAAACTTTAGTACAAATTATATGAGAAACTAAGATGAAGATGATGTAGAGTTACAAAAGCTCATTCACCAATCACAATCGTCTTGGGCGGCGCTAATCGCTGTACGGAGCAATGGCACCTCTGCAAAATAGTCTTGTTTTGGTGGACGTTCAAAAGTTGTCTTAGTCATGCAACAGAAAAACTCTGATTGGACAGATAGTCTAGCTAGCTGTATGGATTTACCCTGCAGAGATCCAAGAAAAGGTTAACCATAGTCCTCATAAATCGGATATCTGGCCCAAATGAGTGGAAGTGGAATCCTGGAAGTGGAACGTCAAGGATATAGACGAAGGCAAAATAGACTGTCACCACTATTAATGCAGTTTGCTCACCTGCTCTTATTTATGGAATTGTTGTTGTAGTTGTTTGGTTTTAATGTCATTTTAGGTGAGTCTTTTATGGGTGTATGTTTTGTATGTGGCCTGTGAGCCCCTAACCGAAGACAATTTGCTATCATTATGTGATAGACAATAAAGCTTTTTGAATCTTGTATCTGAAATTGATTACATTAATTGAGAAAATGTAAATTTATAGTCTGCTGACAACAGTGAAGAAGTTAGTTGTTTTCAGGATTCAGGCTATATTTTAAGAAAATGCAGGATCCCCCAAATTAACTGATTAATCACTTTGGCAAGATCCCCCAAAATAATTTAATGGATCATTAGACCACAACAGCAGTCCAGGATGGTTGTGCTTTATTTTTTAATGGCAATGCTGTTTTCAGTTATCTTATATTTAAAGATAAAATCTACTCAAATGAAAGCAGGAACTTTTGGAAGTGCACAACTATGAACAGAAGTAGGAGGAGGAAATCGCACACACTAACTAGATGTGCGTTCACCGCTGCAAATAAGATTTGTAGAGGTATCAATCATCCTGGAATAAATAAAATCAATTATCCACAAGGTCATCTCAGTTTAATCAAAGCAATCACTGGGGCACAATAAGGCTCAATGCAGCAGCCAATTACTCACTGAATAATGTCCTCAGAGCTGTGTTAAGTGCCTTTGGTATCAAAGTCAATTTCCATTTTAATGTTAAATTGACAATGCATAGCAAATGCTGCTTGTAACTAATACTAATACACTGCAACCTGATATGGGCGAAGCGACTTTGAGAGCTTGCTGTGTCATAACAGTCAGCGGAGAGTAAGACAACAGCAAATCAGAGAGAGAGAGAGAGAGAGCGAGAGCGAGAGCGAGAGAGAGAGAGAGAGAGAGAGAGAGAGAGAGAGAGAGAGAGAGAGGCCAACCTACCCCCCTTGAACATAAATACATTTTTTGGAGGATTTGGAGACAGTGTTTTCTCCATTTGTTCATTCACTTTCACATTGTGGGATTCATAGATTATCTTTATAGCTTCACATTTATCATTCAATGCCAGAAACACTGGCTTTTTCCACAGATCACCATTGCTTTATTACAGACAGTGCTGGAATGTAAACAAGTATATTTACTTAAGTAAAATGTTGAGGTAGTTGTACTTTGCTTAATTTTTTTCCCCATTTTCGGCTACTTTTATACTTCTACTCCACTACATTTTGGAGGCAAATATTGTACGTTTCACTTATATGACATATTTAGTTACTGGTTACTTTTTAATATAAATTCAAAATATAAATCAACTAATAAATGATGATATATTATTATTGGTTAAGCTATCCATACATCTATAAAGTAATTACAAATAAATAACCTGCAACCATAAAGTGACGAACACATTAACTAATTATAATCCAATAAACATTTATAATTCTGAAATGGGCCATTCTGCATATTTTGATGCTAACACTTGTTGGCACTATTATTTGAGTAAAATATAAATAGATATATAGATAGATAGACTCCCCTTATTCAAAAGTTACCTTTAATGTGTCTCTCCTTTTCCAAATAGATGGATTTTGCACACATGTACTTTCTTGTTACAACTGCCAAACACTTAACACCCATATAGAGATGCTATAATAAAAACAAATGCACAAGATCTCAATAAATCAAATTAGAGAGATATTAAAGCATAAAACGAACTAAACTGCAGCTGAATAGAATTCAATAAATGTGCAGATTCTTATTGATTTTTAATTACAGACATTTATTGATGCTCTGAAAGGCTGAGTGGACACAATTACATAGCACATGCATTACAAGGCAGAGGCCCTTCACATCAGATGACTGTAAAATCTGCAGTTGAGGTTTATAAAGAACATGCAGTAACTTTTAGGCTCAGCCCTGATGGGATTTATGGATGCATGTTATCATTATAGGCTAAAAGTAATAACGTCATCTATCTGCTGACTGAGTAGATGCCAGAGCACTGCTTTTGACCTATACTTTTTCACTCATGAAATGAGTACTGCAGCGCCTGAAGTTTTATAGTAGGGAGGTTGTTTTATTATTATTATGCAAAACTGATGTTATCTGTATGGCCTCTAGAAACTTGAGCAAAAAGTGTAAGTCCCGTTAAGAGTCTAGTAGGACCTCAGCAGCCTCCCAGTCCACTGATGTCCACACTGCGACAGATTGGGAATGAGTTAAAAAGTTTGATGACCACCGGAATAATAATACTTATCACTAAAATCAATTGTTTTATCAATTACTGTTTATACAAGTTCACAAATCACAATTGTTTCCACTTCTGTCTTTAACCTGTATTGGAAGTGTATCTGAAGAATTTGAGTGTGTCCATGTCAGAGTGGGGCTTTGCAGAACAGGTTTTTTTGTATGTTTCACTGGCCCACCCCTCTGCTGTTCAGTCCCCCTCTCTCTCCTCATCCTCCCTTCCTCTGATTCATTAGTAGGATTTGGAGCCCTCGTGCCCTCTTTTACTGCCTCCATTAAATCCTTGCTCTCTCCATTGCAACTCTCCATGGATAGCGACTGCGTCAGTTCATTATCCCAGCTAAGAACCGCAGCCATGTTGTCTGCATTTTTCATCCTACCCACTTTATCATTACAAACCAAGCAAGCCCAGCCCAGCACTCTGTCACTATGAAACACATTTATGAAATGAAAAATTAAATTCATATAATGCTTGTAAGGCTATGATTCACACTAGGAGAGGTAAAACAAGTGTCTCTTTCCTTGTACTTGCTGTGGAGAAAAAAATAAAATATATGTATTCATATATATTGTTTGACTAAAGTAAATAATGAAGTGGGACTATAGCTAATACACCGCCCCATAAACATTAATTGAGAAGGAATACATGGGCATTATTATCCAGTTAATTTAAAGAGACTAGTGGTGGGAGGTGAATGAAGCTTAAGGGCCCTATCTTAATCCCAGCGCAGCGCAAAGCCCGACGCAAGTGTCTTTGCTAGTTTAAGACCGACGCAGTTGTCAATTTCCCGTCCAGTGCCCGCGTCGGTTAAATAGCAAATGCACCTGCGCCCATGGCTTGCTGGTCTTACAGGGAGGTGTGTTCAGGTGAATTCTTGGCGTATTGCTATCTTGAGGCAGCGGGAAGTGATCGCGCCAGTGACCAACAAAAACCTGGTCTAAAGTCAATAGTGCAGCATTTCATTGTTATTTTAACAGCGAATTAGTAAAATGCGCCTAGGCTTATGCACAGTGCGCACACACTATGCTTATTACACACACACACACACACACACACACACACACACACACACACACACACACACACACACACACACACACACACACACACACACACACACACACACACACACACACACACACACACACACACACACACACACACACACACAGAAGCACAGCAGCACAGCAGCACACACACAGGGAAGCACAGCAGCACACACACATGCAAAAGATTAGGCCTACAGATAAAAATATTACAGTGCAAATCCGCCATCATAATAACAATGCGCCAAGGTCCAAACACGCCTGGCTTTTAAAAGGGAATGGGAGATGACATTCTGATTGGTTTATTGCATGTTACGCCCAAAACACGCCTATGAATGAATGAAGACACTAAGTACAACCCTTTTGAACCATGCGCCTGGCGCACAGACCCTTTTTTCCGCCGTCAAACTAGCAAAAGTGGATTTGGACACGCCCTAATCACACCTGCGCCATGCGCGTCACAATCTGCGCTTAGATTGTTAAAATAGGGCCCTTAAAGTTTAATTCTGCCGGTGGGTCAGTCATTACAAACGCATGTTGTGCAGCCGAACAAAAATGTTTCTAAAATGATGCACAAAGCATCTAGAATATCTCCATTTTCTGATGCATCCATAAAAACGTGTAGTCTTGGCCTTAAATATATTTCGTTCTGTTAACATTAAAAGTTTTAACAACCTTAAAACTACTTAAAGTGAAACAAATGGAAAAAACTGTATGTGGGGTTTTTAAATATCACTAATAACAATAAACTGTGGTTTTAAATGACAAGTGCTTTTGTAAATTTGAGCACTACAGTATCTCCCTGCTGCAACAACCTTGCAGTATTTAGCCTGTAACCTCACGTAACCTGTGCAAACAAACAGGAATCAAATGCGTCCGCAAAGGCAAATACCAAAGGTCCCAGAGGAGCGGACTCAGCTGTAGTGGTGAACTGGAGTCGTGTTAAGAGCAATGCACTGAGGTCAGGCTATATGTAAAGGCCTGCACCCCCCTCTGAGATGGATACCAGGGTACACATGGGGCACTGGATTATCTGCTTATGTCTGCCTTCATTATTACTGAGGGCATGACTGTAATGGTGGACAATAGGCATGGCCAAAGAGGGTAATTTAAATGCTTCAGTCTTCTCTTGTTCTTAAATAGGATAAGTCACACTGCAGTGTCCAAGGTGAGGTGGAGGTGAGTTTGGCCCTAGCTGATTATTCGTTAGCCCAAAATGCTTTTACTTTATCTCTGTCTGTGTGTAACACTTAACATTAAGAGGTTCAACATGTTTTTCATCCAGGGGCCAGCACACGTCAGAAGCTTATCAGCTGAATTTAAAGGTTAATGCAGAATGATTTAAAGTAGTTTCAGGAAGGGGTTTCCTGATTATGTAGTTAAGGTGCATACCATGTAATTGCAATGTCCAAAGTTTGATTCTGGCTGGGGACCTTTGTTGAAATCTACACAAATTAATAAAGGCAAACCCCCCCCACGCCCCCCCCCCAAAAAAAAAAAAATCTTACAACAACATAGGTGTAATATGTCAATCTTATGTTAGATTCCAAATGTCCAGACTCACCAAACGCTGTTAACCATTTATGCTGCAAATATTTGTACGTGTCCCACAATCTTTTCACACCTACGTTATTGTGCAACTTCTTAAAATATAAAAATCTTGGATAAGAAAATCTCACTCAAGGTCCATATACGTTCTTTTTTGTCTAGAGCTTTCAACCACAACTTTTAAGACAACACAAACAAAAAGTTCTAAAAGTGCTATGAATGTAATCATTACTCAGCTTGCATGTTAACAGGTTCATGAGGAACATATGACACAGTTGAAAGCTTTAGGTAAAACAAGTAAGTGCACCTTGAGGACATTTTTCATGTCATCATAATCCCATCCAAGGATTGGCGTTGCAGACTAGAGTAGGCTATATAAGGCTACAAATGCTGTGGTGGTATGTGGCATTGATCAGTGTACCCTAAAACAACAAATACACATTTATAGTTTTAGTTATTAGTTTTATCACAGGATCCCCATTAGCTGTGCCCTTAAGCACAGCTAGTCTTTCTGGGTTCCACATTTTTAAAAAGCCACATCAAAGACAAATTTCCACTGGTTCTTGATGTAAGATAAAGTTTTTTCGGAATCTTAACTTAAGAGGAGTAGGCGGGTAAAGGACAACGTAATACATGGCTTGTTTACAATAAAAGGTAATAGATGTAAGAAGGCTTATATGCCAGACCACATTACAGCAGATTTGTATGTTGTCCAGCCAAAAACTTTACCTCTGTCAGAGTAATAAAATGGACATTCACAATCACAATGTCCATCTAGCCTCGCTGTAATAAACCTGCATGACGGGGGAAAAGCAGGACGCAAATATAAACAAAGTGGTTTCTTTGTTATATCTGACCCTGAGTTGAAACCCCACAGCTGCTGGTAATGGCTGAGTGAAAGTGATCTGGCTGTACTCTGCGGTGAACACTACCACGTAATGACTAGGGGTGTGACGAGACACTCAGCTCACTAGACGAGACAAGATTTTAAAAACTATTTTAAAGAAAACCTCAATGGTGAAATATGACTGGGAAAAAAAAAAAAAGTATTTTATTCAATCGAAAGTCAAATAATGAAAAACGAGCACTGTGAAAGGTTTTGCCACAAACTCAAATGGCTTCTTTCCTCTTTAGCTAACCTCGTCAGACCTAATAACTGCGGCGTGTCCACCAGGAATACAAAATGCTGCCACACAAACGATTTAAAAGTGTCTGGTAATGGACTGATCAAAACAATACAAATTAGCTGAAGCTAATGGAAATATCAAAACCGTTTCTGACAGCTGGGGTCTCTTCACTCTCTGATTTACTTCAGGAAAAACACATCCACTTGTCTTTTCTTTTTCTCTCCAGACAGGCCTCACAACAACAAATGTCCAGACTCTGCAGAGGTATCCCCTCCTGACAACACTGCAAGCTGAGAAACATCACTGTCTCTATTCTGAGTGCAGACAACTCACTTCAAATCAGCATCAAAGTGACCTGCGATTAAATCTTAAAGAGAAAAAAACATCTTAACCCTTGTGTTGACCTCGGGTCACATTGGCCCGTTTTGAATTTTTGTTTTATATCAGAAAATTTTGGACGTAGAAATAAGCGCTGAAAATGTGTAGAAGAAAAATTTTAAAATTTAAAACGTTGGAAAAAGCAAAAACAAATTCTGAAAAAAGGCGTCACAAATTTCTGAAAAAAAAAGTGTTTTTTTCAAGGTTGAAACGAAGACAACATAAGGGTTAAATTTAAAAAAAAAAAAAAAATGAACTTCCTGCTCATGAAACTCACCATGGTCTTTTTGACAACATTTTGTTAGTTCAGTGACACCTTTTATCCTGGTCATTAAGATTTTACATTATCTCACCAAATGTTGAAGCACAAGCTGCTATATTATATAGGTACATATACAGTGGCTTCAGAAAGTATTTTGACCACTTTTGTGTTGTAGATGTAACTTTAAATAGATAAAACGGCAATTTTTGCCCCATCAATCTACACTCTATAACCCATAATAAAAAAAGTGAAAGCATGTTTTTTGACTTTTTTTGCTAAATCAAAACAGAAATCTAATTTACGTAAGTATTCAGACAATTCATTCAGAACTTTGTAGAAGCCCCTTTGGCAGTGAATACAGCGTTGACTCATCTTGGGTAAGTCTGTATACAAGCTTATTTGGGAAGTCTATCACTTTATTTCTGGCAGATCCTCTCTAGCTCCGTCAAATCTTTCTGTCCTGACATGCAGTGTGAATTGAGGGACCTTACATAGAGTAGGTGGGTGCCTCAATTTGCCACAGGTGGACTCCAATCAAGTTCTAGACACATGAAGGATAATTCAAGCAAACAGGATGCACCTGACTACAGTTGGGAGTGCCACAGCAAAGGGTCTGAATCCTGAATACAAAATGTAAAAGAGAGATTTCAGTTTTTGATTTTTTTTTTATTTGCAAAAAAATGTAAAGTTTAGAAATTATAGCTATAGTTTCAAATGAGTAATTTACTAAATAGGGATGCACAATGAAAACTTAAAAAAACAAATTGTAGCTAGTAAATGTTATAAATCTGTTGCTAGGATATCAAATAGAAGATCAACTTTGTAAACAAGGTCACTGTAGTTACAAAAATAACAGTAGAAGACAATATTTTTATAATGTTAAATTTGGGTAGTACTTTGTTTTATTTGTACATGCATAATGCGTTTCATAATTAGTAGTATTCATTATGTGTAGAGTGAGTGGTAATATCTGATTATGCTAACCTCACCAACGCTACTTTATCCAACATCATAGGCACATCAGGTGTTTGACTTGAGGTAACGTGTTAAGAGCTGGTGCACTGATTCCAGCAGAATTTCACACAACATAAAACTCCCCTTTGCCTTTTGCACATTTATCACAGCAGTGACCTTTTCCTCGTGTGAGGTAGAGGGACAAATACCTTTATGTACCCTGAGGCTTTATGTAATATACAAGTTCATACTCTTACCTGAAATCAAATGTCAGGTTTTTCATCAAAAGATTTATGTTTTCTCATCAAAATCTTGATGTACACCAAAAATGCACACATGGATCAGTGTGAAAGCCTGCCATATGCTCCGCTTCTCTCCATCCTTCTCTGTAGTGACTTTAGTTTAACACTGATGTCCACCAGACTCTGCAGAGGTATCCCCTCGTGACAACACTGCAAGCGGAGAAACATCACTGTCTCTATTCCACGCACAGACAACTCACTTCAAGTCAGCATCAAAGTGACCTGCGATTTAATCTTTAAGAGAAAAAAAAACGTCTTAAATTTAAAAACAAATAACTTCCTACTCATGAAACTCACCACAATCTTTTTGACAGGAATTTGTTTGTTTAGTGACACCTTTCAGTAGGGGTGTACAAAAAAAATCGATTCACATTTGAATCGCGATTCAAGCTCTACCTATTCAAAATCGATTCATATTTTTTAATTAAAAAAATAAAAATAATAATGTAATTGTATGTCTACTGCAATCACATGGGAAAAGTAAATACATTTACATACTGTGAATTGTTTTTTTAACCGAGAATCGTTTTTTAACCGAAAATCGTTTTTGAATCGAAACTGGAGCCTGAAAATCGATATTGAATCGAATCGTGACATTTTCTGAATCGTGCACCCCTACCTATTAGCCTGGTGGTTTAATGCTCCACTGCATCCAATCCGCTTGGATTAAGACTTCATTGACCCAGCAGAAGTATTATGGTAAGCAACTTCACTTCAGCCTCAATGTAATAAAGGGTTCTGATTCATTTAAAGAAAGGACAAAAAAGCCTTGAGGAGAAGTTGGAAACAAAACTCACCTTATCAGTTCTGCAACACTGGCATTTGTGCTGACACACTCACCGTGACCTTTACAGGTAATTTGATTTTTTTCTTCCTTTACATTAACAACACCCTGACTCCCCCCTCCCCTCTCTGTGTAATATATATTGTTGCCTTCAAAAAGTAACCCTGAATCCACTTTTTGAGGTAGTAAATTACATGTACAGTGACTTTATTACACTCACTAGCGAACCTCTTAAACCTTGACTTAAACCTTGCCCCCCCCCCCCCCCATTCCCTCACCAGCAAACTGCCAGCCTAGCTTACTGTGTCCTCTCTTGCAGTCTACTGCACAAGTTACTTATGACAATTCCAGCTCTGAAACAAATGAAGACGCTACGCTAGTCCAACCTTAGCAATGCAACGATCTAACAGCACGGAGAGAGTGAGATGTATCACCAAAACAAAAAACAGCTGGTTTCAAATTAAAAATTAAAATCCTCCTTACAAATAATCGCCTCATCACCAGCTCATCACACAAGCTGTGTGTGCACTTCAGAGGAATATGGTGACAACGGGCTGGGTGCAAAACGGATGACAGCCCAACTACATTGCATGTGCCTATTCCCTGACAGCGTGGACAAAACCAAGTAACCATTAGGACAGACACTTTAGAACCATGGACAGTGATCACAGCATTTTGGAGTACACCAATACAAACAAATATCAGATTGGCACAGCGGCCTATTAAATGTTAGTTTATTTAGGAAAATGGGGAAAGGGTCATTATGCAGAATTACAGTGTGCATAACGTTAAGGTTGCTACATTTACAGATTGGCCGGTAACTCTTCATGATGACCGTTTTGCCAAATAAAATCAGTTAGATTTTTAATAACTTACCGAGTATGACTTAGGCTTACTTGAAAACGAAGTTCATGTGTAACCTCTCAAAAGCCTTGGTTTTCTGTGCCAAAGTAAGTTCTGGTGTGACGTTAACGTTAGCTAGGTTTTTCTTTTGCGATTAGCGAACTCCAACTTTTCATTAAAAGCTAATCTTAAAAACAGTGTGGATAACACACAACAACAACAAACAAACAAACAGTTGAGACAGGAGTTGATGGTACAAATAGGCTTTGAATAAACGGTGCAAAATATTGTCCCATTAGCTAATTAGCTTGCTACCTAACAGTTAAAGCCGGTAGGCTGGACACAAACTTATGTGTCTGTGTTTCCAGCTGTCCCAGGTGATTGTGAATTGTGGTGGCATGGCAGCTGTGATGGACTATCTGGGCGAGTGCCGTTGAAACCTGCGGTTGCCGGGGATCATGATGCTGGGATATGTGGCAGCTCACAGTGAGAACCTTGCCATGGCTGTCATTCTCTCCAAAGTGTCTACCCCCAAGCTTCTTTTTTCTTTGCTGTCGAAATGTCAGTAGCCTAAAGCAGCAGATCATCATAATGCATACTTTATCATTTCATGACAACCGTAGTTCACTTTTACACTTTTGTTTACATGTTCTGCCATTTTTCCAGCAATGCCTCAAATGTATTATTACCTCCATTTATTTTGTTATTGCAGTGGTTCACAACCTTTTTGGTGTTGACACGAGTTACGAGCGGTTCAACCAAAGAGTGATTTCTTTTTTAGATTTCTTAATTTGAAGAAGGCCCAGAAGAGTTGAAAATATGCAGTATTTTTACAAAATATGAGCAAGAAAAGACACAAAATCAGACAAATAATCATGATTTTGAGTAATATAATTTGCCAGATTTTTCTTGGGACAGAAATGTTGACAAATATCCAGTTTTATTAAGCCACTGTCATGTACTGTATAGTAACTGTGCAGTGCATCTGAACCAATGATTGTCTGTACCAATACTCTGTTTGACATTACAATACATGGCAGCTGACAAAGGCAAAAAAACAAAGTGTGCATTCAGCAATATGCTAATATACCTGATACAGGAAGCCCAGCAATCGAAACTCATTTGCTACTATTAACAAATAATCAGAGAGTAATGGGCTTATCTGTTCTGGTTAGGCTGCAGTTAGTCTTTACACCAGCCTCCTCAACTCCTTACTGGCACCCATTTGCTATCATTTTAACAGTTTTTTTCTGGCTTAAACTGTCATGAACAATCAGCCATAAGATCGGAAAAATCCAATCAGAAAAGAAATGTAACCTTCTAGTGCGTTTAGCTCTGAGACGTAGATGCTTCTGGTCAACTGCACGAACACCTTTCAGACCCCTGCAGAGAAAAGATCTTTTACATCTCTAGCTTCAGTAGGACAGCAGCTCATCCAACCGGAGATTATAACAGGGGACAGGAAATCAATGCTTTCAGGAACAGAAAAGAGTGAAGAGGTACAGAAAGTTTCAACAGTCTTAGAGCATTTCACCACTGGAGAAAAGACATGGTTGATGATTTCTATTTAGATTTTAGTCATTTTAGTGAAGAACATATGGCAATAAATAAATGCAATGAACCTTGTCTGAATGAGTGAGTAGTACAACTTACTGTATGCCCTCTCCCAAATGAGAGGCATACAGGTATTTCTTCTGATTCACTGAGTTTTATTTCATGTCCACATGGGTTAGGGGTCACCCAGCATGCCAAAGCAACTGTTCAAAAGAAAAGTTGAATAACAAATAGTCTCGCTTTGCCAGACCCTCCTCCAAAGCGTGCTGAAGGAGGGTCTGGCCAGTCCACATAGCATTCGGGGATGGGAGGAAAACGTGCTCTGGTTTAGTGGCATTTCTTTAAAACAATCAGAATCGCCATGGGCGGCGCTAAGCTCCGCACAGAGCCGCTGCAAAATAGTCGTGCGAGAGAAAACTCAGATTGGACAGATAGTCTAGCTAGCTGTCTCAATTTACCATGCAGAGATCTGAGGAGCAGTTAACAATAGTCCTCATAAATCCACAGAGTTTAAACATCCAACACAAAGAAAGCGGAAGGAAACGGAAAACACACGCATCCAGAAGAATTTCCTGCAGCACCGGAGCAATCCCGGAAGTGGAACGTCAAGGATAGACTAAATAACAAATAACCTGGTATAATATCAGTGCTTTCCACAGTGCTCTGAGAGAGTTGTGTGGCCTATTTCCATCAGCATCAATATTGCATAATTCTACACATTACTGAAATGCATTTATTTTTGTTCATGCATACTGTGTAACATCTGTCAACTGGATTTATAATACCATTTTGAAACACTGTTGTCATTCTCGGCTTTCGCTGAATTCTCAGTCTGAACTTTCAGCGAGCAGACAAATCAATACAGGGCATTACTTTGAAAAAAAAAAACATTAACATTATGGCCTCCTACATGCATCATTGCAGTTTTCTCAGGCAGAAAATGGGCTTTCAAACCTCTGAGCAAGGCTCAGATAATTCCCTTTAGATTTCCTGGTTTTAGTGGCGTTGTATATTTCACAAGTAATTCCCTTGTAGAAAAAAATTTAATAAAAAAGAATTCATGGCCACTATATTTCTCTGTTAAATTGCAGAACGAAGACAGTGCAGAGGGGCAGGGTCAGTGATGGAGCGCTCAGCCCTGAGAGGCACAGAGTGACTTGCAGTCATAAAGGAATCTCATTTTTTGCTGCCCCATTTTCACAAGTGTCATTATACACTTCTATATCCTTGAGACTAGAGGCATCTGTATCGTCCCCTGCGCTGCTCACACTGTTCCTGAAGGCGATACCTCCTATAAAGGGATACACACTTCCTGTGAACAGGTCTCTGATGTTATAATAAGGGAGCTCTGGGTCTTGTCTTTGAGGCTTAGTGATACACTGTCCCTCCATGGCTTTGTTTCTTTGATAGTACTTTGAAAACTTATTGAAGATGATGGTGACGGGCAGAGCAACCACTAACAGACCACAGACGATACACAACGTAGCCACTATCTTCCCCGCCAGTGTTACCGGACAGGTGTCACCATAACCGACTGTGGTCATGGTGATTGTGGCCCACCACCAGCCTGAAGGGATGGTCCCCAAATCCGTGTTCTCCTCTTCCTTTTCTGCAAAGTAGATGAGGGCGGAAAAGATGGAGATCCCCACTGAGAGGAAGAGAAGGAGCAGGCCCACCTCGTTGTAGCTGTGGCGGATGGTGGCACCCAGCGCTCGCAGCCCGATGGAGTGGCGGGCAAGTTTGAGGATTCGGAGAATCCTCATGAGGCGCAGAACCTGCACCACCTTCCCCATGTTTTCTAAGTCCTCGTTCTCCTCTGCGGCCTCCTCGTCGGCTGTTTCCAGAGCTAAAGTGAAGTAAAATGGCAAAATTGAGGCAACATCGATGATGTTTAAGGGGTTTCCGAGGAACTTCCTGAGGGAGGGCGCGACAATCATCCTGATGATGAACTCTGCGGAGAAGCAGGCAATGCAGATCTCCTCCAGGATGGCGAGGACAGGGTCCTCGATGGGTTTATCGTTGTCGTCCACCCGCTGAAACTCAGGCATGCTGTGGACACACATGGCAACGATAGAGGTCAACACCAAGCTGAGGGAGGTCACGGCGATGATCTTTGAACCTCTTGAGTGACCTGGATCCTCCAGCCTGAGCCAAACGTAGCTCCTCACTTCTGCACACCAGGCACCTTTGAACTTGGCCAGGTCTTTATCGAGAGCAGAGAGCTCCTCAAAGGAGGAGTCTAAGCTCGGCGGCTGCTGGTCGTCGCTCCTGATGTCCCACTCTCTGTCGTCGATGTACTCCTTCCTCTCGTGGTACCAGTAGCTACAGCAGGGGCTCAGGTGGAGCTCCTGGATTCCCCAGTACTCAATCTCCTGGCTGAAGGAGAAGACGCACACCTCCTCCATCATATGGATGCATCCTGTGTGGTAGAAGTTGAGCACGCAGAGGAAAACCTGGGGATTCCTGTCGAAGTAGTACTCCTTCTCAGACAGGCTGTAGTCGTCACACAGCTCAAGGATCGCCGCCTCACTTTGGCAGCGCAGAAGGCGAGCCAGGCGTGTGTGAGGGAAGCGGAGCAGCATGTCTGGATCAACTTTGTGTCGAACCCCTCCCACGTTAAGGTGGACCTGGTCCTCCTCTTTACCCTGCCGGTGGAGGATTTGCCCATACCCCATGGTCCTGATGATACAGAGATATGACGACGAGAAATTAAGTATGTCAGTTTTATAGATTTTTTTATGCACCACAAGCATTAAGATTGTAAGTGGTACATTTATGCGGAGGGATGTCTATCAAGACATATTTGACTGCACTGTTTGTAGAACACATTAGTCCTCTGAAGGAAAATAAAATCAATTGGCCTACAATACACACAGGTAATGGCTTGAGCTATAGTGAGTGAAGAGGCGTGAGGTGCTGTCACTTCTTCCAAGGCTCAAGTAGCCTACTACGGGATTATCACCAGAAGAATCAAATCTAATTCAGAGGAAATGAGAGGCAACAAGTTCAAACTGAACCCAAACAATATTTCAAGCGATTATTAAAGCCAAAGATTTATTTCTATATTCTTGTCCTAATATCGACTCTTCTACAATTTGTTTTGCATGCACACCCGTGCATGAAACCAAGATTTGTTTTCACCACCAAACCCTACTGATAAATAAGTCAATTGCTTTTAATTTTACTCAAACTGAATGCAAAACGACAAGCTGAAACGTACCTGTACTTGGAGCCTTTCTTTCCATGAAAATAACTTTTATCCGGGTGGTTTAGTTTTTACATTCTTGTAAAGTGCAGTAGACGGCAGGTCTTTGGAGGGAGTGCGGTGCTGCAGCTTCACGGACGGGACAAGAAGAGCTGGAGGCGGGACAGCGCCACGGCGGCAGTTTGTTCCCTTTTACAGGGAACAGGGAGGGGCGAGAGAGGAGAGGACGGGAGGGAGGGAGGGAGGGAGGGAGGGAGGCAGGGAAGGAGAGGGACTGCACAGATGCAGGAACACCCTGCGATAAATGGCTGTAATAGCTAGGCCTATATAGTCGCTTTTTAGGGCATTTATTAATTAACCTATATCTTGTATGCTTATATTATTCCTAAAATAAGCTATAGTTTTGTTGTGATATATAATCTTTGCGACTTATTATAAGATCATATGACTTTCTTTTAGTAAAAAGTGCACCTGCAGTAATTTCATGCCTGCCTAATGAGTCAAAGACGGCTCTATTTGTGTGAAAGTAGCCTACTGCAACTAGACTGCAGCTGGAGGGAGTACTAAAGTAAGTAAAATCACACTCTGACATTTCAATCCTCTGTGAGAAAGCACTTCTGGCAGGCTTACTGCCACAGCAGGCAGTAACACTTTATTTGGCAGCAAAGGGGAAATACAACAAACCTTTATAGTGGCAGCAGTTTAAAAAAAAGAGCAGCTATTGGTTGTCGTTGCACTCACAACAGTTTGACAATTTGTAATCTATGAAATAATGTGACAAGTTTTTTTCCATTTGTGTCCTAGCTGAGGGGGGTTTCTATCCATCATTTTATTACCTCGATAAAAAACATTCTTAGTATCTCCAAGATCTGCTGCTCGTAGTATAAAATATAGTTCCTTAAAGCACCAAAGCCTTGCAGGGAGATGTGGACTATCTCTGTTCTACTCCTAAAATGAATGTGGCGTTTTAACATTTTCTTTATCTCATCAGGGTACATTTGTGCACCTTTTCAGCACAGGGTTTAATGAAATGTGTGCTTTTGTGCCCTGTGAGAGCTGAAGTATTACCTGATCAACATAAAATGAATCAGTGACTCTCGATAAACATTGACTTGTCAGGTAATTTATCAAGCAAAAACACGTCCAGCTTTTCAATTCTAAGAATTTGCTGATTTTCTTTGAATTATGGGATGGCAGGCCCGCTATTAGGAATTATGGACAGGGGGACAATATTTTCCAAATTGGGCCCCTCACCCAGTCCAGCAGCACCATAAACCTTTGCATTGACCCTTTGGGCCTTGGGCTAGGGTCATCTGTACCCTTTGACCCTTGACGGTGGCCTGTGTGATGGTGACAGCAAGAGCAGTTACATCCTAACAGGTTAAACCTGCCATGTTCACAGCATAAAGATCTTCATTTCAGTGGTGAAGATGAAGATGTGGTGGTTATGATTGGGGGCAGGAGTTATTTTTATATTATTAATGATCATGTATGTACACTCTTTTAAAATCTCCTGATTTAAAAAAAAGTTGAAACTCTTTCCGTTTGTTGTTTCAGTTTAACATGTCATTATGATGAAAGTTGTACTGTGACCGTTACTTTTTTAATTTATGTGATACAAAAAGTTAAACAGCTGGTTTTTCCAGGATCATGAAAACTTCTATATTTGTGGTGTCCCTGTGACTCGGGGGTTAAGATGCTTACCATGAATCACAAAGGCCCTTAATTTAAGTTTAGCTGGGCACTTTGTTGCATCTCTCCCTCTCTCATTTCCTGTCAAAAACATAATTTATGAAATGTAATTTAAAATGTAAAACACTTTATTCCACATTTCATTCTCATTATTAATACCAATAGTTTCTGTATAACCCCCCATTTCCTGCAAGATCAATTTTGCCCACCTGCATGTAGAAGCGCTGTAGATGATCATGGTGACATAAGTCAACTAGGAAAATCAATCTCTTTGCAGTTAATGTTGAGACTCACTTCAGTCCACATGACAAGACACAGGTCCACACAGTCATCCCAATCAGACCGGAATAGGATTCACCTGTGTGTGGTTGAATTTGTTAAGCAGGAACATCCCTCATCCTGTCCATAGGTGGAGGCCTATAGAGTTAATTCCCATCACACAAACGCTTTAAAAAGACGGCAAAAACAGGGATGTTATGGTCGCCACTGTCCTACCTCTTGTGCCATGGGTTGTTTAGTTGGATTGTGGTTTGTAGTTTTATTTATATCCACTGCTTTCATGTACGGTTTTGGATTTTTCTTGCTACTTTCATATAATATTACATCTCTTTCAGGTGGTTTATGCTCCTATTAGCTGTTGTAAATATAAAGGCTCAAAAGAAGCCCTCTATAAGTAAGTGTGTTTTTTTTTTATATATATATATATATATATATATATATATATATATATATATATATATATATAAAAAAAAAAACATTTTTGACCATATACTGTTTACTTCTATAAATGTTTAATCCCAGAAATCAACTCAAAATGCTTGGGGAACGTGATGCGTGTGGATGTCGGTCCACTTAGAGGAAATCTTCTTGAAGTGTCCGGTGTCATTAGTAAGCTGACATTTCTGAATTCAGTGTTTTTCTTAAACTGTCTCTCTTTCTTCTAACTGTCCTCTTTTCCATCCTCAGATAACTCTGCAATCATCTTTACACCAAGAATAGCTTCTATGTGTGGCTTCAGCATGAAGATAGACCCTCTGGGAAATGCTATGATTTATGCCTCCCTTCAAAACTGTTTTGCTCAAAATGTGGTAAAAGACTGGAGATATATATTTTTTTTTTAATAGAAAAGCACCACTTTTTTTGATGTGTTAATCATTTTGAGTCTTATTTCTATGTGTTCGTAGGACGATAAATCATTCACAACGAAGTTAAGTCTTCGACTGCACGGGGATCGGATGGTTGAAGACGAGCTGTACCAGGTGGCTGAGACCTGCCACTACACTGCCTGGGCCTCCAGGGAAATTGTCTGTGTCCACAACTATATAGAGGCAAGTGAATGCAGCATGACTCTCGGATTATTTTCCAGTCTATATGATAAGTGGCTTTATGTCCCGTATGAGCATCAAGGCTGGTACATTTGATGTCACTGCAGAGGGGAGAGGGGGAGATGGATTATCACTTATGGAGTGGCCTCATTTCTAGGTGTCTGTGAAGATGGCAGCTCCAGATGATTATGCTCTGCCTCAACATCCCGTCTCAGAGGCTGATTCAGTGTTTCGTGATGTTCGACACGCTGCTAAGGTTAGATGAGCTAGTTGCTAGATATTTATTTATTTATTTATTTATTTTTTTTAAATATTCTTTTTCTGCATAATGTCTTTTTGATATTTGCTTCACAGAAACAACTCTTAGATGCAGGATTCAGAATCACAACACTCGTGTTCTTCACTCCCGAGGAGAGGATCATGAATGTCCCCGAGGCCCAGCGCAGAGGTTATGGGATCGTAAACACCCCTACAAGGCTGGTTCTGCGAATCCCAAAGACTTCACCTGAAATGTACACCCAGAATGTAAGTGGGACTGCAGTTCACTAAAATTTAAACAAGCTTTACTTTGGACATCTTGCCCCTCAAGCAGGCTCTGGCTAAATTAGTTGCAGCCCATTAGAGAACTCCATACTTGCTTACACTTGCAGTAAACTATTGGATCAGATAATGTAATCTGACTTTTTTTTTTATTTTTTTTAAATGGATTACTTTGTCTGAAATCCAGTTGGCACCGTTAAATGCATTAGTAGGCTATTTTATCTATATCCCCCTCAAGATGTTGCATTACCCACATCCTTAGGAGTTCAATTCTCTATGACCACAGTATGCATTAAATGGAGTAAACAAAGAATTTACATACACATGTTCTGTAATCTCAACCTGCAGGTAGCTGGTGTGCCTATGATGGTACTTCAAACTTCACTGAAATTTGAAAAGAAGTGGCTGGTGACTCAAATCGATGCAGAAGCGGCTTGCCCAATACTGGAGGGTAATGTTGGAGAACACTAGTCAGGGCCACAGTTACCACTCTGAGGTTATAGCTTTAGTATTTTTTTCTGGGAATTGTGGGTCTTGCATTTGGGGGTTTTAGCAGTTTACTACTGAGCAACTTTCACATAGTGGTTGTTTTATTCCTGATTCCAGTATTTTTAGACTTAATATATTTGACTACAATGAGGCAAACTCATTTCTCCACTAGAATTGATATAACTGCAGTGTGGAGAAGGCCTTTTAAGAACAGCACTTTTAGACTTTTTGTAGGGACAAACTTATTTGCTTTCTTGCTGAGTTTAATACCACTCCTTTTTTATATTTTAACAGACTGATCGTTGGATGTGTCTCTAGATCGATCATTAAACGTGTCTATAATTGGGTCTTTCCTTGGCTAAAGTGCTGTATGTGTTTGCCTTTTGTGTTCAGGTAGTGTTTCCTTCACTCCAAACACAATCAGTTGGGTCCTGCCGAGGCACATTGACTCTCTGATTTCCTCTGGTCAGTTTAAACTGTTGGAGGTGCACGCGGGCGTTGATGGCCAGAGGCTCGACGCTGCTGAGATGGCTGCCAGAAAATATGTGTTATCTGTCAATGAGCAACACATTGTCATTGACATTCCTGTCGGGGCTGTTGGTGGCCACTTTAAGGTCAGATTTACTTATTAGAACCATTTTCATATATGAATGAATGAGGTTGCCCAGCATGCATGGGCTTACTTTTACTTTTGTTTTTTTATAGATAGATAGCTAGATAGATATAAAAATAGATTTGGGGTTGTCAAGATTATAATGTAATTTAAGGAAACTCCTTACTGAAGATTAATTATTTTTTGCAGAGTCATGTTCAGGATGGTCAGTACCTCACTACTTATACCATTGAGCCGATGCTCGAGTTGCTCTGGACTGAAGAAAACACTCACGAGGACACAAGATACAAAGTCCTCCTTCCCATCACAACACCATTTCTGTTTCGACCTCTGAAAGTTATTGACAGTGAGTCTTCTAATCTTGGTACTCTTGGCCATTTTTGAATATATTGTAAGCTGCCTTCATTCATCTTTGCTCCACAGACACTGTTTCCAATGAGCAGATATTTAAGGTGCTGCTTGGGCCTTTCAGCTCTGATGTGGCACTAATGAACATCACCTTCCCATATGAGGTTTTGTCGGTGGCGGACAGCAATGTCAGAGGCTTTAACATCCTGGAGCACAAGTCCCGCAACAGCAGCTCAAAGGTCTTTACACTTGAAGTGCCCTTCACAGACCCTAGCGTACTACAAATGGTAAGCTTTACTCCCAACTTGGCAATAACATGCAAAAAATAATTTTTAATTTTGAGGGCTAATCTTTCTCTGTATTTCCCAACAGACTGAAAAGGGCATTACAGTCTACTCTCTTCACCTGACATTTGGCTTGCTGGTCCTGCCAGAGTTTGCACCATTTTCTCTCTCTGCTTATCTGGAAGCTAAAATAGAAGACATAGGTCTGTACTTGGGATATGATGGATTTATTCATAATGAAATGGGAATTAACTTTTTTTATTTATTTATTTTTTTTTTTTTTTGTCTTCCCCCCCCCCCCCCCCACCCCCTCTGCAGTTCCTCCCTCTGTCTCTGGTGGCTGTGATGAGCAGAACTTTTATGTCCTCGTGAAACACGGGACCCACGGCTTCAACTTTCAGACCATAGTAGGAAGACAAGTGTTGACCACGGACTTGGCTCAGCAGTACGGCTTCATGGACAATGGAACACACTTCAGTTTTACAGTACCAGCTTATGCCCCCATTGTTGCAAAAGAGGTAAATCACAATGGGTTTACCTAACCAAAGTATTGACTGTGCAGGGATTTATCTTGGTGAAATTTTGTTGTAGAGATTATCATCCTATTATGTCACTTATTTTTATTTTTTATTTTTGTTTGACCAACTCCTCAGGCTGTTAAGGGGTCCACCATCAGAAGCACACTCAATGTGGCTCTGAAGAATCCTGAGGCCAACAAAAATATCAAAGAATTCTCTTTGTCTTGCAATTTCTTCTCAACACTGACTGGTTTGTTAGACAAAATGTTTCTTGTGTCTGGGGGGGGGGGGGGGCACTAACCTGACTCTGATGTCTGATCCTCCTCCTTTTTTCTTCAGAGTGTTTTCCTAATGGAACCATGACAGCTCTGGCTATGAAACTGGAGTCAGTTCCCAGTCTGAACCCCAGGCAGCTCACCCTCAGAGACCCCCACTGTGGTCCCACCTACAGCAATGACCACTATGCCTATTTTGTCTTTCGTGGAAACTCCTGTGGGACAACCAGAAAGGTAGCATGCTATTGAATTATTTCCCTGAATGCAGACAGTTAACACAAATTGACCTGAAACAATTTATTTTTTTCCTCAGTTTTTGCCAAATATGATGACTTATGAAAATGAGATCTCGGTGCCAGATGAACTTCAAATGGAATCAAATGAGGACGAACCAGAGTATCAGTAAGTGACTTAAAACCCATAGAGCTAAAATGTGTCAAACAAGTCGTGCCAACGTCCTAGCTTTTCTAAGTGAGCTTTTGCTGAATGTCTTTGTCTTAATGTGATACACATTTATGTCCACCCAGGAGATCTGTGAACTGACACTAAATTTCAAGAAATTACTTTAGTAGAAGCTATACATGCAACACACATACAATGAATAACTCTGGTACCATCACAGAGCAAATGACAAAACCTAAGGTGTTTTTTGGGGTCAGACAATCTTGGTCAGTTCTACCCCTACACGGACTAAAGTTGTCTCATGGGCTGTCTCTTTTAAACGTGTGTGTAATTTTTTTTTATTTTTATTTTTTTTTAAAGTCTAAAGGTTTCTTGTCATTATGACATCGACACAAACCACGCTGTGGCCTTCCTCACCAGCCCTCGCACAAGTGAACCATATGCTGAAAATGCAAGAGGCGAGTTGCAAGTTGAAATGAGACTTGCTTCAGGTATGGAAAGGGACATGGATCAGATTTTCACTAACCTGCATAATCACTTTTTCTTGGGACAGTCTTGCAACTAAAGATGAGATACATTTTCAAAATGACTGCATGTTCCTAAATTGGTACTAATGGTTGCCCAAAGCCAGGAGGCATTCCCACAAATGAATCTTGGAACTAATGTTTGTTAAAGTAATTGGACTTCTGACAGTTAATTGACATATTTTTAAACCTAATCATTTAAATGAAGTTGGCAAGTATAATGGCACTATACTTTCAAGTTTAACTCACTCACTGCATTATATACTTAGTGTACAAGCCCATTTCTATTGTCTGAATCCATAATTTAGTCATGTTCCGTCTCTCTTCACTCAGACGACTCATACAGAGCATTTCACAGCTTAGATGGTCCCATGGCAAAGTACCTACAAGAGCCGCTGTATTTTGAGGTGGAACTGATGAAGTCTACAAACCCAGAGGTATCATTGGAGCTTATGTCCTGCTGGGCGACGCTGGAGAATGACAAGCAATCCCTTCCCAGATGGGACATAATCATTGATGGGTAACTTCTTAATCTTTCCCTGGTGGGACGTTTGCCCACATACACAAATAACTGTCAAACTGAAACCTGGGCATTAACCCAAAATGGGACAGTGTCCAATGCAGGAGTGCTCATTTTCCATACTTGGGACATATTTACCTAATTAACTAGTGGGACTATTAATCCTCAGCTGTCCAAGCCCAAGGGACCCGTACCAGGTGAAATTCCATCCTGTTTTTCCTGATGGCAGAGTTAAGTATCCTTCTCATGTCAAGCGCTTTGAGGTCCCGATGTTTGCCTTCGCCGAAGATAAAGATAACTTGAAAAGCAAGGTAATTTTAGATTAAATGCGTCAAATTTGTGAAACCTATGCTGTAAATACCAATCCCAATAGCCATAAATCTGTTCATATCTTCTAGCTCTTTTTCCACTGCGACGTGGTGCTCTGTGATGCCAGAAATCCAGTGGGTAGAGCTTGTACTAGGCAGTGTTCAAACCCGGACTACACATTAACTGGTATGACCTCCATTATACAGTAATGCACACTACTAAAGTTTCCACTTGTTGGTACAGACAAGGGATGGGATAAATACTCAATAGTTGTTCTATTATTAGTGACTAATGTATAAATTCTTCTTCCACAGGTCAAAAACGTGCTGTTTCAGAAGGCCAAAGTTCCACACACGTGTCATCAGGACCCATATTTATTAAAAGATTTTAAAAGAATTTACACTTTTGTTTTCTTGGAAATATTACCCTGTAGATGGGATTTTCTTTCATGTTTCAGCTGTTTTTCTATGGTTAAAATGAGGCCCCAATTAAAAATGTTGCAGTACTTGGAAAAGATGCCTGTGTCTTGAGCATTATTTTTAACTAATATGATACAATGTCACATTTGTTTTGCCACAACACTTAACAGTGCATCTAAATGCCATGTCCATATTAAATCAAATTAAGGATGGGTACAAAAAATAAATGGCAAAGGACAGCAGACCACTGCAACTTGATACAAGTCAATCAAGATGCAATTTAAAAATTGAAATGTGCTGTACTTAAATGTAGTTTCTTAAATATGGTCAGTCACAATGTTTTAGGTTTGTTGTTCAGGAAGGTGTGCTTTACTGCATAACACTTTCTGGTAACATAAGGCAGCAAAACAGGCAATTTTTTTTTTTTTTTTTTTTTTTTTTTTTTTCTTTTGTTTGAATAAAGTCACTGAACATCTGAAGTGCTCCTGCTCAATGGTGGTTCTGTGTGTATATATCAGTGGTGGTATGAAACCATTGAAGCGTACCTAATATTTTTGGTACCCTTAAAATCTCATGTTGCCCCAGCCTGGCTTTTTGAAATGTTTATTGGATCCCCAAAAGCTAATGCCATCAGTTTTCCTGGAGTCTGGCACAGAACTCATACAATTGTATACATTCAAACCTCACAAATCCATAAAGTGCTATAAACAAAATGGGCACAATGAATTGTTACTGCTCGCTTCAGTTAATGTTTGCAAAGTGGCTCTGGTTTTAATTGTGATTTAAGGGTTCCATCCTGTAATTACTGTAAATTACAGATTTGTTCTCAGTCTAGGTGGTAAGAGATGTCCTAAACTGTCTTGTCAGAATGTTCACTACTGATGTAGATGATGTACACTACTCCTGAAGATCAGAAGACTGGATTATAATCTATTCTGCACAGGAAGCCATGAGAGATTACGGTGGTGCATTTGAAGAACATTTGTGCCAATTGAGCAATAAGGAGCTATAGTTCGGCTGCTGTGTTTTTGAGCAATTGGGAGTTTTTAGATTTCTTAGCTGCTGATGACTTAATGACTGTACAGTGCTCAAGTTGTGACAAAACTAAAGCTTGAATCCCTTGGTTCAGAGTAGTTGATGTTACATACACTCAAATGTTCTGGTAACAGCAATGTTCTTACCCATTTGTTACAATATTGCCAATCATTCCACATAAATCCAACATATTGTCAAGAAGCAAGTCTTTAACTTGTTCTACTAGCTTTCCACCAACTGAAGCTTAGTTATTGACCAGCATATGTTGAGGTCCAAACACTTTAAATATTCAGCACTAATTTGTTCTCACTTATCCACCCAGCCACTGTTCTGTGTTCAGCATATCAGTTAGCTCTTGGAATGGTCAAACTATTACGTCACATTACTTATAAATAAAAATGTATAGTGTGCAGAATATGTTCATTTTTACAGTGGTTTCATTTAGATTACAAATCTGTTTTTCACTGAACTTCTTCTGACCACTTTGTCTTGCACAAAAATCCATGTACATTATGGATCTTTGTATTAGTGATTAATTTCTAACAAACAAGTAAAATATGCGAAACTATATAGAACAGGGTCTGCCCTGTGTTTGAGAGTAAAGGACAACAAAATGATAGTGTAACTCATGGACCTGTTCCATGTTGAGCACCATTGAAAAAACCTTCAGGAACTGATGTGCTCATTATGGCGCTACAATTGTACAGCTTTAACTTGAAGCTAAATGTTTGGCAGATGTTTCTTGTGGAAAAAATTCTCACAAAAGGGAATTTACCTGATTTTACTGAAGATCTACAGATGCAGATACTTGTGTATTGACTGACCACTAAATCAGTAAGAATAGGCCAGTCTATTGACTCAGTGTCTAACACTGGGGGGAAAGTTAGTTTGACAGCCAAAAGCAGAAATGACATCTTTGTGGAATAGCCTAGCACTGAATGTACTCATGTAAGACTCAGTTCATATGTGTATACATGAAAACTACAATGAGTCATGATTGACAGTGCAGTATGAGCTGAAGTTAGGTCAGTAACATTTTTCAGGAATGCATACAAATTTTACAGTATGCACAGGGACATTTGCTCACTCTTACAAACCGGAGTGGCCGGTTTAAGTCCAGCATGGAGCAGGTATTACCGAGTGCAGCCTGGTGGCTGCCCTGATTCCAAGATCCCCTTGATGTCTGTTAGGGCCCTGAGTGTGTAAAAAGGTAGACAAAGTGCTTATTGCAACTTGATTTGGAAATTGTTAGTCTAACCTTGGCAGTACATTGTATGTTACAATACCTTAACATTAGTCTAGGCATTACACCTGCTACACAGCATTTATGTACTTCTGACAGTAACAAAGGGCCTCTTTAGAGAAACATCTTGTCAGTCTTTAAGATCTAATCACTGTCAAACCTAACTTTTGTAGAAAGCAGTTCAGGTGTCTTGATTATTCTGACTAATGACATCGTTTCTGAAAGACAGGTTGCGTTTCTAAGTTATATTAGAACTTAAATTCATCATTTTGGGATGGAGGCAGAATAAGAGAACCTGGCAACTAAATAATTTGCACAGCTGGATACCACTGGGATATGTGAGAATGCATATTCTAAGTTTCTGCAACACAGCCTAGCTGTTCAGAGCCATTGCACAGATTTTATGTGAAACTATTTTTAAAGTGCATGGGACATTGAGTTAGCTTTATATATTTAAGGAACACAAAAAAAAAAAAAAAAAAAAAAAAAAACACACACACACAATGTGGGTAGGTTAAAGTTCCTTAAATAACTGAAATTACAAATTGGAATGAGGATTTGTAAGTGCATACGTGCCACTACTTTTATAGCTGCAAGTGCATTTCTCTTTATATAAGAAGTCACCCATTATTTCTGGCCAATCTGCAACAGGTTGGCCAGATGCAGGTTAAAGAGCAAATTACATTTTAAAGATTTGATACCAATGGTCATTCAGGCAAAGAAATTCAAAACAAGTTTAAGAAACTTCCATTTTTTTATTTGAGGTTTGATCAAGTGTTTTGAAGAATAGGCCCAGAGGAGATCTGCCTTTGGTGGGTGGTGTCTGTACTTCTTCCCTCTAGAAGAAAACAGTATAGATCACTAATTGCACATAAAAAGTTTGTTCAGACTCATTTGATCCCACTTACCCCTTTTCAGTCCTTTTCTTCCTTGATGTTTAGAGTTACCCAGGTCAGTAGGATGCACACACTGGCCTCTGCAGGAACCATCTGCTTGGCTATTTATGTCACAAATCACTGCATCACAGTGGACGTAAATCTGAGGACAGACAGAAGGATTTGTAATGCAGTGCTTGTGCAGCTGTCCCTCCCCCCATTTGAATGCACAAGTCTTACCTCGTCTTTCAGAACCTCTTCATCTTTAGTGAAGGTGAACATCTTCATAGAGAAGCGTTTGAAGTGGGATGGGACCAAAACTCTGGTGTCACTCACAACAGGATGGAAAATCGTCTCATAGCTGTCATCATGATTCTCACAGCTAGTGAAGGGAAAAATGTATAAATAAACTTTGCATTTTAGCGGTCTTTTAAACTCATGAAAGATGGACATTACCCGTTCACAATTATGTCCCAGCTTGGCAGAGATGTCCGGTTATCGTGAAGGGTGGCCCAACAGTTTTCCAGGATGAGCTCCAGTTGTGGGTCAGTAGACTCCATCAGCTCCACCTCAAAATACAGAGGCTGCCTCAGATATTTCTTTACTGGATAGTCTTCAGCTTGGTAGAAATTATGATATGATGAATCTGGAGGAGAAGAGTTCAATTAGAGAAAGGCATGGCCTGAACAGACTTTAATGAACACAAGCTCAAGGATTTAGTAAAATCTCAACTTTACCTTGGGATAGCCTCACGTGCACCATTAGCTGCCCGAAGCCAATATTTGCTGTGGGGTCAAAGTTTCTATGTGTAGAGCTGAAGGCAACACTCAGAGTTGCATTGATCACATAGTAGCAGGAAATTGTTTGCCTATTTGAGGGAGGAAGGAAAAAAAAAAAAAAAAAAAAAGCTTTATTTTAAACCCATCTCCAGATGATACATCAGAATAAAAGATTTGAGTCTTTCTACCTGTATTCAGGATCAATTTGTGATGTGTAGGCTACTCCTTTGTTGTTGTAGGACAGGGTAATCTCATTTTCATACATCACGTATGGGTCAAAGAACTGAAAACAAAACATTGTATTTATAAAAACAAAACCAAAACAGCTTTTTATAGATTGAATGCAACCTTATACTTACTCTTCTAGTGGTCCCACAGGAATCAACACTGAAAGAGAAAAGTGCTACGCGAAAGTCACTGAACACTGGTTTGCAGGACTTGTCCTTTAGAGTAAGCTGGCTTGGCACGAGATTGGGCACCGATTCCACCTTTACTGCCAACGCGGTCATTGTTCCATTGGGGTAGCACGCTGAAGGTAGAAGAGGCAGTGGTTTAAGAAAAAGTCCTATGATCGCAAGCAGCAGAAACAGTTTACATCTTACCAGTTGTTCTTAGGGGGAAGTTGCAGGCCAGAAAGTAGTCAGCAAGCACCCAGTTGTTGACAATATCCAACAGAAGCAGGTCAACTCTGGCTCTGACTGAGCCTGAGGTAAACAGCTGTAAAAAGATAAGTTATC
Organism: Zingel zingel; assembly: GCA_023566125.1. Classification (NCBI taxonomy): domain Eukaryota; kingdom Metazoa; phylum Chordata; class Actinopteri; order Perciformes; family Percidae; genus Zingel; species Zingel zingel. The sequence goes on along the minus strand of CM042332.1, from coordinate 21,825,600 downwards.
CAGTGCAGAAGTTATCCAGTGCAGAAGTTATCCAGTGCAGACAATTGTAATTTTGCAGCTCGACATACCTCGATCGCGACGTCCTTGGCAGTGTATGGCAGTATGAGGCTGAGGTGGGTGCTGTTTTCTTGGAAATTGTATTCCTCGGCAACCTCAGGTGTCAGCCGTCGAGGTCCAACCATGGCCTGGAAATTTGTGCCTTGACTCCCGTATTTCACATGGATGTAAAACATGTTCTGGTCACAGGTACCAGAAATAATTGGTAGCACTAAAAAGCAGAAGAAAAACAAAACACATTGACTATAGCTTTTTTTCCCCCATATGTTTAAGATGGGGTAGCTTGGTTTAATGTCACATTAAAGTCTGGAAAAAGCAGCCATCAGGAACAAAATATTGTTTAAAGCATAACAAGATCTCACCAACATCCTGCAGAGATGCCTGCCACTCCGCTGGGTGGGCAAATGGAGTTTCTTCAGGCAGTATGATTAACCCAAAGATCAGGTTGAGCGAGTAGGCTGTAACCAAGCGTTCAGGATTCTGCAGGTATGCATGTATTAAAAAAAAAATCTTAGGGATGCCACTAAAACTTAAAAATGCAGAGCAAACAGCTGAGTGATGTTTTGAATCTATAAATTCCCACGCACATGTTTCAGGACAACATCATCGCCAAAGGGCACTAGTAAAGAGAAGCCCTTGGTTCCATTGGGGAAGTGGTGCTCTTGGACAATGAAGCCTCTGGCACTGCACTCTTCAACAGTGAGAACCCCAGTGGAAAAGGTAATGTTCCTCAGCTGCACATCATGAAGGAAGGTCCCAAAGTAAACACTGAACACCCGGGTCTCTGAAACAGTATCTGAGGAATAGAAAGCAGGTTTGTAAACTTCTCCACATGCCCGATTTTCTATAGTCCACCAGAAAATGTGACTTACTGTCTTGGACGTGGGGAGGTCGAGGCATTAGAGGGGTGGTAATAGGGAACAAAACCTTGTATCTAGTATCATCTAGAGAGTCCGTCCTCCACAGTACCTCAAGCATGGGCTCCACAAGGTAGGTGATGTGGTACTGGTAATCTGGGGCATGGCTCTGCAATTATTCATGACATTTTAATAAAACCTGCAAATCGACTAGTGACTTTGCATTTCTAATCTAAAGACTTTCCAACCTTGTAGTAACCGTCAGGCGAGCCCACTGGGATCTCAATGACGAGGTGGAAGTCCGTAGTGTATAGTGTGTACCCTCGTGCGGCCATCTCAGATTTATCCAGCCTCTGCCCGTTGATGCCCATGTACATTTCTAGGATTTTAAATGTGACATCTACCAAAGGTGTCACACGACGAGGTACATGCCAAGAGATTACATCGTTTGTAAAGAGGACGCCACCTGTTTAATGACGAAAGGAACTGTTGAAGTAACTGCAACCACTTAATGTTTACTGTAAAATTCACAGAATGCTTAGAGACTCGCCTGTGGGACAAGCAGCTGCCAGGGTCACCACAGTCAGACCCAGTTTTGCCTTGTAGTAAGCGCTGACCTTGAAAACTTCCATGGGGACTCCAGCCACCTAAAAGATGTCAGGTTTAAGGTCATTGAGGAAAATAAACACTGGAGATGGCAGTGTGTTACTTACGTCCTCAGAATAAGTCTCTGCTGTATTGTACGGGCTTCGTATAACCAGACGGGTTGAGGTAGCCATGGCACCGTAGCCAGCTTGTTCCGCCTCCCTCAGCACCATTGTCACTGGATGTGGGGTGCTAAACGTTAACTTCCAGATACCAGGTGCTTCCGAGGCCTATAAGGGAAAAAAAAAAGTTTATTCTTCCATTGATGGAGATGCCAAATTGTGCAAGGTGAAATCAAGTCAACTGTAGTTCAGTGAAATTTTAAATAAACATACATCAGAAATGGTGCTGATCTTGGAGTGGTCTTTAACATCCTGAGTCTGCCCCTCAGCATTAGGTGTAGCCATGTGGGTTGACGCCTAAAAAACAGGAAAAACTGGTTGTAATTTGTTAGCACACAAAAAAATGGTAGAACCATTAATGTAAAGTGACCTACCTCCATAAAATTCCTATCGCAGAGAATCTCTCTGGAGGCCCACCGAGCGTAGCTGCAAGTCTGCGTCACATCATGACTAATCGCATCCGAATGACTCTCGCTGTACAGTCGGAGTCTCAAGCCAACATTAAATGTATCTTTCTACAAAAGAAACCCATGAGGAAAAGAATCGGCATTAATTGAGTCCAGACAAACTGCATAATGACACTGATTGGAGGTTTGATTTAAGTTTACAGGGAAGCGCAAAACCAATATACTTTGTTTACATACTTCATTGTTCACATAGCATCCCAACAGAGAGGTGTAGATTCTGGTGTTACCCCACGGGTCAGACTCCATGCTGTATCCACACTGAGCAGCCAAGCTGGGTGTTATCATAATGTGCTGGGTGCCATCTGTGTGTGTGTGGGGGGGGGGGGGGGGGGGGGGGGGCAAACATGACAGTGTGTAACTTCTCACAGCAATGAACCAATCTGCTCATAGTTAGCCGACTTTATACTCACTGATGGCCTCCACCTCGAGATGGTTCCCCACTGCTAGAGCCTTGTCTAACGACAACCTCATTTGATTACCCACACAGTCAGACCTTAACCCACTGCCTGTTAAGAGAAAACGCTTGTGAGAAAGACGGCAAACTGACTCGGTAATATAAAGTGATTTCACATAAATGAAAGCTTACTTGACCGCGAATTGAGCTTCGTATTTGGCATTGCTTGACCCAGGAGGATTAAAGCAGCCATCATGTTCCATAACAAACTGGAACAAATAGAACACATAATTTAGACATTAAACTGAGCAGCTGGCAGTTAAGAGATAAAAGAAACAAGAAAGGAAACTTACATGTTATGAAGCATCCACATGTTGCAGTCAGAGTACAGCCAAACACAAAAAAACTACAGGAATCCGATCACTATCAGAGATTGGCACTAAAAAACTCCAGCACACCACCGCAAATGAACCAACTCTGAAGTGAAGGGCTGAGCGCTTTCCTGAGGCATCACCAGCTGTTTTATCTGCTAATGAATATGCACAGGTGAGGCGCATTAGTGATTATCCACCTCACATTCAGAACGGGGCTATTGATTACAAGAGACTGGGAAATCTGTATATGTGAAAGATAAATACACATTAATCAGTAGTGTGATAAAGCAATTTATTGTTCATATATACATTTGTTTGGTATCAGAAATATATATATATTTTAATTATACAAGAAATTCTTATCATGACTGTATGCCGACACTTGATTGTGGTTTGTTTATAGTCACAACCCTCCTCCTAATGTCTGCTAGATGGTGCACTAACATTTATTACTGACAGTAAAACCCAAGATCATCGTTTTACCTATTTGCGCCCGGGTCAATTAGACTGCGCTGTCCACTCACAGACTTACACAATGATAGACTTTCATTTATGAGGCCATTATATTTTTTTCCAATTGGAAGAGTCTCGAGTCAGTGCAGAAAAGGAATTGTCAATGCTCTGCTTAGCAAAAATCCATATACTGTCGTAACTAATCCAGTGGGATGTCTTCTTCCTTTCACGTGTTGAAACTGCAGATGTATTTGCAGCTAGAGTTTGAGTTTCACTGGTGTCGTTGTCGGTGCAGATTGCTTTATGTTGTGTGTGGTTATCTTCTCGGTTTATCTTCATGCTGATATCTTCAAATAATCAAAGTGTTAAATTTCAGATCAAATAATGACGTCTTTATTTGTTATACGACAGCTGTGCATAAATTAAAGTAAAATGACAACACTTGGCAGAATATACATATTTTATTTAGTCACCAGATTTCAGGATATATAAAATATGTACTCTATAATTTATGAAGCTGTCAGTATCCCCTGTTTATCTTGTGCTGCTGGTCCAGAAGTGTCTGTTGCAGGCTCACTTTGGCATCTTCAAAATCTGGATTGAGCTTTAATGCTTGCTGGAAGTCACTCTTGGCATGGTCGAAAAAACCTGTAATGTAATACAAAAATTAACATACATAATAAGTTCATGATTTGTAATGTACTGCCAAACTGACTTGTTAAGAGTCAGCAGTTTTATTTTCTGAGCACGCTATCGCTATCAGAGAATACACAGCTCCATCTAGTGTCGTAAAGAAGAATACACCAAACTGACTCCACACACATACAGCATCATCAAACCACCTAATGTTTGATCTTAAGAACATGGCTATTGATTTTCAAACTGAATCTCATCTCTGATCTATATCAAATGACAGCTGGTTAAATGTTGAAGAAACAATCACTGACACAGCATGCATTTTTTGCAAGATTATTGTTTGGGGCTTTTCCCTTTATTATAGTGACAGTGGATAGACATGAAAGGGGGAGAGAGATGGGGGAAGACACGCAGCAAAGGGCCGCAGGTCGGATTCGAACCCAGGCCGCTGCAGGACTCAGCCAACATGGGGCTGGGTGAGCTAGAGGCCGCCCCACCAACATGCATTTTGATGAAAACACAGTACTGTGCAAAAAAAGCCAACAGGGAGCTTGTGGAATATTGTGGCATATTTGTTAAAGGCAGCTTAGCTCTTAGTTCACTGAGCCAGTACCATGCTTTTTTTTTCATTGATTGTATTACTAATCTCAGCATCTAATGTCACAGCAAAGGGGGGATCATAGGAGTTTTTTTTTCTAATAGAAAGATTCTATAGAAATCTTATCCAGGCCTTTCAGACAGTTATAAGGCAATGTAACCCAAGTTCACTGTTCTTCTTTCAGATACCCAGTACAGGCTACTTCTTTTATCTCCACTGCAATCATATTACTAAATCCTCATTTTTGAGGAACTTAAACATCTGTTTGTTTTATATATTTGAGTGTTTTTACAGTCTTTGTACTGTCCAAATTTGAATTTGATAAAAACTTAACTGGACTAAACTGAACTACCATCCATTACATTTACAGATAGGTGTCAAATTAAAGGAAATAACAACAGTATGTGTCTTGATAAGGTGTTGGGCCATCAGGAGCCAACAGAACAGCTTCAATGCTCTTTGTCATGGAGTCTACAACTCTACTGAAGAAATGAACACCCCCTGTTAAATAACAAGTCTCCACCTCACCTGCATCATTGCATGGACAGATTGCAGATGCATTAATGAGTCAAGATGAGTTAACCCTAATTTATTATTTGTTTAATGCTATTCCGATCTGTAAAATTCTTTATATATGCCTTTGTTGGGACAAAATCATCCACCATCCACCAACCATCATGAAAGTGTTAACCATTTTACTGCATTGACTACAATAAAATGTTGGAACGGCGCCACAGGATCCAGCGTTTAAATGTGCACACCACATCAGATGTTCAGTGAGCCAATGCCACCACTCTTTTAAAACATATTCCCTCATTTGGTGTAATGGTCATGGTGGTGGAGAGCGCTGTCTAACATACTGGTCCAAAATCCCTCATAGGTGTTAAACTAAGTTGAGATCTGGTGACTGTGAAGGCCATCATAGGCCAGCATGTCACTAAAATCATTTTCATGCCGATCAAACATCTGCACACAAGCATCTGCATTGTTTATTTTCTTTTAATTTCTTACCTTTTAGTAAGTACACGTTGTCTGGTATGGGTTTTGTATGTTTTTGCATCAAATTACTGACATTTAATTTACTATTAATTCCTCAATTAATATAGCCTATATATATTTCACTTTCGCCTTTTTTAAAATGAAACAAAAGAGAAACACACCATAAATGTAACATTTATTTTAAAGGAGACCGGAAGTCACTACGTTTGCTCGGTCAGGCTTGACGATGACAGCTGTCTACTGTGTGTACTTTGACCAAAAAGTGCCTTTGTATCATTACCTAGTCTATAGTGGATGAGTCCTCTGTTGTAGAAAGGTGTTTCAAAGCGGCTGTCAGTCTGTATTGCGGAGGTGTAGTCCTCCACTGCTTCATGAAAATCCACCCGGAGGTACTTTATCTGTCCGCGGTTGTTATAAGCAATGGCCAAATCACTGGCTTCACATTCCCTGTGGAAATATGACACCGTTGCAATAAAATGACACCGAAGAGAGAGAGAAACAGTATCAACGTTAGCTAACAGTTAGCAAAAGCCGGGTCACAGAATTTGACGGGTAACAGAATATGGTATAACACTTGCTCGTCTACAGTGGCTGACTGTTGGCTCGTTTTACATCATTTTGCATCTCCAAAAATGAACAAACAGTACCTGGACTGTAAGCAGGAAGAGATAAACTTTGAGTACATTTCTTCTGCCCGTTTAAAATGATGTCTTTTAAACTCAGAGTGAGCATATTCAAGTATTTGGGGATTATTATCTTCCTCCATGGGTTGAAGCGTTTTTTTTTTCCAACTGCGGATGTGACGTCACGCAAGAAAACGTCCAATCACGTTTTTAGTGCATCTTAAGTAGGCGTGGCTTGTTAACATGAGTACATTTTTTCATAAATAAAGAGTTTTTCAATTGCATCTCATATTACTTAGTTATCCCTTTGATTGTACTCACTTATATTTTATTACATATTATTCAAACTCAACCCTTTCTGCATTTTTTTGTAATTTAAATAATATATCTATTTTTGTAATATGTATAACATAGCATAATAATCAGTACCCTGCGCTTTCATTTACGTTTCACCTCCTGTTGTTCTGTGTAAATATATATTTCTTATTTATTTGTATTTATTTTAATGTGTGTATTTTAATTTATAGAATATGCTATGCATATATATATATATATATATATATATATATATATATATATATATATATATATATATATATATATATATATATATATATGTATATATATATGTATACTATGTATATATTATTTTACATGTATTTATTATTTTACACACACATTTCCTTTGTGATAAATAAAGTATTACAGTATATGTTAATTTTATTTTCATAGTAAATTAAGACTGGGAAGTCGGTTGACCAATTCATCAAGTAAAAAGGTGCAGAGACAGAGGCTTTAGTGTTGCAGCCCCATCCCTCTGGAACACCCTCCCTGCAGATATCTGAAATGCTACATCCCTGGACATATTTAAAAACTCCTGAAACACCAGCTGTTTACCACAGCCACCAACCTCCTTTAGCTTAGCAACAATTCTGTAAAGTGTCCTTGGGTATCTTGAAAGGCGCTATATAAATAAAAGTTATTATTATTATTATAATCTAGTATCCTCATGTACTTCAGTATTATTTCATGTTAGACAACCAAATAATGTGAATAAAATGCAGACCGAATTATAAGTGTATAACTGATTTCTGATAGAGTTTTTTTGTGACAGCAGGTGGCAGACTTGACTCAGCTCTCATTAAAACAGGGCAGTGAAGGCATCCGTGCAAGTTTAAATTATACATTGTAAACAGGTGGAAGAAGTATTCAAATGCTTTACTTTAGTAAAACTAGTCTGTTACAAGTAAAAGTCCTAAATTAAAAATGTTACTTAAGTAAAAGTATGTAAGTAGCATCAGAAAAATGTACTCAATGCAGAAAATCCTCACATTTTAGAGACTGTAAAGGATCCAAACAGTTCTGTGTTTAATCCCCTAATTATTTCAGCTGGACTTATAGGCCGTTATATTGTTGGGTGGTTTAATTTGAAATAAAACATTGTATTATATAAACTAAATGTGTTTTGTGTGCAAACATTTTAATTTGTGAAGTAACTAACTAAAGCTGTCAGATTAATGCAGTGGAGTAAAAAGTACAATATTTCTCTCTGAAATGTAGTGGACTAGAGGTAGAAAGTTGTATAAAAAGAAAAGACTTAAATAAAGTACAAGTACCTCAAATTTGTACTCAAATACAGTACTTGAGTAAATGTAATTAGTTACATTCCACCACTGATTATAAAGCATGGAATTTTATAAAATCCAGTCAGTGGCTTACTGTCTGTCTGAAATATACTAATATTTCAAACAGTAAGCCACTGACTGGATTTTATAAAGTGTAGCAATGGGGGTTTTTTTGTTTTCATTTTAAAGCAAAGGATGAGATTAGAGACTCAAACATCTGTCACACCAGTCTCAGAACAGTGTGGACTCTCGCTGCAGTAAATACACAGCAAGGAGGCAACCCATAAGCAAACTGGTGAGAAATTCTTAAACGATTTCCCAGGTGAAGAAGTCAACTGTCCTGGTGAAAAATGACACCGTAAGGAAGCAGAGGTCGCTCAGTACCCGTGCACTTCCCTTTTTCTGGCCCATTTATCTCCAGACTGTGTAAACGAGTTGAAACAGATCAAATGGATAGCAGTTTGACAGAGAGGAAGAGGATGTGTTGACACTGCCAAGAAAATGGCAATAACATCAACCTGAAAATTAAGTAAGAAAGTAAGCTGTAAGCCATTACATCACATGAATCAAGGGGTTTAAGCATCCAAAAACAGTCAAGACGTCACAAACTATAAATAAGATAAGAAAGTACACATCTCAGAATTAATTAAATACCAAGTGCTTTTTTATGCATTCAAATGAGACAGGATTACCTGGTTGCACTGTGTTTGTCATTAGAGGTCAGATTTGTTTATTTGAGGCCACCTAAAACTCCATGCAGATATGGAAAGGCTTTAAAGGTTTATTTTGGCAAGGATAACCTGGACACCTGAAGCAAAGACTGTTATGTTCAGCAGCCCAGGAGCTGGCGCTTCTTCTTGAGCCCTAAATGTTGATGTTTGCTGAGAGAATTAACACAAAGTATCAAAGTCCACTTTGGTCTGGCAGAACCAGGACACACATCCATCACACACACTCTTTATCAACACTGACAGACACACAGCACCACCACACTGCACTTTTAGCATTACAGTTCACTAGCCTACTGTCAACCTGTCTCAATGCTTTAAGTAATTTTTCAGTTCAACCAAAGACTACATATATATATATATATATATATATATATATATATATATATATATATATATATATATATATATATATATATATATATATATACTATACCAAAGCATCTATTTAAGTTTGGTATACCCACAGTCCACTTTAAAAACAGAATATATGCAGTTATGTTTATACTGTAATTCCTGCTACATTTGAGGTCGGTATGATATGGCAGGAAAACAAAACAAATGCTGATCAAGATGCACATAAAATGGATTTGACAAAGAACATCTCACTAGCTTTTTCCAGAGCTTTCAACCACATTTTCTTTAGCAGCTGGAGTTGGTGATTACAGTACTATTTCCAAGGTCAGGAATGAACTCGTACTCAATAAAAAAAACAATTGATCTGATACAGAACATTTCAAATATTTTAAAGTCTATTTTTGTCAGGCTCTTAATTTTCTCTGGAGACAATATTTCTTTATTATTTGCAAGTGAAACAAACTACAAACAAACCAGGGAATTAAAAGGCCATTTAAAATAATACGATATTTTGAGTACAATTATTTCAAGTATACAGTGACAGGTTTCTTTGAAGCTCATGTTTGCGCCCACATTAATGCAGTAAAAAATATATTTTATCTGCTTTACCAAACACAGTTGGACTTTATTTTGTTGAATTCCTGTTGTCCCTTTTATTATAATGTTATACTTGTTATTATTAGCTATGTTATACCTTAGTGTTAGTATCATAATATATTAAGTATTTATCTTCATATTTAGTGTACAACCATTAGAATATCAATCTTCTTATCCAACTCTTGGCAAGAAAGCAAATAAGTATTTCCCAAAATGTCAAACTTTTCCTTTAATACGGAGTACCCTACAGTGAAGGAATAGATTCACTGGTATTCCTCTTTTTTATACAACTATATATGGTTATATTAAACATCCTTAGTCAATTTCTCAGCTTACTATTTGTGAGGATTTTTATTGATTGTTCATTATAAGGTTACAGGAAAAGAAAAAAAAACTTGCCCTTTATCACCCTTACAAAAACACAATGATCAATGAAACAGAAAACTGTTAAACTGTTTTAAGAAAATTCAAGTTTATCCTCAACTTGTCTCACTAAAAGCTTCTGACCAGAGACCCATTGCACCAACTTTCCACAAACTTTATGTCTTTTCCACTTCTCAGAGGTGTGTGAGTCCCATTCATCTTGTTCCACTGAAACACCGGTGGGCTCACCTCCCTGACCGCCCGTGTGTGTGGTAACCATGAAAGCCACTGAAATAGCGAACAAACATAAAACAGCTGTCTGGTTAAAGAAAGGAGGGAGAGGATCCAAACCAGACTCGAGGTAAACGTTGGCGTGTTGACTCTCTACCTCACCCAGACAGAGCAGACAGAGAAGCTCTGTTGTCAGTGCTGTTTCAGGCAAATAAGCCAACTCATTCCAGAGGTTACATGATGACCCCTGTCTGTTGTTTTTCTGGCACCGCTGAAGGTGTAAAAAAGAGATGATGGTGATAACAGGGTAGAAAACAAATGGTGGTGTAGGAAAGTTGTTAAAAAACGTACCCTCCAAATTAATTTATAAACTCAGGTCAGTCAAATTAGCAGCTCTGCTCAGTCGTGGGTACATTTTAGACTCTAATCCAGCTTTATTTTGTATGTTTTAGAAAGGGTTTAGGGTTAGGAAGTGATCTTCCTCTGACCATTTTGTGAAGCCAGAGTAAATTCTATCACATTGTTAATAGAGATGTCAGAGCTCAACCGTCATGTTTAACTTTCTATATTGACACAGAAATACATATATGGCATTGAAATGTACAGTTATATAAGATAGACTGTTATATAATGCCTCCTTTGTATCTACAAAAAACACATTTTCCAGCGATAGGTTGACTCTGCCAAATACTTTATACAGACTGAACCTTTATCTTCATTAAGGTTTCATAAAGATACAATGTGAGATTTATTATAATAATCATTTTTTTTATTGAAGGGAATGCATTAAGAAAATTTAACTTGAAATATTAAAACTCATCCTAAGTGCACGCTTGTTAGTAGTAATAAGGGTGTGCAAAAAAATCAATTCATATTCGAATCGCGATTCAAGCTCGACCGATTCAAAATCAATTCATAGAATTACAAAAGTCGATTCATATTTTTTAATTGTATGTCTACTGCAATCACATGGGAAAAGTAACTACATTTACATACTGTGACTCGTATTTTTAATCGAGAATCGTTTTTGAATCGAAAATCGATATTGAATCGAATCGTGACATTTTCTGAATCGTGCACCCCTAATAGTTAATGTATTATTAAGAGAATTTTGAGTTACAATCCTTCAAACTTTCATGAAACTAATCCACATGTTTTAAATATTTCTGGTCAGCACTTTTTTAAGCATTACTAGCCAGTCAATGTATTCTGTCATTACCTTTCTATATAGAACTGGTAGTTTTCACTGTTAGTGGCGGACTCCGCCATTCCAACAATGGATTCAAATCCCTTTGCAGAATGAATTCACAGGGCTTGGTGCATGCATGTAATCCACAGTTACAGTTTTAAATTTTATTGGTATTAGTGTCACTGTTCAGCCTTTTCTAGCCCCAGTAGATTTTGTTAGAAAGTGTGATTTCACACATAATATTGTCAGTAAGAACTCAAAAAGACAACAGTGTGCACAACAACCTCCTTTGGGATTATTTTATTGTCCAATTTGTTTGCTTGGTTACGTTTATAATTCTTAGCAAACATTATATGTCATCTCATAACGTTCACAGACACAGAAGATGAACATTTCTATAACGTATGATACAACAATAAAACCTTTGACAGTAAAATTGTTGTCATAGAGAGGATATAATAAAGATAATATGTAATATGTCAAGTATTAAACATTTTACTGGTTGAATGCTTTAGAGCATAAAGACGTGTCTATCAACATTGTTTACTAAGTAAATACTATTTGATATTTCATAAAAACTACTATATACACAATATGCAACTTTGTACAAACAGGACACAGAAAAACAATACAGTACAATACAACAATAGAAATAACACTTGTTTAACATACGTTATACTATGATCATAGGTGTTTAGAGAAAATAGTGTAAGTAGCTTTAAGTAGCTTGAACTACAGTCAGTAACTTGAGGGATATTGGTTTATGAATCACAGCTTCACTCCTTCTGTGGTTGAAGTCCATACAGTAGTTGGGTGGATGACAGGAAGCACATGTCCATGTCCAGGAAGTAAACCAGCGAACAGTCTCTGCAGACAGTAAATAAAACAAAAGGTCAAACTGTGTGGTGGGTGGGCGTTTTTTTTTTTTTCCTACAAATCACCCGTAGAAAAAAGCTGTCCACTCTTACCACTGTGTCCAGCTTTAAGCATGGCCCACCATGTTCTCCAGACGCTTGATTCTCCCAGACACATCGACTAGTGAGATCAGTCAAGGAAACTCATTTACAAACACATTTTCAGGCACAATGAAATGATGAAAACATACACAAGACACATTGTTAAATTATATTACAATAACATCACCAGCAGGTAGAAATAACCAGCTTTCACCTCAGCTAAATGTGCTGTTTATAATAAAATGTCATCCATCTGAAACAACAGGAAGGATATGCTTGGCTGTGAGCTGCTGGATGGCAGCTTGTGTCTGCTTCTGGAAAGCCAGTCTGGCTTCACATTTACAGGGATCCTCCACCACCACCACTGCCTTCATCTCTTCGCCGGGAGAAAGCAAATTTCACATCAGTGTAACAGATCATATAGAGAGTGGAAAAGCACACACGTTGCCACCCACTTGACTTTTTCCAACTGGGCTGCTGTTCAAGAACAAACCAAAGCTTGAACGCACACTTTCCAAATATATTCTACAATATGAATTTACCATTGCCATTTTGCCACAACAATAATGCAATACTAGTGAATCAATTCTATAATATTACCCGATAATTGTCCAACAAATGCTACAGCCAACAGTGGTTGCGATGTTGTGAAGCCCTGCTTATAGGCCAAGCATATTGCTTTGAAAGCTTTTACACATCCTTTTAGCAGCATTAATATCAGAGTAAAAAAATCACATTTGCTGCAGGAATTCACACAGTATGTTCTTACGTTTCAGGGAACATGTTTTCTTGTCCGCATTCAAGATATAATCATTCCGGCACTGGCAGTAATAAGAGGCATTGCTGTTGACACATATGTGTTCGCAGTCATGTCCCATGGCACAGGGGTCCAGACCTGGAATAAGCCGGGGTTAAGGGATGGCGCTGTCAAGATGGCAGCATAGGTACAGTTTCATGTGCAGGCATACAGTAAACTAAAGGTAGGCAGTTTGTGATAAGTAAGTAAGGTGGCTGCAAAAATCCACTAAATCAGTTTATGGTTATTAGCATCTATTTCTAATGTTGACTAAAAGGAGTAAAATCAGCTATTTCTGATTCAATTTCTGATATACTGTATATTTTTCTTGTATGAGTTCAAAAAATTCTATTTGCAAGCTTTTCCTGTGTGTTTGTACTTGACCACATGTCGCTTGTGGTGGAAAACTTGATCCGTTCATACACCTTCACCACATCTCAGCCAAGGTCATTTGCGAACTGCTTAGCTTCACTGTGTGTTGGACAACACAGGTAAAATCACAGAACCCTGAAGTTCAACAGTAATGACAGTTACATGGACAAATTATTTCACAAGTACCAGGAGGATAAGACAAACATCAGACAGTAAAATGAAGGAAGAAAAAAAAAAAAAAACTTTACAGGAGAACCTCATTTGTCCAAATCTTTGAAGGTCTTGTACAGTAGAGAATCAAAATCAAGCCATTCAAATACATTATTGTGATCAGTGAATTGCCTCAGATTATTGACATTTTCACACATTTCACCAGCAACAAAGAGTTATATGCATGTAGACAAGTGTATTATATGTATGTTGTTTTATGTCAGAAGAAAGCCAAACCATATAAAGAATAAAGTCTATGTACGTGTCCATATTTAAGTGTATTTCGGTCATAATTGCATTAGTTTGGATGCCGTCTTTTCCAGATTGGTTTGAAAAAATGAGGTTCTGCTGTGCGTTTGAATCATTTCAAATAAAAAGGGATAAATTCAAAGCAATCAACATAATGATGCTTTGAACGCAAAATAAATTACTAACAATCACCATTTTAAAAATAAGCTGAAAGTTTAGGGCTGCACAGCCCCAATACTTTAGTTTAACTTGGAAACTACAAGCAGGTTCTAGTGCCGACATCTGCAGTCCATGTGGGGGTTCAGAGCATCTGGTATTTTTCCTCATGAATTTAAATTCACCAATAACACAGTAAATGATCCATAATCTGCAACAAAACCCCCTTTAGACTGTAGGTGCCCCATACGGAGGAACTAGAACCAGGGTTAATGCTGGAAAAAAGGTCTCATGGGTCTCTTTGTCCTACCGCACAGTGTCTTCCTGAACTTTGAGGTGAGCTTCTCGATAACGCCGTAGGTCTCCACATAGAAGACGTGGTCCTCCAGAGGGATGCTGGCCATCAGCTGCAGGGAGCGCATGTCAGCTCGGTCCACCCCGACAGCGTAGATCTCGATGCCCGAAGCCCGAGCTGCAGCAGACACCTCCTCCACCTGGTCCTGGGGTCTCCCGTCTGTCACGATGATGGCCACTTTGGTGATTTTCCTGGAGCGAGGCCGGGCTCCAGACTCCTCGGTGAAGGCTTCATTCACTGCGGTCTTGATGGCGAGGCCCGTCATGGTGCCAGCCGCCAAGGGCTCAATGCGGGAGATGGCTTTCTTCATGTCGGGTTTGTTGAAGTGGCTTTTGAGGAAGAACTCGATCTTGACCGTGCTGGCGTAGTTGACCACAGCCACTCTGGTGGCGTCCGAGCCAATGTCCAATGTGTCGACCATGTCCGCCAGGAATATCTTCACCTTCTCAAACTCACCAGGACGCACGCTGCGAGAACTGTCAATGATAAAGACCAGGTCCAGGGGACGGCTCCTACACTGAGAGTCTGTCTCTGGTGATCAACAAACCATGGCACGATTAAGTCCATTTCATACTAAAAAACCCAGTTCATTATTCAGACAAACATTCAAGCTTGTTGGTTAAACTGTCACAGTGAGAACAAAATACAGAACACTTTGGGATACACAACACACGTTCCCGTGGTAACAAAAGGAAACTGTAGTGGTAAAAATAAAAGCTTGTGGTTGTGGTGAAATGATATAGTATGCCACAAAACACACTGTATCATTTCAGTGTTTCAATAGTCCATCAGAGACATATCATCGGACTTATCCTTTTATCTCATTTCCCTGAATGAAAAGGATGCTGATGGCCACACATAAAAAGTGACATCACACCTAAAGATAGAGAGTGTTAGGAGCCCTGCCTGTCCAATGACATACACATACTGTATACTAAACTACACTTCTGCAGTTTAGTGTGAAGATCCTCTGTGCTTTTTCAAATCAAAAATATTTTATTTCAAACAATGAGTTTTAGCCGTGTCTCATTTTAAACTTCAAATGCATGTTTCAAATTGGCCTGTTTTTTGTTTAGCTTTTAGTTTCCAGACATCTTAATCTCTGTCCACATCTCATAAATTCAGAAATGATGAATAATGTGAAACAAAATGGCAATTCAGTCTGTTTAGAAAGCTACTTATTTTGTCTCCTACCACTAAAATATATAAATATCCAATTATATTACTTTTAAATAAAATGGCATCTGCTTTAAAGGAATAGTTTGCCATTTTGGGAAATGCACTTATTGACTTTTTTTTGCCAAAAGTTAGATGAAAAGATCCATACCACTGTTATGTCTGTACAGTAGGGCCTAAATACAGTGTATGAAGCTACAGCCAGCAGCTGCTTAGCTTAGCACAAAGACTGGAGACACACTAATATTGCAACAATCATATATGACACAAAAAAAAAACTGAAAAATCGAACTTCTCTATTCAAAACAATTACATTCATGTATTTGTATTTATTGAAAGGGATGCTTGAATGCCTGATATAAAGGCAATGTTTCCACATTAAGTTGTTCTAGATTAACTGGTAATTATTTAGCTTTAGAGGAGCTGGAAGATGGATTTTTTTGTTTCCTTTGTTTCCAGTATTTATGCTAAGCTAAGCGCCTGCTGGCTGTAGCTTTATATTTAACAGACAGATTTGAGAGTGGTGTCGATTTTCTCATCACACTCTTAGCAAGTCTATATATTCCTTTAAAATGACATCTGCTTGAAGTAGTGTTTGCCTATTTCTATTCTTTCTCAGAGCGAAAGCAAACAAATCTGACCTGGAAAGCATCGAGGATTTGGGTTGGAAAGCAAACCTGACTGGTAATATTCTACCTGTCTCCACAGGACTGACGGTGGTGATGAAGCCGCTTTGGGTACTGACCGGTAGCGTCACAGGAGCCGTGGTCTCCACTGGCAGCACAGTGGTCACCACCACAGGCAGGATGGTTGTCACTGGTGCTACTGTAGTTGCTGGCAGAGTTGGCTGCACTGTTGGCTCTGGTAGAGTTGGAGGGACGGTAGGAAGGTGTACCACAGGTGCTGTTGGTAGTGTTGGGTCTGACTTTGTTGGACATGGACCTTTTAATTTATAAGGGAATGGGCCTTTGAACCTCTGATGGGGATGGTGAGCTACTGGTGGAGATAGCCCTTTGTATATGTGGTGCATTTGTGGTGCAACTGGCCCTTTGAATCTGTGGTGATAGGGCGGCATGGGGACTGAGGGCCTGTGGTAAGTCACTGGAGGAAACAGAGGCATAGGTCGATACACTAACGGTGGAGGGATCCTTGGTGGCTGGTAGTGGTAGTGATACCCTCCTCTATACGTGTAATCACTTCTGTGAACTACAGGGCCACCAGAAAGGAAAAGTGATAGAGAACGTAAGTAGGTTGAAAGTACAGGAAAGGTGTGTAAGTTGACATTGTAAAGTTAAAGTTAAATATACAACAACAACAGACGGACAAATTATTAGTTGAAGCATGAGCGTAAATTCAGCCACCTGGGTTGTTTGCAACAAACTGGGATTATTCTGTTCTATAACGCTTGTGAAACACCCAGTCAGGAATTTCACATGTTCATGCACGTTGTGTGTTGTGTGTGTCAAAATTTCAAAGGACATAAGATGACTCTGGAATGTCGTGAGATGATTATTGAAGAAGAAGAAAAAGTTATGCAATGCAAATCTGTGTTCATATTTTGGACTTTTCTCAACTATTTGATATTTATATTGTTAAATGTAATTGGAATTGTTTTTTTTGTGAACTGCTAACAATTCATATGCTTGTAGAACGTAACAGGGAGGTCTAAGTAGATACTGCTTTATTATAAGGGGTCACAAGCCAAATCTATGGTTTTACCTTTAGCAATGCAATGTATTTAATAAGCTTATCATATGCTTAAAAAAGTTAAATCTTAATTTGAAAAGTAACCAGTAACCACAGCTGTCAAATAAACTAGAGGAGTAAAAAGTGCAATATCTCTCAATGAAATGTAGTGAAGTATAAAGTAATATACAAGCAGCCTACCTCAGACTTGTGAATGTAGGCTACTTAATTACTTTCCACCAATGGTGTTTTTATACTGCTGCTACTTTTACTTGAATAAAATACACTTCTTCCACCACTGTTAGAAAGTACCAACTAAAACTGTCTATCAGAAAAAAGTATTTCGAATACAAGTAGAAGTCAAACTTACTTGAGGGATCCAGGGTCCTGAACGGTGGTCGGCCATTATTTCTGGTTTGCGCGTAGCTTTGTGCGGCGATCAGCTGAGGATCCCCCGCACTGAGCTGGTATGTGGCCAGAACATCAGACAGCAGCAGCGAAGCGCACACGAGGCTCCAGAGGAAAGACTTCATCATTATCTGCATACAGAGTCCTCCGGTGGTCAGCCCTGTGCCTGCTCTGTCTCAGATGGTGCTGCTCAGCTCAGCAGGGCTCTGACCGCCTCCAAATATGAGGGGCTCCCAGTCCGACGCGTCAAACCGTCTGCCCAATCCAAGGCTGGGACATGACCTCCAGGCCACCGTAAAAGACGGTATGGAGGACGTTATTGAAAACGACTCAAATATCTCTCCCTTTATATCGATGTTTTTTCCCCCCCTCTGCATATCCAATTTGCTTCAGAACCGAAGCTAGGATTTCACTTTTTTGTAAGGATGTTTTAGATCACAAGTCCCCCAAACGCACCACTTTCCACTGCCAAAAAGGCTTCCAATTAGATTTTCATACTTTATTAATTCAGTGAACTGTTCAATAATACTTAAATACATACATTCATTTACACCATGAAGGTCTAAATTGTGTTTCAAAGCATTCCCACAATGCCAGGAATGCTTGGTAAAGAAACGCTGAACTTTGTATTTGTAAATTAGTCAAATTGTAAATATTGAACCTAAATAAAAATACTGAAACGAGGTGTACATTTGTATCACAGAATGTAACCTGCCCCAAAAAGCTAAACCCCCAAATTCACTACATAAATAAAATATTAAAGGACCCATTTTTGATAAGGAGCACTAGTTCAAGCAACACCTGATCTTCTAGTTCATATTCTAAGTCATTAGGTACGAGTCAGTAGGTCTTTTAGCAACACAATATTGTAGGTCCATAATTTGGTGAAAAGGTGACAACACAAAGTTTTAATAAAACCAAATTCAAATCAAATGTGTTACTGTTTGTATGGAATATTTCCATGACAACTGTGCAGACTCAATCTGCTGATTAACCTCAACAACTAGAAGTCTGTCTGAGTTTGAGGTAGGATTGTTTCTCACATACTTACAGCCGTTTGCTATTAATCTCTTTTGAATTTACTTCAGCATATTGGACATGAACAAAAGATTCATGAAGATATAAAATGTTCTGAAACGTTTATTGAAGTCAAAAGTATTTCCACTAGGATAAAATCATATTACCAGTAAAGTAATGGGGAGGATGTCGATAAGCATGCAACTACTAATGTTCACGAGACTAGCCGTTTGCTCCAGATATCAGGTGAGAGAGAAGCAGAGAAAATGATCCATCATCTGTCTCTCAGTCTCAGCTGGGAAACAATTCACTAGCTTTGCTAACACACCGGGGCAGCAGAGAGTGATGGAAATGTCAAGGGTGACGGTGAACTGAACCACAGCAAAGCTAAATAAATAACAGATGGAAAAGTGCTACAGAATCCATTCATGACTGAGATGGAATAGTCTAGATCTTAATAAGTAGGGGGAAAAGTAACACAATTCAACAATAAGAACTATAATAAGTGGATTGTCATAATAGTTAGTTTTTACACGTCATATATCAATCTATAGATAGGATGGTGCTGGATTGATGATAGCATTTCAAGCAATTACATTTTTACATTTATCCCTTTTACTAAGACTTAAAAAAAAGGCCATAAGGGGTGGGAGGGTGGGCTGGAAGCTTCCGTTGCTTTTCAAACATCACATTAATTCATTCATTCATTCATTCATTCATTCATTCATTCATTTCACACAGATTTCAGTCTTTCCCAACTTTCTCCTCTCACACCTCCATGATGCTTTACAGATGCTCCGTAGAAATACAGAGGGTAGGGATGAATAAAACATTATCAGTGAACTTACACATACACAAGTAGGTCAGGGGTGTTCAGAAAGGTTTAGTGAGGGAAGGCAGGAATGCATATGGTGGTGTGTGTGTGTGTGTGTGTGTGTGTGTGTGTGTGTGTGTGTGTGTGTGTGTGTGTGTGTTTTGGCAACAGGGCTGGTGCTTAAGCGGGCATGTAAGGGGGAGGTGGCTCCTTCTCTGGCATCTTCATTGCCATCTCATAGGTGGGCAGGATGTACTGGAGAGGAAAGAAAGAAAACAAAACTTTAAAAATCATAAAGGCCTATATCAAGATTTTTAACATTATATATAATATAACATTTAGGTTTGACATAAAAAAACTGATGTTTTGGAGCAAAGAAATCTAGATGCACACAGATCATAAGAGTGTGTGGGTGCAGATTAGGGCTGCAACTAACCATTATTTTCATAATGGAGTAATCTGCTGAATTAATCTGCCACAATTTCGATAGTCAAGTAATGGTCTGAAGTCATTTTTTTGAGCAGAAATGGGGGAACTTAACTGGTTTTAGCTTCTCAAATTTGAACGTTTGCTGGTTTTCTTTGTCTTCTATGATAGTAAACGTGCTGGTTTTGGGCTGTTGGTCGGACAAAACTAGGAATTTAATTTGCGGCAACTTGGGCTTTGGGAAATTGTGAACAAAAACTAATTATAAAAATGTTGGGATTTATAGACCAAACAATGAATTGATTCATTGACAAAATAACAGGCAGACAAATTGATAACAGAGATAATTTTATAGTTTCAACCTTAATCCTGAGTTTACTTCACCACAAGATGACTTAGTTTAGTGTAAACATCAGTATACAAGTGTATATATATATATATATATATATATATATATATATATATATATATATATATATATATATATATATATATATATATATATATATATAGTGTGTACTCTTGCAACAGTAAAACTCAACTTTTTAATGTGCGAGAAAATTCAGAAACATTTAAAGCTCTTTTATAAAAGCAGATTTGGAAAACTTGAATTAATGAGTCTAACATCGTATAATATAAATCTTTAGCTGGCAATACATGTTTTTTTCCTCCTGACAAGGTAAACTTGCATAAAGTGTTAGTTAATACACTAACACTTTATGCAATGATTGTCACCTTTTGGCTTCTCAGACTGTCAATGTGTGGAAGGCATGCCACCTGCTGGCTTCACTTAAGCATTACATATTGCTGCATCTGATAGTATCAACTGTGTTTTTGTGACAGGGGATACTACTCATAAAATTCATAACGGTCAATTCCAGAGTAACTCAAACAGCTTGCATACCTGGGGAGGGGTCTCAAAGGCCGGGTAGACAGCAATCTCTGGCATGTTCCTGTTGTTGATGTACTTGTAGCAGTTCCACACACAGTTGATCAGGTAAGACTGGAAAGCAAAGATAAGTATTTTGGATTTTATGGTTTAATCGGGCTGTATGACTCAACAGTCAAACACTTTCAATCCCTCAACTCGTTACAACACAATGTCTCTTTTCCCCATTTAAATACACCTGTAGAAATTGAAATAGGACAGATGGAGAGTAGTTGGTAAACGGCGCTATGCTAACTGTGTTTAGCATGTCTTACACTCACCCTTTTACTGAATCTCCAGACATCAAACTAATATCCATTCATCATACCATATTCGATTTATTTTTATATTAGTTTGCTTTTGAAGGATATAAGTTAAATGAACCAACACATAATATAGTAAAGCAGATTTGAGCGTGAATAAGCAATCATTTTTACCTTGAGGATGATGAGGAAGGCGAAGAAGACCAACACAAAGAGCAGCAGGCAGCTGGAGTCCAGAGAGAGAAGGTTGTCTTTGTACGGGAAATCCGGCTGAGGAAGACAAGAACAGATGTCAGATAATCAATAAGACCTTTTTATACTTATTCACATCGCCATCAACGTTACCATGCAATCCGTAAAAAAACACATCCTTAAAGACCTTAAGGACGCTGTTGTAACAGTGACATGTTATAGGTGGGACTTTTTCAGTATTTGTTGAAAAATATATTAGATCAAGTGTTTGTATTTGATTTTTCCTGAAAAACAAATCAAGTTACACAAAATACAATTAATGCAAATTGTGCAAACAGACTAGTTTATCTGTTAACGATTTTCCTAATTACTTTAAGGGACTCTGACTTGACAGCAGCTCATTTGCTTTTTCCACATTTCTCTCTTTTTCTATGAGCGTGGAATCTTATTTTATTATATTACTAAAAATGCCAACAGTGTGCTTTAGTAGGAGGAAATAAAAGATTGACAATAAAATACCTTCACTCCTTTACATAAATCTTAGTATTTGTTTGGTAAAAATGAGAACAATGAGGTGTAGTTATGGACACTGTATTCTGTTGCCTGTGTTGTCAGGGTCCTCTGTTGTAAAATAAACATAGGAGCTGTAATGCGATTGACTCATAATGTCAACCGGATCAGACGGTGGACTGGTAGGACTGTTGGCACTGACCAGCTGGTCCAGATAGTCCTTGATCCTGGGTAGGTAGGTGAGAGAACTGATGGCCACCAGGCAGCTCAGGGCAAAGTCAAACAGCTGGTAGCAGAAAAACGGGATGAGCCAGCCGTCACGATGCTAAGGAAAACAATTACAGGTTAGTCGTGTTAATCTCATCAGTTAGGCAGATCCTGCTTTAAGGACATTGTGTACAAGGAGGACCATGTTGCATTTTTTCCAACCTTATGTCCAGACGAGATTAACATGCTTACACATCTATCGTAGTAGGTAGGCTCTTTTGCTTCTACACATTCCACAGATGAGGATGCATCCAGAAACACTACAGTTTTCAATGTTTTAAAGTGTGTTCCAATTCTAAATTTCTAACCTTGGTTTTCTTGGCTTACATGTCCAATTAGAGTTTTCCTGGATTGAAAAGATTTTTCCTTCAGCTCAGGCTGTGGCTGCATCATCATATGTGGTTTGGGGAATATAAAAAAAGAGCCTGCCTACAGAGACAGGGAGTGCCGACATTGTAACTGTGTACATTAAGCACGTCTTACTGTGACAAAGACTTTGGGAAGGTTGAAAATCAGCAACGCGGTCCTTTAACTGAGTCACTTTACAAGAATCGCTACAGGGATTCTAGTTTTTTCTCTTCTATCATAAGCACAGTATACTCATTCTTATACTCCTACTCTCCATTCCTACATTATGTAGCAATGTTCTGAATAGCTTTGGTATAGTTATAACGGTTCAAACATTTAAGGTATTTAATTGGGACACTACAGCAACCACGGCTCCGCGCCGCCACACTGTACTGTATTGGAAAAAGGGTTTCTACTACTGTTTTCTGGGAGCATGTACTTGCACAGCTAAAGCATAACTCTTGCATAGGCTGCGACTGAGCACCCGGCCTGTAGATGCACACTTTAACTGTGCAGTCATAGCAACTAGCAGCTTAAAGCAGGGCCACGTCAAAAGACTATCAAACCTGTCAGTCTTGATGCCATCAGGCAGGCCTGTGAGGTAAAGATGACAAGCAGTGAGAACATAGCATTGTGCGCTACACTCCCACTGCATCAGGATTCTTTTTTTTTAACATCCAGCTAACAGGGGGAGGGTGCTTTGGTATTTTGTGTAACGTCTTGCTTACCGCTTAACTCTGGTGCTATTATTATACAACTTGAAAGCAATGGTTTTTTTTTTTTTTTTAAATGCATGCACATTCTGGGATTACATATTAGCATAAGAAACAATGACAGCACTTTAAATTAAGTCCATGCTGTCAAAAGAGAATTAGAAATGGCACCATATCCACTGTGCAGACTTACAGTAATGGCTCCATACACCATCATGGCACTGATAGTGAGCATCAGCAGAGAGATGGCAAATCCAACACAGGCATTCTCTGTATGAGGAAAACGTGAGAATAAATAGATGCAGGGATCGATTTATCACATTGACCATTAATGTATGTATATATATCTGTGTGTGTGTGTGTGTGTGTGTGTGTGTGTGTGTGTGTGTGTGTGTGTATTCGCCTGCTCTCTTTGAAGCAGCAGTGATTTACATACAGTGTAAGTGAACAGTCTCCGGGGCTTCTCTCTTTCCAGCCAACTGTGTTAAAGACCAGGAAGCATTAAGCCTCTCCCTCTCAGCTGCGTAGTGTCGGTAAATACACAATGAAACTCAGCCCGGGATAATTAAAAGGCTTGCCTTTCATATCCTCTTTTCTTTCCATCACTCAGTCTCTCGCTTCCTCAAACTGTTCTGCCTGTTGCACTGGAGATGATGCTGGTGAGAAAGCTACTGCAGCAATGCGGTCCCAAGACATTTCTTTGTTATTCAGTAGCTCAAGCAGAAAAACTTGAGCATCAATATATGAAACGGTCAGAAGACTGTCTGAAGCGTCAAGAAACCACAATTTTAAGATATTCTGTTTACTTTCAGAAAGAGGGGCAGAAAATTGGAGATTTGGAGAACCTGCAGGATTCATACGCATTTCAACCAATACTTTTCCATGACCTTTTTCGGCAAATTTCTATGACTATGTATTCCTGAAAATGTCAGTCGACATTATACAATAAGAATAAGAATCTGTGTTAAAGTTTACCCTCAGAGGTTTAACAATAAAATGAATGACAATTCATGTGGTTCATAGTGGGAGTCGTAATATCGCGCCCCGAATAGAACGGTGAGGTAAAGACGACGTGAAATACATTTATTAATCACATATTATTATGCTGTGTTAAAAAAAAATTCCATTCCTTTCCAAACTTTCTGGGTCTTTTTATGTTTCCAAAACCTTTCCAGGCCTGAAATTCCATAACTTTTCCAGATTTTTCAAAACGTATGAACCCTGAACCTGCCACCAGAGAATATTTGGCATTTTGTAGTTAAGTATAATACATTTAAAGACAAATACTCAGCTTAATCCAAACTAAACACCAGAGACCATGTTATCTTTGTATTAGTTAAATAACTTTTAAACACGGCCTGGAATAAAATGAGTCCAGCCTGATGAAGCTGCACTTATATACTAACATTGCCTCTGCGGGCTGTGCACAACCTCCACTGCTCTGTGTGCTGGCATGAGCCTGCTGTGGGAAGGTCAACCCACCATGGTTGTTTCCCCTCCTCTCCCGCTGAGTCACCGTTTCAGAAAAATGAAGAAGCCTTCACCAAGCCAAACCAACAAAACAACCGCCAGCTAGAAAGAAAAGGCACTCTGGTAGCCCTGCCAGCTCTGCCCTGGCACAAACAAACAAATACCTTGGACAGACATAAATCCATGAAGAAAACAAAGGAACGACCGCGGGGACACAACACCAATAAAAACATTTTCAGACATGTACACAGCACAGCAGTGATCGGTTATCCTCATGAGTTGTTTTGTTTTGCAGTCAGTGGGGGAGTTGTGCTCCCGTGGAAGATGAATCACATGTTCAACCTCAGCGTAACTGCTGCTCATCTGTTAGTGAAAAAAAGCAGCTATATACTTCTAACTCCAGTGCAGAGAATTCTTTTTTTTTTTTTTTTTTAAGTGCAGTTTCAGTGGGAAATCTATTTTCACCTGGACATCAAAACAATGTTTGGTGTGTTAATGTTTGATAAACTCAATAAAATTTCCAATGCAGTTTGTTAGCTCTTACAGTAATTCTTATGTAGCGTTCACTGCTTACCAGACATCCTGTCAGAGGCAAAGTAATGGTCAATGACCTCATACTGCAAGTCAATAGTGGGCACATTCTCTGGATGGGTCACAGCTACAGTCAGCAGGATGCCCATCAACAGATTGACTACCTGAGGAGAGAAAGGAGACAAAAAGAAAGCAGTACTTTTACATGTTTTAGCAAATAACTTACAACATTTTGCAATACGTTTTAGATTGAATTCCTCCCTTAAAGCCAGCCATTGGTTTCAGTTCATGTTAATATTGTGGGGAAGTCAACTTGCCAAAGACATGATTGATAGGCAACATTACAGTGAACAATTTATATCCCCTTTTTGTCAAAGTTACTTTATCGTTATGTGGGAATGCAGTCGTGAGGAGGAACCATTTAGGGACTAAAGGATGCTCCAGCATTCAAGCCGCTTAGGCCTTTCATTCACAAGATACAGTTGGTACTGTGAAGAAGACATTATACATGCTAAAAATAAGTATGTATAATGTGTGGTATACTAAAAATAAGTGGGACTACTCGTTTATTGAGAAACTAGCGTTTGAGAGGTGGAACTAAAAACTAACAAGCTGGAACAAGAACATCCTAAACAAAACAACACATTGTTGCCAATTGTTACACCAACAGCGTATCTACATCTCAATGTAGTATGGATTTAACGGCAGAGAAGTCTTGTTAAGTGCTTGTGTTTATCAGTTTATCAGTTTATGTGTTCTGACGAATTCAAGGGGAAGAGAGTTGGGAAAGCACATCATCTATTAGTGAAACACAATCTGGATAATTTAGGTGAAGAGAACATAATAATTCAAGTCAAATTGGTACAACTGCAGAAACTTGTACTGTACACTTGTACAGACAGACTAGAGGAAGCAGCCTGATCAGCCTGACCATCAAGTACCATAATTAAAACTGTAATATTATATTTCAGCAATTGTGTTCTCCGTGTTGCCATTTCAGAAAAGGTCTTGCACACTATAAAGTATTTTTAGCAGTCACAAATATGATCAAAAACTCTTGACTCTTTAAAATATATTAGCTTTGCTTGAAGGTCTGAGGACCGAAAACAAATAAATGAGTACAAGTGATGAGGTGTGTGGGATTCTTTGTTTGCTTCCCAGAAATTGTGTTTTGTTTTTTTCTTGATTGTTCTCAGACTGGCTTCAAACCAAAGTAATAAACAAAGTGAAATGAATAAATATTCCCAAGAATTTTCAATTATTATTTGAATATGTAGATTTCTGTTTGTAATCCATTGAGCCTCTTTACATTATACCAGCAAACCAGAACGTGAGCACACGATTTTCAGTTCCCTTGTGTTGCAGCATGTTTGAGATTTCGTGGAAATAGAGCAACACGGCTCATGGGTTTATAGGAGTCAAGTAACGTTTTTGTCCAGCTAGTTGAGGATTTTGAAATGCAACCAAATCCAGGAACATCTGTTATGTGACGTGGTAAAAACGAGAGGGGATTAATTAAACTGTGAGTTATATGAAAGTGCTGCAGGAACGAGAAATACCGTATAAAACATTAATGAGATTAAAATCTGCGTCCCTTTCTAGCAAATTAGCTATGTTACTGTGGATTCATTCATAGTCAAGCTTGTTATGATTTGACAACAGTTAACGTTAGTTACGTTAGTAAATCAGCGTAATGTCGGCTAGCTTGCGTTAACGTGCCACATAACGTTAAGTCAAAATGTCACATATTTTAACCCTTCTGAACCCAATCAGGTGCTGGTAACCAGCAGGTATCGGCTACTTGTCTTTGTGTCAGTTTGCCAACCGCATTTTCAAGATTGGGCAAGTTGTATCGATAGAAACAGTCAGCTAACTAGCTAGGTTAGTCAAACCCTTGGCCAAACCTGAAATGATAGCAGGCTAATGCTAACGCTATAGAGTCTGTTTCCGTAAACTCGGCATATAACAGCTGTTTTAAAATGGTCGAAAGTAGCGCCTAGCTAGCTAACATGGGATCTGCCGACAACAGTCATTATAACCACATTAAGACAATCTGGTTGACATTCATTATGTAGCACGTATATTAGCAAACTTAAAACAGTTGATAGGCAATGCTAGCTAGCATTGGCTTGTCCCCATCAACCATTTTACGCATAGACATATTTACGTACCATGTACCATGTACCCAGGATGATGGTCCCCGTCCGGACATGGCAACATCCACAACACCTGGTGGTGTACAATCTGTCTCGACTTGGTTTAAAATGATGCATGTCCTCCACAAGCGTAGGAAGAAACATCGGAAGAGCTTGTCGTGGCGGAAAATAATCTTCGCAGCATCAACAGCCAGCGAGCGAACGAACACTGAGGAACGCCCACCACTTCCCCTGACGACCGCGCGACGATAAAAACAGACGCTCTGACGGGCAGTAAGAGGCGGGACCAGAGGGACACCTTTGACAGACAGGAGTTTAAACCAATTGGCTTCAGGCCAGGTTAGAGCTAGGTGATACAAAAAAATCAATGTATTTTATATTGTATGTAGTTTAACAAAAAAACTCCACTTATTAGCTTTTCTTTTAATAGGACAGTCTGGTTTACCAACAGGAAAAGCAGTCAATTGCCCCAGGGTACCAGATCTTCAGCAGACCAGTGGGGGAAATTGTGATAATTTCATTGTTTGCTTTTAATACTGCTAAAGCAAATTATAAGGCAACACTTGCATTATTGACCCAATCTTGAGGCACCATCTTATAGAGGGCCCATTAGCTAAAACCAAAACTTTATTTTAAGGTTGTTTATATATATATATATATATATATATATATATATATATATATATATATATATATATATATATATATATATATATATATATATATATATACAGTGAGGAAAATAAGTATTTGAACACCCTGCCATTTTGCAAGTTCTCCCACTTGGAAATCATGGAGGGGTCTGAAATTGTCATCGTAGGTGCATGTCCACTGTGAGAGACATAATCTAAAAACAAAAATCCAGAAATCACAATGTATGATTTTTTAACTATTTATTTGTATGATACAGCTGCAAATAAGTATTTGAACACCTGAGAAAATCAATGTTAATATTTGGTACAGTAGCCTTTGTTTGCAATTCCAGAGGTCAAACGTTTCCTGTAGTTTTTCACCAGGTTTGCACACACTACAGGAGGGAGTTTGGCCCACTCCTCCACACAGATCTTCTCTAGATCAGTCAGGTTTCTGGGCTGTCGCTGAGAAACACGGAGTTTGAGCTCCCTCCAAAGATTCTCTATTGGGTTTAGGTCTGGAGACTGGCTAGGCCACGCCAGAACCTTGATATGCTTCTTACAGAGCCACTCCTTGGTTATCCTGGCTGTGTGCTTCGGGTCATTGTCATGTTGGAAGACCCAGCCTCGACCCATCTTCAATGCTCTAACTGAGGGAAGGAGGTTGTTCCCCAAAATCTCGCAATACATGGCCCCGGTCATCCTCTCCTTAATACAGTGCAGTCGCCCTGTCCCATGTGCAGAAAAACACCCCCAAAGCATGATGCTACCACCCCCATGCTTCACAGTAGGGATGGTGTTCTTGGGATGGTACTCATCATTCTTCTTCCTCCAAACACGGTTAGTGGAATTATGACCAAAAAGTTCTATTTTGGTCTCATCTGACCACATGACTTTCTCCCATGACTCCTCTAGATCATCCAAATGGTCATTGGCAAACTTAAGACGGGCCTTGACATGTGCTGGTTTAAGCAGGGGAACCTTCCGAGCCATGCATGATTTCAAACCATGACGTCTTAGTGTATTACCAACAGTAACCTTGGAAACGGTGGTCCCAGCTCTTTTCAGGTCATTGACCAGCTCCTCCCGTGTAGTCCTGGGCTGATTTCTCACCTTTCTTAGGATCATTGAGACCCCACGAGGTGAGATCTTGCATGGAGCCCCAGTCCGAGGGAGATTGACAGTCATGTTTAGCTTCTTCCATTTTCTAATGATTGCTCCAACAGTGGACCTTTTTTCACCAAGCTGCTTGGCAATTTCCCCGTAGCCCTTTCCAGCCTTGTGGAGGTGTACAATTTTGTCTCTAGTGTCTTTGGACAGCTCTTTGGTCTTGGCCACACTGTTAATTATTTCCCTGTTAAATAACAGGAAATTACTGGCAGCATGGTTACCATTATTTTCATGTTATTTTAACAGTTTATTCCTGTTAATGTTTTTTTACAGTGCACTCCCGTAATGTTTTTTAACAGGACCTTACTGTAAATCACAGAAAAAACAGGAAATAACTGGCAGCATGGTTACCATTATTTTCATGTTATTTTAACAGTTTATTCCTGTTAATGTTTTTTTACAGTGCACTCCCGTAATGTTTTTTTTACAGGACTTTACTGTAAATCACAGAAAAAACAGGAAATTACTGGCAGCAGGGTTATTATTTTCATGTTAAATCACCATTTATTTTTCCATTAAATATTGCTTTTTAAATGTATTATTAATTATTTTAGCATAGTAATGTTACCACTGATTGTAATATACATATTCTAGCTTTAGTTAATACAAGAATAGGCATAATACATCACAACACTTAAGTAAAAGAAAACGAATAGTTCCGTGTTGAAATTAACTTATTTATTGTAACACAAACACTGAAAGTTAAATACATACAAATGTAGGCACAAATAGATAGGATCAATCACAGAAAAATACAGTATATCATGTTCATTGCTGACATCCAAAATACTTGGGGCCCTATTTTAACGATCTGAGCGCACAGCGTGAAGTGCCTGGTGCAGGAGCGTTTAGGGCGCGTCCAAATCCACTTTTGCTAGTTTGACGGCTGATAAAAAGGGTCCGTGTGC
This sequence comes from Zingel zingel, assembly GCA_023566125.1. Classification (NCBI taxonomy): domain Eukaryota; kingdom Metazoa; phylum Chordata; class Actinopteri; order Perciformes; family Percidae; genus Zingel; species Zingel zingel. The sequence goes on along the minus strand of CM042332.1, from coordinate 21,795,576 downwards.
CGGGTCATGGTTCTAAAGGGTTGTCCTTAGTGTCTTCATTAATCAGAGGTGTGTTTTGGGCGCAACATGCAATCAACCAATCAGAGATCATCTCCCATTCCCTTTAAAAGCCAGGCGCGTTTGGACCTTGGAGCATTGCTGTTATGATGGAGGATTTACACCGTAATATTTTTATTTGTAATCTTCTGCATGTGTGTGTGCTGCTGTGCGTCCCTGTGTGTGTAACAAGCATAGTGTGCACGCTGTGCACGAGCCTAGGAGCATTTTACTAATGCTCTGTTAAAATAAAAATGAAATGCTGCGTTACTGACTTTAGGCCAGGTTTTTGTTGGTCAATGGCGCGATCACTTCCCGTTGCCTCAAGATCCCAGAATGTACCTGAACACACCTCCCTGTAAGACCAGCACACCCATGGGTGCAAAGATGGGCGCAGGTGAATTTGCTATTTAAACAATGCGGGTGCTGGACGGGAAATTGACAACTGCGTCGGTCTTAAACTAGCAAGATAGGGCCCTAAACCTCAACATTTAATGTTCCCCGAACTGCTAAAATTCAGCAAAAAAGACTCAAACCAAGGACATTCCCTTTGACTCCTGGTCACTCCAAAAATGTTACACAGGCTGATTAATCACAAATAAATCTCATGTTCATGGCTTTAAAAGTAGCAAATACATTTTTTAAACCCAAATACATTGTTCAATAGGGGTGGAATGTACACAGAAGTCACAGTTCGGTTCGGTACAATGGAGGGAAAGGCAAAACAAAAATGCAGAAGGCAATTTATTTTTCAAATAGCGGAGCTAACAGCTAACGGCGGAGCTAACAGCTAATACTGGAGCAAAGCAAATGGGCCTGGAGGCCATTTGTGGTCGAGGCGAGAAGGGATACAGCTATGTGCGTGTTTGGTTGTATATGGAAGGGACTAGTTTGCTTTGTGTGGACTCACTGGACCGACTGACTCGACATGTAGGCGGAGCTCGGGAGCTTCAGAGCTAAGGGCAGGGCTACAGATTAGGTGTCCATAATAGAGGAGACACAACAGCCCGATAATCGGCCGTCGGACCATCTGGCGAGGTCGGTGACTCGAGTCTGGTTGGTGTGTGCCGTGCCGTTGTCCGTCCGTCTTCATTTGGGCTGACCCGACATGTTCAGTCAAGGCCCTGACACACCAACCAGACGGGTCCCCGACGTCCAAAACATGCCTCAGAACACACTGAGGCCACGGCGACTTGAGCGTACGCTCTGCGCACAATACGTCTCCATAGCAGCAGGCGGCGCTGCTCTGTATTGTTTCCATTAACAGTCCGATTATTTCCTAGAAAATGAAAACCGGCAGCTGATTGGACGAGCTCATCCGCTCCCCATTTCCGGGTGAGACCCGACTGCCCTGTCTCCAACTAAACATGTCGGGTCGGCCCAAATGAAGGCCGGCGGCTCCTCGGACGGCCAACGGCACGGAGCACACCGAACAGACTCGAGTCACCGACCTCGCCAGACTGTCAGACGGCCGATTATCGGGCTGGTGTGTCTCCTCTATCAGAGACAGGGCAGTCGGCACTCACCCGGAAATGGGGAGCGGATGACGTTTTGCGCAAGTGCAGAGCGTATGCTCAAGTTGGCGTCTCTTCGGTGTGTTCTGAGGCATTTTTTGGACCTCGGGGACCCGACTGCCTTTTCTGCCGACGGTCAGCCCGTCTGGTTGGTGTGTAAGGACCTTAAGAAACGCATGTCTAACAGTAGTTCCGCATTACATAAATGAATTTGCATGCAAGTTTTATTTATTTTTATACCGTGTATTCTCTGTGTAAATTCATGGACCGAACCAAGACGCCCGTACCGTTTTAGTTCAATACGAATACATGTACTGTTCCACCCCTACTGTTCAATATAACAAAATACTGAACCTCAATACTTAATGTTACCAAACCACTGAAATTCAACATGTATGAATACATTTAAGCCTAGACTTAACACTTCATGGAACTCCTGGTCAATAAAGAGCAATTAACAATAAAAACACTGTCACTGCATAGACCACTAACCATTTTCTCAAAGCACACAATGAGGATCCTTTGGAAAGTCTTGGGTCTGTATATGAGAGAGAGAGAGAGAGAGAGAGAGAGAGAGAGAGAGAGATATGAGTTCCATAATTTCACCTGCCTTGACCTAACAAAACCTAATTTCAGGAACAGAGCACAAAACAGAAAGAATAACAAAATAATAGAAAGTGTGATACTTGTGCACTTTTCCTATATTAAATGCACGTCCATTCTCGTAGTAATTCATGTAATGTTTTGCTCAACACAGACGGGGCTTTATTAGGCTATACTCGGAACAGACCCTGCCTCTGCCTGCTGCGCTGTGCACGTGTGTGTGTGTGTGTGACGGACACGCTTGTGGAGTTTAACTCTGAGAAGACAGTTAACCACAGGTTCCCGTTAATCTGATGATGAACATGTGTTGTGATATTTAAACAAACGAACCGTCAACGGCGAAATAAAAGCCTCTTATTTACGAGAGAGGTCCTCCAGCTCACAGCGAGGTGTCTGAGCAGGACTGGCCCAGCGACGAGCTAGAGGCCGGGGCAGGCGCCTGCTGGCTGTCGCCTCACTTCATGGAGCTCCTCAACTCCGAAAACTTTGAAGCAAATTGTCAATTCGGCATACATTTTCTCAAGACTGCCGATATATTAATATATATATTCAAAATCTAAACAGTTAATTTCTCGCCTAAAACGTTGTCAGAAGTGAATTTAATGATGAATAAGATGGTGAAAATTGTTAAAAATGTCCCGTTGTTGGTTGTTGCTCTGTCTGCAAGTTCCGAGTTGGCAGTGGGCGGGACTTATAAGTTCGACCAATCAAGTCCACCTAGGAAAAGAGAAAAGGGAAAAGACCCTGTTCTGAAGTAGGAGCTAAAAAAGTACGCTACTGAGGCCAGAGGAACTTAAAAATCCCCAAATATTTCCTGTCGGAACACGACAAAAAAAGTGTTCTAGGAACGTTTAGCTCTAAGAACTGCAGAAATCCCTCCGATCGGAAAGCCCATATGGCACTAGCCCAATCAGTAGTGGCTGTTTTTGCTGGATTTACCTCCCCCTGTAGGGCTTTCCAGTCCCTGTGGCCACTTGGCCAGTGGGAATGCAAACAGAAAAAAAGATTTTGGGGGAGAGTAGTTCTTAGAACTGTGTAGAAGTGCAGAAGTGTACTTTTCCTCTAAAAAGTACAAGTACTATCCGGTCGGAAAGCATCTAGGCTTTAGCTACCACATAAAGTAGTCACACCCAGGGTGGGAAATTAAGACCCGCCACAAGCCAATGGCGGGTACTTTTTCAAAGTGGCGGGTGACTTTGCCTTGTATACAAGCCACAGTGGCGGGTGGAGTGGTTTTCAGCGCTAGTCCGTGACACATATAGCTGAGCTGAGGTACAGGCGAAAGGAAAATTATCGGTTAAAAAAATGTGGCGACATATCCCCGTGTTAAGAGGCCCGTGGCGGAGTCAGCAGTAGCTATAAATGTACAAACTGTTGAGGGCGAAGTAAAGAAAAAGAGAAAGAACAACAAGTGGCGCATTGATAACAAAGGGAAAACTATTTCATGCAGGCAGGCAGACACACAGGCTGGTAACACTGGGCATCCACCAGGCACCCTGGTCACAGCAGCATGTCTGGTAGCCCAAACAGCTATAACCCATCAAAGACGAGCATTTTACATGAAATCATCAAATACAGTCATAAACCAACTATCTAGCATCATAAACAGCTATCAGTAAATTGATGTATTTTAGCCCTTTGATTTTCAGGATGAACCTGCTTTAACCAGACGTGCATGTGGCAAGAACGCCACACAAACTTGACCACAGGAATGCTAGCTTAAACGTTATAGGCATAACGTTAGCCTATTATTTATAGATTTAGACCGTATACATGAATGCACATTAAAATGAGTGCATTGTTTTCTAAGATTAATGGACAAACTATCGAAATGTTGCTAGCTTGAATCACGTTGGCTCATTAGCAGCTAGCTAAGTTAGTTCATTTCATGTGGTGCAAGTCCGTGGCGTCATTCAACATCACTGATACATGTTAAAACCATGCATGACTTTCAAGAAATTCTAATTAATCTCACCGTTTATTGTGATTTTGATCGATACCAAAATCCGCGATGTTCCGGGATGGATGGCCGTGTGGTTCGTTGCAGGTTCAAATGCCTTCTTCTACGCTCCTTCCCAGAATGCAAAAAATACTGTATGAACCTGTTATTCAGATATGGCGCCTGCTGGCGACTGTCATACGGATGTTTACACCGTGGTCAGAAAGAACAGGCCGGGGACGGACGGACGGACGGACACACACACACACACACACACACACACACACACACACACACACACACACACACACACACACACACACACACACACACACACACATTTGGAGCGCAGCTCGTCAATTAAATGTTAGGCCTTCTCGTTTAAAATCCGGAGTGTAGGGTATGAATATGGTAATAAAAGGCTATTACACGATAACAAACGTTTTTGCGCATGCAAAACAAACACCGCAAACGTTCTTATTTCTGTCTGGGGAATATGCTAGCAAGATTTTTCTTGATAACATTTGCAGTACAGAAATCAGGTGTTGTATTTGTCTAATCTTCATTCAGTGAATGCATACAATAGGTTATTTAGTTTGTTAGTAATGGATTGCAACGTCGACAATATTGAATTAGTCATTGTTTAGCAACCTACAAAAACGAAATTAAATTGCTAACTTCTCCAATGATAAATAATAACTTTTTTAATAATCTAGCTAAGCATAAAATTGCGTTTTTCTGCATTTATCCCCAAAACATGACCATACCAGACCATCTAACTCTGGCCGCCATATTTGAATTTTCGGTTGTGCTGTTAAATAACAGAAATGAATGTTATTTAACAATGAGGTGTTAAATAACATGAATGAAGTGTTATTTAACATATATTCCCTAAAAATTTACAGTAAGGCGCAGTTATTACAAATAACAGGTAAATCATGTTGAAATTTGGGTGTAAATTAACGGAAACATTTAACAGTGCATGTTAGTAGTTGGATTCTTACTGATTGTATGGGGTGGACAGGTGTCTTTATGCAGCTAACGACCTCAAACAGGTGCATCTAATTTAGGATAATAAATGGAGTGGAGGTGGACATTTTAAAGGCAGACTAACAGGTCTTTGAGGGTCAGAATTCTAGCTGATAGATGGTGTTCAAATACTTATTTGCAGCTGTATCATACAAATAAATAGTTAAAAAATCATACATTGTGATTTCTGGATTTTTGTTTTTAGATTATGTCTCTCACAGTGGACATGCACCTACGATGACAATTTCAGACCCCTCCATGATTTCCAAGTGGGAGAACTTGCAAAATAGCAAGGTGTTCAAATACTTATTTTCCTCACTGTATATATATATATATATATATATATATATATATATATATATATATATATATATATATATATATATATATATATATATAAACAACCTTCAAATATATATATATATATATATATATATATATATATACATGTCACATTCAAAAACCACTGCAATCCTCAGTCATCTTACTGTACTATGGTGTAACACCCACTGTGCAATAATAATAATAACAATAATACCTTTTATTTATATAGCGCCTTTCATGAAACCCAAGCAGACTTTACAGAATTTTTTTTTAGAAAAGTTTAGCTAAAAGAGGTTGTAGTGAACAGGTGGTGTTAAATAATAATACAATACAATAGCATAATACAATAACATGTACATACCGTAATATCCTGTCATTGTCATACGTACATTTTTAAAAAACTGTATACTCTCAATATATGCTCATAAAACATAAAAAGGCATTGAGGATAAAACTAAAAATATTTATTAAGAATTATGCAATATACAAATAGTAAATTTAGTATAATAAGTATAATTTCATGGCACATATCTAGACGAGATAATGTGTTATATAATAGCAGCTGATCATAATTCATACATTTATAATTCATTGTTATTTACATTTAATATACACCCTCAAATGAGTTTTCCCCAGATTCTTCATTCATATCTCATATCACATGGATTATTTCTCTGACTGTAATGGAGGATAACACTGAGGGTTTTTGTCACAGTGGATCAATTATTTTTGGTACAACCAGAGCTGTAGACAGGATTTTAGAAAAATGCATTAGTCTTGCATGCAGCTTTGATAGGTCCTGTTACATCTGGTATGTAACAAAGGGGAGATGTTCATAGCAGACATTTTGACTTGTCATAGTAGGAAAAGCACAAGTGTTACTGATGAGGTTAATAATGTCTCTGTTCTATTCAAGCGTCCCAGTGAGATGTGACGGTGTGACAGTGAGCCAGCATGCACAATACCAGCACCATGAAACGGAGGCAGCTAAATGGAATTCAGCAATCATTCTTATTTTTTATTTTATTTTTTACATCTGTGCTTTTCTACTGTTACGTGTCAAAATGTCTTCCATGAAAAGACAAGCATTTTCTGTATAAAACCATTCTGGTGAAGTCACTCTAGATTTTAAATGCTACAAAAATGTTTTGAAAAAAGCTGCCACTTTAAAACAATAACATAGCATAGTGTATTATACATGGTTAATAATTAATTAATAACATAGTGCAGCTTTGACCATCTTCTTTCAACCATAAACATAAGTCATATAAGATTATATGCACCGGCTGACTACACTTGCTTTCCACAAAAAGTTAAACTGAGTAGCAAAACCTCATTATCCTCAGTGTTACTTACTATGGCCCTGTGTAAACTCAAGCAATCTCAAATATTTGTTAAAGGTAGTAAATAAAGACAATTTTTCATATTTTGTCATTAATATACTGTAAATAAATTTGACGTATTTGCAGATTCTAAGAATTACAGGTTTGTTAGATTAAAAGGTAATTTTTATAGTAGTTATTATTATAGATTTAAATATTAAAATAATATTTGTTGAACTATGAAGGCTTTTGTAAAACTCCTGGATAGGAGGGAAAAAAAACGGTCGGGGTTGTTTGCATTTCTTTAAACCAATCACAATGGTCATGGGCTGCGCTAAGCTCCACATGGAGCGATGGTGGCTCTGCAAAATAGTCTAGGGAAGGAACTTGTTTTGGCGGAACATTTGCACCCCGCTAAAGAAAACGCCACATACAATATTAAATGAAGTTAACTGTTCACACAATACAGTAACGTGAGCGGTTTAAATTATCTAGATACATGGTTTAACGTAATTTGCTCTCAAAGTAACCATAGTTTAGAACGTAAACACAAAGAAAGCAGAAGGTGAGGGACATCCGGTGGAACTACCGGCAGCGGCGGAAACTATCCGGTAAATGAACTGTCGTCGATCCAGACTAATATCATGATAATTTAAATGAAAGAATTTGAAAACTTTCCAGAGACGCCCTGACAGAGTGCCACAGACCTCTGGGGGTCCCTGGATCCTACATTGAGAATCATTGCCTTCGAACACAAACATTATTGTGAAAGTTATAAGTTAAACAACAACTTATTCCCTGTCAGGTCTGTGATAATCTTCGTCTGAAGCCCTCTGCTGGCCCAGAATGTATCCTCCATTATCTTTCTTCTGCCATGTGTAGATTAATAGTGCTGCCAGCGCAGCTGCAAGTGCCACTCCTGTTACTCCTCCTGCAATAACAGCTGTAAACATAAATGACGGAGTTAGAATACAGACACACAGTGAATTACTCTGTTAAATTCGGCATGCCATACTGCAAAGTACCGGCAAAGACTTCTTTGTTCTCCAAGAAACTCTTGCTGTTTGCCACAACAACAAATGCTGATCCGCTGTCTATGTGTGCACCGTCAAAGTTCAGGACTGAAGAATCCTAAAGAGAAAAGTAGGAATAGTTGCACAACTTTATTTCCTGCTCTGCCATCTACATAATAAGGTGAAGAAATGGTGAGATCTGTGAAAACAACGTACATGGAGCGTATTCTTGTTTCCACCTCCTGCGTTTGCTGTAAACGTTCTGACATCTTTGCTGTTGGGGTGATACTCAATGTTTTCCATTTCACCTGATGAGACAAAGAGCATGAAATATAATGTGTTTGGTTTTGGAAAAAAATAATGACATGGCCAACAGATACAATGTTAAGTGGATTATAACCAGTTTTTAGTCATTGTGCGTGGTACGCAGCATTACCTTGTTGTGACCAATCCCCAGAGCCAGAACTGTCAAGGTCATATCCTGATCCCTCCAAATCTCCAGGAAGGACAGGAAACTAATTTCATGAAGAAAAAGGGATGAGGGTATTTAAAGATGCAGACCACCACAATATTGTTTCCTGTCTTATTATCAGACTAGCTGTATATTGACTCTTCACTACATCTCAGCAGTGTTACAGACTGTCTATTCATGTATATTGTGTTGTTATTACCTTATCACTTTTGCATATCCTCCGACTTCCTTATGCCTCCCTTCACGCCAGTTTTGTAATGCCTACCTAATCTGCACTTTATATAGCCTATTGTATTCTGTTTTCTTGTATTTTATTGTATGTGAAACTGTATGTTGTCTTGCACGCTTATGCTTTTCTTGGCCAGGTCGTCGTTGCAAATGAGAACCTGTTCTCAACGGCCTACCTGGTTAAATACAGGTTAAATAAAAATAAAATAAAAAAGACATATGAACACAGACAAGAGGTGAAGGAAGCATATTTAAGGTATTTTCCTTAAGAGGACAATAAAGACATGAATCATGTCTTGAATACAAAGTCCCATTCAAGTACCACAATCTCAAAAGCACACTGTGGCTGACAAACCCATAGTGATGCAATCATTATCACCAATAAAGTGTAATGAGTAGAGAATATAGCTCGAATTAAAAGGTAAAGTCACTCCACCTATTTGGAAAAGCAATAAAGGCAACAGAACACAGAATCTTTTGTTTGGACTCAACACTTTTTTTTGTGATTTAGTTAATGTAGTAGCTCAACGTGAAACTTAAAAAAAGCAATTACAAACATTTCTTTTTAAGTAAGATCCATTGAAATACTATTTTCTTAAACAGGGGGCATTTATTTTGAAAAATGTGCTGGATATTCATTAGCTAGACTAATTGATGGCCTGTATCCATTGTAACCAATATACCATATTAAAGCATGCTGTTCTTAATGAAATAAAAACTATACATGTTATTCACCTTTATACACAGGGAGTGAATAATCGATCTATACTCCAAAACTTGGGTGGAGGAATAAAATAACATTTGTTTTGGAAAATGAAAAACATTTGCTGAGTACTCAACAATCTGAACAGTCATACTGGGAAAAACCCTACCAGAAAATAGAATGTGTCTTAGGTACTTCATTCTGTCTTTGCTGCCCAGCTGTAGTTGTGCACACTAATAATGTTTACAGCTGGAGACATTTCTCAAGCAGGACTAATGCTTAAGGGGATGCAGGGAACCTTGTGTTTAACTTGAAATTGATCCATGATTTGTTTGTTTCGTCCAGTGTTTGCATGGTTTCTTCCCACAGTCTACAGACATGAATGCGAGATGACCTTTTCTTAGGTGTGAATGTTTTCTGTCTGTGTGTGTTAGCCCTCTGATAGACTGGCCACTCAGGGCTGGACTCTTGTCTATTGCATGCCGAGTGGGTAAATAATTAATGTAGGATTGAGACAACTAGTTTATTAATCAATAAGTATAAATAAAAATTCATCATCAATAATGTCGATGATCCATCAATTATTTGAGTCATTTGTAGAACAAAAAAAATAAAAACAAATATCTGATATCAGCTTTTACAATGTGAGGAGTTTGTTTTTCTCTTTTCTGTGTTATAAAAGGAATATCTGTTTTTTGTATTGTTGATCAGACAAAATAAGCGATTTAAAGATATCAGCATTTATCATTTAAAAATACACTGCAATTTAACATGCATGGGGGTAACTTTTATTCATAATGATTACTTTAGATACTTTAAGTACATTTTCCTACTTCAGTACTTTTACTTGTGATTTTGAGTGCAGGAGCTTGACTTGTAATGGAGTATTTTAACATTGTGGTGTTGCTACTTTTACTTAAGTAGCCTATTTTAAGCTTAGCTATTAGTTACTAGTTACTTTGTGGATTATAATTTGCACACAAAATGATAGACTTATAACATTTGGTACACTGTAAACTATGAGAGAGTAAACTATGTAAGTTATATATTTAAAATTATATAATTAGCTTAAACATTAATGCATAAGTAATAATGAAATAATATGCACAATAGTATGGGAATAGTGGGAGCAGGGCCATTCTGCCTAATGAGCACTTCTACTTTTGATACTTTAAGTAAACCCAACTGGTAATACTTTGATACATTGATGTACATTTATGTAAAACGTTGAATGCAGGACTTTTTACTTGTAATGGATTATATTTTATATGTTGGTGTTTTTATTTTGAATACTTCCACCAGTGCCAATAATGACATTTATTTAATGGTGGAACTACGAATATCTGCTCTCTGCCCTACTAATATAAGGAATTCTTACTTAAGGCCCCAAAAGCCATTAGGGAATTTCGGTAAGAGATGTAAAATCCACAACATGGGAAATGTGATGTCCTCTGCTGAAACACACTTGGCTTTGATTATTAATCTCTTCAATTCTCTGCCTACAATTTGATTTTTCAGGACGGAAAATAATCCCTGTGACACCAAATAGGTCTAATTAGTTTCTAATGAGTGTTAAAAATCAATTTTTGATTGAAATTAAATGGACACGAATAAGCAAATGTGCATGAATAAATCCGACTATTGCAGCCTACATTAAATGTAGGTAACTCTACCTAAAACTTAAAGAAATATAAAACAAGTCCCAACAAAACAATAAGATCGTAAATATAAACACGCGTACAGTACAGTATTATAACACTGGTTAACTTCAGGAAGTCAGAAAGGTGAGCACGACATCGACGTACCGTCTACCACGTTCTCTTAATACATCCATGGTCTAATACTGAAAATGACTTACCGACATATTGATAGGATGTATTAATCCCAAAGCTAAAAACAAAAAAGATACAGATATCCCCATGTTACAGTTGAGTTGGTGTCGGTTTATTTTGTCCTCTTCTTCCTCCTCCGCAGGTGTTCTGATTGAACCTCGAGCCTCTTCCGGACGACCCAAACCCCGCCCACCAATAAAACATGTATAACTTGAGATGTTTACAGAGGGCACCTGAAGAAAACATCTATTTATTTGTTTTTAAATCATAAAATGATGTAATGGGCCTGTATAACTTCAATAAATGTCCTGAAATTGTACTGAGTTGCAAGAAACTATAGGAAAGACTACATACACACTAATATATTTGGCTTCCCTAAATGTTCATCCATTTACAGGTCAACATTATGGTAGAACATGAGAAAAAATAAGGTCTACATCAGAGACATAAACCCAGACTTTGTAATACAGAATGACTTATGTATTATTGATGCGTTAGCAGTATTCCAATGGTGCGAAGCAAGGTTGAGCTACGAACTAATTTATATACCTTTGGGTAATCTTTAACAATGCTTTATATGTTGAGATGGTTTGTTTTGTATGTAAAACTCAAAATTTGAAAACTAACTAGGAGTATAGCCGGAATGTATTGGAGTAAAAAGTACATGTACCTCTGAAATATAGTGCAGTAATAGTATAAAGTTAAACACAAGATGAGGATACAGCTGTGTTTCTACCATCAACTGACTCTTGACGATGCACAGCTGATCTCATTTTAATTAATAAGACTTCCAAAACCAATTTAAAAAGGTAATGGAGTAGAGGTGTAAGGTAAAATACTTTAGTACCTAAAAATTGTACCTAAAATACCATACACATGTTTATCACTTTCAGTTGAAAATTCAGAATTTAAAAAGTTCCTTGTCAAAAAGTTGGTACAATACTTTAAAAAAAAAATAAAAAATCACATGCATTTAAACATGTGTAAGAATAGTTCTAACAGTTTACTATTTATGGGAATAGCTAAAACAGTTTGAAAAAAAATACCATTTATAACAATGCTGGTCAAATGTTAGAAGAACAGTTTAATCATAGTCACAATTCTGCTTCCAAAAATGAGTTGTTTTCTTCATCTAACATCTGGAAATGTACATAAGGCCACCTGAAAATGTACATGACTTTGACAGTGTGACAAAACTCATATGTTCATATTTATATAATTGACAATATTTTACATTGCTTTTGCTTACAAGGTAGAAGCTGTTCCAAAATACAGCACTCTTCTGTACAAAAATAATTCTTGTCATATCCTGTGAAGTTTCCATGGTAGCAGAGAGGACTAAATGCAGCCTCAGTTTTAGTAGAGTGTTTTGTTTTCTTCTTTTTAAACTGTCAAACTTCAGAAAGACTAACAGTGGATGTTACAGCTCCGGTACAAATAGAGGCTGGCCTTTCCCATAACAGATTAAAAACAAAAACCATGCCAGATTGTGAAGCCATAAAGTTTTTTTTCCTTTAAAATAACACTTGATCAAATAAAACTGTATACATTATATTCAAGGGGAAAGGAGTGATGAATATACACACACATCAAAATGCACATTTTTGCCTTTTTCTCCCCAAAAAGTGTAAAAGACATCCCATTTACAGCATAAACGTTTACAAATGTACAACTGTACAGACGAAATAAAAGCATCACTACAAATTTAGAGCAAGGCCTGTCAAACACCACGACTAGACATTTCTTTTTCTATTAAACTAATAATCTTACACTTATTAACTGCACATATACTACATGTATTCTACAATTATTCATATGAAGCAAAGAAGCCATCACTACGAGCATTACATGTGAATTGTTTAGCTTTCGATGGCCCCACCAGCCTCCACCGACGCACTTGCATTCCCAACCAAATGAAAAAAAGTTTTAAAAAACAAAAACTGAACCATTTAAAAAAAAAAAAAAAAAAGAAAAAAAAGAAAAAAAAAAGGTTCTTTAAGTATCCCTTTCTTCAGCTTATCCCACTACTTCTAGTTCATTTCACCTCGGATGTACAATGCTGAGATAAGCTCCACTTCACAATATATATACTTTTTTGGACTACACTGACCATCAGGCGGTGGGGGTTCCATCATCGCTGTAAGCCCCCTACCCAAAAGCAACAATTTACTCATACATAAAGATGCTATACATTGCTAAACTACTTCTACGCAAGAGATGATTATTCAGTACATAAAGATACCCTTTCTAGGGCAGTGTTCATCTCAAAGTACAAGACAGATAAGATGCTACACAAAACATGATAAAGAAAAAAATCATTCCAAGGATTAAAACCTGTCACAGCATGCCAACACATACCCCACTCCCACCCCACTATCCCCACAAAAAGCCCCCCCACTACAGTCATTTCATGTTAAGATTATACCAGGTTACACACCCACTGTATAACCAAACCTCATGCTCTACTTCTATAAGTTAATGTTAGCTTTTTATTTTGCATAAACCCCGAGTGATCACCTGGATGAGGGACAGACGGCTCAAATGGGGCTCAGTGAATGCAGCAGCTCAGGTTGGTCATTCTGTAAAATTAAGTACCGAAACTGTTCAGATAATTACACCAGGCAGACTACAAGCTCCTGGGGTAAACAACCCCCCCCCAAATTAGCCTGGAAAATGAGGCAAGAATAAGCCACCACTGGAAATCACCACCTTGGACTAAAGCACCAATCCCCAAAGCCAAGCTCGCAAAACGGGTCTCAAAGACCTCCAGGTGACTGTGGCACAGGACACATAGTACTCACCTGTGGACGGAGGGGTTTAAAATCCATCCATACTATGTAGTGCTATATTATAAACTAATCCATCAGGTGCTTTGGCATGGGAAAACACGTTTACTGTGCATGGGATAATATACAAATATAATATTCAATTGCCTAGACTTAGAACAGCTGACACAGTAAGTCTGGTTACAAAACAAGTGGAATTGTTTTTTTTTTTTGTTTTTTGTTTTTTAAAAGGATCACTCAGTTTAGCCTTATAAAATCACTTGCTGGTGTTAATTGTAGGAATTGGAAATTTCAGCAAATGTGTATACGTTTTTTTTTTTTTCTACAGAGAATTTACAAGGTAAAAAACTAAATGTACAAGAGAATATGAAAACCAGTGAAATACATCAATTACATAATTAACAACGGGCTTGTGCTTTACCCAGGAAAGAAAAATCGGCCTGCTGACTGTGGGGGCCACTCTGGGGACCTGCACCAGGGGTGGCAGAGTGGCAGGGATCAGTTGTCACAGCGTTCTTGGGTGAAGTTGACTTGTCTTTTTTTTTTTTTTTTCCTTTTTTTTGGTAATTCCCCAAAAATGGGATAACAGAGGATGTCAAAAGCTAACCCCTATGGCTAAGGAGCATCTCTCGTAGGAACAGGGGGGGAGGGGGGGAGGGGGGGGGGGGGGGGGGGGGGGGGGGGGATTGGGGCTCGTACTCCTCCACTTCTTCTGGGGATCCTGGATGTTGACATGACTACATGAGGCCATTCGGGGGGCCACCGATGGGACCCAGTTCAGATCCGCTCTTCATGTAGTACTTCTCCAGCTTGGCCAGAATGTGCTTCCCGTAGGTGTACTTACGTAAAGTGGCAATGTGAGGCCGGATCTGAGAAGGGAGAGATGGCAAATTTCAGCAGATTCAAAGTAGAACTGAAATGATTAGTGGATTAATCAATTAGTTGATCAAAAACTTTTTAGTAACTATTTTTAACTCATTTCTGAAGTAAAAATGCCAAAGATGAACTGGTTCCAGCTTCTAAAATTAATCCTTAGTGAAAGTAAATTAAATATTTTTAGGTTTGGGACTATATTCTATACTCAGTTTTTGGAGGAAAGTCACAAAAGAATAATAAATATTGTTTCCACATCTGGCTCAGACACTCAAATTGGTTCAAAAAGTCCAGTTTTCTGATGTTAGAGGTTGAAGATGTTGTATTCGATCATTGGTAAACTGTATTTATAGAAAAACAAGTGCACATTTGTTCAGACTTTTTGCACTTAGTCCAAATAATATGAACTCTTACTAGCTGTGCACCCTTTTCATGTGCATATAAGCCCCCCCTCATTCCATATCTGCATAATCACAGATTTAGTAGTTTTACCAACCTTGTGCATGATGATTTTGCGCTGAGCAGGTTCTGCCATGTCAATCATTCTTTGGACAACATAGTTGGCGTACTGGTCCTTCATCATGGTGTACAGAGCGCTGTGGGGCCCGTCTTTCTGGCAGCACACTTCATCTATCAGCAGTGCTCTCTCTGCGCGCGAAGAGTGGATCACACACTTCTCCACAACATTACTGAGGAAAAAGAGAGACAAGCTTCAATTACAAATGCATTACACAGCAGAAGGAGTCACAGCACTGGCTAGTCATGGTGGACGCTTTTTATTTTTAATTTGGAAGGCTGAATGTTTGAATCCGTTTCTTTTTTTGTCCACATTGTATTTGTGACATTAAAATGTAAGGCCTGTTGGATTTGATGTATTGTCATTGGATGTTATTGTTTCATGCAAAAATGAAAATGTTCTCAGTTTTAAAGCAGAATATTTTAGCAGATCATTCATTTAGTTGTTGAGGAGCTGTGATTGAAGAAAAATAAAACAATGTATAAAATAATTAAAATTACATTCATTTTTTAATTATTGGTGAAAATAAAATGATTTTGATAATGATTTGGTTATTGCACTGTGCTCAATTAAATACAACTATGTACTAGTATTTAAAGTCTGACAGCGAAAAGTTAAATCCGTAGATAGACCTCAGTAAAGTCTTCATATCTGTCACTACATTAAAATATACAACTTACCTTGCAAATTTGTGTTGGCTGAGGACAAGAACCTTTCCACGAACCTCTGCAACTATCTTGCTCTTATCTTCTGGTCTGCCGTGCTCCAAAACATGCTGAATGACGTAGTTACCATATTGATCCTGCAGGGGGCAGTGGAGGTGTGAGCTCAAGAATAAATGTCAATTTCAATTGATTATCACAAATAGGATCCGTGCGACACCCTTTAATCTGATGCTCATGCACTCCTTTTCACCATTGGTCTTAATCGGTGCGAGATAATCATGCATCTCTACAATGATAGGTAGGCGAATGAGTGACACCCCCATTTGAAGTCTTACAAATACCCTTACGTCATCACTGCGGAAGGTCAGACAAAACAGATGCTGCCGGTTTGGAGTGTTGCTAAATAGACAACACAACCAATAGCATTGTTGCCCCTTCAGAAATGGGTGATAGACAGTTATGGGTGTAATTTTAGTGTGACAAGATAGAGACAAGAACTCACCTGACCAAGCAACAAATAACACAACTCTGAACTGATCTTGTTAAAGTAGTAATTTGTTGGGTAGGTAATATGACCTCCACCTTTAATTTGATAGTATTTGCCTTAAAATCCATTTCCTGTCAATCTGTTTTAACAAGAAAATTTTGCTCCTGGACTTGACTTTAAGCCAAGTACTCAAGGTGAAGTGATTTAAGCACTACTTATGAACACTTTAGTTGTGCAAAAAGGTTCAAACTCTCTGGAAGCTCCTAAAACAATTACAGTGAAATCAAGAAGAAGAAAACAGGAAATCAGATTGATCAGGAGATGCTTTTGGCAAAGGAGAGAGATTATCAGACAGCAGGCAAGAATGTGCCTCGTGAATCCTCTGTGGCATAAAGCAAGAAGGGGGAAAAGGCGAGAAGAAGGCGGCTCAGTGGGTTAGGAGAAGGCCTGTAGTTGGAAGTTGGAGAACTATCTAAATGTTAAATTAGATTCTTTACAAGGGTTGCAAAATTCCGGGAATATTTAAGGTGTAAATTTACCATGGGAATTAACGGGAATAAAACAGACTTATTTGCTCAGGCTGTCTTTACCATGTCATAAGTGGACATAATCCATTAATTTGCCAAATAAATCCATGAATTATTCAAATACATACAATGTGAAAATTGTGACATGTGGTGAGTTAGCTAGCTAGCTAGCTAGTTAACTGATGGGGAAAGGTACTTTGAAAATTTAGGGTTTAAAGTGAACAACTTATACATAAATATTTTACAATATAATTCCCATGCTAAGTTACTGTCAACTTTTACAGAGGAGCAATAAAAAGCATCCTGACTGGTAACATTACAAACTGGCAAGGGATGTGCATGGCCCGGGACAGGATGGCTCTGCAGCAGGTATTCAAAACTGCCCAAAACTGCATTGGTACCCATCTACTGAGCATCACTGATATCGGTGAGGTGCCTGCGCGGAGCCCAAAACGACATTAAAAGATAATACTAGGGCTGCAAGATTATAATTTTCATTTTCGATTAATCTGTTTATTTTCTCAATTAAAATCGATTAGTTGGTTGGTCTATAAAATGTCATAAAAATGGAGAAAAATGTTGATCAGTGTTTGCCAAAGCCCAAGATGACATCCTCAAATGTCTTGTTTTGTCCAAAACTCAAGAGTTTTCAGTTTACTCTGAGAGGAGTGAAGAAAGCAGAAAATATTTACATTTAAAGCGCAACTCTCGCCAAAATGCATTGTACACAAACAATGTTGTCAATGCCTTCGTTAAGGTGTAGAGCCCCTGGTGATACTTGGAGCAAAGTTTCATGTTGTGTCGAGCCTTCTTAGTGTTTTAAAAATAGCCATTTTGAGGCTAGCATAAAAGTGCCCCTAGCACTCCTATTCAAAAGGCCATTTGACCGAAAAACTAAAATACGGTAAATCTTAAAAGTGGCGATTCCATCCTAAATATGCTTTTAAAAACGAAAGTTTGACTCTGGTACATTCACAAAAAGACCCTAGGTTGCATTTTGGCGAGAGTTACGCTTTAAGAATCTGGAATCAGAGATTTTTTTTACTTTTTTCATAAAAAATTACTCCAATCGATTATTAAAATAGTTGGAGATTAATTTAATAGTTGACAACTAATCGATTCATCTTTGCAGCTCTAGATAACACCCACCCTAGCAACAGCCTGTTCACCCTGCTGTCGTCTGGCAAGTGATACAGAAGTATCGGCTGTCGTTTTTGTTTTTAAATATATCTCACTCCAGTAATATAATCAAAACTTACATGAAAGCATGTAGTCCTTTGGCTCAGACAGTGCAGTAGTGTGGGCTGCACATGTGATGGAACAATGCACTGTGCATGCAGAGGTTTGTAATTTTACTGAATTACTATTAAATGGGATGGAAGAGTGTGCTACTGAATGCACTGCATGGTTACAATTCATTGGGCATACTTTTAACCCAAACATGCCGTGTCCAATTTTTTTTATAATGATAATGTTAAAAAATTCCCCACATTCCCGAGCTCAAGTTCCCTTGGAAATTTTCCGACCCTTTGCAACCCTATTCTTTACACAAGAAAAGATAATAAAAAAGGAAAGAGGAAAGGAGCACAGGGACATCCGCGAGAGAGGCAAATTGCTCTGACCTTGAACAGTGCATCGCGGGACACTGTATAATATGTTTTGGGTGTCATCTCCAATGATACGCCTTGATATTTCTAGATGGAATAAGTGAGGGGGTAGGGTGGATGTTTAAATAATCACATATGTCAGATGTAATGACAGCTAACAGAACAAATACATTCATCCTTACACTTAGCAGACCACAACTACACAGGAACAATGACAAGCTGAAAATATGAAGGAGACATGCAAATATGACAAGATTTAACACATCTAACAAACAAACATCTGCAATCAATGTGGGCTTAAAAATGAGACAGGTTGGAGACAGATGTGCTTACCTGGCCCAGCTGTTCAGAGTGCTGATGCAGCTCCTCCAGGATGGGCAGAGTCTGCTCCTGGGTGCAGTGCTCCAAAATCCTTTGGATAACTCTGCAGCCATAGGGGTGTGTGGAGAGCACAAACACCTGCGAAGAAAGAAAGAAATAATAGCTGATCAATATATAGGTGATTTCACAAAAAATATAGCATGGCTGCGTCTGGATGAAAAGGTAATACTAAGCCAGTGTTTAAACTTGGTGATTATTTTACAAATGGAGCTATGGAATAATGCAAGCAATTGTGTTTTTTGCCTTTCAATTACTTACCACTCAATGTTTTGATTACCTGAATGAAACATATGTGATAAATTACTGGCAGCTGAGCCATTACTTATGATACTAAACCCACCTGTCCTTGGAAGGCATCAATAATGAACTGTAGGGCCTGAGGTTGGACACACTCTATACACTTCTGCACCACGTGATTGCCATTCTGGTCCTTGACACACTTCAACACGTGGCCGTCCAGTTCACGGACAATGTCACTCTAAATACGACATTAGGAAACAGGGGGCTTGATTGTAATAGATGTCACTGTGTTGAAATTGAAGATTGTAATATGTTGGGATTGATTTAAAAAATCCTCAATAAAACAAGCATATCGAAAACATTGTTAAAAAAAGAAGTATAATCTCACTTACAATTACCTGCTGGTCTGAGGAAATGGACTCCAGAGCTTTCTGAATAACCCTGCAACCATACATCTGCAAAGCCAGGGGAAGGACGTGTCCACGGATACGTGTTGCCAATGCCAGCTTCTGGTCTATACTTCCAAACTGCACAACCCAAAAGACAAACTCACACGATTGCACACATGCTACAGAAAATAAAATCTGTTCATCTTGTGTAGTTACTGAAATGACACATAGAAACATTTTAAACAGTCCCAACCTCAAAGAACTTTTGGATGACATAGTTCCCAAATACATCAGTCATCAGTTGGTATGCTGCTTGCAGAATCTCTCCAAACACCATCTGCCTCTCAGCTGGAGTGGCCCTCTCTAGCTTCTGCTGGATAAATCTAGGCAGAAAAGATTGAAAAAGAAGAAGTAGAGATGAAAAGAAATTAGTCAGACTTTGGTACACTAACGCAATGCACTCCCTAAGGTTTACAGTTTAAATGTCAGAATGGAGCAGCCTTTTTGATAATATTTTAGCCACCTGGAGCCATGCTGGTCTTGAGAGAACTCCACCATGTGTCCCGGCAAGTCCCGAAGTTGGAGGTTTGGGAAGCGGTTGTTCCTGAAGTCTTCTAGTAGGCGGCTGCGTCCGGACGGCATGACATCAGAACGACTGTAGCGGGGCCGAGACGGAGGGAACAGCTGGCTGCTGGAATTGAAAAGACTGGAAGTCCCTCCGGCGCTCCGGTACTTGGCCTCAGCTCCAGGCGCTGCAGAAATGTAACGCCCGCTGCCATTGGTGAGGCCACCTAGGAATACAGAATGACCGGATAGTGTTGTATTACTGGCGGTAGTTGAGCATGATTGTCATGAATGTAACACTGCATGCCTTGGGAAGCAAGACAAATTTCAGAAAAAAAAAAATAATTCTATAAAAAATTAATAATATTCTGGCGACAGCAGCGACCAGTAGCTCCCATGAACTCCGCTGTTTTAATTGGTTATCTTTTTGCCTTGGTTACTGGAGAATGTATGACCTAAGAGAGATACGCTCATCAACTTCAGAGAAAGGAAGCGCATGGATTAGATAAAGTGCAGTGGGCCTTGAGACAATCATCTTCCGACCACCCAGCTGGACCAGCCGGTTCAAACTCCACCAAGGGCAATGTGACCCGGCTGATATCCGGAAAGTGGAATGGATGAAATAGGACTCAGGATGGCCCAGCAAGGGGAGATCAGAGACTGTTGTGCCCACATATTGCAAAAACATGCCTTCATTGCACCATCCCGGATCAGCGTGTTCCACGCTGACAGAGCGCAGAATTCAGGTGGGACGAAAAGAGGCAGACTGCGTTTGAATCGGTAATGCTTGGTGCTCAAACATAGTCAAAGTTGAGGGGCAATGTTTCTTTTATGTTGAATCTTTAATGTTAAGATGCAGGTCATGTCTTCACAGAGAATGCCCCAGTGTTTTTGTTGCTGCCGTTTATATTCCTCCTGATGCCAATTCAAAAAATGCACTACTATTTGTTTAATTTTTCTTGTGTAGCATGAAAGGACTACAAGTGCATTTTGTTGTGCAACCCTGTGTTGTACAATGACCATGTGCCTTGAAATCAAATCATGTAAAACACAGCAAAGGCTCCGTTTCTCTGGGAAAGCATAGTGAGTGACCTTTAATGGGTTGTTTTCATTCCTTTAAACCAATCACTTCGTCTTTGGTGGCGCTAAGCTCTGCACGCAGTGCCTCTGCAAAATAGTCTAGGGAAGGAACTTGTTTTGGTGGAACAATTGCACCCCGCTCAAGAAAACGCCACATACAATATTAAATGAAGTTAACTGTTCACACAGTACAGTAACATGAGCGGTTTAAATTAGCTAGATACATGGTTTAATGTAATTTGCTCTTACCAGTGTATCAGTGTGTACTTTGTCCATAGCAATCCCCATCAAACGGTCCCAAAACATCCCAGTTAGATAGTGAATGTCATACATATAGTATTTTTAAATCTTTACAATCTTTCCCCGAAAGCAGGCCTGTCATTTTGCACGACCCATATTTTCTTTAAAACTTGCCATTTTCAGCGTGTAGCTTGCTAGCTCGAAGTTTGTCGTTATTGTTTCCCGATGCGAAAAGAGTTTGAGAACGACAACACACAGAGCGGTAGGTGAGCAACATAGATGTCAGGCAATTATCCTGGAAATATACTTCCGTTAATCCAGACTACTATTCCCATAAATATAAGGCTTACCTAGGTGAAGGCTGGAAGAAGATCCATGAGAGGAGGGCAGAGAAGGTGGAGGAGTGAGTGGAGAGTGACCTGGTGTGAGGCCAATGGGGCTGGGTGAAGAGGAGTAACCAAGGCTGTTGTAAAAGGGTTGGCCAATGGGAGTTAAACTGCTGCCGCTGCGTTTGTATAGATCAGAACTTGCCAGCAGGGAGTCCCTGCGAGATACACTGCTACTGGTAGAGCTGGATACTGCAAGAAAATAAAACAGTGTGAGAAAACACACTCCTAAAAGTAAAGTTTCTTTAATCCCCATGTAGCTTGTGGCTAAGTCACTGACCAGAAGAGCCGAAGCCTCCAAGAGCAGAGCCCAGGCCTACGCCGAGGGAGCCGCCAGTGCTGCTGAAGCCCAGGGAGGAGCTTTGTGGTGGCGGCGCAGCAGAGGTGTGTGAGAAAAGGGAGCTGCTCTGAGAAGTGTTAGGGACTGATCCAGAGCCGTAAAATGAGCTAGAAGGAAGGCCGCTGCTCTGTGGGGGAGCCTGCTGCTGCTGCTGCTGCGGTTGAGGTTGAGGCATGGAGCGGTACAGCCCGTTGCCTGGAGGACCAGACATATTGTTACCGGAGCCAGATGCTGACACCGCAGCTGCTGGTGGCGGGAGAGAGTAGAGTGTGAGGGGTAAAAGCAGAGCTGAGGTCAGAATGACCATGAGTGGTACTTATTAAATAACAGGGAGGAGTAGATATACATACTGAGTTATAATGACAGGTGGACTAGTACTTACCAGCTTGTGCTGCTGCAGGGTTGATGAGTAGAGGGGTCTGGACTAGACGAACTGGCCCACCAAGACCAGCCCGGGCACCAGGGCCCATCACCAGGGCCCCAGTCTGGTCATAATAGGCTGCAGGGGCCAACACTTGATAACCTGGAAAGGTAAGGAACATAAAAAAAAGGAGCTTAGCAATTATGGATTACTACAAATTAAACAATTTCTAAAGTCACTCAACAAGAAGTAAGGTGTTTAGTGTTAGAACAATGACTTAAAAACGTACATATTACTAAAATAAAATAAAATTCTTAAAAGAGCAGTTCAAATGACATCAAGTAGATAGATGTGTTACCAGACATTCCCGCGTATGCCAATGCAGGGTTTGCAGCAGCTGCTGCAGCTAGAGATTCCTGCTGGCTCTGTTGGCCTTGCCCAGGTGTAAGAGGTCGCTGGTTGTTTCCTGTGCGCATCACCTGGAGGAGATGGTAAAGATACTGTCACACCCACAGGCTACCAAAATACTGTTTGAAAGTTCTCAAACATATGCTGCATTTAACGCGTTCGAAAACTTGGTTCCAAATCTTAAGTATTTCTATATTAGATTAAATATTTAAGACTAAATGAGTAACAATTAAAGTTCAGCTAATCTTCATCAGGACTGTGTGGGTTTGGTTTGTTCAGATTTGATTACAGTTGCCTAGCAACATAAACAACTTCACAACTGTCATCACATAGATTTAAATGTTGCTAAATTTTGATTGGTGCACAGGAGTATGTGATATCACCTTTTTCCAACTGAGCTCCACCCACTTTAAACACATGACAAGAAGACAGAAAAATCCCTCTTTTGGGGAAAAAAAAAAAAAAAAAAAAAAAAAGACTAGGGCTGTCGAAATTAACGCAACAACGAGTGCGACTGTGGGGGTTCTAATTCACAATAATAACCAGCTCACTCTACTTTATCCCGCTTATTATTTTAATACAGCTTATTACACGGCTACTCATACAAAAGGTTACCTGCTGATGTCAGGACTCAGGACAGTTAACCTTACTGCTGATGAGCACGGCTCTCCAGTGGAAGCCAGGTTGCCCCGGTGAGTGAGCTAATCATGATGGAGCTAACTAATGCGGTTCTCATTAGCTCTGTTAGCGAACCCAGTTTCCTCCAGCCTCTGCCCGTTTTGACCTGCTAATCAGTGGTATGAGCACAAACATTGATATAAAAAAAAAAAAAAAAAAAAAGTATATGATCAGAACGTCGCCCATGGCAACGGTCTGTTATGCTTAGCAATGGTCTACAGAAATAGATAGCAGAATGCCGTGATTGAACCGCCCGAATCAAGTATCGTCATAAATTGTGTTATTACCAAGTAATGTTACATTCAGGTTAATATGCCCATCTATTGTTGCTTGATGGGCTGGAGTTTGCCATATTATGCTTTCAGCATGTTTTGAGCATTCAGTACCTTTGAGGTTATTCTGGAGAATATTCTAAACAGTATTTGTCATTGTTTTGGATTGTTGCAATAACAATAAACATTTGCATAAAGCAAGCATATTTGTCCTCCCCCATGTTGATAAGAGCTATTTTACAAAAAAATCCTTTTAAAATTACATTTAGAACAGATAAAAAAAAAAGTGATTAATTAATTGCGAGTTAACTATGGAAAAAAAAAAAAAAAAAAAATCACATGATTAATAGGCCTGTAACAATTATTAAATAAATGTCTAACTGCAATTTTTTTTTTTTTTTAAACATAAATCAGTTATTTCGTATAACAGCAATTAAAGCCTTTTTTTTTTTTTTCAATGAGATTGGTCACACTATTGTTTGGATCCATCAAACGCATTTGCAATACCGACGTAGCATCACCTAACAGTAACGTTAGCTAGCCTATGATACTATGGACCCGCAGTTGCAAATCCAGTCGGCTTTTGAACGTTTAAAATAAAAATTAAAATTCAACCGAAGCACCTTTACATGTGTTTAAGTAATGTAGTTAGGCCGTCTGTGGTGTTTAATCTACTATGGGTCTTTGTTTAATTTGTAACGTTACCGTAAATGACGATGCTGTGGCAGAAATGGCCGTTATTTATTAACACTATGCTAGCGTAGTTCCACAGGGATTTGTGCTTTTATTTTTCTAATCTGTACAGAACAACTTGTTTGCTAACTTTTGCTAAGGTCTTAAGGGGTACAACTATTGATGGTAATTGTAGATTTTGTTTAGATGTGCCAAATTGTAATTATATAAGTGATTATTATTAGTCTCATAACAAAAGATATCCTGGGGTTCATTTAAAGTTTTGTTTGAAATAGTAATAAATTAATAAAAAATGTATTATTTCACTAAAAGAAACAATTCTATTGTTAATCGCAATTATTTCTGGGACAATTAATTGTCCAGCAAAATTTGGAATTGTTACAGGCCTAGTGATTAATCGTGATTCAATATTTTAATCGATTGACAGCCCTAGAAAAAAAAAAAAAAAAAAAACACTACAAAAAGAGTTGTAAATTCAACAGAAAGTTAGTGCGTTTGTGTGGAACCCAATTGCTCAGAGCAAAAAGCTTAATGAGGAAAAGAGGTTTTCGGGGCCTTTAAAGCTTCCAATCAAATCACATTTTGCATGCGAGAACCTGCTCTTCACATACATTATCGAAAGGTTATTGGAAATACATATTGAAGCACAATACTCTTATATAATGAAGACATCAAATCCAATGAGCATTTAAAGATCAACAAAATCCGAGTGCAACAGCCAGACTAAATATATAAACCAGAAACAACTTCTTTATTTAGCTTCAAATAATTTGGCCCTAAATTACCATATAAACTTCTCTCTTTCTTGACTAGCCTGGTCAAGCTAGTTTTCTGGCTAAGCTTTGCCTTAGGCTTAAACAGTGTTACAATCAATCTGACAGACTGTAACCGTGTTTTCTCCATAGTACTTTACCATTGCATTGTTAATACTAGTACTAATACTAAAAATGTGATGCATTTTACTTGCACTGCAAATTGACATGGACGGCACTTGTCTATTTAAAACCTGAGCTATCCATTTTTAGGATATACACAGCATTTGGATCAACATTTTAAACGCACTACAGTTAAAATAGCTGTTACAGCACCATTTGTGCCGTTATAGCACCATTTGTTCTCTCTAAATATCATTTAAAAATGAAAGAAGCAGACGCCCAGAAAGGTATGTATAAGTTAACAGTGGTTTTGTCTTTACTCTCCATATCAGGGTTTTTCCGGGCTCAAAATGAGGTGATAGTTACTAAAATAAAATCTCATTACTTTTTAACTGCCTGTAATAATCAGATTATGTCTGCACTGTTTTATCTGCCCTCCTTATTCTCCTCCTTGCCTTATAAAGCAAATCGCTGATTCTACGAGCCATATCTGCAAAACTAAAAAAAGCATTACACTGATGGGATGTACCGTTAATTTTGGAAACCTTTAAGAAATTGGACGTGCTTGGATGCAAAATAAACAATATTCACCTGATTGAACAGCCACAAAATATCAGGGCGCTGCCTGACACATTCCTGCTGTAGGGAAACAAGACTAGGTTGAAACCTGTATATGGCTGGACCATGTTTGATCAATGTGCTAGAGTGTGGCCAAAAGTTACACAGATAGTCAGTGGTATCTATATCCCCTAGATATTAAATGTTCAACTGCAATTTTCTGTAGTGGTCCCAGTAACATTTGTAATATTAAAGTGTACTGAAGTAGCACATCACACAACATGGTTAAGCTATGTTTGAGAGTGAGAACATGACAAATCTTGCAAAACAATTTGATTCTGCTGGCAAAATCATTTTCCAGCAACCTTTTTTATTTTATTTATTTATTTAAAATCATATACTGTATACCCTGCCAACATGTCAAGAAGGTATGAAAAAAAATATATACAGCCCAAGCCTATTGTGCTGATGATACGGGGCCACCACATCCGCAATGGCCTAATGCTGCAATTGCAGTTACAAATGACAGAAATCCACCAAGTGCAACCCTTCATGTTTTCCATGAGGACACCTTTCGGAATTATGTCAAGAACAGGTTTTTCCTGCATGTTTTTCCTTAGGAGGCGGGTGCCTCGGTCAAATCAGTCCCGCCTCCTAATTCTCTATGCAGGAAAAACTCTGTCCATACTATATACTTTATTATGTGCAGCATGTATTTTAAAGACATGACATTAACCAGACTTGCATTAGTCTGCCCACATTAGCTTTGAGTTGTGTTTATAAAATAGATTAATCCTGGTGCAATTTGTCATTCAACATACGTTTTTTTTTAAATGACCTCTGCTTTTTGGAGCCACCCTAATGAAACACCTTTCTGATCAATAGCACAACACTTCCTACCTGTTGTTGGCCTGGCCCTGGCCCCTGATTGGATGCTTGCTGATTAGCTGAGTGATTTGCAGTTGATGCAGCCTGTTGTTGAAAAAGGTTGGCCGGGTACACACCCCAAGGAACACCATAGTACTGTGGTGGAACCACTGTAGGGCCTGAAGAAAACATTTTGATGTTACATACACATGTTGTACAACTGAGCAAGACCGTACTCTTTATCTGAACTTGACACAACAGCATTTTGTATAAAAAAATACATCAAATTAGAGCTTTAGCTGACAGTTAACAAAAGGGATGAAATGTGCTGTGTGATCACCTGCAAGCGTGGCTGCTGCTGCCAGCCCAGCGGCAGTGTAGGGATCGGTTCCAGGAGGGCCAGCATTAATGATGTAAGGGTTTGGCACAAAGGCAGGAGCAAGGCCAGCTGGGTAATATGAGGAACAGTAATGCAATTCATATTTCCATATCAAATCTCATTCAAATGACTATGCCACTGTAAAAACAGATCTCTAGAGACAAAAAGTAGTTCAACTATATTACACTACACACCGAGATGCTGCTGCTGGGCTGCAGCCAGGGCATATTGTTGTTGCTGAGCTGCAGTGAGCTGTTGAACAGTGAGGGTATTAGATCTCTGGAACAACTGGAAAAAAGAAACAAAAACAAACAGATCACAATCTGCTGAGCCAACATAGTTAGATCTCTTGAAAGATGAGTTTTGTTTTACAACAAACCTGCTGCTGTGAGTTGTAGTCAAACAATCCTACTGGTGTCCCTGAGGAGTCTACCTGAATCTGGTTCCCAGCATAGTCAAACTGAAGGGACTCCACACCGGCTTGCTGCTCCATACCTCCCATGTTCTGAGCCTCCTGGTTATGGAAGTCCTCAGGTGCCTTGTTTTGGGCGTGGTTGTGTTGTTGAAGGACATGTGGGTGGTGCTGTCCCATCATCTCCAACCCTGTCTGACTGGGACCCATTCTCTCCACAGCCTCAGTGGGAGAAGCTTGGCGGCTTCCAGGGGTTGGACTGAGATAGAAAAGAAGAGCATATGCCACTATTAGCACAAAACATTGCCTCAGACAGGAGCCCTAGCAACATTAATGAGACTATAAGCCTTTACATTTATATATCACATGTTTATTTGGACAATTTCATTATGTTTATGCTTCACTGCAATGCTCAAATTTATCAAAACATTAGAAGAACTGCAATACTATCTGTTAAAATAGCTTTAGGTATTCTGAAATGGGAGGATTATCTAGAACGAAGGATGCAGAAGAGGTTGGAAAACTAAGCTCAGTCTCAATTTAAAACCACAATAGTCATAAAGCATCAAACAATAGGTAGCCATTCACCTCATGTTACAGTAAAAGGAAAACATACTTGAAATCTTTGCAGTCTCTGTCCATGCCATTTAGTAGACCTCTTCCGTTTGCTTTAGCAGGATCATTCTCATCTCCCACCTTCTTCTCTGGGCTCTTGTCCTCTTCAAAGGGTGACACTTTCTCTTGGACATCAATCGTGTCTCTACCATCTTGGTCAACATCTCCTCCACCCTGTATTTATATACATATTTAAAAAAAAAAAAAAAGATTAGGTAAGTCTATGTGCCACTCTTGAGAATAAGTGTTAAATAAGAAAGAGATGCCCCTCCTTTTGAGTTAGAAGTGAGACAGAAGGTCAACTCACATAGCCACCATTCCTGTAGCGACCATCCATCTTGTCACCAGGAGAAGAGCTCAGGACGTACTCCACCATGCTCACCCCCAGGCCTCCACCTTCTGAGCGAGGTGAAAGCACAGAATTGGCATCACCATTGCCATGGAAAGTCTGGCCTGGTCGCCGCTGCACCATGATTGGCTGAGACACTGAATGATCTGAATGAAAAGCTGTGATCAAATATCTAAATAGTTATGTACATAAACTATAGCTGTTTGAAGTACCAGTCAGATTAAGGAAACACTACAAAAAAAAAAAAAAAATTAATGGGTAATGCATGATGCCATTGGAATATCAGATATTATTTCATTATCTTGAAGAAAGAAAAGCTACATGAGAATACAGCTCACAAAGATATAAGAGCCACTCACGAGATGATCCCCATGCATTGTCCCTCCACTCCTCTCCAAGAAGCATCCCTTTCCTTCCATCCTTGGCCAGCTCATCAGAATCCCAGAGCTTTTTTGCTGGCAGAAGCTACAAATAAATTGTACATATTTTCTAAGCATTAAGGTCATCGCATGACAAGTGCAATGTAATATTTGATATACACCTCCATCAACAACCATAGCTTATTTAAAATTTGATGTATAGAGAAATGCATGACATATGTGAGCAACACAATGCAGTGTGGTATTTTAGGGCACAGGAGCAATGGTAAAGAGCGAGTAGTATAGAGAGAATGACAGGCTGCAGCTGGGAATCAAAAGATGATGGGAAATACTGTTTTAACATTTTATTTTATAAATTGACCTCCACAGAGTCAAAATGCAAAAAGTTTACTATTGTTTCCCAACTTGGTTGATAGTTATAGAAGCTTGGCTGGGAGCTTCATAGAGACAGCTAGCTGCCTTTTCGGCTGTCAGAGTCAGCTTCAACTTCTTATATTAACTTCTAATAGCTGTATTTTCATTAATGTGACAACCTGCAATAAACAGTTTGCTAATAAACCATTCAGCCTTTACAACACAGCCACTTCACGTTTTTTTTTCTCTGTCGATTTGCGTGTGTCTAATATTGGTTATTTATAGTGTCTTGGTCAGCTAAACATTTGTTCACTCCAAATCATTCTCCATCAAAAATCTTTCAGTATGAACACTTATCACTATAGACTTATGGTAGCTGTACAATTTTAGTTTGCTCCTTCCTGGAGAACACGTCATTGCATTTTATGCTCAATGATTGCAACTACTGCAGTGCAGAGTTATAGTGCATTTTTAAATTGATTCACCCATGCACTATAATCCACTTTGACACTGCCCATGACACTGAGCATACACTACTTTCATCTCAATACTAACATACAACCCTGTCAAGCGTGCAAGCATGAGTTGATTTCCTTCTGTTATAGCGGCTGTTTGCCGCTCTTGCATTGGTCACAAAAGCTGCTTTGTCCTAGCTTAATATGATCATGTAAAATGGAGCAAAATACAGATGTCTTACAGCTATCTTTCAAGTCTAGAATAAGTTTTTCATACAGATTTTCATTTTTATGTATTGTTGTACTTTATTAATGAAAGACAGAAAACCCCTTACCTCTCCCATGCCCCTCGACTCCAAAGCAAGAGCTTGGAAGTCATAGTTCATTTCATCCACAGCACGGACCTGAGACAAAAGGATGAAAAACTGGACTGTAAACAAAAAAAAAAAAGAAGCTAAAACTTAATACAAAATATGGCCTTACAAATTTCAAGAGGCCCCTCAGCCAACAAAAGCTTGTTCAATACAGAGGCACTCAACATGAAGTATCTGAATAATCAACACAATACAACCACATACAAACAAAAAACAATGTGTTGAAATGTGTAAATCGAAATGTGTAAGCCTAATAAGATATCAATAAGTTAACCTAATCACCAAAGTACAACTCTGCAAGACAGATTTTCATACAATGGTTGAGTCAGTTTGTTTTGTGCACTGGAGGTTGATGGTGCTGAAACTAATTTGGATGTAAAAGTTACAAGCAGATGGAAGATTAGAATCATAGCCCTATAACATTACATTAAAAAGGACAAATCAACAGTGGTGCTGCACCCAATTTCTTTTCACTCTCCCCCCTTCTGATTGTGTGTGCGCATGTGAAAAGTAGGAGGTGAAAAATACAAAACTTCACTCTGGCGTTCCTGTGGGCCTTTGTCATCTCAAATGAATATTTGGCATGAAACACTACAGGTTACACCATTAACATATTTAAAAGAATACTGCAATAATGCAACATTAACCTGGATAGTAACTGCTGTAAAGAACACAAAGAGGAAAAAAGGTGGCCCAACAATAACATCTTTCTTTTCATCAGGCTGAGTGATAACCCATGCCCAATCCACTGTCTGCATGCATGAGGGCCAGTTGAACAATTCTCAGACATGCATAGGAAATGGGGACCTAATATGCTAATTGAAGAGGGACCATTACACAGTTAATGGATTAAGACAGATTCATAGGCCAATAATTAGAAGCTTGTTGTGTTGCTACAGGTACCTGTACGAAGATAAAACTTAATCCAGGAAGTCCAGTTTGTGTAACAAATCCATACATTTGAAGACTTTTCACATACTAAAACAAAGCACGGCAGTTTAATACTGTAAGACAGGATATTACAAGCCCGGCCGGTTATCACAGTGACAGCCACTCTCCTGCTCTGCCAACACAGTGGCCAAAGCACTGAGGCCTTTACTACGAAGCAAGATTTGGCATCAACGAACGAGGTGACTTCAGGTTCAATCCAGGGTTTTGTGTATCACGACGGTGGATCACTTGTAACCGGGTTAAATCGCTGTGGTAACTTATGCTGAACACCTAAACCTGCTGGGGAGCATGTTATGTTGAGATTAGAGTTCAACCGGTGTAAAAAGCAACGCCTACTGACCAATCAATATAACGGCATCACTGGTCTTCGAAGATCCGGTGGAGCTTGATGCGGAGAGAGAGAGAGGGGTGCGCTCATAAAAGTTAACATTTAGAGGCCGACAACCCCGTTAACATTCCCTGATGGGTATTTTTATGAAAGATAAATTTTCAGCGGAGGGAATTATGTATACGCTATTTGTCGTTGCCAACGCCACACATCGGTTTGAATTATGTTTTTATTTATTTTCTCTCACGACCGCTTACCACTGCCAGGGTTGTAAGTGAAATAATAGGCTAAAGCAACGACAGTTTATGGAAAGCACTAGTGTAATTATGGTCAGATATTGTTCCTGACTGATATTAATAAGCGTTGTGATTTACGCATAACAGAGTCGGCTTTTTTGCCAGCTTTCCTTCCTGTGTTTTGCCTGTAAAACCGTGTCTGTGGTCTTCATATTTATGTAGTATTATAGTTTGCTCTTCTTATGTAAAATATGCGGCTCTGGTAGATGTTTGCGATTGGTCTTGCTGTGCAAACGCCGCCTCTTTTAAGTGAGTGCGCGCGTCGCTGGACTGGGAAACCCTGGGTTGGTTGAACTAGTTGTTAACCAGCATCGTGACACGTTATGCAGGACAGCGGTTGTTAGGTTAGGTGAAGCCAGGTAACTGAAATAAATCCAGGGCATGTTGATCTTGATTTGTAGTACAGGCCTCTGGTCTCACAGGATTTGCCAACTGTGAATGTGGAGGCTGCTTTAAAAAAACAAAAAAAATGCAGTGCTATTGCCGTCTTGCACACCTAGGTGTATATGAGTTTGCACTGTTAAGCGTGTTTTACAGTAACCGCAGCCCAGCTGGCACACGCATATGTGACGTCATGAAATCGCCTTAACTATTTATACCCGCGCTGGTGGTCGCGACACTAGTTGCAGTCTTCTCCTGAACAGAGGTGGCGCTAATGAGGAAAGGCTACCGACTTTGCTCTTTCTACGGACAAGAAGAAGAAGATAAACAACGGCATTTCGGCACAACACAACAATGGCACGTTCATGCTTCCCGTTTCCCCTTTGTCGTGCACCGATGAGAAAAAAGAAAAAAAAGTGCTGCGCGACCTCTGCTCGCGTGCTATAAATCCGGCCGCAGCAGCAAGATCTACGTAATTTTGACGTCACGATGGCACGCGCCAGGTTGGGAACGGCTAGTATAATTCACCTCTTACAGACTGGTGACCTGTTCAGGGTGTACCACAGCTCTCAAATCAGTGTGTGTTGGAATAACCAAATTCGGAGACTGGATGGACCCAGAACTCTAATAAGGGTCGCCATTAGGGGTGGGCGATATAGATATTATATTGATATCGTGATATGAGACTAGATATTGTCTTAGCTTTTGTATATCGTAATATGACAAGTGTTGTCTTTTCCTGGTTTTAAAGGCTGCATTACAGTAAAGTGATGTACTTTTCTGAACCTACCAGACTGTTCTAGCTGTTCTATCATTTGCCTTTTCCCCCACTTAGACATTATGTCCACATTACTGATGATTATTTATCTAAAATCTAAGTGTGAAGATATTTTGTTAAAGCACCAATTGTCAACCCTAGAATATTGCCGCAATATCGATAGAGGTATTTGATCAAAAATATCGTGATATCTGATTTTCTCCATAACGCCCAGCCCTAGTCGCCTCTTAACTTTGATGGAGGAGTAAGGAGGTGAAAGGCAACAAGAGCATCCTGAACAGGAAGTCTAAAAGGTGTGGACACACAGAGCCGACAGCCAAACGTTGGCAGAAAAGGCAGTTGGGCTGATCAGTCTCTCCAAATTGGTCCAAACAAATAAAAACAAAATTAAAAAAATGCCTCGGAACACACCAAAGCGACGAGACGTAATACGTCTCCATAATAGCAGGTGGCGCTAATCTGTATTGTCGCGAAAAAAGGAAAACCGGAAGCTGATTGGATAAACGCGTCACATGGGTCTGACTTCTCCGGAAATTCAAAGACACACTGTCATGGCGGCTTGTTCAGAATATGATCTCATATTTTAATATATTAATAGTTCACCGAAACATGTTTCTGAAAACATTTTAAGCGAGAAATAGGCCATGCAGTTGCTGAATCTGTCTTCATTTCAGATCAACAAAGGTCAGTTTAAAAGATTTGTCAGATTTTGAGAGAATCTAGTCACGCTGATTCCGCTCCCCGTTTCCGTGTTAGCACTCTACCAATCAGATTGGTAATTTGAGTCTGACTGCTGGCAGTGCCCGCCGATTATACATGTGAAATCAGCCAAAATGAAGGACGACGGCCCAATCGGACGGTCAACAGCACGGAACACACCGAACAGACTCGAGTCACTGACCTCGCCAGACTATCCAACGGCCGATTATCGGGTCTGTGTGTCCACACCTTTACTGAACGAACAAACTCCTTCACTGGAAATGTATTATTGACTAGAATCAGGGGTCACCAACACAGTGCCCACCAGGTAGCCCCCCCTCCAAGGACCACATAAGTAGCCCTTAGGCCTGTTCTAAAAATGAAAATTGAATATTTATATCATCTGTTTCCCACCTTGTTAAGTCATTGTTGATAATTATTGTAATCATTAACATGATCAGTGTCTTCACATAGATGACTCTCATTAGTCATTAATAATCATATACAACTAAAGGCAAACTAAGCAAATTTGTTATTTCAGAAGAGTATCAAACTGGTAGCCCTTCATATGACTCAGTACCCATGAAGTAGCGCTCAGTTTCAAAAAGGTTGGTGACCCCTGGTAGATGCTGCAGTTTATCTGATACAAATTTAAATGAATTTCTGGCATCAACAAATAAAGCACCAATTGTAGCAAATATTTTCTGGATTTTGTATTCCAATTTATCTATTGAAAATTATATAAATAAATCTAGATTAATTTATATAATCTAATTATTTTAGCAGTTAGAGTAACAGCCTTTTCTTGGCTGTGTTCTTTCAGAAACAAACACTATAATTGCCTGTTGGTGTAATTCTTGTACACTTTTCATAAACTGATTTTTTTTTTTTTTTTTTTTTAAATGCAAATGCTTGCCAACCTACATTTTCATCTCAAATTAGTAATTGTTTTTTAAAATTACAAAATCTTAGCATTTCTCCCCTATGAAATTAATGTAAATAATATTTATGCTGCATCTCACAGCATTAGGCTCTACCAACAAAAGCCACTGACATTTTTGCATGCTCTAACTTCAATAAAACATGCCTAGAAGATATGGTAGTTGATGAATGGCTGGCATCTGGGGTAAATCATCACCGATTAACTAGGCATGTGAAACATGTGACCTAGTGCCACTGGAATCTAACAGGGTCTTATTGTTTGGACTACACATCACATTAGGCATTCAACCTCTGACAGAGCAATTATTGATACAATATCCAGTGAGACTTGCAGCCTTGGCTGATCGAAATACTGCTGTCTGTACCTCTAACCTGCACTAAGTTAAATACAGTACACGGAACACCCTTTACCTGATCAACATGATTGGCATCACCAGTTGGCCAGCGATGCTTGCTCGGTGTGCAACTTCCAAGCTGCTCTCCGGGCTGCCTCTGAAAGAAGTACCCAACTGTGGCGTCATCCTGAGATCGTCCACTCAGTGGAGGCTGCGGGGTACCTGGGGTGGGGTTAGCAATTCTGTCCATGCCCTGTAAATGTGGGACTCCAGCTTGTCCAGCTCCCACAACTGTGGCTAGGGGCCCCACATGAACTCTGACACCTCCAGTCTCAGGAGCGCCATTTGCATGCAGCATCCCACCTCTCGTCTCCTGCCAGGCCACGTCATTCATACCTAGGATGCTGCATGGAACGCTCATTCCACGGGAAAGCCTACACAAAACAAAATACACAATCATACGAGTATTATGTTGACATGAATATGCAGTCTTGTTATATATCGCTTTTTGTGCTGTTCTGCATAATAGCATATATGACTTGTAGTCTACCAAAGTTACTGCCCGACACAAATAAGTCAGATATATAGTTTAAGTTACATTTTATATCAGTATAGAGCCAATGTAGCACCCATTTTGACGTGACAAGTTACTTTATTCTGGTAGGCTTTTAAGCAATTGAAGCTTTAAGTTACAACATGTGGCCTTTACTAATGTGAGCTTTGAGACAAACCAACTTTTTAAATTAGACTTTAGGAAAAGGAAGCACCTAAATAATAATAATAATAATAATAATAATAATAATAAGTACAACTTAATTGTCTTCACCGGGACATGACTTAATCCTGCTGCTCTATGGTTGCAGATTGAAACGTTAGTTTGGGTCAAAGTAGTCTGGATCAACAGAAGTACATTTCCAGGATAAAGCCTGACATCCGGCGCGCAGGCTTTGTCCCTTACCTTATTTTTTCTCAATCACCATTGAGTCACCTCCTTCAGTGATAACGATTTAACAGCCCTTTATTTAAATGAGGATCTTCGCGATTACAGCTTTAATGTTGCCCTAAATATCCAAATATAGTTAAATGGCTTGCTCAAAAACGGGACATTAACGCCAAATAGGAAGTCTAATTTGGCGTTTTGCTAGCTAATTTACGAATAGGGAATACAAGTACAAAACAAGTGAATGACAAGCATGTTGATGCCTTGCAAGACCAAGAATGCTAGGTAACATCGTTAGCGGGTGATAATGGCTAACGCTACCATTAATGCAACGTTACTAATGATTTAAAAAAAAAAAAAAAAATCCACTCGAGGCAAACCTATTACGTTAACACTGCTGATTTTTGTTTTCCACGATAAGAGCTGTCGATAGCTTTATTTTATTTTTTTTTAAACTAGTTATCGTTACAACGGCATATCCAACATTATTGGTCGTTGTAGCAAACAGACGTGCAAGCCTTTCAGCAAGCTGGCTAACCATAGCTAAAGTAGCTAACCTGGCCAACAAGAAAGCTAACTTTGAGGCTAAATGATTTAGCTACGTTTAAAATTGTTAATAGCCAACCGTGTGTCCCCTTCTTGCTTTTTACGTCCAGTTCTTAATTGGCATTAGCGGATATTGAACAATTTTATTGTTAGCTATGTTAATTCGCTAGTGTGAGCATTAGCCACCTCCTTCGCTAACAAGCTAACCGCAGCGGGCCTGCTCTGTTTATTATTGGTAACGTTAGCTAGCTAGACATCAAAGTTAAATCCGTGAATTTACCTTTGTTTTACAGCAAGCCAGTGGGCCCCCGTGTTGGACGGAAAACAAGTTATTGTCTTGGCTCGAAATACCACATTGGTTGAATGCAACAAGCCAAATAAACCAAAATAGCTAATGTAAGAGCTAGCGGAAGCTAATTGCCAAGTTGGTGTTGTGCGAGCTAAAACATCAAGCAAACACTCAGTGGCTAAACAACATGGCCCCCCTTCAAGTTCCAAACAGAGGGGCCTTAACCGCTAAACAAAAGGGGAAATACTCACACCACGGCAGTCGCGTTTAAATCATTCGCTTTACAAAGCCTTTGCTTTCGATGTGAACAAATAAAGAAGAGATACTTACGCGTGTCGTTTTGATAGAGGGTCTATGCTTGTTGCACGCCGTCAACCCAATTCTATATTGTTTTGTTTCCTTGGAGAGAGCGGTGATTTAGCAAGGCTTGATAGTCAAGGCTAAGAGTTTGCCTACGCTAGTGCCCCCTCCCTGTAAATAGCGTAAACTACGTAGACATGCGTATAAAACCAATGATGAGTTGCCTTCCCAGCGTAGGCTACCGTTTGTACACAAAGGTAACATAGACAACGTTAGCTTATTTAATGTTCATAGCAAGCTGTCATCCAACATTTTATAAATGAGCACTTTACATTCCCCTAAGCGTTTCCATATTGCCGCTGGATATGTCTTAAGACATTTTTGGATAGCGTTTGTTAAAAAAAAAAATGGTTGACCCAGTAGCAAAAGTAGCTCTGTATGTTTAAAAACAGTCCGGATATGGGAAATGTTGTAATGACGAGAATAAGAATACAAGTCTCGTCAAAGGAGAATTACAAAAAATCCTGCGTAATACATCATCATGCAGTTAGATTTGGTTGATATTGGCTGATCCTGAGTCGGATGGTCCTCGTGGTGCTTGACCCTCCTCTACATAAGGAAACCCCGATGAGATCCAATCACCTCTTCTTTTACAAACTGTGATCTCACCTCCCTATTTCCGATTGGATTGCTATATTTAGGAAACCACCCTATGCTTTATAAAGAGATCGCAGTGGTTCTTGATAAATGTTCTGGAGTTGGTAGACGGGAGCGCTTTATGGGACACGTTTTATTTAGAGTAGCATACTAAAACAGAGGTAGTGAGTAGGCTACACCGGGAACAGCTTTATTCTTGATGTCACATTTAAGCGAGAGGTAGGAAAAGGCAGGAATGGCAGACATTAGGAAGAAACTTGTCGTGGTGGGGGACGGGGCAGGTGGGAAAACATGTCTACTGATTGTCTTCAGCAAAGACGAATTTCCTGAGGTGTATGTTCCGACTGTATTTGAGACATATGTGGCGGACATAGAAGTGGAAAACAAGCAAGTCCAGCTTGCTTTGTGGGACACAGCTGGGCAGGAGGACTACGACCGGCTGCGCCCCCTCTCCTATCCGGACACCGATGTCATTCTGATGTGCTTCTCCGTGGACAGCCCGGACTCGTTGGAAAACATCCCTGAAAAATGGGTCCCTGAAGTCAAACACTTTTGTCCGAATGTACCTATTATATTAGTGGCCAACAAGAAAGATCTGCGCAACGATGAAAACGTAAAGAACGAGCTGTCCCGGTTGAAGCTGGAGCCCGTGAAAGCAGAGGATGGCCGGGCCATGGCCATGCGCATTGGCGCATATGCCTATTTGGAGTGCTCTGCCAAAACCAAGGAAGGGATCTGGGAGGTATTCGAAACTGCAACACGGGCAGCCTTACAAAAACGGAAAACACCTTCAGAAAGTTGTCTTAAATGCTGTGTTTTGATGTGAATCGACGCTATCTGGAGAACCATGAAGCGCAGACAAGACTCTTCCGCCGCTGGGATCTGTGTCTGAACATGTAGGCCTACGGGAAGTGACATGGTTAGATTATTCCCTTGTAATCAGACAACCTTGGTTATACTAAAACAAATGACTGCAAACAAGTTGTTTTGTGTGTGTGTGTGTGTGTGTGTGTGTGTGTGTGTGTGTGTGTGTGTGTGTGTGTGTGTGTGTGTGTGTGTGTGTGTGTGTGTGTGTGTGTGTGTGTGTGTGTGTGTGTGTGTGTGTGTGTGTGTGTGTGTGTGTGTGTGTGTGTGTGTGTGTGTGTGTGTGTGTGTGTGTGTGTGTGTGTGTGTGTGTGTGTGTGTGTGTGTGTGTGTGTGTGTGTGTGTGTGTGTGTGTGTGTGATGCACTGCTTACTGCATGTTCTTTGTGCGTCACATGATCCCAGTCTGGCCGGTGGAGGGATAAAAATGACAAACAGCATGGAAGTGGACGCCTTATTCACTAATTTTCCAATGTGGACATGTCCTTTTCAAAGGCCTGCTTTCGAGCCAAGGTTTAAATTGCTCACTTTTTGTGTTTCAAATTGTTTGCATACAGGCAATGCCTTACTGCCAAAGTTATAATAAGCAAAGCAGTACAACAATTGCACTCGTTATTTATGTCCACTTTGTATTTACAATACAATGACTGTATTTAGTTTGTGAAATTGCACAGCATCTGGACACTATAATTCACAGAAATCTTTGATAGAAGTTCGAGTCAGTGCAAGGATGCCCATGGTGTTCTGTAGCCTGTTTCTTCTGATGTTTTACGCCATTTTCAATAAAGACAGCTTAAGTTTACGGTTAAAAAAATAAGTTGTCTCAGGTTTGTTAGTTGGAGCCTCAACCAAAAAGTATATTTTCGACTTCACAATAATAAATGTGTAGTTTAATATTTTTTTTTTAATGCAACAGGCCAAATTGAAGGTCTTAGAGACTATACATTACTCATTATCCAGCCTTGAAAAGGGCTAACCATAGACCAATATTGTCCAGTGTTTAGCAAGTTTTCAGTTGGCTACAATGACTCGATTTGGGAGGACATTAATTAATAATTAAGAAAAAGTCACACAAACACACTGTAGCCTGTAAATAGTACAGCCAGCAAAGAAAGGGGGGGTGCTTTGTCCATACAGCTCACCTGAACCAAATTATCTGAACCATACAAAGTAGGTAATACAGTATCCCACCATGTTTCTGAACTCTGAAATCTGGGTCTACCTGTCTCACATAGGCTGGCATATCTCTGCTGTCTCAATACTTACAAAACCTGTTTGACATTTTCTAAGTTAGCTACAGCTTCATTTACAGTTGTGGCGGTGATATTACCAAGAGAAGATTGAGCATTTCAGATGGTTTAGCGTGTGAGTGCTTCACTCAGTGAAACACGTTTTTTTATTTATTTTTATTTTTAGA
Source organism: Zingel zingel (assembly GCA_023566125.1). Lineage (NCBI taxonomy): Eukaryota > Metazoa > Chordata > Actinopteri > Perciformes > Percidae > Zingel > Zingel zingel. The sequence continues at coordinate 21,755,727 of CM042332.1, read as the reverse complement.
AAATGTCATCAAAAGAAGAACAGGCTATGTCAGAGCTCAATGAGCAAGAAGCACACACATATGGGATTATGGGAGAGTGTGGTAATTACAATTTGATGGAATTGTATTATATTATTAAAACCACAGTCTTATAATTACACAAACTGAAACAAAAGGTATCTGACTAAAACACTAGGCAAAAATTAAGTGTTCAGTAGTGATTTATTTTCTGAAGATGTTAAAGTTTGTTTACAGCACTACAACTGAATTAGGAACAAAAACATCTTAATGTCTTCCTTTATGACTGCATGTACCTCACATTTATTTGGCGCTTTGAAGTTAGCAACATAAATCAATGTATTTGAATTTTTTTGTCATCATTGTGTAAGAAATTTAGCTCAAGTCTCATCTGACTAGAAATGTTATGTTACTTTTCCCTTACAGATGGTGGGAGTGCTTGTTCAAATGACAGCTATGATTATCAATTACAGACAGTGTTGCAACACTGGAAATTCAGGGTAAAACCCTGGTGGATTTACTATGCACTTTATTATCTTTGCTTTAAACATGTCATTTTCTGTGGTTCAGTAAACATTAATAACCATAGTGAAGATGAATCCGAGTTTAAAAAGAGTATCTTTTTTAAATCCAGCCAGTCACAATGGTGTAAAAGTCACATTCCTCCCTGTCTTCTGTTGCTGGGCTTTTTGCTGACTTACAGGACAGGAATGCATTGTGCTGGACTGGTTAATTTTCCCACACTGGCCCCCCTCATGTGCCTCATTTCCAATGTTGTTAGGTTATTATTCACTGATCAGACAAAGCAGAGCATGTTTTTCTTTAATTTTCTTGTTTTGAAGAATAAAACAATGGAATTTTGGAGAAGAAAAATGCTGAAAATGTGCCAAACGTATTTGTAAGAGTGTGTCAAATTATGACCACATTAATGTAATGACATCATTTCGTTTGAATGGAACAATGACATTTATTGTTAGGAAAAACAATCCAGAATGTAAGGGAACAAGCGGTACTGTTTTGGGAAAGCCAATAAAAAAAATCAATTTGTGTCACCATCTCTACTCTCCATTATCTTTCTTCATTTGCTCACATTAAATACAAATGCTTAATGTTGTGTTGCAGCTGGCATTAGTTCCAACATACTTATTGACAACAATATGAACTATTTTGTGAATTACATCATCCATTGCATTTGTAATTTTTTTCTGTTTTTGGTAGGATACATTCCCCATAACTTAAATCTTAAGTTTTATGATCAGTGGTGAAGTACAGTTTTGAGGTACTTATACTTTACTTGAGTATTTCCATTTTATGATACTTTATACTTAATATTATACTTTTTACCCCATACAATGGATCTAAAAGCTATAGTTGGTAGACACTTGGCTGATTATTATTTTGTAAACAAAACATATGAGCTTAAAACTTATGATGCATGGTTATAGAATGAACTACATAGCTTGTGAAGTATATCCGAACAGCTCCACCCCAGCAAACTACCTTAAAATACTGTATATACTGTCCAGCAGATGTTGCAGCTGGACAGGATAGTCAATACAGCCTCAAAAATCATTGGCTGCAAACTCCCTCATTTGTGAGATCTGAGGCCCGTACCCACCAGAAAGGCCTAAAGATCCTACAAGATGAGACTCACCCTGCCAAATCCCTTTTCACCATCCTCCCATCAGGGAGAAGGTTGACAGCTATTAACCCTTGTGTTGTCTTTGTTTCAACCTTGAAAAACATTTGTGATGCCTTTTTTTCACAATTTGTTTTTGCTTTTTCCAACGTTTTAAATTTTAAAATTTTTCTTCTACACATTTTCAGTGCTTATTTCTACGTCCAATATTTTCTGATATAAAACAAAAATTTAAAACGGGCCAATGTGACCCGGAGTCAACACAAGGGTTAAGACAAAAACCTCCCACTTTCTCAACAGCACATACTGCAGAGCCATTAAATCTCTAAACAGCTCTCCATCCCTGAACCAGTACCTCATGAAAAAAGGTTCTCCTAACAAGCCTGTATAATTTGTATATCTCTTTACACTGGTTTTATAATACTTTTCTATGTTTTTATGCCACCCATACTAGCGTTATTTTATCTATTTATTGTAAAGTTGTGGATTTGCACTCTGTATCCCTATGCACCACGTCACTTTAACCTGACATCTGTCACTCTAGCCTCCTGGACTGTCATCCAGGTATGTGGTGAGCGGTGTGCCCTCTTTTTTTTTATCTGCCTGTGTCAAGTGTGATCCCGTGTGGGATACCATATGTGTATATATTTGCTCTATGTTTTTGTTGTGATTTGTTGATGTCCTGTCATAAGCACACTAAAGCAAATCCCTAGCAACTTGCACCTAGTTGTATGGCAATAAAGTATTGAATCTTGAATAATTTACTGTGTTATGTTATTTTGCTTTTGATATTTTACACATATTTAGCTCATAATACTTCAATACTTTTACATAAGTAAGATTTTAAAAGCACTTGCAATGGTGTATTGATATACTGTTGTATCACTACTTTTGCCCAAGTGAAGGATCTGCATACCACTGCATACTGTATGATTACACATCATAGCCATCATTTGATAAAATAATTAATGTATTTAAAAGGGTGAGTTCATCTTAGAACTTAGCTTTTTATTATTGTTAACTGTCAAACTGACTCACTGATTCTCTTTGCTTTATGATAAAAGAGATTTTTTTGTCATAGAAGCTATTTGTGTCTCTGCTGAATTTAGACCCCTAGGATACAAATGGGCATATATGACAGCAGTATATAGTGAGCTTTTTGTGACTGTGTTCAGTATTTAGTTTTTTTAAATATTGAATAACTATATATTTGTGAGTTTGAGGGGAGCAACTTTGACTCAAACTGAAATGCTTCATGTCAGGAAATTGCCAACATTTTTATTGGGAGGAATAATCAATGTGATGAAAAATGTACCAGTGTGTGAAAACAAATATCATACTACCTTTACTTACACTCCTAATTTTATAAGCCCAAGGCGTTAGTGTTTTTAGACATGTATGTTAAATTATATACAATAAATACACAAAGACTTACAGTATACAGTACAAACTGTCTTCATTGAAGGCCACATCTTTTATTTTAAATAGTACAAGACACAATAGTAGCACGGTAGGACCTGAACAACTGGGAGCCTACTGTGAAATAACAAAATTAATAATTTGAATAACAGAGTAGAGAGACGAGCATCATGGTTACACAACAGATACAATCAATACAAACACTGTAGTAGATCAACCACTGTCAGTTAGTTGAATTTGGCAACAAATGGTAAAGGAATGTCAATCTCCATCTGTCTGTCACCTACTCTCACAAATGGTTCAACATTTTTGCTTTTCTCCTTAAGTGTCTTAATGACATTGTTGTGGAAACCATTAACACGTTTTACCAATAAATCAATCCAAGACTGGATGTCAGCTTGAAGCTGTTCAAAAGACATGTCAGACAAAATAATCTGGAGTTTAGCTCTCACAGCTTTTAGATATTCTACAACAATTTTGCGGGCCTCTTCAACCTGCCTGGTAACATCAGCCAGGACAGGAGAGTTGATGGCACCATTGTACACATCAGTCACAAAAGTATAGAGCTTCTCTACATTCTGAGATTTAATGGTTTGGAGAAACATCTCACTTTGTTCAGTGGTAAACTGCACAAATGCAGAGAATTTGTTAATGATATCTTCCAGCTGGATTTCCCCCAGTTTCCTAACAGTGGCAATCACTTGGTCCTGAATTTTCATCAAAGCTACAAACAAGTCATCAAGAATTTCTCTTCCTCTGACAACATGGTTAGAGCCAGGAAGGGTGAATTCAATGGCTTGGAAATAATCAAGGACTGCTCTAAACATGGAGGCAAAGTACTCTGGAACCTTATGAACAGCCTCCTCAGATACATCCGCAACAAAGGCACTACACTTCTGGTAGAACTCAAGCCCAGACAGCTTCTGTTCATACCCAGGAATCTGGAACTTGGTTTCTTTCAGGAATTTAACGACTGCATCAAGAACAATTTCAACTTTCTTTTGGTACACTCTGAGGATCAAAATGGTCTTATCTGTGAAGGTTGTCTCAATATATTGATTTACTGCTACAAAGTTGTCAAAAGCCCACCTGAACACCATTTTACCCTGCTCTCTTGCCTGCTCAAAAGAAAGGCTTCTAGTAAATCTGTAGATTGTGTTATATGTCCTAACAGCAGGATCAGACACCATTTCCATGACAATGGGCACCTGTTTCTTCAGGCCAAGCATCATCTCATATGGCATCTCCATGTTCCAGGTTGTCTGAAGGTTCAGCTTCTTAGAGTTAATCACAGACATCTTCAGACCCAATATATCAATGTCGGTTGTTGGCTCAGACTGTGGGGAAAAATTAAACATGAAACAAATATTAAAATATGAATACACTATTCACATTGAAATCACATTTGAAGGTTATTAGTAGGCAAACAAGTAAGCAAAAGTTATCTTACCGGGTAGCGACCATAGAGTCTGGCTTTCACTTGTGCTGGGCGCTTAGTCTGCATTTGAAGTGCAATGAGTCCTGCAGATGGAGTGGACATAGAGACAACAAGGCCTTCCTCTGGATTTCCTGTAATCTCCTGATAGACTTCCAAATTCAGGACAGGTAGATTGACCTTTGCTGAATTGGTGATGGAGGTATCCACATTTTCATAGCTTAAGGTGATGGTGCTGTCATGGTTTCCCTCAAGCATTGAATGTTTTACAGACAGGACAGAGGCCATTTTAAATCCGCCAACTGTGTTCACATTGGTTTTGCCCTCAATCTTTCCGGTCAGAACCTCAAATTCAGAGGTTGAGGAAGCATTGAGTGTAAGGAGAATGCTGTCCTGGTTAAGGATGCTGGCATCAGTTTTGAGCGTGACCATTGCGGTTTTCATGGAGAACTCATAGGTCAGATCACCCAGTACTGGAATCCTGATGCTCTGAATTTTGGGCAGGGTGATTTTTGGAAGGGTAAGCTTACTGAGGGCAGATGGAACATGCAGAGCAGGCATTGTGATGAGACTGACATCGGGGAGGGGAATGGTGAATGTGGACATCTCAACATTCATCACTGGAACTTTGTAGGCAGGGACTGTAATGGTTTTGGGCAACTCAATGCTATACTTTTCATACTCTGCCTTTGCTTGGTCATAAAAGGTAACCAGAATGGCAGCAGTCTTATCCTTGCAGATGAGCACTTTCTTGTGCAGAGTCTTGACATTGTTGTTAATGTAATTGATCACTGGATCCACATTAATGTCAATGGTGATCATCTCAGGGCTCTTCATGTACTTCAGCTTGGAGTTCATGTCAAATGTCTGCTGAGTTGTTGTCAGGAGGTAGCTCAGGCCAGTGTCTTCCCACAGAGAGTATTCTTCCACTCCTCTCCACATACCAACAAATGGCACAGTTATGTCAGGAATGGTGATAGGCTCCTTGAGCATATCCAGATTCGCCTCTCCGTTGATCTGGGAAAATATGTTAATTTCTCTGTCACCATTATCCACGGTGAAGTAATGGGAGTATTTGTACTGGTTGAATCTAGCCTGACCTGTCCAGCTAGCCTGCTGCACTTCAGAGTTCAGGGTCAAAGAGATGTCATTCTGGAGATCCATCTTTCCAGACAGCTTAAATGGAAGGGCAACCTTGACGTTCCCCTTGTTCTTGGTGTCAAACATAAGCTCAGTAGGTGTGACCAAAGCAAGCGCAGAGTTTGAGAGAGTTCCCTCAACCTGTCCAGCTAGGTCAGCACTGTGAGAGGCAGTGAAATCAATTTTCATGTCTCCAGTATTAGCCTGGAACTTGACATTTGCAATGCTGCCCTTCATGAAAGGTGTTTCTGTCTCAAACTTGGCATTAATAATTATGTGGCGGAAAATGCAGATTTCGGCATCCACATTTTGATTCAGTGTGAGGTGGTTGCTACCTGTTGCTCCAGTGAAAGTCACTTTGGCTGTGTGGAGATCCATGACCAGCTCCATATCACTCTTGTGGGTTACCTCATCTGAGAAGTCCTGAACTGCATATTTTTCATTGGCCAGATTGTTAATGGTCAAACGGGCAGTGCCAGCCTCAATCTGGAGGACATTCTTTTGATTCATTGATGTTTCAGAGAAGATGTTGAGGAATGGCATGTTGAGGTCATGTTTGTAGCCAGTCTCCACAGTGGTAGAAACTCCATTTTCAAGGGCAAAGAATGCATTGTTGACAAGCTCGGCGACATAGAGCTCAGTGTTGGCCTTTGCAGTAGTTTCAGAGGAAGCTTGAGCTGACAGGCCATAGAGAGTCATTGTTCCCTTGTGGTCAAGTGTGAAACATGACTGGTCAACTTTAACGTTCTCAGAGATGGACAGGCGACTCATCTTGGGTGCAGCAAAATGGGCAGTGGCATCCACATTGAGGTTAAGGCATTTCAAAGTAGATGTAGTCTGTGAGTTAAGGTTGATTTTGAACTCTGGTGTGACTGATGTAGTGGTGGTGTTTTCAAGGTCAGCAGTGGTCCTGAGTTTCAAATGAGGGGAGGTAACTCTGAACTCTCCGTAGAGTTTCCCAAAACAGGGAATCATGGTTATATCTGCAACTTTCTTCTTCAACTCCATAGTGAATGTGTCATAATCAAACGATTTGAATTTTTGGACCATCCTCATGAAATAGTCACTCATGTCATCAATCAGCTGTTTAAAGTTAAAGGAATACAGTTCATTCACAAGCTCCTGAACAGGTGCCATAACTCTTTTGAGCAAAGGCTGGATGTCAACTGACTTGAGAGCAGCAATTGCAGACTGTATCTTTTCCCTCACCTGATACTGCTTTAGAATTTTAACAACCTCATCCATGATGGCCCCGATCATCTTCTCAATCTCATAGCTGGAGAGGATCTCTTCTATTTTGGCATAAATTACATCAAAGTTGTTAGCAATGTTATGCTTCTTGATCCAAGCCATGATAGCATCCTTGATGGATTTCAGCACATTCATGACTTTGTCAGTTGGGAACTTTGCTGTCAAGTTGGTCATGACGTCTTCTATTGAGTTGAGAAACTTTCTTATGTCTTGGACAAAGAGTTTGAAGTCAAAGTTGTCAATGACCTCCTTCAGTTCGGCCACTTTGTTCTGAATCTTGGCACTGATCTCATACTTAGTGTTGAAGTCTTTCAGCATCTCAATGCTGTGGTCCATCATTCTCATCATTTTGATCTTTACGTTTTCAATAACTGCAGGCAGATGCTCAATGAATGGGATCTGGATGAAGTGGCTATCACTGTTCTTGTCATATTTCACAAATCCAGAGATGGCGTAATCTTGATTAGCGTCACTGAAGAGGGCAGTTGAAACAGCTCCTGACATCTCAATACCCATTCTCTCTGCATTGTTAAAGGCACTCATTTCTTGATCAAAAGTGTGCTCGTTTACTGTGGATGCCATCTTCAGTGTGACACTTTGCTCTTGGAGGCTCAGCATGCTGTTGAATTTGTTGTCCATATTAGTGATGATAGTGGTTTTCAGTTTATGGGTGGTTGATGCTCTGTACTCAAAAGACTGTGTGAACAGAAGGGGTTCTGCCTTCAGGAGGAATTTGCTGTATAGTTCACCACTGTGCTCACCATACAGATACACTGCACCATTGGAGTTGAAGATGGCATCAATGTTCAGAGTGAAGGGTGCAGCAACAGTTTTGACTGTACTGTCCATACGAAGAACTGGTGAATTGAAGTTAGCCACATTGTTGAATTTCATGGTCAGACCAGCAACCTCCATATCAGTGGTATGTGTTATTTGAGATCCCAGGAGTTTACCATTGGTATTGCACTTTGTAGAGAGGACCATGTCAACAAACTTGACTTCATATGTGTGCTTTAGCTCTTCTTCTAAGAAGACTCCCATCATTGTTCCAGTCAGCTCCATATTGTAAGGCTCTGCCTTGAACTGGGCATCATTCACAAAGTTAATCTCCATGATCTTCAGGTTATTTTTCACAATAACTGAGGCAATAAAACGCTCCATGTTAACTGTGATGTCATGCATGTAGGAGTTCCTTTTGTCGAGGAAATTGTCAGTCTTGGAGCGAAGGGAGAAAGATCTCAACGTTAGAGACAGTGAGTGGGTATTTTCGGTTCTCATCTCCTTGAGAGATCCAACTATGTTGTTGGAGAGGCTCAGGCCATCTTCATTCAGTCTGAGGTTCACTCTGTTTCTGGTGTTGATGTCAAAGAGGTTGCCCTTAAGGATGCCATTGAGATACACTTCTGTGCTTGCAATCTTCCCATCAACATTGAGCTCAGCCTTGTTGTCTTTAATGGCTCCCTTAGTGGTGAGAGACATGGTAGCACCAGAGTTGTCAATTCCACCGTGGAAAACATTCTCGAAGGTCATTGGGCTGTGCTGAGCAGTTGTTGTACAGCTAGTAGTCAGGCCATTCATGGTCAGGGCTAAGGTTGCCTTGTGAGAGGCAAGGCTTGAGAAGATGTTCAAGGAGGCATCAGCATTGATCTCCAAGCCGGTGGGGTTCATAGACCCAGTGAGCAAAGAGTAGGCACGGTTCACTGTATCATCAGCTTGATTCTCTATCCTGAGGCTGGCCTGTCCTCCAGAGGCAGAGAACTCCATCTGGCTACGAAGTATTCTCTCTTCAGCCTTGGTCACAGAGTTAGATTGGATGGTAAGCTTGACATCTTTGTAGCTAAAGCTCATTTTTGTGGTGTGGTTGATGAGGTCGGTGTTCATGATTGTGTTCGACTCAATCAAAAGTTCCTCATTTGCATATGATGCCTTGATCTGGTTTGAAACCTTGACGATTTCAGAGTTCACCCTCAGTGTACTCTCCAGTTTAGCTTCTTTCTTTGCTGGCTCAACAGAGAAGGTGTGTAGATAAGTAGTGCTCGCAGTCATGGGTCCAATAGACACACTTCCGTCTGTGTTGATATCTCCAGAGAGCATATTTGAATCTAGGGTGACCTGGGTGGTAATAGTCAGAGAAGTCTCCAGACCCACAGGGGCTCTGGCATAGATGTTATACCTTCCTGTTGACATTACTTTGTCTGTGACAGCAATGGTTTCCAGCACATCAAAACCTGTGTTCATGATCATGTGGTTCAGGGAACCCTCAATGGCCAGTTTCATAGTCTTCTCTGGTGTGTCAGTGATTTTTGTAGCTCCTTTAAAACAGACACAACAGTAAAATATTAATCAGTATCAACTTTTATGTTGTTTCTCTAAAGATAAATAACACATGTATAATTCTTCAATTACCCTCAGTTGAAAAGGAGAGAAATTTAATTGGGCTGTCAGCCATGATGCTGAACTTGGCCAAGTAGCTAGGAGACTCTGCAGTGTTGTTACCAGCAGACACAGTTGCCTCCCAGTTATAATAGTTGCTGTTGACCTTGGCAGATGCTTCCACCATTCCCATCAGAGGCAGCGTGAGATCATATTCAGAAGGGATGATAAAATCAATTTGGATCTCCTTTGAGGCAAACTCCATGCCCAGCTGAGGCACTGAGATGTGTGGGGTGTTGAATGAAGGTATCATTAGCTCCTTGGATGATTTGCCTCCAAGAGGCAGAGGGACAGTGATGGTCAAACGGTCCTGGTTGAACTGGTACTTAAGTGTGCTATCACTGGTGAAAGGATAAAAGCAGAACATTTATTATTATGTAATTTAAAGCAGACATCCAACTGGTCACTACATGTTGTGAAACATCATAATTATTATCTTTAGATGTGGGGTATACTTACAAGTTCATGAATAGGTTTTCAGGCATGGAGGGCATTTCAACACTTGCAATTCCACTCCTCAAAGTCTCAACATAGGGAACATCAGCTGAGATCTTGTCCATCCAGATATCACTGGCCTGATGAAGAAATCACCACATTTGTCATGCTTTAGTCCAGAGGAACTATAACTAAGTCAAGGTCTGCTAAAATAGTTGTAATGATTATATTATCTTGACCTCAACTGCTTTGTTGAAGATATGACGCAGTTTCATGTCGGTCTTGACAACCTGCTGGTCCATGATATCCTCCGCAAACTGCCTGAGCCAGGCCTGGAGGGCTTCAGTGTAAGGCACCAGGATCTTAGTATCAGCATTCATGTTGGACATCAGATGAACCTCAGCTTGGTCTTCACCTTAGATACAAAGCATTTAGCATTTTACTTTTACATTTGAGACAGTGTTTGAGACAAATGCCTGAAATCATTAATCTTTGAAGTCCATTAGCAGTATATTCTTAAACACACATACCATATTTGAATGTGATTGCCTGAATGGAGGAGGTCTCTGGAAGCTTGACATCACTTTTGATCTCCATGGTGAGTCCATCAGCATTGCTCATTGTAGCAGTGATGGCGGCATCAGTCTTGAGTGAGGGGACCAACAGCTGAACCTGCAGCATGCCATCAGTCATGGCCTGAAGCCTGTGATTAATAAAAAAAACATGATCAAGTCAATGTCTGTATATAATATTTTTAGCTGTTGTGTAAATGTGGCTATGGGGCATGTTACAGTACATAGCTCTAAGTCAGATATATTATTTATTGACAGTATGTTAAACAAAAGATTTTTGTTTGTTGACTCACTTGGCACGGCCAATCAGAGAGAGCTGGGGCACGTTCTTGTTGGTGATCTCAAGGGTAATGGATTTGCCTTTGGTACTGCTGTCAGTCAAGCCAACCTTAACTCCGGCCTCGACATCAAAGTCAGGTACCTGGATTTGTGTGGTAAAGACATTCCTGTTCCTGTTGTACTTTATGGTGGCTGTAGCCTCGGTAGGCTGAGAACCTAAAGTTAGAGAAAGTATAACTTGATTAGTCATGTATGTAACCCTATTCAATGAAAAAGGTGGTTGTGGCACCGAAAGACTTCAATCATTAGCCTACAAATGTTTTTTTTCTTCCAAATAAGACGTTCATACCCTCAGCTCTCAGGGCCAATTGCAAAAAATCAACCTTCTGGCGGCTGTCCTTTCCTTCGCTGAGGAGTGTGTATGCAATGGTGGCTGTGTACTCAGAGACCTCTTTAGAAGGCTTAATGTCCAAGGTGAACCTAGGGGAAAAAGAACAAAGTTGAACTCTCTCAAATCTTCTGTGATATTGTAAAAACACAAGACCAATCATTATTTAAGTATTTGTGTTTCAAACTTTGACTAATTCTACTAAACAGTATTTATGTCCTTCAGGGACATGCACAGACATTTCGAGTAGGCCAGCACGATTAATCGTTATAAAATCGCGATCTCGATTCATCCCTGTTCGCGATTACATTTTTAAATGACTTTAATTTTTTATTTTTTTTAGTTTATTTATATTTTGGGGGGCATTTTTGGGCCTTTATTTTGATAGGACAGCTGAAGACATGAAAGAAAAGCAGTTAAAGAGTATGCTAAGAAATCATTCTGTTTTTGATACTGTACTTAAATTGGCAATTGACAAAGTCCATTTCTCTAGAGACTGAAGCTGTAGCTGCAGGATGTTGATTGACATGTTTTAATTATGTAAAGACATGTTCAAGGAGTTCAGATATACAGAGCCTGTATCAGGGCCATATTTAGTTCAATGTGTTATATTTCACTATTTTTGGTAGCCTACTGTACTTAAATGGCCAGTATGTACTTTTTTATTTTCTTTATTCATTGAAGCCTCTATGTTTACAGGCTTGTGGTGATGCGCAATGTGCTAAAGGTGCTAAAAAAAAATCTATGTTTGGTACTGCCAATTTGTCATGATTCATGTGTGCAATAAACATTACACTTCGTGAGAAAAAAATCGTGGCAGAGAATCGTGATATAAATTCTAAGCTAAAAAATCGTGATTCATATTTTTCCCCGAATCATGCAGGCCTAATTTGGAGGGCCTATATTGCTCTAATCTGGAAACAACGTATAACCTAGCATGATTCAAGAGCCCAAACCATCCCATCCCTGAGACTCTCTCTGCTCTACAGAACGCACACTAATGTAACGGACGTAATGTAGCAACATTACGACGTGATACAAAGGTTACAAGCAGAAGCTGCACTTTATTCAAAACTCAAGTGGATTTTTGTGGTTACTAGTATTCACAGGGCATTTGTCATAAAGGGCAGAAGGCAGAAGGGCTTAATATGCGGTGCACCGTGTGAGAATATAAACAAAGTCACGTGACTGACCATTTAATTTAACTTTAGTAATGATGGGCGTATTATCGTATTGATGCAGCCACCACAGCAAAAAAAGAAAAAGAAAGAAAGTTTATTTAAGCTCTTCCACCAGAGGGGCAGCTAAGCCAATCAGGGCAAACAGGCTGTTGCCCGGGCAACAAGGTAGCCCGTACCTGTGCACGTCCCTGATGTCCTTACTGAATGGCATACCATTACATGTACACAACTGAAATATGTCACATTACAGAGGCGAGACACCATTAAATTACCATTTCCTTGTGACTGAAAGAATGATAATCATTCAATTCATTCAGTGACATAAAAATTAACAAAACAATCACAGATTTTTCAAAGAAAAACGTACTTAGACTCTCCATTCAGGGGGAAGTAAGGAACAGCAGTCTTATCACCAGTGCTTGCACGGAGTGTTTTGGTGCAGTATCTGACTCCAGAGAAGAGAGTTCTGCAGTCTGCGCTGCCCTCTGTGTGTGGGATCACAGCAGCCTGACCAGCTCCCACAATCAGCACTTTATTGCTATTTCAAAGAAAAAACAGCAACATCAGTTTCCCTCTTCTAATAACTTTGTTAAACATGCTGTAATAAAGATTGCCATCTACTACTAAAGCACTTGAAAATATATATCATTTATCAAATATAATTTATGAATGTTTTTTTACCTGATGCTCAAGAGCTTTGTGGTGCCCTGTGGGGTGGGGATGGACAGCTTGACCTGGTTCTGTTCCATGGTGATCTTAGCATTGAGCGTGCTCTCGTGGTACATGTTGGTGTGCATCTCAACAGCGGATACAACGAATTCAGGGACATGGACTCCCATCTGAGTCACAAACTCAACTCCAATAGAGGGTGTGAACAGCAGCTCATTCTGTGCACAAAAACAGATCACATGAAATTAAATTAGTTGCAAAGTCAAGAAAGAAAAGAAATGACACTTCTACTACAGTACAACTACTATGACAGTCTATTACATTATTTATATTGAATTATTATTGTCATATATTTTAATAAAACTTTGCAGGACATTTGAGGAAGTACATCAATGAAATAGCAACAGCATAATAATAAAACTATGATTGATAGAGCATTGAGGGTAGGTTGAGGACAAAAGATGGCAAATCTACCATTTTTGGAGCCATGCGAAGGCCTCCCTTTGCTCCAGGAGTGAAGGTGCCAGACAGAGCAAATGTCAGAGGCAAGCCAGATGCTGTTGGCATGATGAATTTGTTGTCCATGAAGATGTAATGGGCGAAGATTTCATTGTCAGTGCTGGACATCAGTTTAGCCACAACCTGATAAAAAAAAATCAATGGTCACTTTTGAATTCTCCCTCACTATGGTACAGAAAAAAACAAGCATTATATTAAATAGATAACAGAAGTTCAGAAGAGTACCTGGGTAGGAATGGTCCTCATGAAAATCTCTGCATACATCTTTGCGTTATCAACAAGGGACTTCAGTTCGTTTCCCTTGATGTAGCCAAGCTCAGCTCCCATGATCTTCAGGTAGGCCACGGCCTCTGGGGACTCTTGACTCTGCAGATCCTTTACCAGCTTGTTGAAGTTGCGAACAATTTCTCTTACAAGATTTTCGGGAATCTTAGGAAAAAGTTGTATTAGTTTTGGTGGTATCACTGGAAATGATTAACATAAGTTATACTTAGAGAGTGTTTAACAGAAATAATAACACACAAGATATACCTTTTGTCCTTCTGTGTCCAGGGGAGAAACCCATTTCTCCAGTTCTTCTTTCATCTTTGGTGGTAGCTTGTCTAAAGTCCAGTACAGAGTCTTGCACAAAGTGTCAGGGAAGAACCCGGTCTTTCCGAACAAAGCATCAATGGTTGGCTCAAAGCCCCTTCCTTCCATGCCAATCTATCAGAAAAAATAACACAATTAGATTAAAAAACAGTGTGGGCTTAGTATGTTAAAGCGTGAATTTGAGCCAAACAATTATCTTACATATGCTATTAAGTTTTAATTTCAGGGGCAGATGGGTAGGGCTGACCAAATTGACCGAAAAAGTCCAACATAGCAAATAATATTAAGAAGAAGAATAAGACATATGAATGACGTTTACTGCTGCTAGTGTTTACAGTAAGTGTAAAACTACAATTTGAAACAGCAACAAATTACTGATTAAAGTACATATACTTCAGTACTACATACCTCCCAAAGATCCATGTTAAAACCAAAAGCTTTTAGGGTAGTTTCCAGCATCATCTCTCTAGGCAACTGGCTACTTGGATCAAAGACAATGTTGCCCTGAATGGCGGCCTGCATGCTCTCATGTGCCATGCCAAGGTTGTAGTTGCGGGACTTCTTGGTGTAGTCGCTGTGTGTGTCGACACTGACGTCAGGGTCCTGCAAGGCATCCTTTATCTTCTGACCGAGCCTGGGGTAATAATAAAATGTAAAAACAAATCAGCTGAATATAAAAAGGTGGGTGGTTAAATCGGCACAGTATTTTCATGAAATACAGCATAAATTGTTTTGATAGTTGAAAGGTGCTGCAATCTTACTTCTGGGTCTCTGAATCAGTGGAGGAAATGATATTGTAGACGTGGGAGGTCACAAAGGCCTTGATCTGCACGTTCTGCTCCTGCTTAAGCAGCTTTTTCACCATCTCAATGTCACTGTCCTGGGGATTCCTCATCAGAATCAGGTAAGCTGCCAGGCGCTTCTGCACAGCACCCTTGGGGTACTGGCAGACTCTCTGGAGGTTAGCTCGAACCTGGATAGAAAAACAACAGTAACATGTTTGTTATTGTGGAAACTCCACAACATAAAACTGGGAATCTAGGATAAAGTTAATTCGTGGAGGGGGATGTTAGTTACCTCATCTGTCGCAGACATGCGTCTGAAAGCCTGGATGGCAGCCAGCTGCACAGACAGTGTGGTTGCAGGCTGTCTCATGCACTTCACCAGGGTGGTCTTTATTGCAGCGTCAGCAGCCTCCATTGCATCTCCCATGTTACCAACAACCTGGATGGAATAGTATTAACAGTTGAAAAAAAACATTAAAGTAGTTGCCATAAAAAGTAATATGTTTATAAGCTGTCTATCTTCACAGCTGATTACCTACCCTCAATGTCAGGAAGGTCAGATCTTTCTCCCCAGCGCAGTCTGCGCCCAGGAGGGAAGTCATGTACTCAGAGACAGCAGTGATCTCGGGGGTGACGCCCTCAGCCTGATACAGTCTAATGACAAAGTGAGACATTAGGAATTAATTTACAACAGAAACCACCACTCACTGCTACAGTATTGTGGAAAACTTTCTTCAGATTCAAAAAAAGATGATATGTAGGTTTACTTACTTCCTGACTGCATTGCTCAGGGCATACATGATGGGTTTGCTCTGCTTGTACTGAGCCATTGCCAGCATGTCCTTTACCATGAGGCGGGAGGGGTTAGGCAGCAGTCCCAGGGCGTAGACAGCAGCATCAACCTCCAGAGCAGCATCATCAAAGGTCCTGAGAATCTTCAGCATGGCGCTGGTGCACTCTGGGGTGCCGCACTGAGCCAGAGCTTGCCATGTCAGAGATTGGGACATGTCCATCATCTCAACAGTAGCAGATCCCAGGACGTCAACCTTCAGGCCACGCAGCTCAGACACCAGTTTGTGAAAGAGGCTGGCACGCTCCTCACCCTGAGTGGTCTGTGACAGGGTGTTCAGCTGCTGCATGGCGGCAATGGCAGCATCCTTGGTCTGCACAGGGGACTTGTCGTCAGCAACATCCATGGCCAAGGCCTTGAGGTTGTACTCATCTGAAAAAATATATATCACAAACACTGAGAAAATGCCGCAAATTTGACACATTTGACACACTAAGCAATTTTAAAAACTGAAACACTCACTGCGGTCAAAGATTCTGTCATTGATCTTGGCAGTCTCTTTCAGAGTCACAGTCTGCTTCACCAGAGTAGAAATTCCATATTCATTCCTGTTTGCAAAAGAGATGAGACAATTTCACATATTGGTCATAATAAGGAATAATTACACCTCCTAAAAGTAGTATTTTTTCTAAGGCATATTCGTCAAGAAATTCCCTAAATTGGGCACAAATAATGAAACAAACCTACAATTCACATTTTTCACAGTTTTTGCTCTTGAGAATTGGAAAATAGACTAGAAATGGATCATCTTCTATTATTTAGTGGATTCTTTATTGTTTTAAAACTTACTGGTGGGAGAGGGGCAGGAAGATGTGTTTCTCTGTGCAGGTTCCACTAGTCATGTGCTTCTTCTGGTTGTCAAACTTGTAGTTGCAAGTCTGGGTGCTGCTAATCATCTTGGACAGAGGGTAGTTCTAATGGTAGAAACACAACATCAATGTTTTGTTAGATTATGATAAAGAGCAGAAAGGGAAGGAAATAGCATGTTGAAGATTAATTTAATGTTCTAATTTTCAGTTTCATATGGGCTGCTTTTAGTGTTTTTTTCTGTTCCGTTCAGTTTTTTGTTTTCTCTTTCTAAAAGGCAATCCATCAGTGGATTTATACTGTGGAAATATAGCTTCTTTTTAATTGATGTTATGCTATTAAATAATGTACACAATCTAAGAACTCTTGGCTTTAGTTTGTGATGGTGACAGGGCGAGGTAGTTGCTTAATCTCTTACCATGCCAGTGATGAGTGCCAGGGGACTAGTGACCTGCCTGCGGGCAAAGAAAAAGTCACATTTGGAAAGATCCCTGCTGACAGTCACATCGGTGGCGATGTCCTCTCTGGTGTTGACGCTGAAGTCGGTGGGGCACACTCCATGCACGGTGGACTGAAAATTATGAGAGGCATCATCAATACCAAGGATGTTGGCAACAATAATAAAAAAAAATGTTGCAAAACATGGTAAATGTGCTTTTTGTCCTTTAGCAACCTCAATAAATCTGATTATCAATTCTTCTGAATGATTACCCCCCGTTATGAGAGCCGGTGATGCCATTAGCAAGATAAACTTATCTAGGACTTTGACCTGCAGCTGAAGAATGTCATTTTGTGAACATCATGTTACAGGAGTGTACTTATCACCTGTGACTGGTACATCTTATCTACTCATTGTGCAATTTTTTTTTTTTTATCGTTGCATGTGTCTACACCATGATCCGAATCAAGATCTACATGGTTACTTTGGCCTAAATTGATTGGCAACTGCTTTAAATACTGACAAAACAAAAAAAAGACAATAAAACAGTGAAGGGAGCTACCATTTTGTTGTTCTTCTCCTCTTCCATTACTGGCACAATGAGAGCAGAGACGATTCCCCTCTTGATGTTCAGGATGTTGACAGGCTCATCATCCTCTGGGTAGAGTCTGACATCAGTCTGTCCTTCGACTGTGATCTTCAAGTTGTTCCTGTTGACGTGGACAGATCATCATTTACAACCTGACATTTAGACCATACTTTTTTTTAAATTTTAGCCACTTTTCTAATAGTACAGTCCTCAATTTTAGGACTAAATAATACAGCTGAATATTAAATCTTTGCTGTATTACACAACTTACTTGGCCATGGCAGCTTTAAAAGCCTGAGCTTTCTCAGCAGGACGATACACTGGGTTTCCTTCTGTGTCCACACCAGAGATCTCACTCAGAGAGCACTCTGTTGTGCGGATGATGAAGCTACAGGTCTGGGGCACTTCAACCTCAACCTGCACAACAGAGTAAACATTTGTTTTTTTTAGTACTACTGTTTGTTTTCTATTCTATTCAGGGTTACACGCCTGTTGTGCTTGCAAAAATAATCTAGGTTGTGTGACATACTTTGCAGTAGACTTTGGGTCCACTCTTGTTGTCGGTAGCTCCATTCACGCCGTTAAATGTCTCAGCTTCGTAGTCGTACACAAACCGCCGGAAGTTCTTGAATCTTTTGGCCACTAAAAAATATTTATAACATCATATAGAGCTCTGTAATGTTGATGTTTAGTACATTGTGCATCTTTTTACACTTATATAAGAAATTCTCAGACTTAATATATATCTTGAAATACTCAAATACTAGAAAACCAACCCGGTCTCACGCCAGTTCGTGAAATAGTCACGTTATTTTTATTTATTGATATGTGTACAGGTCACGATTTTCTCGGTTATTTCGTGTACAGGTCACGAATTTAATTTCGTGTACAGGTCACGAATTTCATTTCGTGTACTGCCACGGGGAAATTAAACGCCACACGCCGGCAACAACAACGGCCGGACCGCCACACGGGGGTGCGTTACCCGGGCGCACAGACACGATCCGTGGTCTCTGTGGCACGCAACAACGGGACGGTTGAGGTTAGGAAAAAAAAGAACCGGGAAAGGAACCGTCACACGCCGGACACGCCGCGGAAAGGAACAGCAACACGCGATCCCCACTCTCCGGGGTGAACGTCCTGTGTTGTTTGACCCATCCACCACCCCGACCACCTACCTCCCTACGCAGATCTTTGGCTTTTAATACTACTCCCTACCATTGTCGTGCTGTGATCACGAACTATGTTTACCATTTAAATACATTAAATTAAAATTCGTAATCACTATACAAAAAAACGACATATTCGTGTCCTGTTCACGAATCAATAGATTTAATAACCTGACCATTTCACGAACTCCCATGAGACTGGGCTGAAGAAAACACGATCAATAATTACTGACCGGTGGGCTCATTAGTAAGCATTCAAATGTGTATTTATCAAGTATAAACACATCTTGTAATAATTTATGAAAACAATGTTAAGATTGATAAAGCAACTCACATAAGCAAACTGGAGATTGTTCCTCAATACTTCCCACATCTTGCTCTGTAAAGGATGAAAAACTGTGTTTGCTTGACATTTTGAAAAAGCCACAAACTGCTATAAAACTTAGCTGAGAACCATTAAATACTTAATTAAATAAAATCAGTATTTATAAGTATAATTAAACCATCATTAAGCATTTATTTTTTAGCTCATTTAAAAGGGGTTTTAATAGCATCACAGTTAACACAAATAGTATGACAAAATGAATGCTTGAGTACCAAACAAGCTATCAAATATTGCCACATACATAAACAGAAAAATCTTAAAAGGAAATTATCAGGGGTATTTTTTTAAAATACCAAGCAATAAACATCCACTAACCCTTTTCGCTCAAATTTAGAGAGATTTATTTATTTATGAGGACCATGCACATTAGTCAACATTTCTGTAAATGTGCCAGTGTTAGCCAGCTGGCTACTTTTCAACAGTTTTCAATAGATTTACACTTAAACTTGTATAACTATATACTTAAATTCTATTAGCTTCAAAATAAAAACACAATACTTACGGGCTAGTGTGTATGTTCCCAGCAGCAGCAAAAGGCAGAGCTTGGTACCCCCCATGTTGGGATAAGTATAGCTCCCGAATGCCTTAAGGTAAGAAGAGTTCTTCTCTTTCTGTGAAGCCCAATTCTTATACTCTCGACCCTTGGCTTTTATAGTGCGCTCTCTATATCATACTGTTTGTGATCACCAGGACTTGCAAATGTGTTGCCCTGGTTCCAAAGTCTAAGCAGTCCTTGTGGCAGGCCAAAGGTGAAAATGTTTTACAAACTAAGACTTGACTGTCAGCACTGGGTGGGGGTGTTGTATGTGATTACAGTATGTTACATTACCTCTTCAGCTTTTGTTTTATCGTTTGGGTTCGTTTTTTCTCTCGGGACATTAGGCTGATCCTAAGGTCCTTTTAATGGAGAAATATATATATATTAATGTTCATCATTTATCTCTATCTCCAAAAAACATTTGTAATCAGTTCAATGTCATATAATATATCATATATCCTGAATCACTAACTTTGATTGCTTGTTTGTAATGCTCAAAGGGCAGTACACAAATAAACTAATTTTGCTGTATCAGCAAAATAAGGGGATTACTTTTTTAATGGGGAACTACGCCCATTTTCAAAATTCATACATGCTATTCCTATGGTCTAAGACAGTCCAACAATATAAGTGAGTTTTTTGTTACTGCTAAAACTCAAATTTGTGAAAAAAGTGCTGCTCCATAAACAATAAACTGGGAAAGATGTAATAGATGACACTGAGAGCACACAGTAGCACACTACAATAGAATAAAGCTCATTTGGGTAGATACAAAAAAAAAAAAAAAAAAAAAAAACATTCTGTGGGTCCACAAAATCAGTCTCTTATTTATTGTCTTATTTATTGTCTACAGAGCAGCTCCATACCTGATGACATCACAAGTTGGAGACTTACTTCTCTGGTTTCTAGCTTCGTGAGAGAGTAGCTCATGTTCACAAATATTAATTGAACTTTCCTAGGCCATAGAAATAACATTTTTAATTTAGGTGGTGTTCTCCTTAAATTCCAGTTGTGTGTGTCATTTTGTTTTTTATTCTAAATGTTTTCAAAACCTTGTCTTTAAGTCAAGTGCTTAGTTTTTACTATTTTAGAGATGTGATTTAATGTTGAAAGACAACAAGAACTTTAAAATGAAGTACTCTGCTGGTCTTTATGGATTTTTAGCATAAAAGGTTGCACTATAGTGTTCTTTCTGAACATTTACAAAGAAGGCCTTTTACAGAAAGTAAGCCTTTGCTCCATGACTGCCCAACAATATGAATCATATCCACGCAGAATGGAAACCTGAGTCACCTGCTGCTTTTGTTACAGCACTTGGAGAGTTTTATTACTGCTGTATTAGAGTATGTCTTAAAGCTGTAGCACTTTATGATCTTATGTGATCTGGTTTAGGCCTTTTCATGCCATACTGATCATCATATTTAAAAATGTGTGCACATACAATATCATATTGTATTATAGCATTATAAGCACAGGTGTAACAGATAACAATAATGGCTGCATTCCATTTAGGCGTGCCAGTTTTTCAGTTCTGGTACAGTGCATTGTGTCAACGTTATTAGTGCTTTTCCTGCTATGACAAGTCTAAATGTCTCCCATTAACAAGGCCTATTACAATGAATATACTCATTAGAAGCATTGGTGGAATGTAACTAAGTACATTTACTCATGTATGTAGCCTACTGTACGTTACTTGAGTATTTCAAAGGGAAATGTTTTACTTTTTACTCTACTGCATTTATCTTATAACTCAAATTCGTAGATTCAATGTTTAAGTCGTTTTCATGCAAAAATGGCAAACATTTCATGACTTCAGCCTCTCAAATGTAAAGACTTTTCCTTGTCTTTCATTACAGTGAACTGAATAATTTAGTTCTGTTGGTCAGACAGACATTTGGAGGCTCCACCTCAACCAACCACAAGAGTAAAATGCTGCTTGAACATTAACGCATGAGTAACAATACTATATTGATATACTATATAAGCATATATATATATATATATATATATATATATATATATATATATATATATATATATATATATATATATATATAGTATATAATAAATAAATACACTATACACACTCACATGGACCATTTCTCTGCATTAAGTACTTTTACTGTTGATACTTTAAGTACTTTTTACATGATAATACTTATACTTTTACTTCGGTAACATTTTCAGTGCAGGACTAATGGATTATTTTTATGGTATTGGTACTTTTACTGAAATAAAGAATATGAATACTGGCTCCGCCACTGACAAGAAGCAACAAACATATACATAAGATCACTCTCTCGGAGATAGTTAAAGTCTAATTTGACGAAAACTACATGAATGTCTTTGTCAAGTTCAGGCTTATGTTCTATATATTCAGAAGTAGGCCTCTAGTATGCTTGGCTTAATAACTTAAATTGTCTGAGACACTGTTCTACAATGCTAGATTTACCATAATGAAAAAGTAAATTAAGTCAATGCCTTCCAAAACAGTAGATTTACTGTTACAGTCAAAGAATACATTTGTCTGTTAATGTTGCTGATAAAAAAAGACGAATGTCTGAACATCCTTGGTTTACCTTTCACCTCCTATAAAAAAAGGTCTGTAACAGCTGTTTGACCAAGATTACAACAGAGGTGAACTCAACATAAGTTAATCAGTCAGAAGAAGACAGACTAAAATTGCATATGAGTCACAACAGCACTGAGTACAGTGATTACAGTATGTACAAAATGACATCATTGGGCTTGGAGCAAATGGCCATAACTAAACGTTACATTAATAGAAAGAAAATGTGGGACAAATAAAAGAGCAATTAGAAATCTGTGCTGAAATGATTCTTTCTAGGGTTGTTGTGACGTACAAGCATTTTCAATGTTTAATTAACCAGAGACAGAATTGATATAGAGGTGGTCACAAAAACCAAAATATCCATAGATCTCACAGATGTCTTGTAAAACCTTTTCTTAAATAATAAATGATCGATTTCAATTTACAATAGTAAATTAACTAGTAGTGTAAATATAACACAGAGTCAATCTGAAACAATGGGTCCTCTAAGATCTAAGATCAATCAAAATTGCATTTGACACTTTCTGTCATATAAAAACATGACCCACAAATACAGATCAATAAATATAGCAAATCAATTTTTGCCACCCCTGTGTCTGAGGACTTTTGAGCTCCGGTTCAAAGTTCGTTCTGTGAAGCTGAACATCTGCTGTATGTCGCTCAATTGTGTTGTGAAAGGAGTCACACCAGATCAATATGATTCAATACATAACACGTAGAGTCATTGTATGGCTACAATGGTCGTCACAACTAATGACGTAGAACATAAAAAAACCACAAAGCAGCTAAACAGCAGATCAGTAAAGTAAAGCAATAACATGGAGGTGCAAACAATATTACAAACATTAAAAAAGTAAGCAAAGTCTGCAGAAAAGTGGGATTGATTACACAATAGCTAAAGGAGCTTTTACATAAATTAGCACTATAAGAGAGGACTATATAGGAAGATCATTTTTACATTTACCCATCTTAAAATGCAAGTCATCCCAAAGTCAATACTTTGCATCTTACTTGTAATCTGTGTTTGGACATTTACTGTTCCCTGACAGGATTAGTTGGAGCCAGACCCATCATTGCTTCACTCAGCAAAATTAACTCACCTCTATAACTGTGGTGATAGTGTCTTGATGATACAGTAGGTGTTGTCATAACTACTGGACTTGGTACAAATTAGAGATATGGTTCTCCTGACCGAAAAACAGATACATGGCAAGTAGCAAATATTTCTTTAAAAGCACGTCACGTTTTCAAATCACGACCAGATATAAATAAACATGTTGACAATATCAATATCAATAAATAAATAATAAATAATACATATTTACTGCAGGAAACCTTGGATGTGCACCAAAAAATATAGACCAAATCTAGTTATAGCTTTCATGTTCTTCAGCTTTGTTGATTTAACAGTTGGTTGTGTTAGTGTTTTCATAAAACACAAAAAAAACTACTACAACAGCTGTGCAACAAAGCCTACCATTCATAAATATGAATTTTCAGTTGTTTTTGTTGCAATTCTTTTTATTGATATAACTATTTATTGATATAAATGTGGTTGACAAAATATTAGAAATACGTCAAATGGAATAAAAAACAACTCAATACCATACAACTGCATTAAGCACGTTTCTTCCAGTTAAGAAACATTGCCAAAGTCAAGGCTGTTGTATGGCAATCTGAGCTAGAGATGATCATTCACGGTTTTATTTCAACCCGGCTAGACTACTGCAATTCCCTTTTCACGTGACTCAGCAAGTCGCTAGGAGTGTGAATCTTCACTGGTGTCACGATTCGATAACGATTATCCTGTCAACATTTCAAATCGATTCAATATCACGATGTATCACGATGCGCCACCTCCTCAATATTATTATATATGTTTTCATCAACAAAGACCGACTCGCACAGTTGTTACCAAGTATTTTTAATGGGGAAGTAACTTTAGCTAACCTAGCTCGAAGACCCTAGGTTTCAAAAGTGTGTCGTGGTGGGATGAAAATTGTGAGGTAACGATCAAAAAGAGAAATAAAACTTTTAGACAGCTAAAGGCTCACCATACAATGGATGCATTGATCCGATATAAAAAAGCACAAGCAATGGTTCGAAAAGCAATTAGGTCTGCAAAACGTACATACTGGAGACAATACTGTAACATACTTGGAAGAGAAACACAGTTATCAGAGGTATGGGGAGTGATTAGGAAAATCAGTGGAATAAAGAACAACTTTGAAATACCAGTATTACACAGCAATAATATAACAGCAATAAGTAATTTAGAAAAGGCAGAAATTGTAGCAAAAACATTTGTGAAGTTTCATAGTTCAGAAAATGTATTGTTACAAGCTCAACAGGGAAGAGACGTTTAATCAGGAGAAGATTTAGACATACCATTTAGTCTATTTGAACTAGAGAAAGCTATTTCTAGTCCACGGCAAACTTCACCAGGAAAAGATGTTTTTTACTACAACATGTTAGCACATATGTCAGATAATGCACTTGAAGTAATATTAAGATTGTTTAATGAAATATGGGATCAAGGCAAAATCCCATCAATGTGGAAATAATCAATTATAGTTCCGATACTTAAACCAGGTAAAAGTCATCAAAAACATCAAGTTATAGACCTATTTCATTAACATCACAGTTAGGAAAGACTATGGAACGGATGGTTACGGAAAGATTAACACACTTTTTAGAAAGTAAGGACTTTTTTTCAAATGATCAAAGTGGATTTTGTAAAGGAAGACGAACAATCAATACTATTTTGTGTCTGGAATCAGAAATTAGGAAAGCTCAAACTAATAAAGAAATGGTGAATGCTGTATTTTTTGATGTTAAAAAATCATATGACATGTTGTGGAAAGAGGGACTGTTGTATATTGTTGCAGTGCTGCGCCGTCGAGGTGTGGAAAGGAATTCTGCTGACACTGATCTTTGATTATAAAAAAGGTTTATTACATCAAGTTTTCAGCATCCCTTTAACAAACTCCTGCAGAGAGTTTGGAGAACGACCAACCCAATTCTTCCAATATGTCGCTCTGCCTTTTCTTTGTGTGTATATGGTATATATTCTGTGCATTGTATTAATATGATTGGATCAGACCTGACCAATGATACCTACTTTTCTGGCTCATCTCCAAATAAGGACTCTTCTGTCCAAGAGGGCTCTTCTGCTCATGTTAACAGTTTCCAGATGTTTCAGTAAAAGTAGGGTAAGGGTCAAAGGAATCCCTTACAAGGAAATCTTAAGTAAAAATGTATACAAAGTCATGACCTGTTCAGATACCACAGGACTTCTCATTATACTAAATCATTTGGGTATAAATGGTAAATTGTACATATGGGTGTTAGATTTCATGTTTGGGAGGACAATAGAAGTAAAAGTGGTACAAAATATTCCAATAAGTACTCAGTAGAAAATGGAACTCCACAAGGTAATGTATGTAGTCCATTATTGTGTAATATAATGATCAATGACATCTTTGAACAGGTTGGACATAATGTAGGAAAATCACTTTTTCTGATGATGGGGCTCTTTGGGTTAGGGGTTGAAACCTGGACTATTTAAAAAACAAAATGCAAGCTGCAGTAGACAAAGTGGAATAATGGCCTAATAGATGGGGATTTAAACTGTCAATTGAAAAAACACAAGTCATATGCTTTGCTAAACGACATATATCAGTACCTATGAAATTATATGGACAAATAATTGAGCAGGTCAGAGTGGTTAGGTTTCTTGAGGTTTTGTTGGGTGAAAAGCTGACTTGATATCAACATATTATTAAGGTGAAAAACAAGTGCAAAAAGATCAATAATATACTAAGATGTCTATCAGGGCAAGATTGGGGAGCGAATAGGACATCATTATTAAATGTATATAGGGCGCTTATGAGGGCAGTACGTGATTATGGTTGCATAGCATATGTATCTGCAGCAGAGACTAATCTTAAAATGCTTGATGTACAGCAGGCTCAGGCTCTACGTATTTATAGTGATGCATTTAAAACATCACTAGTAGCTGCAATACAGATTGAAATGGGGGAAATGCAATTGTGGATTAGGAGTGTAAAGCTTATGATGGCGTATTGGGTCAATTTACAAGGTCATGGAATATTTCATCCTACGAAAACCATTTTGCAGGATTGTTGGGAGCATAACAAGTCCAATTTTCATAGTTTTGGGTGGATAGGTTTAGGAAATATAAAATATAGTCCAACAGTCCTGTCATCAACTATTCCTCCATGGTTGTTTGTGATGCCATTAGTAGATTTAAATATCCAGCAACTGAGAAAGAAGTCTGAGCAGAGATATGGTGGGAATATAATACAGCATTATATTGAGCAACACTTTGCAGAAAAGTTGTTGATATTCACAGATGGTTCAAAAGATCCTGCGACTGGGCGTACTGGAGCCGCAGTTTACATTCCACAGTATAAGATATGTATTAAGAAGAGAGCCACAGATCATTTATCAGTTTGTATTGGTGAGCTTCTAGCTAGTATACTAGCATTAGTTGGAAGAACATAACAAAAGTAACACACTAATTACTTCAGATAGTTTCGCAGCGCTTACAAGCATAAAAACAGTGAAATCATGCAGACAAGATCTAATTTTTGAAATACATAATTTATTATATAGAATGTACAATAAGGAAGTAAAGGTTGGCTTTGTGTGGGTTCCTGCCCATGTAGGTGTAGATGGAAACGAGGATGCTGACATATTGGCCAAGCAATCAACTAAATCCCAGATTGTGGACATGGAAATCCCACTTAGTAAAACTGAGGGCAAAGCAATTATTAAGCATCAAATAGAAATAGTATGGCAAGAATACTGGGACATAAATGACACAGGAAGACATATATATATAACATTCAAAGACATATTGGGTCAGGAAGAAGACTGGGCAGAAATAGAAGAGAAGAGGCAATTTTTACACTCAGGATAGGACATACTGGACTAAATAAAACACTCCACATAATAGGTAAACACCCAACTGGTAGATGTATACAATGGGATCAGCATGAGTCTGTGCAGCATGTGCTGCTGGATTGTAGGGGCTATGAAAAGGAAATGAAGAAACTGAGATTAGCATTAAGAGAAGCTAAAATAAGCTTTATAGTAGAACATGTATTTGGAGATGCAGCATGGGGAATGCATGTTCATATTATTGAATATTTTAAGGAAACAGGGCTGTTAGAGAGAATTTAGTTTAATATATCCTAATTTTGTTGAGTTTTATTTGGTTTGTTGTGGGGTTTTTTTCTTCCCCCTGCTAATCTACTGTTCCGCAATCCAGTCCGGTAGGGGGCGGTAATGTACCTTAAATTGGTTGCCAACCACCAATAAAAATCAGAAGAAGAAGCTGAACTGCTTTGACCCAGCATTATCATTAGCTGTAATTGGTTTCAAGTTGTTATCATCTCCTCAGTATGCATCTAAATCTACCTTGAATGTATCATTTACAATTTCACCTAGACACACCACATGACTTCAGTCATAAGAATGTACAAAAGAAGGGAGGCAACGAAGCCTTTTGTTCAGTCATTGCACCTAGGTAGGGCATTTCATTTTCTCAGAAGGGATGCTTGTTGTTTTTTTCTTGCTGAGTTGTGTTCAGGTGATCCCTTTTGTTGGATACTGCTATCTATTGTCTGTTAAAAATAAAAAATAATACACATAAAGAGTGATTGAAATAATTAAGAGAGCTAGATAACTTACACAAGTAAAAATATGCATGTCCAATTGCCAACAAGCCCTTTATAATACCATATCTAATATATTCACAGACAGCTTGAAGCTTTAATTACTTCTGTGTGTGTTTCTGGAACGCTCTCCAGCAGGGCGTGTGAGAAATGAATTGCATGATGTCAAAGAAACTACCTTGCAGTTACCACTTTTTACCATTGGAACATTGTTATTATAATTCCATTGTTAGCTTCAAACATGAAGCCTTAAACGTATCGCAATATGAATGGCTCTCAGATGTGCCTCTCCTTAGAATTTTGCTTGTGCATATCCAGTATTGCATTGTGGTAATTGCCAGTCTTTAGCTGTAATCAACAGTAACATTTAAAATAGACAGTGGACTTTTTTTACTTCACGTAACAGGAAATTCACAGCTGTAATTAATAACATTAACAATGCCTCCATTCCATTACTTCCATTTGAGTGAACAACCTGCCAGTGAGCTAGCATGTTCAATACCAGGTCCCTGGTAAATGGAATTAAATTATTATTGATGTTATTACTGTTATAACATCTGTGTTTTTCCTTCTTTGGCATGTCTGACATATGGCAGCGTCCATCACATTAGAACCATAACCATAGAGCTTTGTCCCAATCAGGTCAGTGCTTAACAACAGAACAAATAGGCTAATGCTGTCTCCTGTGCTCCTCTCCCTGTACTTTAAATTTGCATAACTGGGAATTGCAAGATTAATTGCAAAGTGTTGAGCATACTGTTGTGACAGTGTTTGGACAGGGAGTTCTGTGGTTTTTTTCAGTTATGGGGGTGTGAGTAAGTTCTTCAAAGTGCTTGAAAGCATTACTCAACTATTAAAGAAATGCATATCTAAGCAGTCTCTCATCCAAAGTTTACTTGCCAAGTGTGAGGAATAGTCTTTGACTTAGGGTTTTATATATATATATAGCATATAATGAAGCTGTTGAAACCATGGAAAAAGTCAACATGTCATTAGTGAGTGATGGACCAATATACTGTAGTTCGCTTGGTGTGAGAAATGGGAAGACATTAGCTTGTCCAATTGAGCAGCAGACAACCCAGCCTTAAGGAAAACATCTTTGCAGTTTCCTTGCTTTGGAGAATGTGGTTGTACTCAGGGCGGCTCCTCTAACACCAAATCAGGGTGTGCATCAGATGGAGCAAAGTAGAGCCTGGTAAACATGTTGTTGAGTTATCTTATGTATTGCTCTTGTCAGTTAATAAATAATTGTACGTGTGTGTGTGTGTGTGTGTGTGTGTGTGTGTGTGTGTGTGTGTGTGTGTGTGTGTGTCTGTCTGTCTGTCTGTTGGCAAACTTTCAGTGTTTAGCTTCCAGAATTCATCATACATGTTGGGGCTGGTTTAGGGTTTAATGTCATGCATAACATTACATAACAGCTGGCATGCTTTAGGCATGTAACTAAAGCAATATCACAATGTATGTTCCCTAAGTATTTATGTGCTTAAAAAGTCTAGGAATTGCTTGCATAGACTATATGTGAAACTTTTTCTAAGTGCATGTTTAATTACACTCGCAGAGGGCAGCACCCTGAAAAACACTGTCACACATATGACTGACTGGTATCTTCTTGTACAGTGTATCTCCATGAACTAGTTGATAACATGTTCCAGTACTGTTAAGTAGAAACAATCATGTATCAGGTTTCAGTCTCTGACAATGTTTGTCAAAAGTTCTATCAGGGATTCAGCTGACCTTGACTAGACTTATTTTAACTTTTTTTATATAAAAAAAATATTTTATATATTTAGACTATATTGAAAAAAACTAAACAAATGCTGCTGCATACCGTATTTTATGCCAGCTGAAACCAAAACGCTAGCTAGGTAAACAGTGTGTCTTTATAAAACTGCAGGACCATAAGACAGGCAGCTACATTGAACATGGTGGTATATATGCTAGATAAGAGACGTCATTTTTTTTTCTTAGATTGGAAAAAATAATTTGCCTCAGATTAATGTGAAATGCATTTATTTCCCACAAATGGTTAGATAGCTAAAAGCTGTTATATGCATAATCCAATCTTCTGATAATCAATGCAGCATTTCTGCCAAATGATTTACCAAGTGATCAATCAACATTTGGCAATGTTTTTATAAAACTAGAGGACAATAAGACAGGCCACATTGACCACTCTGGCATATAGTTATCAACCCCAGCCTCAACAAACACAAAAGCTCCAGTCTATTTTTGGAACTGATTAATTCACAAACAGGTGGACTGTTAAAAAGAATATGTTCCAGTGACCCCTTCTGGTTGCTAATAGACATTGCATTTGTGCATCTATTGGCTTGTTAATGAATTTCCAATGAACAGAGAACAAATGTGCCAGTTTAAGAGATGAGAAAGTTGTCATTTTAATCTTTTAGCTTATTGGTGAAGGTGGACTCAAAGATTAATCTCAAGCTTTCTACCCTTAACTTTTACATAAGACCTGTATTGAGCAGGAGCTTGCTGCAGATAGTCAGTAACAATATAATACAATTGATTCACAACAGATCTGAAAATATCCAGAATGTAATTAATGGTGCCATTTATCGACTCAATGTCCACAGCTGTGTTTGCATACTTGGTGATTGTTTTCATTAAACTGACATGCTTGTCATAGAAAGCATTAATGTAGACAGCAATGGCATCAAGGACATCAGATTTTAGTGTGTTGTCAATAAAGTCCTGAGCTTTGTCAATAAAGAATTTTAAGGTGTCACCCAGTTTTTCTAGGAACATGTCTAGGCTCTCTAGGTTCTTCAGAAGAGCTACAATAGGATTAGGTATAGCCTTTACCCAGTCCCTGATGTTGTCAATTATTTTGGCTCCAGCCATGACATCACCAATAGGCATTGTGACCTGAATTCTTTTGGTCATGCCAAACATGGCACTGGAAACATATTGTACATTAACAGCCACAAGGTGTATTGCCTTCTCTAGCATAGTAGTAATGCTGGTGGTCAGCTTATTGAGCACCTCAATGAGAGAGGTCATCTCTTCAGAGCCAGGCAGTTTCACCTGTGTCTCCCTCAGGACCTTGATGGCATTATCCAGAAAGACCTGAACAGTCTTCTGGTACTGAGCGACAGTATTCCTAAAGATGATGGACACCTGGCTCAGATGTGGGGCATGGTTGTTTGCAATGTTGTGGGCCTCCTCAGTATAGCAAATAATAGTATTCTTCAGATGAGCAGCATGTTTGAACAGTTGGTTTTTCTCAAAAAAGCTAGACAAACAAGAGGTGATGGCAGAAAGTCTTTCTTATAGTCCCCTGAGCATGATGTTAGGGGCATCCATGTTGATGACCATCTTCAGATTTATTTTAACAGCATCCTTGGCAGATGCTCTGATGGTGAAGATATCAACATCCTTCCCAGGATCAGACTGTTTAACAGAAAACAACAAACACAAAATAAGATGTAAAACTCTTGATCATTGTAATTGTGCAAATATGATAACAATATGAGCTCCTTACAGCATAACGTCCATAAAGCCTGGCATTTATCTGAGATGGGACCCTGCCATGGAGCTGAAGACCTAGAAAACCAGTAGATGGAATAGAAATTGTGGCACTGATTCCATCTTTGCGGACAGCATAACGCAAGTTCATGTCA
Organism: Zingel zingel; assembly: GCA_023566125.1. NCBI lineage: Eukaryota > Metazoa > Chordata > Actinopteri > Perciformes > Percidae > Zingel > Zingel zingel. The sequence continues at coordinate 21,724,302 of CM042332.1, read as the reverse complement.
GTGAAGGCAGGACTGGTTACGTCCACATTTAGGGTGAGACGGGAGTCACTGTAAAGACAGGCAAGTATGTGTTACTTTTCTAAGGTAAAGAAGCATAACTATTTAACAGGAAATAATTACGAATATCTTTCATCATATGATGTGTTTTCTTGGGATATGAGTAAAAATGTGATCCTGAGTAATAAGACAAATAACAACTGTAAATTCCAAAACATATCACACACAATACGGATTTAAACTGTTACCTCAGTGTATGGGAAAGAATGTGTTGAATGTCCAAGGTCAGATCAGTATGGGTGAAAACTGCCTTACCAGCCAGGCTTACACCAGCATGTTCAAAGTTTATAGTAATGGAAGCTGTAGAAACACATGGACTTCAGTTAAAAAAGTAAATAAAAATGGATGCTTTTTATGTCAGAAGAATAAGTTATACTATATGCTACAGAAGAAAAAACTTACAGTCCATATCATATTCCAAGAAGACAATGGCCGAGGTGGCAGAGGACCTAAAGTTAACTTTGAAGACAGGAGCACTGCCCTCTACTTCAGCTGCTAGGTTTGTGGTGTACAGTGGGCTGACAAACTTGCCATTGGTAGATATCTTCTGCTTGGCAGCTGTCACTTCAGCAACGGTCTTCTCAAAGATGGTGAGGTCACCCAGGCAGCTTGGCTGAGATATATCAATCTCCATATCAGCAGTCAAGGAAGAGGTTGGGGCAAGATCAATGGTAACCTGGACAACATGCTTCCCGTTGGTGTTGAAATCAAACAGGTTTGCCTCGTTGTTGCCAGTGTACTTCAGCACTGCATACACACGGCTCAGGGAGGCTTCAACAGCAATATTCTCATTTACATCCATGCCCATGACTTTGGTTGCGCCTTGGTTAAGCTTGGCATCAGCAGTAACCTTGGAGGTGGAGCGTAGGCCATCCTTATTCAGATACAGATTAGCGTCATTATCCAGGACTCCCAAAAGTAGATAGTCTTCAAGCACTGTGCCATCCATGTTGGCCTTAGTAGATGACTCTATGGAAACATACTCAAAGCTTCCCTCCAGCTTCAGACTGTGGTCTGATTCAGCCTTTCCAATAGCCTTGATCACAGGGAGATTTAAATCACCCTTAATACTGAAGGTGGAGACAGCATTTGCTTTGGTTTTGGTGTCTGCAACCAAATGTTGGTTTGCGTCCAGATTGAGTATAGGCAGGGCAATCTTTGCAACAGTAGCCACAGAGATGGCAGTTTCAAAAGTCTCAGTACTCATACTGATGGAGCTGTCATGAGTGCCTTCGATGTGTTGATTTTCAAGGGACAGGGAATTGGCCAACTTGAGTCCTCTCTTGGTGGTCAGACTGGTGATACCATCAAGTTTGGCTTTTAAAACCTCAAACACAGAGGCTGTAGTAGCTCCCAGACGGAACACAAGATCATCCTCAGCATACAGTCCAGTATTGACATTTAAATTAATGATGGCAGACTTGAAGGACAGCTCTGTGATAAGGGTACCCATAGAGGGAATCTTGGTCAGACCCATCATATAAAGGGGGGCAGCCTGGCTTTTCTGGTAAACCATCTTGGCGTCCACATTAACAGTCTGCTCAGTAGAAGTCAAAATGTGTTTCAGCCCGGTTTGGTCGTACAAGTCAAGATCACTAATAGCTGGGGTATGTAAGTCAGCAAATGGAATATAAATCTCAGGAATGCTGATGGGCCTAGTTAGGAAATCAAGGTTTGCCTTCCCTTCTACAGCAGCATGGATGGCAGCTTCTCTGTCATTGTTGTCTACAGTGAAGTTCCAGAACAGTGAATACTGATTAAGACAGGCCAGAGCTACAGTGCTCATATGTTGTGTGTCAGGCCTGAATGTTGCAGAGTAATCATTCTGCAGATCAATGTTGGCAGTAGGAGTATCATTGAGATTGACCTTGGTGTTTCCCTTATTCTGAAAGCTGAACACAACCTCTCTGGGACAGAGAACAAGGTCAATATGATTGTATAGAGCTCCATTGACAATACCAATTAAATCTGTGCTATGGGTTGCCTTCAGCTCAAGCTTCATGTCATGCAGATTGGCATTTACCGATCCCACTAAAAGGTTGTTTTTGATTGTTGGGTCCTCTGCTTCAGAGCGAATATCAAACTTGAAATAGCTGAAGATAAAGAAGTCAGCACTCAGGGTCTGTCTCATCTTTAAAATGAATGTATCTGTGTCACTAATGAAGGTCAACTTGACTGTACTTGGATTGACAGTGACTTGCAGGTCACTCTTGTGGGTACTGTCATGACATGTCTTTACAACAGTTATTGTAATAGAGGTACCTTCCTGTCGGGCCACAGCTTTTTGAGTTACAGATGTCTCACCAGTGAGGCCCACGATGGGGAGGTTGAACAGATGTTTATAGGAAGTGTCAATGGTGGCAGAAAAAACATCCTTGGTAGCTAAGAAAGCTTCATTTAAAAGCTCAGCATTGTAATATGATGTGGTGGCTTTCACTATGGTCTTGGCTGAGGCTTGGGCTGAGAAGTCATAAAATGTTACAGATGCATGGTGGTCCAAGGCAAGAAAATTGTGAGTGAACTTAAGGGTCTCAGCAGCAATCACACGATGCCCCTTGGGAACAACAATACGAGCAGTGGAATCCAGGTTAAGTCAATGATTCTCTGTTTAATGTCATTAGTTGAGATGGTGGTGGCTTGCACAGTGTGGAAGTCCAAGATAGTGAACTCAGGGATGTACATCTGTGGTGGGATTTCAAACTGGTGAAGCAGATCTATGCTGAACTTCATGGAAGGGACAGTAAGATCAGTCAGAGGAATGGTGAATGATGGTATTTTAAGCTCATCTTTCTTCAGTCCAGTAATCACCCCCCAAATGATCTGCAATATCTCACTGACAATGTTTTTCTGAGGTGCCACCTTCTTAATGATCTCAACCACACTGGTGAACATATCAGTGGCAATGGTAATGAACTCAGCATAGCACTTCTTTGCCAACTGCAGATAAGAAGTAATTTCAGCGTTGACATCCAGTTTTGCAGTTTCTTACTTTATAATTTCAGCAAATCCCTTCAGATTACTTAACAGAGCCTGGTCATAGACATCCTTCACATTTTTTACAATTTCTCTCACTTGTTCCACAAAACCCCTAACAGAGGTTAAGACAAAGTTGGCAAAATGTCTTGTTGCCTCCAGTTTCTGGGGGATTTCAAGAGTCCTGATCAGGTCATTCACATGAGCAGTGTATTTAGCTGTCATTTGATTGGCATAATTCACAAAGTCATTATAATCAAATTAATTCAATTTCTGCTCAATAATGCCAATATATAAATTCAACTGTGAAATGATATCCTTAATCTCAGTTCTTTTCAAGTAGTAGATAGCACTCTGGAAGTCTTGCATGATTTTGTTAGGAATGTCTGCATCCTTCACAATCTTGGCTACAACCCTGAAGGTTTCCTCAATTCTGAATTGCTTGATGAGCTCAACAGCCTTTTCCAAGACAGCCTGAACCTTTTTGTTAGCTTCAAACTTTACGATCAACTCTCTCATCGTGGCATAGAATGCATTGATCTTACCTAGGATGTCAAGATCCGTAATCGTTTTCCTTATGTAATCTGTTATATCGCTGAAAATCTCTGTGGGAATCAGATTCACTAGTTCCTCAATGTGAGCTTTAAAGTTGATGGATGAAATGCACTCCTTTAGCCCAACAACAAATCTATGCATGTCATAGGTCTCAAGTATGTGTTTCATATCACTCATGATGGTCTCTAGTTGTTTGTTGACTTCATATTTGGAATCAATGTCATGCAGGAATTGGATGCTGCTCCCTTTCAGTTTTTCCAGGTTGATCTGCTGGATCATCTCCTTCATGGTATTAATCACATACACAACTATTGCCCTGATGTCGTACTCCTCATTAATAGCATTCAGATGTTCCTGAATCTTCTGAATGAGGGTTTCAGGGAGGGTGCCACTAATAATAGTTTTTTTAATCATAGCAGCAAAGTGTTGGATGTAGACCGTGAGATCAGCCAGCAGTTTCTCAACAGCATCCTTTAGATTTCTCAAAGAGGCTTCCAAATCCTCCATGGAGATGACATAGTTGTGGGAGAAATCATTTAGGTTCTGTTTCAGCTGAATGAAGTTGCTCTCTATATTTAATTGAGCAAAAATGTGACTTACATGTTGTGAAAGAGCATCAAGTTTAGTCCAGATCTCCTCAATGTTAACATAGTTTTGCAGTGTCTCTACAACATGTAACACAAGCACCTTGATACTTTCCAAAAAAGCAGACATACTTTCAATTATAGGAAACTGAATTATGTGAGTATTTGTGCTCTTGTCATACTTAAGGAAGCCAGAGATGGTGAATTCCTGTTTCTCTGTGGAGTCTGTACTGAGGATGTTTGTGAGGATGGTGCCAGAAACCTCAATTCCAGTTCTCTCAGCAGTATTGTAAACACTCAAATCCTGATTGAAAATGTGGTCATTCAATTTAGACTTCATTCTGAAACTAGTCTTTTGCTCTTGGAGGGACAGAACAGTATCCATGTTGTTGTCAATAATTGTCTCAAGGGCAAAACCGGCATCTAGCTGCTGGTTTAGTGATGCTCTGCATTCATGTGAGCTAGCAAAAGCCAGGGGCTGTGCTTTAAGGAGAAGCTTGCCATAGAGCTGGACACTGTGCTTTCCATACATGGTCATGTCCCCATCAGCATTGAAGACAGTATCAAGGTTGAAATCAAAAGGAACAATGCTGCAACGGATGGTGTGGTCAAAGCGTATTGGCTGTGAGTTGAAACGGGCATCGTTGGTGATTCTGGCAGCAAGACCGACAACTTCAAGCTTGGTGTTGTGGCTCATGTGAGTTCCAAGGAGTTTTCCAGTGGTGCTGCACTTTGCATTAGCAGTCATATCAGCATAATTTACCTGATAGGTGTGCTTGATCTCTTCCTCACCATATATGGCTTTCAGGCTTCCAGTCAGGTCCATCTTGTAAAGCTCTGCCTGCAGTTGACCCTCATTAATGAAGTTGGCCACCAGACGTTTTAAGTTGTTTTTAACATTTGCAGAAGCAGTGTAGGGTTTCAGGTCAATATTGATATCATGGGTGTAAGAGGCATACTCACTGGCGGAAGCTTCAGCCTTTGAGTTGAAGTCAAGGCTAGAGGGAGTAATGGTCAGAGTGTTGGCATTATCAACCTTGATGTCACACACTGCAGCTTTGTTGGTAATGAATAGAGTAGCTCTTGAAGCATCAAGCCCAGCATTGAAGGTGTTTTCCAGGGACAGGGGGCTTTGGAGGGTGGTTGTTCCACTTGTGGTCAAACCATTCTTGTTTATTTTCAGATTTGCCTTGTGCGTAGCCTCATTATCAAGGAGTGTCATAGTGGCATCACTGTTTGCTTCTGTCCTAAGTGGGAAGATGGAAAATGACTGGGTTGAAATGGTCTTGCCATACATGGGTCCAGCCGTTAACATCCCCTCAAAGTTGCTCTCAGCAGAGATTTCTTCAGTGTTGATTTCAGTAATGCCAGTGTGCTTCAATGCAATAATGAGACCAAATGGGCTTGTGGCATCAATCTTGCTGCTTGATTTCAAATTGATTTTGTCTGTAATGGTTGCATCCTCAACAATACTAATACTGGCTTCAAGGAATTTATGGGCCAAAGAGCTTTTCAATTGGGCTTTGATGGAATCAGTGATGGCCAACATTCCAGATCCTAAATAAAACACAACAGAAAAAAAGAGAATTCATACCTGCATAGATACTTGGATTAACATTTGATTAATTTTCTGGTAAACAATATAATTAACAGAAACATACACAATCCATTATTTGGTGTCATTTCAGAGAACAACAATAGTAACATATGTTACATTATTTTTATTCCAGTGGAAGTAGAAAACTAACTGAAAATTCTCTACCAAGAGTGAACATCCTTGTAACTAAAGATAACAAATCCTTAATTTCTGATTAACATCTACTTGGAAATACCTTCAATGTCTATTGAGAATATGTCAAGTGGGGAGGTTCCTTTCACATCAAACTTAGCTGAGTAGCTTGGTGTCTCCACAACATCTTTGCCAGCAGCCATTGAGGCTTCCATGTCATAGAGGTTGCTCTTCATCATTGTTGAAACTTCAGCTTTGCCAAAAAGAGGAATGGACAGAGTAAGGCTTTCAGGGACAACAAGCTCTGGGATGGGAATTTTAATGGAGACGATCTCCAGTCCTAACAGAGGTAGAGACACACTAGGTGTCGTCAAAGCTGGTGGAAAGTTAAGCTCTTCTGTTGATCGTCCTCCAAGAGGGAGCGGGATAGCAATGGTGAAGCGCTCATTGTTGAAGTGGTAGACAGCCTTTGACTTACTGTTATGAACAGGAAAAGTAAAAATCAATAAACTTTCAATACATTTTCTGAAAGTTAACTTTCAGAAAATTGATCACTGATTTCTTTCAGACTTACGTTTTGAGGAACAGTGTCTCTGGCAGGGAAATCTCAAGGATATCAGGCACTCTGAAGCTCTCAATGTAAGGGATATCAGCACTATACCTTTCCATGTGGCTGTTTGTTACCTAGGAATAAGTAATCTTTGTTTTATACTTTCTCCAATCAACGAAAAATCAAAGATCTGTCATCAAAAATTATTCTAAAATCAAAAATTCATACCTCCACAAATGCCTTGAAGATTTGATGGAAGGTCATGTCAGTCTCCCCTACCCGCATGTCAAGAACATCATTTCCATACTTTTTAATCTCGTCAGTGTATGAAAGGATGTCGGAGATCCCAGAGTTCACATTTGATTTTAATTCAACTTCAATCTTGCTGGCATCTGTACAAATAAAGTTGAAAAGAATCCTCAAATATTAGAAACATAAAGATGAGTGTGACACATAATCTGGACCAACCAATTATGAGATTCAGGAAATATGTAGTAACTGGACACTCATAGTACCGTATTTCATTGTGATTTTCTGCTCAGAGGTGGCATCCATGACTTTGATTTCACTCTTAACCTCCAATCTCAATTCTTCATCACGTTTCATGTTAGCTGTGACGGTGGCATCAGCATTGAATGAAGGGACAAGAAGTTGGACTTGCAGCATACCTTCCTTCATGGCCTTCAGACTGAAAACATGTGTCAGTGAGTTAGCATAATCTCAATGATGAGGTTCACATTAATGTTATATCATAAGGATTTATGGTTGATTTTCTTACTTGGCACGTCCAACCAGGGAGAGCTGAGGGATGTTCTTGTTTATGAAGTCAAGAGAGATGGAGTGAGTTCCTTTGCCCTTGGTGTTTCCATCGACAACACCCAGCCTGAGTCCAGCCTCCACATCATAGTCAGGGATCTGGATGTCCGCTGTGATGACATTCTTTCTTCTGTTATATTTCATGATTGCTCTGGCTTCAGTGGGCTCTGCACCTGTTGACCAACCAATAGAGTAATATTACATAACTCCATAAACATTTTGGCCCACTTAAGCCACTGAGAAGACCATTTTACCATATTGTCCATATTGTACATTACCTTCAGCCCTCAGAATAATCTTGACAGAGTCAACCCTGGCCCTCTTCTCCCTCCTTGAGAAGCTCATAGGCAACAGTGGCTGTGTACTCAGTGACTTCACCAGTAGGGTGGAGCTCCACAGCAAATCTAATAAGATAATAAATAAAATAAGTCAGTATTTCTCAGTAAGCTAATTTAATTTGAGAGAAATATATTTGCTGGTGGTTCAGTGAGTCTTGCTCACTTGCTGTCTCCGGTGATGGGGAAGTATGGGGCTGTCTCCTGAGAGAAAGCATCAGTGTACTGTAGAACAGTGCAGTATTTCATTCCAGCAAAGAAGGGAGTGCACTTGCTAACATCAATCTTGTCCATCACCATAGAGGGAATGGTCTTTACCTCTGATCCAGTGACTACCATCAGGGTGTTTCTATGTAGGAAAGTTACAAGGATAGAAGTACAAGATTGCAAAGTGTAAGATTTTGTAAAATATTTGTATGAGGCCAAAGTAGATGTAGCTCTACCTGCAACCATTTTTGCTTTCTTGGTAAGTAAAGTTAACCTTTACAATAACACCTCATATTCTTTAATTAGAAAGTATTACAAAATGTGGCTGTCTGTAAATACTGTATGTTATCTTTGTAACTAACAATGCTGGCACTTGCACCATGAATTTAATGTAAGTAGGAAACATTATTTAATGGCCAAGAACTCCACTTTAGGCTTACGTCATTTTGATGAGCTTTGTAGGACTTATTGTTGCAGGGATGGTCAGCTTGACATTGTCACTTTCCATGGAGATCTTGGCACTGAGCCCACTCTTGTGGAAAATGTTGGTGTGCATCTCAAATCCAGAGTTTATATATTCAGGGATGTGGGAGCCAACCTGAGTTACAAATCCAATGCCCCCAGAGGGCATGAAGGTAACTTTGCTCTGTGGAAACAATGTAGACATAGGTGACTTGTGTTGAATGGAAATTAATATAAATCCATAGTTAGTTGGTTGTAAAATTGGAATTTCTTTTAAACATAATTACCATGTCACGAGCAATCCTAAATCCACCCTTGATACCAGGGGTGAAAATACCAGACAGTGCAATCCTCAGAGGCACCCCAGTGACAGTAGGCAGGAAGAATTCATTGTCCATAAAGATGTAGTGGGCAAAGAATGTGTTGTCAGCCTTGGTCATCAGTGCCTTCATGATCTTTGCCAAAGGGCCCATAAAAACACAAATGTAAGTCAAATGATAAACAATGATACATAATTAAATCTGTCAAATATTTTAAGTGAAAATAACTGGTTTTGTTTACATCAGTAGGGAACATCTTGAGCATGCTGTCAATCATCATGGCAGCAGAGTAGGCCATCTCTGTGATTTCAGTGGTCCTTAGATATCCCAGCTCATTTCCCAAAAGTCTCAGATAAACCATTGCCTCAGGAGACTGTACCGTCTTCATTTCCCTGACAAGTTTATTGAGGTTGCGTCCAATCTCCTTCATCAGGTTTTGGGAGGCCTAAGAAATGTCCATACTATATTACTAATTTCATTGCAGTTGGTACAAATCCAACCTCATACTTACTAATAAGATATTTAATACATTTGATTAAAAAAACAGATTTCTCTGATTACCTGTCTCTTCATTCTGTCCTTTTTCAGAACAGGCAGCATGTTCTGAAGGATATCATTGACTCTCAATGACATTTTGTCAGAGACAAAGTATATTGTCTTCAGGGCAGTGTCAGGAAAGAAGCCATTCTTTCCAAACAGGGCATCAACAGTTGGTTCAAATCCTTTGCCCTCCATACCAACCTGTAAATGTAACACACATATTACAGATTACAACAGAACTCTGTACATTGTCCTCTTAAACTTTGATTAAAATAGCTCAAAATGTTTACCTCCATCATGTCAATATCAAAGCCAAATGCCTTCAGAGTCATTTCAAGCATGACCTCTTTGTGCAGGTAGCTGGTACCCTCAAAGATCATGTTACCTTCCACAGATCCGATCTTGTAGTTGCGAGAGAACTTGGTTGGGTCCATGGTGGGCCTGACCTCATTACCCTGCAGGGCATCACGAATATTCTGTCTTAGTCTGCAGGAAAGGAAAAATAATATTACTGTTGAACATCTGGTAGTGATCAAATTGGGACACTTACTCAGCATGTATTGAAACAACACATTTATGAATTATAAATAAAGCTTTTCACTTACCCTTGGGTCTCTGGCTCAGTTGAGCACAAAATATTGGTAATGTGGGGGATCACAAAGCTCTTGACTTGTTTGTCCTGCTCATTGGGCAAGGCATCGGCAAGCTGGGCCAGTTCAGTGGGCTGAACTGGGCTTTCATAAGTACCAGATATGCGGCAATGCGCTTTTGCATGGGGCTGGCACTGTCCAAAAGCACCTGCATGATAATCTATCTGCCCTGTGACCAATAGACATCAATACAATTAGTATAGAGTAGAAAAAAATATTCCAATGATGTGTCAAACCTTTGAAATAATTTGACATGCCTCCTCAGGGACGGGAGTCAGCCTGAACACTTGGATGGCAGCCTGCTGCACAGCCAGGGAAGCAGCAGCTTGGTTCACACACTGGATGACAACAGATCTGAGTCCGGGGCCAGCAGATACCAGAGCTGGAGCCATGTTTCCAATAACCTGGAATCAATGGACATGTTGTATTCTGCTTACTGGCGTTGGCAGTCATTTAAATGTTGATCTATGGGGAAGGTTACCCACTCTCAGTGTCATGAAAGTTTTGTCGCTGTCACCAGAACAGTCACCCAACTGGGCAGCCATGAACTCAGCAACAGAGTGAATCTCAGGGATCAGTTTTCCATCAGCTTTGTAAAACCTGTTGAAAAACTTTTTTTTTTTTAATTCAAAGTGTGTGTATATTTTTAGAAACAATATTTGGAATAAAGTTTGGTTACCTCTTGACAACATTGCTCAGGGCGTACATAATGGGCTTGCTGGGCTTGTATTTGGCCATCTCGAGCATGTCATTGATCAAGAGGGCAGAAGGATTGGATACGAGTCCAATAGCAAAAACACCGGCATCAACCTCGACTGAGGAGGTATCAAAAGTCCTGAGGATCTGCATGATGGCACTACTGCACTCAGGGGTTCCACACTGGGCAAAGACCTGGTAGGTCAGAACAGGGGACACTGCAAGAGCCTCAGGAATGGCGGGACTAAGGGTGTCAGTCTTCATTCCACGGACCATGGTGACAAGCTTGTGGAAGAGGTGGGCCCTCCTCTCACCCTCGGTCTCGGGCAGAGTGGCCAGTTCTCTCAGGAGGTTCAGACCTGCATCTTTATCCTGGACAGCACTTTTGTCCTCAACAGCCTCCATGTGAAGACCCTTGACAAGGTCACCTGTGATACAAGTAAAAGTTTGGAATGAGTTGTTCATATCTTTATTTCCGTTTTTAATAAATAGCCTGTAATAAAAAGAACAGAGATAAGAAAAGGAGCTTACTGCGGTCAAAGACTCTTTCATTGTGAGGAGAAACCTCAACGAGAGTCAGTTCCTGCTTTCCAACATTGGTAACTCCATTTTCTCCCCTGTGGAGACAATACAAGGTTGAAAAGTACATACATAGATTCCTTGGACAACACATATCAGTACCTACATTTACATAATGGAGCATAGTAAATTGTACATTGTAAGGTTAGACTTACTTGTGAGAGAAGGGAATGAGGATGTGGTTCTCTGTGCAAGACCCAGAGCTCATGTGTTTTTTCTCATTTTCAAACTTGTAGTTGCAGGTCTGGGTGCTTCTGACCAGCTGGGCAAGAGGGTAGGGCTGGAAGACAAAGAATGTAGTTTATTTGCAAGATTTCTGTGTAATGATTTTAACAATATTGTTGATGCTATGGGTACTGTTGTGGTTTGCTTTTACACTACACTGCAGAAAGATTACATGTGCGACAAACAAAATAAGTACAGTTGTGTGATTTTTGTTGGATCTTGAGTCAGTTAGGCTAGAAAAAAGCAGTTCAGGACTGGTGTTTATTTCATTTCACACCAGACTAACCCACGTCTTGGTTGTATGTCTTACCATGCCAGAGATAAGCGCCAAGGGGCTGGTGTGATCTCTCATGGGGCTAAATTTGTCACATCTGGACAGGTCCCTGGTGAGGCTGATGTCAGTTGCAATGTCTTCTCTAGCATTGATGGAATAAGTGGTCTTGCACTTGCCGAGGATAGTGGGCTGAAATGGGTGTGAACAGAAGTATGGATATCATTTCATGTTTTTTGTCATGTTTTAGAAACATAAGGGAGTGTGATGCGATTATTTAGCATACTGTAGTAGGACACTTACCATATTCTTATTTTTGTTTCTTCCAGTAAAGGCACAGCCAGGGCAGAGATGATACCCCTTTTGATGTTCATAATTGTTGTTGTCTCACCATCCTCAGGCTACAGTTTCACATCGTACACACCATCAACCACAACCTTTAGAGGATATCTACAGAAAATGTCAGACTTTTACCATGAAGTCCTGTAGTAAAAGTGTTATAATTTCACAATATTTGTTTATGCAACTGGATGCACTGGATGAGGAAAAGTTTATATGTAACGTACATGGGGTGCAGGGTGCAGGACTGAACACAGGGTTGCCCTTTGCGTCCATGTCGACCACCTCGCTCAGGCTACAGCCAGTGGTGTGGATGATGAAACTGCAAGTCGGAGGTACTTCCATTTCAACCTGTTTTAAAAGATTATTTTAGCTGCTAGATATAATGTGAAAGAAATGATGTACATTAAATGGATTTAATATAATGGAGAATGGTGAATGAAAAATGTAGCTGTTAAAGCACATGGCATGTACCTTGCAAGTGGCCTTAGGTCCATTCCTCAGATGTGACGCACCATTGATAGCATTTAAGGACTCAGCTTTGTACAAGTATTCATACTTGTGGTGGGCTTTGTATCTTTGGTTTACTGGTAGAGAATATTTCATATTAGATTTCAGTTTGCTGCAAGTACTGTGAGAAAGCACAACAGTTTGCCTTAGCATTTCAGCAATTATTTAAAAAGTGCTACATGGATAATACATCATTTAGTGTTTTTAAACAGAAATGAGAGAAAAAATGTGTGTGTTGATTAGTTCAGGTTACCTCTGATCTTTTACAATATAGTCTCAGTTGTAGATTTCTTGAACAGCTGCAGTGTAATTAACATGCTCAGGTTGTGTAATTAACATAAACATAATAGTGAAACTTACTTAAGCAGGTTTTCTGCTCCTCTTGGGCATCTGTAAAGACAATCATAAGAAAATTAGATTTAAAACTTAGTTTCCTCTCACAAGAAAACAATTTTACTTCAAAGAGAGGTCAGGGTTTTAACTTTGTTGTGTTTGTTTTAATACTACTTTAAAACTACTAATATATGATCATATATTCATGGCATCTATAATCAAAAGCAACAAGATGCAAATTAAAAAATGACTTACAAGCCAAGGTAAGTATGGTTAGGAGTAGGGAAAGACAGAACTTTAAGTCCCCCATCATGGGCTCTCTTCAATTCTCCTTTGTTCTCCTTTGGTGAGTACTCAGACGAGGCTGAGGCCTTAACCTCCTCATCGGCCTTTTATTGCCAAAGGTGTTAGGTAGGAATTGCATACAGTACTGTGCCAGTTCCAAAGTCTACTCTATACGTACATGTGGAGGGACAAAGGCAACTAGTTTCTTAAGGCTTTCCTTGAATATGATTGCCAAGTTTGTCTCTTTTTGTGTTGAAATGTGTGAACACTTTTAAGTAATATTCTGCATAATATCATTTAAAGTTACAAATGAACAGAAGAGCTTTATCCTAAATATAACTCAACAATTCACATACTCTGCATTACTGCTGATGGATATAATTTCAGAGTAAAAGCCATTAGACGGGGCATAGTTTTTTCAATGACGGGTCTTAAATCGTCTTCATCGATTAGCATTGAGTAGAAACCCGGTAGTATTTTTGAATGACCGTGCTTCCCTCCCTCATGTCCCCATGGATGTATTAAAATAACCTATCCCCCTGAGACGAGAGTTCTCTGTATTGTGGGTCTGGAAAAAAGCCTCTGATGATGCAAAAATTGTCGTTTAGCGTCATCGGAGGCATTTTTGCCCAGAGGCTATGGACTACAGCCAGCTAGTTCCACATGTTTTCAACCCGACCATAGGGGGTGGGACTGTCAGTACCAATGCAAGTCGAGTGTCAGCCATCTTGGAGCTACGCTAAACAGGCTCTCTCTTTTCAGCAGCAAACTTTTACAACAATTATGTGCATTCAAACTACCGCACATGTGTACCATCGGGATACTTTGGTACAGATCGGAGAATATGCAGGAAACTTTATTACAGACGGAATACTCGACACACTACGCGAGCTTCGCCTGCTATGGAGACCAGCACCTCAGCCTGCGGTGTCGCTCGATGCCATTAGCCGGGGAAAGGGAACTTGAAAGCGGTGTGCAGGAGTTTGAGCTAGGTGGAAAGCTAACGCTAGCCGGCCACCTGTCCCGTCAACAAACTGGACTACATCCAACTTCAACGAAACTCCCAATGCGAGTTCAGAGACTGCTTTGTTTTTGTTTTTGTGGAAACATGGCTGAACAACAGTGTACTGGACTCCGCTATCTAGCAGGCCTGCTAGCATTCAGAGCAGATAGAGATGCTGCTCTGTCGCCAGGTAAGACCCGTGGAGGTGTGCTGTGTTAACACGGACTGGTGCAGAAATGGGGTGCTTGTACCCAACTACTGTTCACCGCTGGTTGAGTTTGTGACTGTTAAATGCAACCATTCTACGCAAATTCACGGCTGTGTTTATACTCTGTGTTTAGATCCAACCAAGCGCTAATGCTACCAATGCGTTAGCTGAACTTTACAGAGCCTATAATGTGTGTGCACTAAATGTAGCCTGTTTCGCATGTCGTTTTTATATAATGTCGTTTGTATATATTTTAAATATGTAACACCACTTGAGCCACGCTGAAACATTGTTTTGTGTATATGGTTGAAATGACAATAAAACACACTTGACTCTCTGTAACCAATTTCACTGTCTAAGTCTGTAACCAGTAGGCGTGGCTTGGCAGTGACCTCGCAGGGAAACAAAGCAAGTGTATTCTGGAAGTTGTTGTCTTTCATCCACATGAGTCAAAAATACATTTTCTAGCTTTTCTCGGACTAGAAGGCACCAACTTCTAAAAGAAATGTCCCATTTCTACGACATGAATAACCCAATTGAATACATATTAATCTTTCCAGCGGTAAAATATCCCTTTAATATATAAAATAAATACTTAGTCTGAGAAGGTACAATATCACATTGTAATATAACATCATTAAAGTCCTGTGTGAGTTTATTAATCCTTCCAGGTTTTCCAAATCCAAAATTGCTAAAAGGACACCTTTGTAAAGGTTTATGTCAAAACTGCATCTGCACCTGCACATTTCAATCCACTACTAAGTTAATATTTTGCATGAGATACTTCCATCAATAATTTCAATGTTAAACATACGTACAACTCTAATCTTGATAATCAACAGCCAATATTAAATATTTTAAACACTGAATCTTTTAGTTTCTTAATTTTATTTGGTGTATAAAGCTGAGAACCATATATACATTGCATAATCATATAATTAAAATGCTTATTCAAAAACATAACTCAGAAACTGTGGAGTTATGCCCCCTAGTCACTGATAAGGAGTTGTAACACTGAACTTGAACAGGTTGTTCTCAAGCATCTTGTGAAAGGAGCAGTGGACTACAGTGTCAGTACATTGTGTAGACATGATGGTGTACACAGTAAATTAGGTTTTACATTCTCTGAACTGGTTCTGGTTCTCTTCTGGAAAAAAATACACTTATCATAAACGACTTGAGGCCATACCAAAAGGCATAGTAAATGATCTTGGGGCATATATGTTCCACAGTTATGAAAAATATGCAAACCATGACCTAAATTATTTGCAGGGGGACAGTCTCAAAAGAAGAAATCTAATAAACAAGCCAAATTAGCCCTCTTAGCTAATGCGTGCAAATAAACTACTGTACTAAACAAACACACACACGCACACACACACACACACACACACACACACACACACACACACACACACACACACACACACACACACACACGGTACCAGTACAAGTCCTGCATTCAAATGTTTACTTCAAGTGAAGAGTAAAAGAGAGGCATTATCAGCACAATGTACCTACATTGACTTAATGTCTGTTCAAGGTGGAGCTTCCAACTTTTATATAATGCAGGATAGTTTAATGAATAATAATGCATTGTATTTTAATTGTTGTATTTTGTGAGTACAGTAAAATCTGAATCTCCAATATAACCAGTCACATATCTCTGTCAGGTAAATGTAGTAGTAGTACAATGTTTTCTTCTAAAGTGGAATTGCACAGTAAGTCTGCCTTAGTTTTTTTTTTTATGTTAGTCCATAAATGAGGACATTTGGTTTGACAAATCACAGATTTCACCACTAGATGGCAGTGAACACATTGATCAGTGATCTGTATGTGCTTTCTCTATCCTGGAAGGGCAAGAGGCAAGGGGCCCTGTCGACTTTCCTGGTAAACAAACACAAGTGCTGTTTACATTCACATTGTGTATATCACTGAGGTCTAACAAACATGTCAAGTGCATTTCCTTAAAAATAAGACATTTGTAAAGCAAATGTTTAAAATGTTAAATCCAGCATTATTTACATAATTGTTAGTTTGCAGCACTGCTGCAAATCTTGACATGTTGTGGGATGTTGTGACAACATTGGTTGTATTGTGTGACCCGTGAGCATGTGCATTCTCATTTGTGTGCACAAGATAAACAAAACAGAGACCCCTCATAGAAAACAAGCTCAGTAATTCTACTAAAGGTCAAAAATTCCAAAAGGAACCTTTAAGAGACAATTACTATCAAAAATATATTGTAACCAGTGAACTATACTTGGACAATTTGTAATGTGAGGTTTTTGTACTTCTCCTCTATTTTAGAAAATCTCACACTCCTGGTATGAAAGAGGTTATAATCTTTCCTAATAAGTCTGATGAAAATGAGTCTTCAGGGAAGGTGATATTAATCTAAACAGAAAACCTAGGAGGTAGCAGAGAGAATACCTGATAAGAGATACAACAGTTACTACATGAGAATCAGTCTGTATGCTTTTGAATTCCGATAAACAGCCCACAAATGGTCTAAATACTTCTTATCTGTGATTTAAGCAGGATCATATGCAGGGTCATATTTAATTAATTTGATTCTTTTTTAAAATAATATATTTGGTCACAATTTAGCACATTGACCATATACACGGTTCAGCCACATATAAGGTTTTGACCTAGTCCTGTTACTTTCTGACATAGGTTCAAAACATACTGTATGTGCATGTTGGTTGGAGGTGGGGTTAGTCTTTGTGACGCAACAAGAGAAGATGCAAAATTTGACCAGAAAAGTAGTATAATAGCTGCTCTTTAAAGTTTGGATGTGCATTCCATAAAAACATCACAAAGCACGAAATCAGACATTTACAAATTGCATTAATGTATTTTATTGATGTTTTCTCATTGCAGGAAGGTGAGTTTCAATAAAATTTTACATGTTCAATGTTTGTACACAATAAACCATCTCAATGAAAATGATACAATAGGTGTTTCTGTTGAACTCATTGTTATAAATATGGTTAAAGAGCAAATTGTCCATACTTCTTCCAAGCATGTGTTTTGAACAGATGGTAGTGTTTCATTTGGACTTAGGCCTCAGTCTGAGGGTTCCTCACTGCTGGAAGGAAAATGGAATGTCAATCTCAAGCCTTCCTTCATTAACTTTCATGTAGGCTTGAGCCTCCTCTGAAGCTTGCTGCAGGAAACCATACACAGTGTTATTGAACTGATCCACTACATAAATGAACATGTCAATGATGTACTCAAATGAATTGTTTAGCTGCTCCATATTTATGGCAGAGATCTGGTCAGCAACATTCTTTAAGACTGTGACAAGGTTACGGTAGAGAACATTGATGTTGATGAACACTGCATCTAAATAGTCAGACTTAACAGAGTCAACAAACTCCTGAGATTTCTCAACAACAGCCTTCAGGGTCTCACCCATCTTCACTAGTATTGTGTCAAGACTTTCCATATTTTTCACAAAGTCCACCAGTTCATCAAATATGTTCTTAAAACCTGTTTTGACCTGATCCAATATCTGGCCTCCAGTGATTGCGTCACCAACTGGCATGCGCAATTTTACATTGCTGATCTGCTCAACAAAGGAGTTGTAGTAGACCTCCATGTTGCCTTTGATAGTCTGGAGGGTCTTATCTAGCATTGCAGCAATGCTGCTGGTCAGCTTCCTCAGGACCTCAGGGAGAGTGGTCATCTCATCAGACCCAGGCAGTTTGAACTGGGTTTCCCTCAAGACCTTGATGACAGCATCCAAAAATACCTGAAGAGTCTTCTGGTACTGGACAATTATGTTCCTGAAGAAAATTGACACCTGGCTTAATTGAGTGTCATAGTTGATTGCAGCACTATAGGCCTCGCTAATGCGGTTGACAACAGAGTTTTTCAACTCTTCCATGTTGCTTGTGATCTGGTACTTGTCAGCAAACATTGTGAATGTAGAGATGATGGAAGGGAGTCTCATCTTGAATTCACTGAGCATTACTTTGGGTGCCTCCATGTTGTAGGCAATCTGCAGGTTTGTCTTGTCAGCATCCTTAGAAGATGATTTGATGACCAAGATGTCAACATCAACCTCTGGGGCAGACTGTTTAACAGAAGAAAAGAAAATATTATTTTAGCTACATTTTTATTTTGGTATTTAGTTTTCCATTGTATTAATAAGGTAATGCTAGTGATACTCACAG
Source organism: Zingel zingel (assembly GCA_023566125.1). Taxonomy (NCBI): domain Eukaryota; kingdom Metazoa; phylum Chordata; class Actinopteri; order Perciformes; family Percidae; genus Zingel; species Zingel zingel. The sequence continues at coordinate 21,705,891 of CM042332.1, read as the reverse complement.
GATAACGACCATAGACCCTTGCCATCATCTGAGATGGGACTCTGCAATTGAATTGAAGGCCCAGGAAGCCAGTGGATGGGGTAGATACTGAAGCACTGATACCATCTCTGGCAGCAGCATAACGAAGGTTCGCATCAGTGAAAGTAGGACTGGTGATGTCCAGATTCAGGGTGTGGCGAGAGTAACTAAGAGAAATAAAGGATTTCAAATTAGAAAGCATAATTAATTCTTTACCTGATATTTCATATGAAGGAATTTGATTAATGCACATTAGATAAATGATAGAATAAAAAGATAAAAATGTAGAAAAAACTATAGATTGAATATTTACCTGTTATCAGCCTGGCGCTTTTTCCTAAAATGTGAAATAAATGAGTTAATTACTTTAAACTTTGAATTTTATAAGTAATTTTTCAGCATGCATTGTAAAACACACAGGATGTTACCTCAAGGCTTGGGTAATAACATGATTGACATCCATGGTCATTTCAGCATGTGTCAGGACAACTTTGTTGACCATGTTCAGAGCTTCATTCTGAAAGTCCACAGTAGTAGAAGCTAATAAAAGAAATATTTTGTAAGATTTAGTGCTCAACAATGCTTGCAACATAAAACAGATACATGTATTCAGGGAATTAAATCAACTCACCATCCATGTCATATTCCAAGAGCACAATGACCGAGGTGGCAGAGGACTTTAAGATAACTTTGAAGAGAGGGGCATTGCCTTCTACTTCAGCTGTCAGATCTGTGGTGTACAGCGGGCTGACAAACTTGCCATTGGTGGAGATCTTCTTCTTTGCCGCTGTCACCTCAGCAACAATTTTCTCAAAGATGGTGAGGTCACCCAGGCTGCTTGGCTGAGACAAATTAATCTCAATATCAGCAGTCAAGGAAGAGGTTGGGGCAAGATCAATGGTAGCCTGGACAACATGCTTCCCGTTGGTGTTGAAATCAAACAGGTTTGCCTCGTTGTTGCCAGTGTACTTCAGCACTGCATACACACGGCTCAGGGAGGCTTCAACAGCAATATTCTCATTTACATCCATGCCCATGACTTTGGTGGCGCCTTGGTTAAGCTTGGCATCAGCAGTAACCTTGGAGGTGGAGCGTAGGCCATCCTTATTCAGATACAGATTAGCGTCATTATCCAGGACTCCCAAAAGTAGATAGTCTTCAAGCACTGTGCCATCCATGTTGGCCTTAGTAGATGACTCTATGGAAACATACTCAAAGCTTCCCTCCAGCTTCAGACTGTGGTCTGCTTCAGCCTTTCCAATAGCCTTGATCACAGGGAGATTTAAATCACCCTTAATACTGAAGGTGGAGACAGCATTTGCTTTGGTTTTGGTGTCTGCAACCAAATGTTGGTTTGCGTCCAGATTGAGTATAGGCAGGGCAATCTTTGCAACAGTAGCCACGGAGATGGCAGTTTCAAAAGTCTCAGTACTTATACTGATGGAGCTGTCATGAGTGCCTTCGATGTGACGATTTTCAAGGGACAGAGAATTGGCCAACTTGATTCCTCTCTTGGTGGTCAGACTGGTGGTGCCATCAAGTTTGGCTTGAAGACCCTCAAACACAGAGGCTGTAGTAGCTCCCAGACGGAACACAAGATCATCCTCAGCATACAATCCAGCATTGGCATTCAGATTAATGATGGCAGACTTGACAGACAGCTCTGTGATCAGGTTACCCATAGATGGAATCTGGATTAAACCCATCATATCAACAAGGGGGGCAGCCTGGCTTTTCTTGTACACAATCTTGGCATCCATATCCACAGACTGCTCAGTGGTAGTTAAAATGTTCTTCAATCCAGTCTGCTCATACAAGTTCAGCTCACTAATAGCTGGAGTACGGAAGTCAACAAAAGGCAGGTCAATCTCAGGAATGCTGATAGGGTATGTCAGGAAGTCAAGATTGACCTCACTTTCCATTGCAACAAAGATGCCAGCCTCATTTTCATTATTGTCAACAGTGAAGTTGTAGAACATTTTGTACTGATTAAGACGAGCCAGAGTTACTGTGTTCATCTGTTGGCTGTTAGGTTTGAAGGTGGCTGAGTAATCATTCTGCAGATCTATCTTAGCAATCAGACTTTTAAAAATGTTGACCTTGGCATTTCCTTTGTTTTGGAATTCAAAGACAAACTCATCAGGACGGACTACAATGTTTATTCCATTTGACAGGACTCCATTGACTGCACCATACAGTTCTGTGTCATGGTTTGCATTCAGCTTAGCCTTCATATCAGAAAGGTTGACCTGTCCAGATGCCACAACAAGACTGTTCTTAATTATTGGTGCCTCTGCCTCATTGCGGATGTTAAACTTGAAGTAGCTAAGGGAGCCAGATTCAGCAGTAATTTGCTGTTTCATCTTTAAGATGGTTGAGTCTGTGTCTCCAGAGAAATTTAACGTGACATAGCTAGGATTGAGTGACAATTGCAAGTTGCTCTTGTGGGTGCCATCGTCAGCATTGAGTTTGCCAGTGCCTGAATTGTCAACTGCTAACGTGAGGGTGAAGCCATTTTGGCGAGCAATTGCTTTCTGGGTTACATTGGCCTCACTCTTGACATTAACAATTGGGAGGTCCACTACATGATTGTAAGTTGTATCGAGAGAGGAAGTCATTCCCTCCGCCATAGCAAAAAAGGCTCTGTTCATAAAGACAGCAGTGTAAGGTGTAGTCATAACCTTAATTGTAGTTTGGCCTTGGGCCTGGGCTGATTGGCCATAGAGAGTTACAGATGCCTGATGTTCAACTTCAAGAGCAAGATGGTTGAACTTAAGAGTCTCTGCAAGGACAACACGACTCATTTTTGGGAATGCAATACGAGCAGTGGAGTCAATTTTGTAATTCAGAATGTCAAAACTTGGAGATGTGGCCTGGGAAGTAAGGAATCCAGTGAATTTAGGTGTTGTTTCACTCTCAGTGGAGTTCTGTAACTCAGCAGAAGTCTTGACGGTGTAGATGGGAGTTAGGAATTTGATCTCACCATAGAGTTTACCAAAGCATGGTACCATGATCTGATTTGGAATGGTTGGCAATGTGATATCAGGAACCTGAAGAGACTTAACAAGCTTTTCTACAGGAACTTGTGGAATGGTAGGGAATGCAATCTCAGGAACGGAGATTACTGGGAAGGTAATCTCAGGAATGGAAGGAAGGTAGTTCAGGGACAGGTCTCCAAAGAAAGCATCCACATCAAGCATTTTGATCTCAAAGTTTACAATGTAATCTATAATTTCAATGATTCTCTGCTTGATGTCATCAAAGGAAATTGTGGTGGCTTTCACAGTATAGAGGCCCAGGATGGTGAACTCAGGGATGTCTAGCTGTGTTGGGATTTCAAACTGTTCAAGCGTGTCCATGCTGAACTTCACAGAAGGCACAACAAGATCAGTGAGAGGAATGATGAAGGATGGCATGTTCAACTCAGCCTTCTTAAGTTCAGTAATGAGCCCTTCAATGATCTGCTGAATCTCGCTGACGATTTTTTGCTCAGGTGCCATGTTCTTAATCATCTCAACCATATTGTTGAACATATCAGTGACGATGGTGATGGCCCTCTTGTAGTATTTGCTCACACAATCCAGATAAGAGGTTATCTTAGCTTTGATATCCAGATCTGTAATTCCCTGTTTTATAAATTCAGCAAATCTCTTAACATTGTCAAGCACAACCTGGTCAATGATATCCTTTACAGATTTAATCATTTCTGCAACTTTGATTTCTCTCAGTCGTTCCATACAGCCTCTAACAGAGGATAAGACAAGGTTGACAAAGTCTCTTGTTGCCTCAAGTTTCTGGGAAATTTCAAGAGTCCTGATCAGTTCATTCACATAAACTGTGTACTCAGCAATTATTTGATTGGCATAATTCACAAAGTCATTGTAATCCAGTGACTTCAGCTTTTGCACAATGGTTTCAATATACATATTCAGCTGTTGAATTATATCCTTAATCTCAGTTGTTTTCAAGTAGTTGATAGCACCCTGGAAGACTTGCATGAATTTGGTAGGGATGTCTGCATCCTTCACCATGTTGGCTACAGCCCTAAAAGTTTCCTCAATTTTAAATTGCTTGATGAGCTCAACAGCCTTTTCCAAGACAGCCTGAACCTTTTTGTCAGCCTCAAACTTTACAATAAACTCTCTCATCTTGGCATAGAATGTATTGATCTTACCTAGGATGTCAAGATCCTGAATCATTTCCTTAATGTAATCTGACATATTGAAAATCTCAGTAGGAATCTGACTCACTAGTTCCTCAATGTGATCTTTAAAGTTGATGGATGAAATGAACTCCTTCAGCACAACAACATATTTTTGCATGTCAAAGGTCTCAATTATTTGTTTCACATCACTCATGATTGTTTGTAGTTTAGCCTTGACTTCATATTTGGAATCAATATCATGCAGGAATGCTATGCTGCTGCCCTTAAGTTTTTCCAAGTCAATCTGCTGGATCATCTCCTTCATGGTATCAATCACATACACAATCATTGCCTGGATGTCATACTCCTCATTAATGGCATTCAACTGTTCCTGAATCTTCTGAATGAGGGTTTCAGGGAAAGTTCCACTAACAATGACCTCTTTTACCATACCAGCAAAGTGTTGGATGTAAACTGTAAGATCAGCCAGCAGTTTCTCAACAGTAACCTTAAGGTTTCTCAAAGAGGTTTCAACATCCTCCATGGAGATGACATATGCTTGGGTAAAATCATCAAAATACTGTTTCAGCTGAACGACTTTGCCTTCTATGTTGAGTTGGGAAAAAAGGTCACTTACATACTGGGGAAGAGCCTCAAGTTTAGCCCTAATCTCCTCATCTTTTATGTAGTCTTGCAGTGCCTCTGCAACACGGACAACAACGCCCTTGATGCTTTCCAAGAAGGCAGGTAGATTTTCAATTAGAGGGAACTGAATTATTTGACTATTTGTGTTCTTGTCATACTTGAGGAATGAAGAGATGGTGAATTCCTGGGTCTCTGTGGAGTCTGCATTGAGTATGTTTGTGAGGATGGTACCAGAAACCTCAATTCCAGTTCTCTCAGGAGTGTTGTAAACACTCAAGTCCTGATTAAAGGCGTGGTCATTCATTTTAGACTTCATTCTAAAACTGTTTTTCTGCTCTTGGAGTGACAGAACAGTATCCATCTTGTTGTCAATTGTGGTCTCAAGAGCAAAACCGCTATCTAGCTGCTGGTTTACTGATGCTCTGCATTCATGTGAGCTAGCAAAAGCCAGGGGCTGCACTTTAAGGAGGAACTTGCCATAGAGCTGGGCACTGTGCTTTCCATACATGGTCATGTCTCCATCAGCATTAAAAATGGCATCAAGGTTGAAATCAAAAGGAACAATGCTGCAACGGATAGTGTGGTCAAAGCGCATTGGCTGTGAGTTGAAACGGGCATCGTTGGTGATCCTGACAGCAAGACCGACAACTTCAAGCTCGGTGTTGTGGCTCATGTGAGTTCCAAAGAGTTTTCCAGTGGTGCTGCATTTTGCATTAGCTGTCATATCAGCATAGTTTACCTGATAGGTGTGCTTGATCTCTTCTTCACCATAGATTGCTTTCAAGCTTCCAGTTATGTCCATCTTGTAAAGCTCTGCCTGAAGCTGAGCCTCATTAATGAAGTTGGCCGCCAGAAGTTTCAAGTTGTTATTAACATTTGCAGAAGCAGTGTAGGGTTTTAGGTCGATGGTGATATCATGAGTGTAAGAGGCATACTCACTGGCAGAGGCTTCAGCCTTTGAGTTGAAGTCAAGGCTAGATAGAGTAATGGTCAGAGTGTTGGCATTATCAACCTTGATGTCATGCATTGCAGCCTTGTTGGTAAAAGATAGAGTAGCTGTTGAAGCATCAAGCCCAGCATTGAAGGTGTTTTCCAGGGAAAGGGGGCTTTGGAGGGTGGTTGTTCCACTTGTGGTCAAACCATCCTTGTTCATTTTCAGATTTGCCTTGTGTGTAGCCTCATTATCAAGAAGCTTGATGGTGGCATCGCTGTTTACAGCCAGACCATTGACATCAAAAGAGGCAGTCAGCAAAGAGTAAACACGGTTTTCAGAGTGGTCTGCATTTGTCTCCATTCTCATGACGACTTCACCAGCACCAGCAGAGGCTTCAGCCTGGTTGCGGATCTTCGTGCCAAGAGCAAGGGCATTTGCATTACATTTCAGGGTCAGCTTGCTGTCTTTGAAGGAAAGCTCAGCAAAATGGGTCAAGATGTCTTCAAAGGCATTGGTGTTAGACACAACTGAGAATTCACCATTGGCATAGCTTGCTGCAATTGTGTTCTGGGCCTTAACGATGGTGGAGTCAAACTCAACAGTAGAATCAATCTTTGCTTCTGGCCTAAGTGGGAAGATGGAAAATGACTGGGTTGAAATAGTCTTGCCATACATGGGTCCAGCTGTGAATTTTCCCTCAAAGTTGCTATCAGCAGATATTTCTTCAGTGTTGAATCCAGTCATACTAGTGTGCTCTAATGCAATAATGAGACCAAAGGGACTTGTGGCTTCAATCTTGCTGCTTGATTTCAAATTGATTTTGTCTGTGATGGTTGCATCTTCAACAATGCTAATACTGGCTTCAAGGAATTTATGGGCCAAAGAGCTTTTCAATTTGGCTTTGATGGAATCAGTGGTGGCCAACATTCCAGAGCCTAAATAACACACAAAAGAAGAAATTTAGATTAGTAGCTTGATAACAGATAATTGAATCAGGGAACACTGCAATGTTGTAACTGAATTAAGTCACACTTTTTCACATCACTTAAAGTTTAAAACTAAAAACTTGTACCTGGAGTGAACATGACATACTTTTAACTGTAAGTTAATAACAGTCTAAATATCCCTAAATTCATGAATAGTATTTAGTTTACAATACCTTCAATCTTTATTGAGAGGATGTCAAGTGGGGAGGTTCCTTTCACATCAAACTTAGCTGAGTAGCTTGGTGTCTCCACAACATCTTTGCCAGCAGCCATTGAGGCCTCCATGTCATAGAGGTTGCTCTTCATCAGAGCTGAAACCTCAGCTTTGCCAAAAAGAGGAATGGACAGAGTAAGGCTCTCAGGGACAACAAGCTCTGGGATGGGAATTTGTATGGAGCCAATCTCCAGTCCAAACTCGGGTAGTGACACGCTAGGTGTGGTTAAAGCTAGTGGGAAGTTAAGCTCTTCTGTTGACTTTCCTCCAAGAGGGAGTGGGATAGCAATGGTGAAGCGCTCATTGTTGAAGAAGTAGACAGCCTTTGCCTCACTGTTATGAACAAGAAAGGTAAAAATCAATAAACCTTCAATAATATTTTCTAAAGGTTAAGATATTGATCACTGAGTGCTTTCAGACTTACGTATTGAGGAACAGTGTCTCTGGCAGGGAAATCTCAGGCATAGCAGGCACTCTGAAGTTCTGAATGTAAGGGATATCAGCCCCATACCTTTCCATGTAGTTGTTTGCTGCCTAAGACAATGAGAACCAGTGTTATATGCATGCTACACATTTTTACCAAAGAAAATGTGAATAATTGTTAAATCTTAGATTCCTACCTCCACAAACTTCTTGAAGATGTGACGGACTTTCATGTCAGTCTGCCCCATTTTCATGTCAAGAATTTGGTTGCCATACTTCTCAACAATATCAGCATTTGGCAAGCTGGTGGTCTCAGTGTTCACATCTGACTTGAGTTCAACCTCAAACTTGCTGGCATCTATAACAATAGAAAACAATGAATTAAATTCCGTGACAAGAGAAAGTATTCCTCTAATCCCCAGGTTAGAATTAAGCCAGGAGTAAATTTACTCTTAACAAATCAAATTTGTAATTTTCTCTCAGCAAAAAAGGGCCCTATATTATTGGTACCATCTAAGACGTAAGCGACTATTAAATTCATTTTTATGTAATATTCTGAAAAAAAGGCTAACTGGAAAATAACATTACCATATTTCATTGTGATTTTCTGCTCAGAGGTGGCATCCATGACCTTGATTTCACTCTTAACCTCCAATTCCAATTCTTCATCACGTTTCATGTTAGCTGTGACGGTGGCATCAGCATTGAATGAAGGGACAATAAGTTGGACTTGCAGCATACCTTCCTTCATGGCCTTCAGACTGAAAACATGTGTCAGTGAGTTAGCATAATCTCAATGATGAGGTTCACATTAATGTTATATCATAAGGATTTATGGTTGATTTTCTTACTTGGCACGTCCAACCAGGGAGAGCTGAGGGATGTTCTTGTTTATGAAGTCAAGAGAGATGGAGTGAGTTCCTTTGCCCTTGGTGTTTCCATCGACAACACCCAGCCTGAGTCCAGCCTCCACATCGTAGTCAGGGATCTGGATGTCCGCTGTGATGACATTCTTTCTTCTGTTATATTTCATGATTGCTCTGGCTTCAGTGGGAGCTGAACCTGTTGACCAACCAATAGGTTAATATTATGTGACTCCACTAAACGTCAGAGCAAACTGAGCTAGTAATAAGCAAGAAAGATTTTGTAATATCTTCCATTACCTTCTGCACTCAGAACAAACTTCACAGAGTCAACCTTCTGCCGGCCCTCTTCTCCCTCCTTGAGGAGCTCATAGGCAACAGTGGCTGTGTACTCAGTGACTTCACCAGTAGGGTGGAGCTCCACAGCAAATCTATTAAGATAATTCAGTTAATTTGCCAATATTGGTAGGTAACTTATTTAAAAAAGACAATTATGTGCTGGTAGTTTTGTATAGTCTTGCTTACTTGCTGTCTCCGGTGATGGGGAAGTATGGGGCTGTCTCCTGAGAGAAAGCATCAGTGTACTGCAGAGCAGTGCAGTATTTCATTCCAGCAAAGAAGGGAGTGCACTCACTAGCATCAACCTTATCCATCACCATAGAGGGAATGGTCTTCACCTGTGATCCAGTCACTGCCACCAGGGTGTTTCTACGTTTTAAATGTAGAAAAGTTAGAATGCAACTTTGGCAGTTTTAATCTAAATAGAAGAGGGTAGAGTACTTAAAGAAAAGTTAAAACTGTTGCATTCAAAGATATAAGATCCCCTTAATTATTTTTATCGGTCTATGATGACAGAAAGCTGGATGGTGAGGTCAAAAGCTTCAAACATGGCTATCTTTAACATTTTTGAATAAAATGATGGCCTTTATACATTAAACTAGCTATCTTAATAGTAACATTACAACCAAAGTTGTAAAGCACTATGATCCTGTTGTTTTCTCCATAAGTTCTACTTGGACTTACGTCATTTGGAAGAGCTTAGTAGGACTGGTTGGAGCAGGAATGGTCAGCTTTACATTGTCACGTTCCATGGAGATCTTGGCACTAAGGCCACTTTCATGGAAAATGTCGGTGTGTATCTCTAATCCAGAGTTGACATATTCAGGGATGTGGGACCCAATTTGCGATACAAACTCAATGCCAGCAGAGGGCATGAAGGTCACTTCACTCTGTGTGGACACATCAAATGTTTATTTGATGCTGTTTATTATTGAAAAAATATTGGTGTCATTAAAACGCATTTTGGAATAATTACCATGTCACGAGCAATCTGAAGTCCACCCTTAATGCCAGGGGTGAAAGTACCAGACAGTGCAATCCTCAGAGGCACCCCAGTGACAGTAGGCAGGAAGAATTCATTGTCCATAAAGATGTAGTGGGCAAAGAATGTGTTGTCAGCCTTGGTCATCAGTGCCTTAATGATCTGTTGCAAATAAAAATACACATAAGCTATGTAAATAATAAAAAAGAAAGGGATTTCTAAATAAATGCATTGTTTTATTGTTCACTATGCTCTTTTAAAAAAGCATCCTTACATCAGTAGGGAACATCTTGAACATGCTGTCAATCATCATGGCAGCAGAGTAGGACATCTCTTCCATTTCGTTGGTCGTAAGATATCCCAGCTCATTTCCTAAAAGTCTCAGATAAACCATTGCCTCTGGAGACTGTGCCGTCTTCATTTCCTTCACGAGTTTGTTGAGGTTGCGTCCAATCTCCCGCATCAGGTTCTGGGAGGCCTAAACATAGATGTGCACTCTCTATTAGAAGATATTTTCATTATGGAAAAAAATATCACCATAATTACAGTGGGTTTAGTCTTGTGTACAAAACAGATTGGTCTGAGTACCTGTCTCTTCATCCTATCCTTTTTCAGAGCAGGCAGCATGTTCTGCAGGATCTCATTGACTTTGAGTGGCATATTGTCAGAAACAAAGTACATTGTCTTTAGGGCAGTGTCAGGGAAGAAGCCATTTTTTCCAAACAGGGCATCAACAGTTGGCTCAAATCCTTTGCCCTCCATACCAATCTGTAAGGGTAACACATTTTTCAGTGTTACAAATTAGCGAACTAAAAAATAGTCTCAAAGCACAATTTAGATTTAAACTGCCCAAAATGTTTACCTCCATCATGTCAATGTCATAGCCAAATGCCTTCAGAGTAATTTCAAGCATGACCTCCTTGGGCAGGTAGCTGGTACCCTCAAAGATCATGTTACTCTCCACAGATCCGATCTTGTAGTTGCGAGAGAACTTAATGGGGTCCATAGTGGGCCCGACTTCATTACCTTGCAGGGCATCACGAATCTTCTGTCTCAATCTGCAGGAATGAAAAGACGTATTACTGTTAAACATTCAATAGTGCTCAAATCCGGACACTTAGATTACTCAGCATGGAGTGAAACAACACATTTAAGAAATATAAATAAAGCTGAAACTTACCCTTGGGTCTCTGGCTCAGTTGAGGACAAAATATTGGTAATGTGGGAGATCACAAAGCTCTTGACTTGTTTGTCCTGCTCATTGGGCAAGGCATCAGCCAGCTGGGCCAGTTCAGTGGGCTGGGGGTCTTTCATAAGTACCAGATATGCGGCAATGCGCTTTTGCATGGGGCTGGCACTGTCCAAAAGCACTTGCATGAGAATCTCTCTGCCCTGTGACCAATAGACATCAATAAAATGAGTACATAGTAGAAAAAACATTCCAATGATGTGTCGAACCTTTGAAATAATTTGACATGCCTCCTCAGGGACGGGAGTCAGCCTGAACACTTGGATGGCAGCCTGCTGCACAGCCAGGGAAGCAGCAGGTTGGTTCACACACTGGATGACAACAGATCTGAGTCCGGGGCCAGCAGATACCAGAGCTGGAGCCATGTTTCCAATAACCTGGAATTATTTGGACATGTTAATATTTTGCCTATTTGTGTTGGCAGTCAATGAAATGTTGATCTATGGGGAATGTTACCCACTCTCAGTGTCATGAAAGTTTTGTCATTGTCACCAGAACAGTCACCCAACTGGGCAGCCATGAACTCAGCAACAGAGTGAATCTCAGGGATCAGTTTTCCCTCAGCTTTGTAAAACCTGTTGAACAAAAAAAAAATTGAATTAAAAGTCTGTGTATCTTTTGTACATAAAGTGGTAAAATGTTACTATTGTTAATAAATGTAGCGATATTTAACCTGGAATAAAGTGTGGTTACCTCTTGACAACATTGCTCAGGGCATACATGATGGGCTTGCTGGGCTTGTATTTGGCCATCTCGAGCATGTCATTGATCAAGAGGGCAGAAGGATTGGATACGAGTCCCATAGCAAAAACACCGGCATCAACCTCGACTGAGGAGGTATCAAAAGTCCTGAGGATCTGCATGATGGCACTGCTGCACTCAGGGGTTCCACACTGGGCCAATACCTGGTAGGTCAGAACAGGGGACACTGCAAGAGCCTCAGGAATGGCGGGACTAAGGGTGTCAGTCTTCATTCCACGGACCATGGTGACAATGTTGTGGAAGAGGTGGGCCCTCCTCTCACCCTCGGTCTCGGGCAGAGTGGCCAGTTCTCTCAGGAGGTTCAGACCTGCATCTTTATCCTGGACAGCACTCTTGTCCTCAACAGCCTCCATGTGAAGACCCTTGACAAGGTCACCTGTGATACACAAGCAACATGGTTATAATGACTTAATCTTATATTTAGTGACCATTTTAAAACAATCAACTACAAATGAAAAAAAAAATACAAAGAAACAACGAGCTTACTGTGGTCAAAGAATCTGTCATTGTGAGGAGAAACCTCAACCAGAGTCAGTTCTTGCTTTCCAACGTTGGTAACTCCATACTCTCCCCTGTAGGAATACACATGCTTAAAAATACTGTTGAAGAAGACATATCAGTATGCACATGTAAAAGACAGATCATTTCGTAGAGTCTAATACAAGGTTAGACTTACTTGTGAGAGAAGGGAATGAGGATGTGGTTCTCTGTGCAAGACCCAGAGATCATGTGTTTTTTCTCATTGTCAAACTTGTAATTGCAGGTCTGGGAGCTTCTTACCAGCTGGGCAAGAGGGTAGTGCTGAAAATAGACAACAACTCTTATTAATGCATTGAATTAAGCAAAGTGAAATAGTTGAATAGTTTACTTTAGTTCCTGTCAGTATTGCCTTTTTTGTCTTTTCAACATTGTTGTTTTGTCAACTCAACTTAACTAATGTATTTTATTTTCTTCTAACTTACAAAAAAATACTCTTGGTGCTGTCACAACATAATTTGTCTTTTCTATGCACCGGGGAGATTTTGATCCAAGACTGGATGTATAGGACAGTATATGTTTCTAGTGGAAAAGAAGTAGGTATTTATTAAACCAACTCTTGAAGATTTGTCTAAAAAGTTAATGTTGCTACCATGGACAGTTGGTGATCTTACCATGCCAGAGATAAGTGCCAGTGGGCTGGTGTGATCTCTCATTGGGACAAATTTGTCACATCTGGACAGGTCCCTGGTGAGGCTGATGTCAGTTGCAATATCCTCTCTCGCGTTGACTTTGTAATCGGTCTTGCACTTGCCATGGATAGTGGGCTGAAATATTGATTTTGTTCTCTAATATTGATAAGAGAAAAAAGATATTAAAAAATGTACTACAGGCAATTATTTTAAAACTGTAAATATCAGCTTGGTTTACTTTAATGGTTCTACTCAAATATGCAGATTTGCAAGCATGTTCCTGGTTAATGAATGTACCGTGTCTTCTTCCAGTAGAGGTACAGCCAGGGCAGATATGATACCCCTCTTGATGTTCAGGATGGTTGTTGTCTCACCGTCCTCAGGGTAAAGTTTCACATCGTACACACCCTCAACCACAACCTTTAGAGGATATCTACAAAAAATGTATGATGTTTGAGTTTATCTATCAGTGCAAAACCTCCAAAAAATATCAGATTGATAATACAGTTTCAAAAAAAAAAATCTTTGACTTTAGTAATTTTCATTGAGTCACATACCTCTCCATTTCAGCAGCAAAGGCATCAGAGCTGGGTGCAAGACTGAACACAGGGTTGCCCGCTACGTCCATGTCGACTACCTCGCTCAGGCTACAGCCAGTGGTGCGGATGATGAAACTACATGTCTGAGGCACTTCAATTCCAACCTGTGAAATAAGGTAAATGTTTGTTTTTTTAACTCACTCTCTGAGAAACTTCTTATGGAAAGAAAAAAAAATCTGATGATCATACCGTGCAAGAGGCCTTGGGTCCGTTCTTGAGCTGTGAGGCTCCGTTGATGGCATTCAAAGATTCAGCTTCATACTGGTATTCATACTTGTGTAAAGCCTTGTACCTTTGGGCCACTAGAAGAAGAAAACATTCTATGTAAAAACAATCTATTTACTATCCTAAAATTATTGTCAATGTGTAGACTGGATGTCAACATAATTTCTCAACTATTAACACAAGCATGATCACAGCAAGTACTTTGGTGTAACTTACGCAGGCAGGCTGGCTGATCTTCATCTTGGGCAACTGGGCAAGAAAAACATATAAATTACTCTTTAGTAATTCTAATGCAACTGACTACAACAACTTTACAACTATAACTACACTAATTCATAGGTCCTCAGTAAACATTATTATTGTAGCATGTCTCCATGTTATTTTTTAAAGTTTGTTATAACATACATTTAAAGGTTTGTAAAAAAGAATATAATACAATTTAGGAAAAATGTGATTAAATAATTTGCAAAAAAACAACAATGGGCAATCATACGCCATATTGAAAAGATGTTAACTCCAATTTTTTTTTTACATTGTTATACTAAGCCAACTACTCACAAGCCAAGGCAGATGTGCTGAGGAGCAGCAAAAGGCAGAGCTTTGAGTCCCCCATGATGGGTTCGTTGAAGCTCTCTCCTTTGATACTGGCGAGTACTCAGTTGAGACTAATTTCTCAGCTTCAGCTCGGGACTTTTATACCCTTAGCTGGGCTCTGTCTGAGGACTGAGCGGCACAGACAGTGCTTTGAACGCTCAAAGTCCACCCCACCCTCCTGTGTGGAGGGACAAAGGCAAAAGGTTTAAAAAGATACCTGTGGCTCAAAGCACAGAAGCCTACAAAACTGATGAATACAGTTACATCTTTAAATGTCCCTTTTTAACCACATTAAAGGTGCATTTTATGTATTTTTTTAAATGCACGTAGGACTTTGGATGATATATTTAATTGAATAAAGCACATTAAAGCTTAGCCTTTTCAGATACTGGTGGTATTATTAATGAAATAATACTTCACTACATCTAATATAATTGAGACATCCATGAAGAGCAGCTGTGTGGTCACAATGTATTTACTTTACATCTAGTTTTTAGTCACATCTAGGTGCATTTCTTTGTGTTGGCCATTTGTCAATAAAATAAGTAACACTTGCAGTCCATTAAATTAAAAAGTATTCTATTTTCTGTGATTTACTCTTACTGATGGTTACTCTTGTAAAAATGCAAAGTTAGTCAATGAAGTTAACTAGCTAACAGCTCCATGTGAATTAGGTCACTCATAAACGCTCATTACTAAACACTGAGTGATCAAGGCGTGCTCCAAACACAAAGTCCCTCTAGATGTAAAAAAAAAACAAGATAAACTTATCAGCTGCCTTATCCGTTGATTATATTGATTAAAACAAACCACTGGTTAATTTAACAGGGACAGTGCACATTAATACCAACACGTCTGCAAAGTTAGGCAAAAGACTATTTTTATCTGTAGTGATCAGGTTTATGTTCATTTAATATCATCTTATGCACATTTATTTAACACAGTACACACATTAGGACATACCCAATGTTTTAAATGGGAATGTGGCTTATCATTACAGCTAAAATAATTGTAGTTATAGTACTTACAGTATAGTACGTAAGAATGATGATGCTTGTTGTTCTGCTTCCACTGCCACAGGCCAAAATGAAGAGTAAAAACATTTGCCAAACTTCGATATGGGTTAATGATGAACTTTGATCTACAAATAAGCAGAAACAGAACATGTGGTAAATAAATAAACAGCAACTTTGGATTGGCTGAAGTCTTTTCTTTTGTTGTTAGATTTAATTAAATCATTTTCAATGTATTAGTATTTTTCAATACTATGCAAAGTTTGAGACAGCATGTTCTCTTTTGTACATCGATACACATTGCATAATGGTCTGTTGCAATATATCCCAATCAGGACTTTTTAAAAAGTTTGTCAGATACTTACTTTGTTTGCACTGACAGACATGTACACAGAGTCCAAAGGGGGATTTAGCCACTTTAAACATTTACTGAGGTTTAGTCTGAGGTTTATCCTGGCCAAGCCATATTGCAGTTGAGCAGCGCATCTCCGTGCTCTCAATGATCTCAGAGGGTCCAATGGGAGAAGATACTTTGAGGGAACATGTCTAAAAATACTGTAAGGCAAGGCAAGGCAGATTTATTTGTATAGCACATTTCAGCAACAGGGCAATTCACTTCATCACCTACAACCTTATTTCACTAACTGTGTGTTGTTAGGTTCAATTTATCAGTTTCCAAAGTCTTGCAATGGCTGCAGATTAGAAAGGTAATAAGAAGAAGATGAAGGGGGAGATGGAGAAGTCAGAGAAGATGGTGAAGAAACACACCTAGCCACAGTGAGCTGATCACATCAATTATGGTCTTGTTTTTTCAGTCAAAAGAAATAAAGAAAATAGCTCATAATACTGCTGTCCAACTGGTGAGGCCCATGAGACTGATTATAAACCTGTGACCCACATCACAGGAGACAGACATGTGCAGTCTCCCAGCAGGGCAGCTGTATAGGCACTCTTGTCTAATCAATTGTTGGGCATAAAAGTCAACTGTTTAATCCACTGAGAATACTGATTTTATTTTCAAAGTACTCCTCAACTTTATTATTTATTTCTCATTGTTAAAACGTAGTCTGAAAAGTACATATTGCGTCCTGACGGTGCAGGACGCAATATGTACAAACTGCATGATAATATTTACAATTTAAAAAGAGATCCAGCAGTGCAGCTATTATCGGCTATATGCTTTTTTCTGTGTAATCAGTGGTTATCTGTAGTATTCTTAATGACATTTCTCAGGATTGTTGTGCTGACAAAAGCCAAATCTGCAAACACCAGCTTTTTCATCACACAAGCTTTAAACAAGATTGTCAAAATGATTCAATTGGGCAAAGATCACACATTGACTGCTTATTTTTGCAAACCTAATAATTCCGTAGCCCTTCAAATCACAATCAGAATTGAAATTTTATTTACATGTATTATACTTTATTTACTCAAGACCACACAATAACCTCAAAAGATGGGAGGCAATTCCGTAAGTCAATTTATATTAGATATAACTTTAGAATTATACATAGAAAACCCTTCTGAAGCAAGTCATCCAGTGTAGATTCACTGGCGGGTAAATGTGGACCTCTGGGTATTGCTGCCAGAAAATCAGCAAACTTCCCCTTAAGTAACCAGCTAGTGGTAGCTAGCTAGTTTTGTTGGAAGAATGCTGAACAAGATACATTTTGGCGACCAAATGTTCCAATTAACTTGATGAAGTGAAAATAAAAGTTCAAGGCTATTTTAATGTACACGGTGACATGAATACACATTGCTATGCCTTTGTCATGATTGACAAGTCAGCATGTAGCCACACCCTAAAGCATCCCCTGCTCAGTGTTGTCAACTTTCTTCCAGTGAAAGTAGCTAGTACTAAGTGCCAAGTTGGCAACACTACCCCTGCTTTATTGTCTCTTTTTTTTTAAATAAATGGGACTATAATTTTAAAAAATCAACACCATGCTATATTGAAGAAGATTTGAAAGTAGCGATTGAGGCCATAAACTTATGAAAATATTTATTGAGGTAATAAATCAATTGAGCAGTAAGGTCATTTTCCCATTGTCTTTCACAGAAACTTTCTGCAACCAATGGAGTCACCCCCTGCTGAAAATAAGGTAGTGCAGTCCCACGTGTTTTTTTGGAACGGGCCGATTGCTTTGTTCCCAGTATTGTTTTCCACAGCTTTATTGTGTAATTTGTCACAAACAACATGTGACACAAAATTAAGTTATAAAATGCTTAGTCTCGCTTTGCCAGACTGCCCTGGCGCGCTGGAGGAGGGTCTGGCCACTCCACATAGCATTCAGGGATTGGAGGAAAACGTGCGGTTTAATGGCATTTCTTTAAACCAATCAGAATTGTCATGGGCGGTGCTAAGCTCTGCACAGAGCCGCTGCAAAATAGTCGTGCGAGAGAAAACTCAGACTGGACAGATAGCCTAGCTAGCTGTCTCAATTTACCATGAAGAGATCTGAGGAGCAGTTAACCATAATCCTCAGAAATCGACCGAATTTAAAATTCCAGCACAAAGGAAGCTGAAGGAAACGGAAGAAGAATTTCCTGCATCACCAGAGCAATCCCAGAAGTGGAACGCAAAGGATATAAACTATAGACTATGCTTGGTTCCCAGTATTGCTGCTTGCAGCGTTCTCGTGAACAATTTATCTGATAGTAAATTTCAATCTGATAGTTGCAGAGCTGCCATGCAATGCGCTGGTCCACTATATGACACGCCCATAGGCTCACTGCTGCACCTCAGTCAGAATAATACTGGCTTCTCTCTTTTACAGAAAGGCGCTAGATTTGTCGCTAGTCGCTTTTGTCTGCTGTACAGGGGCACGTAGGCTCTCTGTTGGTAGCAGAGCTGGTGAACTGCAATCAACGAGTCATCTAGAGCAGTGATCTTCAACGTTTTTTAAGCCAATGACCCCTTTACTGAGAGAGAGATGTAGCAGGGACTTAACTACCTGTTAAGTTGCATATTAAATTTGGCCTACAATGATGTGTAGACTGCCTAAACGCTTTATACATACCTTTTTAGTACATAGAATACTAAGCTATTCAAATAATAATCGTTGGCGTGATTTTAATGTTTAAAATACATGTGGCACAGTGAATCCTTAGGATTAACTGTATCTGTGTATTGCTGCCTTAGAGATGTTCTTACCTATAGGCCAGTACACCTATCATCAATGTTTTTATTCACAAATAGGCTGATTTATATTTGAAAATAATATATATATATTGCATTCATGTTAAGACATTTAAATTTTTGAAAAAAACTTTCAAAAAATTAACAATAACATGGTGCCCCCCCCCCATGCAGTACCCACGGGCCCCGGACCCCCTGTTGAAGATCTCTGGTCTAGAGATTTAGCAACTCTGCGCCCCCGCTGCTCTACTGCGCATGCAGGAGACACACATACAGAAATACCTTGATATATAGCTGGATGCAGGTTTAAGGCACTTCCACATTGGCTTAATTTTTTAGGCCTGGACACAGAAATGGTGAAAAACTGTTTAACGGTCCAACTCCACAATTAAGTAGTACACCGTTTACAGTCTTTCCACATGTTTTAAAGTATTTTCTAACATGTATAATGTGTTTAGAAAGAAATCACTCATTTTGCTTTACCTGGACTTTAACATGCAGTCCTGTATTTTATACTCATAAAATTCAATCTGAATTTTTTTTTAGCAAAATTCACCTGCAACACTGCACAATACAGTTTGCAATATATTCCCCTACAATTCACTGACCTACAGTTTATTAGTCATCTGACTGAGCAAACAGTGGCTGAAAGTCCAGACACAATGAAGTCATGCACCGTGTATCACTGTGTCATGAACCATGTTCGCTAATAGTTATATTGTTCTTCAGCTTTATCTGGAACTGACAGATAGCACAGATAACTTTATTGATAGAACTATTCTAGGAAGACAGATCAAAGTTTATCACATTCTGCAGAGCATCACAATTGCATGCATGCACACATAGATACATAAAAGATTCATATGTGCAGGAATCCTAAGTCTTTGCATAATTTGCATTAATATCCCTATGCTCAAATGTTAAGAGTATCACACACACACACACACACACACACACACACACACACACAAGTGCGTCTCACTATCTTTGTGGGGACCCGTCATTGACATAATGCATTCCCTAGCCCCTTACCCTAACCTTAACCATCACAACTAAATGCCTAACCTTAACCGTTACTCTCACCCTAACCATAACCGAATTCTAACCCTAATCCTAAAACCAAGTCTTAACCCTCAAACAGCCCTTTATCCTTGTGGGGTCCAGCATTTTGGGCCCCACAAAGCTGGTCGGACCCCACAAGTATACTGAACTCCTGGTTTTTGGACCCCACGAATACAGTTAAATGAGAACATACACACACACACACACACACACACTCCTAGTTGAAAGTCCCTTTTCTATCGACTGCAGGACACATACAGTACAGAACATGCAATGTACTGTGCCTGTTCAGTACATCATATACACTACACATTTGGCTTCCTTCCAATAGCCATATTTACCGACACACACACACACACACACACACACACACACACACACACACACACACACACACACACACACACACACTGCCATTGAACTTTGATTAGCAAAATGTGTTGGATTTAACCTTTGCTTAACATGTAAAGACCAGATAGTATGCTCCCACAGTAACTATGAAGGTATGAAAGTATAAAAGCATTGCTGAGTGAATGAGCGGCATACATCAGGCAAATTTATGGGTGCAGTTGTTTTGGTATGAAGTTTAAATGATAATAATGGTTACAAACAGACACAGAGTTTCATACTTCCTCTCACCGCTAAATGCTAACATCAGCATGCTAACATGCTCACAATAACAATGCTAACATGCAGGTATAATTTAGCAGGTATAATGTTCATCATGTTCAACATCTCAGTTTGTGTTAACATGCTAACACTTGCTAATTAGCATTAAACACAAATGAGAAAGTTTAGCATGTAGTTGGTCATGAGCAAAAGTATTAAACAATCTGAAATTTCGACCTGATGATGACGCTAGATGAAGGCTTTTAAGTTATTCTAATTCGTGCTCTGGGGAAAAATTTTAACAGCATATCATCTAATAGTTGTAAAAAAAGTAATGCTAAGCCACGGAGCTGAGCCGGGCTCGGTTTCCTGCTTTCTCCACTCAGGCCACATCGCTGCCTGGAGATGTGACTGCTAGACGAAAAAAGCCGAGGCTGATTGAACCCCGCTTATAGTTAGATGAAGTTGTGCAAAAAAATACTGGGAACCAAGCAATTGGTCCATTGTGAACAGGGCACACACTCAAAAATGGGCATTGCACGTTCAATAAATAATGTTATTTTGTGCGATCTACTTGTCACTGTTTATTTATGTATATGTCCATGATGAAATGAGATGGGGGTTGGACCTTGGAGGTTTACCTGAATTTGTATGGGGCCTCAAGTCTCCAATGTTTGGGAAGCTCTGCTCTAGAGGAAAATTCAGGAGATCATCAAAGTCAGTAGGATACATCATCTGAGGACCATGAATCTCTTCACACAATTTGGTGCCAATCCGTCAGGAAGACTAGAGTTAGAAGATCACCAAAGTCAGTAGGATACATCCTCTGGGGACCTTGAATGTCTGTTTGATGGCAATCCATCCAATAGTTGTTGAGATATTTCTCTGAACTAGAAATGTCAACCTCATGGTGCCACTAGAGGAAAAGTCAGAGGATTGCTGAGCTATTTCAGTCGGACCAAAGGGGTGGACCAACCAACTGACCGACATTACCATCTCTAGAGCCATTACGCTATCATGGCTAAAAATTATTATTATTATTATGCCGTCACTACTGCAGCTCAGCTTATTTTACCTTTTTAAAAATTAAACATGCAATGTTCAGACCAACTAAAAGGGGTTTACTGCTCTTGGTTTTAACCCCTGAAACAAAATCATAATATGGCTTCAGCTCGCAATCGTTTTGATTTTGATGAATCTATTTAATTTTAGGCTTAATCATTTAGTCTATGGAAATGTCACAAGAGTGAAAAAATGGCCATCATAAATTCCCAGGGCCCAAGGTTCAAATAACTTGCTTTGTCTTTAGCAATTTCTAGTAAGGTCTACTTATTATTGCCACTATTATCAAAGCACAATGATAAGTGAAGAAGTGCTGAAGTGCAAATGGTATTTTTTGGGTAACATTTACTGTAATATTTAAATCCAATAATGATATTAGATTATATTTTTAAATTTATAATTATACCTGTAGTAATAATTAATATGTATTATGTCACATTTAAAATAATTGTGTTACATTTGCTTTGAGGTCACTGGAGCATTTAAATAAAAATGATCAATTGAATAAGCTTAGACAAACACAGCATTCTCAAAAGAATACATTTACTGCTGATAAAAAAAAGCAGCAGCGTGTTCAGACTTTCATAACGGCCAAGAGTGCAAGCACAACAGAGCTTGAGATAACAAGTAGGGAACCAGGGCAGCAATCAGGCTGACCAGTGGCCTCTCAAGATATGACATTAAGCCTTAAGTCTGCAGCTAGTACACAGATATCTACATACAGTAAGCAAAAAAGGCATTTTATAATGCTTTTTAAAGTGGTTTTATATGTTATATAGTAATTTCAATACCCCAAAATATCCCATTACAATGTCAGTGTGTTAAATGCATGCACTCATTCACTTGCAATCTACATCTAGAAACTTCTAGGAAGGTATTGTGGTATCTGCACAGGTCATGACTTTGTATACATTTGTACAGTATACTCAGCATTGAGACTATCAACACAGCTTAATAAAAAGTGAAGTAGAGCAAATATTATAGGCAAGCTGCCCGTTTTACAGTGTAGCTTATCAGTATATCAGCATGTCCACATGACGTCTACAACTGTCTGCAGCTTTATCATGTCCTTTCAATTGCAGCACGCCCAAAAAAACTGCATGTGTATAGAAGTTTCAAATCAATGATTTTGAGATGTTGCTGTAAGTGTCATAAACAAAGGTTATTACCACAATGACTGATAGAATCTACTAGTTTCTAATTGAAGTGTATACAATGCACAGAGGGACTGAATTTGTGGGGAAAAGGACAAATGGCACAGCTGACTGAATTTTGAGAGGAAGCTAAAAGCATAGATGGAAATTGCTTTGATTATACAAAACCTGTGAATGACAATAATCAGAAAGTGAATCAAAGCTAAATTTGATCCATTTATGCCAGACTGTTGATCACAACTAATTTCAGTACCACACGTTCTATAAATATTGACAGAGTACCATAGACAGGAGCATTTCCCCACACTCTGTTTAATGTAAGTGTGTGCTGCTTTTACAGCTGCAATGGCTTTTTGTCACTAATCATGCAAAAGATTAAGTGTACATGTCTGCTATGGAAGAAGGACAGAGGGTCAACAAGTTTTTATGAAGACATTACACACAACATGTGTAGACTTAAACATTAGTTAAGCTAATCTTTTCACATCAGGGAAGTATGAAACCATACTGGGTCATCCATTACAGTACAGTAGGAAGTGTGTTGTCAAGGAACAATGAAATAATACAAGAAGTAACTGTCTGTGAAATTATTGTAATTTTTCTTGCGGGCACAAACTTTGCAGACAGACTAATTCACCTAAAAGTGCAGTGTCCCATGATCTAAATGTTTTTCTCAAGTGTTACACGTTAATAAAATCTTGGGTTGATATTAAATTCCTATACTCATTAAAGGGTTCATTTTACAGTTTTTTTTATTATGTCGTGTACAACATCAACACACATTTTATGTCATATTTAATATCTTCAGATCAATACAGTATTAGAGACTTCCTTTTTTGATTCATATAGACAAATATTATATATTAAGATGTTACAAAATCAATTAATGGGTGGACGTTTTCTTCATAATGACAAATAGTGACCTGTTCTGAGTTTGTTTGATGTTCATTTCACAGTAACCAATCTTGTTGGCCATTAAATAAACAGTATAAAACTGATTTATGTGATGTTTATAGGCTAATGAAACAAAACCCATTCCTAACATGCATAATTTCTTAGTAACAAACATTTTAGATCCATTATGAGACCTGTATTTGTGTGCATGTGGTTCTAAACGTGTATGTGTTTGTGTTTGTGCATGCATTAACATGTCTGTGTGGAGAAAAAAGTGATGCACGTTTGTGTGGCAACATATTGTATTGTCCAAGACAAAACAAACAGTAAAGAGACATGACATAACATGGCACCACTACATCCAAATACAGAATAGTCTTTCGTAATTGGCTAGAAGGGGACTGTGCCTGTAAACACCCCTACGGCAAAGTAACAGACCTATCTGGTCCAATAAAGCCCGCCCATCAGCTGAGCTCAAGCTTTAGGACAGACCTGCCTACAGTACTTAACAACCAAGAAAGGGTTAAAATCAAGGGCAACTGGACTTGGTTAAAGGAGCACCTATATATATATATATATAATGTTCAGTTGCCCTTGATTGCAACCGTCTCCTATATGACCTGGATGACTGAGAACAACCAACAACACTACAGTATCAACAGAGTGGAAGGCTGTTAGTGGCCTCTAGTGGATCAGTTATGTTTCTGCAGAACAACACAGAAATTGTCCCTCTTCATTTTTTCATAGCTACAATGTCTCATGTTCAATCCCAGCGGCACTCATTATGCTATGTTGTGGTGTCCTTGAGCAAGACTAAATTGAATCCTTGCTCACTCAATCTAAACTTCTTTCCTGGATCAGGGCGTCAACTTGATGCCTAAACTGCAAATGTATAAGATGCAAAATGTTACAGCATATTCAGCTAAAATTAAAATTAAACATGATTTAATTTACCATATTACCGTTAATTTAATGTAATTAGTCGACTATCCATTTGTAAGAGCCATGTTGTATTGTTCAACGTTTTTGGTATTTTATTTTATTGCAAAAGTAAATTGTTTTATGACCTTTAAAATATGTAGTCCAATATACATTTGAATGTTGTAGAATGGGCTTTGCCCTATAAAAACTCACGCTCCACTAGTCTGTCCTGCTATTGGACAGTTTCGAGTTGGTTTTCTCGATGTGAAGTCAGTGTAGGTTAACAGAGCAGGATGTGGAGCAACATGTTTTCTGACCACTGATTGTAGAACACTGATTTTAGACTGTATTTTTGCGTTTAGGAAAGTCAATTTCAGCACACAGTCAGTTTTGGGATATTCCAGCACTGTATATGGATACCGTTTTTGTTTATCTTCTTTTTTGTATCACATCCGTGGAATAAACCATTTTTCACCTTCTAAGAGCCTCGTTCTTTGGATAGCTGTGCGTGTTGAAGTTGGACATAGTGATCTACATGAGTCAGAACACTTTACATCCTGCAATCAGTGGCGAGGAAGGTTTTTAACAAGTTGCCACAACACCATTATTTCTGCACTTTCCTGTCTAGCTTTTAATTTAGGAACAGACTAAATAGATTGTACAACAGTTCCTCTTTTGGAAGAAAAAGGTAACTTTCTAAACATTTAAGGTTAAAAAACAAAAAAGACATTTTATCTCAAGGACCACTTTTTAGTTTACAGCAACGTCTCACAGTGTTCAGTTGCTATGGAGATGTTTTTTGGTCAGTATTTAATGTCTTAAAATATAAAATTTTTCAAACTATTAATATGTATTATTTTACCTTATATGTTAAATGTATGCCAGTGAGTGTGATAATGGTCAGAAATCAACATTTAGATAATCAAGGTCCATTAGCTTTTTCCAGAGATTTCAACAGCATCTTACAGCCTTGGAGTCAAGTTTTTTTTTTTTTTTTGGGGGGGGGGGGGGGGGGGGGGGGGGTCAAACTAATGTTTCCAATCTCAAAATGAAGGTTCTGTTGTGTCTGTTTAATGTTGTTAGGGGTTTGCTTGTGATACCCTAATTACAACGAACTAATGATTTATACTTGACCTTATATTGGCATTAACATGATATTTTATAACATCATTTTTTTTATGATGACAGCATGATAGGCTATTTCTTATATGGTAAATTGTCCCTCAAACATGAATTAAAGACACCCTTCTTTTTTAAGGAAGCCATAACAATGTTTTTCAGCTGCATTACTCCAACAATGACAGGCTTGTGACAGTATTAAGTTACAAATTGGCAACAACAACAAAAGCAACCTCAGACTACTTTATCACTGCCTCAAACCCCCCACCTAGTCTGTATTGTACTCACTCTTAGGTAGAGATAAACACTCCATGTGCTTATAGAAACAGGTGTCAGGCTGCAGGAAGCCACCCCCCCCCCCCCCCCCCACACACACACACACACACACACACACACACACACACATACAGTTAATTATTTATCCACTTACTGAAATGCTGACATACACACCACCTTGACTGCAATGTCACTTTAGCCTTCACACGAGAGGTTGCAGTCATAGGTACTGATGAATGAATGTACATCTTCTGAGAAGCTGAGAGAGAAGTCATATTGGGGAAAGATCAAATTCAGTTATAACTTTAATATTATGTAATATAGACATTATGTAATACCACTACTTTCTATTGCAGCTTGTATTACAACATTAGAGGGACCTGAAGGAGGTGTGGATCTGTCCAGCTGCCTTCCTGTCAGTCCTGTGAACAATTTATGATTTATTTTATGATGAATCTTGCACAAGTTGAAGGAGCTGATATGAGTTCCTTTTTACTCATACCTCATACGATTTCATGTGACAAAAACAATCGATTGACTGACTGATTGATTGATTAAATAAATTAATTTTGTATTTGTCAGAGCACATGATTATGCTGGGGTTTAGGTTGTAATTGAAATTTTTTCCCCCACCAAGTAGGGATGAGATGAACACTTATGCTACACTTTCCGTGTATTTCTTTGGAGGGTTAGGCTACTTAATAATAGTAGTAAATCCTTGATTAGCCTATAGGACGTTACTACTGTAGCTTGTTGAATGCTCTAACTAAATTGTATTATAGAATTACAGTTTTTTAATGGCGGTTATATTTATGTTTGGTGCCAGAGTTCTTCTCCTTATATCAAGATTTTCCTTCAAATGGGAATCGTTTATTTTAGATATTGTGCTAATAATAGTCTCCAGTGATAATTTTCCACTGTACGCTGCTGCTGCGACTGTTTCTACGATGGAAGCAGTGAGTGTGGACGGATCCATTCAGTGTGCAGAGGGGGTTTTAAGTACAACAAGTCGGCAAATCGTTATAAAATATATTTTGAATAACGAGTACATTTACTTTTGACCTTTATTTTCAACCTTTATCATTAGAAACTGAGCGCACTTGTGTAGCATTCAGACCAAGTTAATTTAATCGCCTTCAAAGAGAAAAGAAAACCCTTGAGTTGTAAATTGGGCAACTCTGATGAAAACCGAGCTCTGTGCCACATCTTCCACTAAATGATAAAGACGCTACACCAGGAACTAGAGGAAGGAGCGACTAAATAAGAACCTATCTTTAAAAAAACAACAACATTAAGACTATTTCTGTCAAACTTAATTTCTTTTTTCTCTCTGAAAGTGTCAGAGGGTCGTCAAATTCACGCGAGCATCTTAAAAATTGTTCTCGTGTTGGATTTGACAGAGTTTTATCAGTAGGAGGAGGTGTTAGGTTCGGCTGCTGCAACATAACGGTGAAGTTGGTCTGTTGGTGACGTGAAGTGGGAAAGTGGGCTTAACCGGAGTGGGCTCTTCAACCGGAAGACTCATAAACCATTATTACTCCTAAAATAGGTAAGTTTACATGTCTTTATTAAAAAAACAAATCTTGGTTAAAGCCAGTCTGCTCCAGTGTCTATCCTGGTCTGCTTTACAATTCCCCCAATACAGAAGAGGCGAGGGTGTAAAGGCTAAACAAGAAAAGAAAAGTAAAGGGCTACACGGTCTATGGGCTACACCCATACAAGACTAGCCTACATCTCACCTACATTTCAAGATATATTAATGCTGTTTTAAAGTATTATCCAGACTCAAAAGTACATTTTTAATCAATGCAAGTTTTGCAAGTAGCTTCACTGTAAACAAATAGCCTATCCATGTACAGTATTGGGTATATTTAGTTGAAGACAAAGTAGGGCTGAGCAATATGTTTGAAATCATTATCACAATATTTATGAGGACATGTTTCTGCATCAATAAGACTATATATCATAATATGGCAAATGTATACACAACCACATAACATAAACACATACCGTACTGTTCATAGCAATGATCTGTGTTCCACTGTTGGAGCAAATATTGTGTGTAAAACAACTACTTTAATAACTTGTTAATATAACAATAACTAATAGTGTAGCTGTGTGTTGGCGTGTGTGTGCTATAATTGTTTCTTGTTAATTTGTCTTGTTGTGATATGATGTGTATATGTACATGTATATTTGTTCTCCTGCAAAAGATATCTTGAGCTCAATGAGATGTTCATCTAACTAAATTAT
Organism: Zingel zingel; assembly: GCA_023566125.1. Classification (NCBI taxonomy): domain Eukaryota; kingdom Metazoa; phylum Chordata; class Actinopteri; order Perciformes; family Percidae; genus Zingel; species Zingel zingel. Next base: position 21,678,243 of record CM042332.1, on the reverse strand, counting down.
TTTCATTTTTGATCACATCTTGCTTGAATGTTTTGTTCGGACAACAGATATGTGTAGAACGATGATATAATAAGTTCATATGATCACTACAGGATTATTCTGAAAGTCTATAAATGATAATATTGAGTTACTGCCTAGCACTAACAAAACGATATGGTGTGAAGACTCGGTAAAAAGGTAATAATATTGATGAAAAAGATGTGTCAAGCTTCTTTGCCCATTCAGGCACTATCCAATCCCTAAAAACTTTGTCTTGCCATAATTATCTTGCCAGCCCTCTAATTTCAACAACTATCCATCACTATTGTTGCTGCTTCTATTTATCTCACACTTTTTAATAACAAGGCCAAAGTCAAAATGTGAGTTTTTTGAAAAATAAATGAGCCCACTCACCAGTCGAAAAAACTAACAATCTTAAAACCTTGCTGCTAATATAAAAAAATTAACATAATGGTTTTGCAGTAGTGAACCTTTGAGCAATTAATATTATGCAAACATTATTGTGGAGGGCCCTAACTGAATAAGAAATAAATGCTGTATTGATTAAACTGTTTTGGAAACCAACAGCAAATATTGGAAATTTGAAATGCAACAGAAAAAAAAGTCTTGTATCTCTTGAGTCTCGATATACTGTATCTTGCCCCAGATTGATAGTTACACCGCCTCCCTCTCATAAGCCTTAGCACTAATATCCTGTTGCCTTGACTACTGGTGTGTCGGGGGACTTCATCCTGATCCACTGCATGATTTTCTCTGACACTAGTTCAGAGAGACTGCCACGAAGCAGCGCTGAAAGCAAGAATAACTTGAGAGCTAATTTTCTCTTTTTCCTTCTCCTACACTGGACTAACTCTTCACCCACCTGATGCAATCTTATAGTTACCAGTACTACACAGAACTTCAGGCTGCAGTGCTGCTCTGCTCATCCACTGCACAGCAGGCTACACGCACCACTAAAATGGTAACTCTTCTTTCTTTCTGTGCACCGAGCCATATCAGTTTGTTTGATTTACATTCCATTCAAAAGAGGCACAACACAGACAGCATGAAAAATATTTTCTCCGTCGTGTTTATGCAGAGTTGAGGATGGGAAATACTCAGTGAAATGTAGAGTCAGTCCTATTTTGGGCAGGGGGGATAAATTGGAAATGATCCAGCCGATTAACAAACCCGGTTTTAGGGCTGCAACTAACGCTTATTTTCATTATCTAACCTGCTGATTTAAAAGTTTTTTAATTAATCGATAGGTTGTTTAGGCTATATATTAAATGTCAGAGAATAGTGAGAGAAAAAAAAAATTCACAATTTCCCAGAGTACACGGTGACGTCTTCAAATGTCTTGTTTTGACCAACCAACAGTCAAAACTCCAAATATATATATATATATATATATATATATATATATATATATATATATATATATATATATATATATATATTTATCATGGATGACTGACAACAGAAGACAACCAGTGAATATTCACAATTTAGAAGCTGGAACCAGGGATATTTCCAACTACAAATGAAGTCTGTCCATTGACTATATATTTTAATTTCTTTGCCAACCATTATTTTGTTTTAACATTTGGTTGTAAATATTGTCAGTCACCAGTTGATTTTGTTTCGTACACTCACTAACTGATGTACTATCAGAAGCGTAATGAGCTCCATCGGATACGTGTCATGCTTAATGGATGGATGGATGGCCTACTGCTACTATTTATCTAAACACGCACCCTTCATCTCTCCGTTTCTAACTGTCTTTGGGATTTATTGTACGCTAAGACAAGACGTAATGAGCATCTGGGAAAAGAATGGAGGCTTTCTCTGTTGTTAGTGACAGGCCCAGGAAATGAAGTGGGCCTAAGATTGGCAAACAGCAGTGAAACTGGCCTGGTCAGAGGTTTACAAGATCTCCACCGGAGCTTCGGGGTGGGGGATACTTGCTGCACTGTAGCCTGTGTGAACCAGTCTCGTATGGCAGGGAACCCACTGGAAAAAAGTGGACCATACACAGCAGAAACAGCTATGGGGGTTGGGGACAAGAAGAGAGACTGTTGCTGTGTAATTGAGGGGAATTGCAAACATTGAATCTGGAATGGCCATCTCGAGGGGCTGCTGTGTATCAAACAACGCTTGCAGACAGTGTTTGGTGTTGCAAACTTATTTTGGATCTATAGCAATCAAGGCAGAAAGAGCGTGACTCTCCCTGCAAAGAAGGTCATGTAGATGTCAGAGCAATATCTAGCAGTTATTTCTGACCACAGTTCAAAACATTTTCCACTGCACCAAGAAGCAACTTTAGAAAATGCCTTGATCAGTTCCCAGCTGTGAAAACATCTAAAACATCCTGTGACGTCTAAAATAGCAGACCTGTATGCATTTAGGAATCACGTACATTTTATAGGCACAAATGGAACAACAATACAGCTAGCTGCCCATCGTAGGAGCAAGCTACAGTCCCTGCAGCAGGTAACAACGCTAACCATAACTTATATAGTTTTCTTGTTGCAGTATTTATAAATTATTCTAAAACTGTTTTTTTTTTTTTTTTTAAGAAGTTAAAAAAATATGGAATACGCCTTGATTGTCACCTATATTTTATTTGTGGGAATCTAGTTTTAGGCTTTGATGAGCATATTTCAGAGGCCAAAGTCAGAGTCTGTAAAAAATGTTTACGAGTGTTTGTATTTTCTTTTTAACTAGCATTCTCTTGACCAGAGTACACACTGTTTTGCTATTTTAGCCCTAAATTAAACTATCTCCTTTTAAAAGCAAGTTCTTAACTTAGCAGCCGAGGTTCTTGACGCATCATGGCAGCACTTTTAAGTCTTCCAGCCTGGAATACTCTGAGTTTCATGTGGTTTTGTGTGTTTGAGCGAATAAACAGAAACGCCCATATTTATGTCTGCTCCAGCTCAGCCTGCTCACTGAGCTGTCCTGGAAAAGTCCATGTGACCCAGAGCTAAGGAGATGCTGCTGCTTCCTCATCCTGTTGTATGTTAGAACGGAAGGACTACGGTCCGGCCTGCAGTTGCAGTGTGTCATTTTTACCATAGCCCTGTTAAAACATTGTCAGCAGACAATGACATTATATTTTCAAAGTGAGCATCACTTTTATTCTAATTGGTCGCTCCTGCACCGTAATGTTCACAAGCTTGCTACACAGTAGGCTAATACACCACACAATGCAACAGAAGGCTTTTGCTCTGTTTTAAGATAATGTGATTTGCATAGCCATGCTAATGACTTTGGGGATTCCCTTACTTTTCCCCTAGCACCTCCAGCAGGTCAAAGCTTTTCACCTATCAAGTGTACAGACTTTAGGTTGCAAACATGTTAGAATTGAGCTCAAATCCCCACTATCTGTCTAAATACAGCCTCACACAGCCTGTAGACTCTTTAATCTTAGGCAGATCCAACCTTTATGCCTTTTATTTCTGTGCCCTTTGCTGAATTGCTGATTTTATGATTTAATGTGCTTAAATAAGAACACTGGGGTAAGAGACAATGTGTAGCGCTTCTGGTTTCATTGATTTCTTTTCCATCCATAAGCCCGAGTGACATTGTTAAGAGTTTATGTCACTGGCTTTTCCTCAAACCTGCCTGCCTCTCATGTTACTCTGTGACTTCAATTCATAAAATTGCAGGATATTACACCCATGTGACAATTATGAGAAATGAGGGCGTCTGCGTCTAGAAAAGACCTCATCCAAATTTACACTGCGCTCATTTGTTCTACGCCAGATCAAATTGTTCTGGTGCCAATAACACAGGAGCAATGGGATTTCAATGATTGAAAGAGAGAGAACATGGGGATAATACATCTTTCTCTCCCATAAAATAATTATACGTAACACAGAAGAGTGGAGGTGTTATTCAGAAGGATTATTATGTAATTGAACCACTGGTATTAGCTGGATATAGTTTTTCTTTCTATGTGTCATACTTTTTCCATTCTTTCTTCCTCCCTGCCCTCGCACATCTTTTTTTCTGTCCCTCCCACGCACACGTTACCAGATTCGTGTTGTAAAAGATTTGCTCAGGTTTTGGCACATTTCTTCTTTTGATTTCCAAAAAAGAAGAAGCTGTCATATGTTTTTACTTTATATTTATATATATATATATATATATATATATATATATATATATATATATATATATATATATATATATATATATATATATATATAAATAAAAGTTATTTTTTTCATTCTGACCACATTGAAATTTGTCTTTTTCTTTCTTTAATATAGAGGCTGCTCTCAAACCTCTTATGAATACAAAATGTAGATGGTTGATACTGAAAATTAGGATTTTATTGCCTCATGTAAATTGGCACACATTTGTGTGTCACGGTTTCAAGAATTGCAGGTTAGGACCCAAACGCAGAAGAAGAGACGAGGAGGTACCAAGGCGAGTTTCAACAATTTAATGACAAAAAAATAAACTTACAGTCCAAGTTAGCAGGCATTAAATCCAGGAAACCAGGGGAAAAAAAACAAGAACAGTAGGAAATAGAGCACTAGAAAACAATCAGAACTTCTTGACACCAAGTATGACAACCAACTGACACCAGACAAAGGGAGCACGCAGACTAAACACACGAGGCGACGAGGGTTGTAGCGAGAGACAGGTGCCATGAGGGCTGATGAACAGTTGACACAAATCAGGGCGGGGCAGACAGTCACAAAGGCGGGAAAACACACAAGGCAGGAAGTCAAACAAGACATCAAACAGGACATGACACTGTTTTATTGCACTAATGTCCTGTACTTTTTTATTTCTATCCTTTGTTTGTGAATACTGTTATTTCTTGTGCCAGCATTTTGACAAATTGAATGTATTTGACAAGTGAATGTACATTTGAAAAACAAAGACATAAAAAGAAAACAAGACATGGGAAATAACCCTACAAAATAAAACAGGGTACTAAACAAAAACCAGGATCATGACAGTGTGTCTTTATAAACATTTTACATGCTGACAAAATGTATGAAACCAATAAATTTTTTTTAACTCTGCTTCATCACTGGGTTGCATGAACACAGTGTCCCATCTAATGTTGTTTTGGCCTTATCCTGGATATGTTATTTGTATGCCTCCTCCTGTCCTCAATCATGAATACCCCTGCATACATGAATAAACAGATTTAGCAGAATATAACCATGGAAACCCAATTTAGACAAACCACAGAAACCAGAGGTGAATAGGCCCAGGTGGTCAAATGCTTCAGCGTCCTTGTTTGCGTTGGTATTTTTTTATATCCATCATTTGTGTTTCTCTCTTTAATCAGTGTATGAACTCCAACTGCTTAAAATCAATTACAATGTTCATTTTCACATAAAGGTGAGGATTATTGTTGAGGTGAATGTCACTCTGGCCTTCTCAGGAACAACAGTCAGTATCAACCTGACCTTTTAGAAAGTGGATTTGTTTAGAATTACAATGCCTAAGGACACTTGTCCCTCCCCCCTGCAGTTAAGGGTCGATCAATTATCACCACGCCAGAGGATTAATAGTGTATTCACAGAGACACAGCTACGCCCCCACCACACACACACACACACACACACACACACACACACACACACACACACACACACACACACACACACACACACGCACACGCACACATACAGTAGACAGACATATTGTAACCTCATGACATCTGAGTTGTAATCCTATCTCTATTATTGTCCTGTGATTGGACCTCAACTGTCCAGATGTATCCCTCAGCTTGGCTGCCTAAGAAGCATCATCAGCAAATGTTTTATGATAAAACACTGCTGCGCGCTGGGAGGAATTATTGAACCAATGAATAATTTATGATATTCACACAAGGATATTAATGAGTGTTGTCGGTCTTCCGCAGGAGAAGAGTAAGCCGAGCAGCCGGCGACGTGGAGAGTAAAAGCACAGGGCGAGTGGAGAAGTGAAAGAAGGAGAAGGTAGAAAAACCAGCCCAGTTATCTGCCTTCCTGAGATTGCGGTGTCATGGGGAAACAGAACAGCAAGCTGCGGCCCGAGGTCCTGAACGACCTGAGAGAAAATACAGAGTTCAGCGACAACGAGCTCCAGGAGTGGTACCGCGGCTTCCTCAAGGACTGTCCCACGGGCCACCTGACTGTGGAGGAGTTCAAGAAGATCTATGCCAACTTTTTCCCATACGGAGACGCTTCAAAGTTTGCCGAGCATGTGTTCCGCACGTTTGACACCAACGGTGATGCCACCATCGACTTTAGGGAGTTCATCATCGCCCTGAGCGTGACATCTCGCGGCGGGTTGGAGCAGAAGCTGCGCTGGGCCTTCAGCATGTACGACCTGGATGGGAATGGCTACATCAGCCGGGCAGAGATGCTGGAGATAGTTCAGGTGAGGACATACTGTATGACAAAATAGGGTTTCTATATTGATGTATACATCAGTCTTTTGCCTAGTTTGGGTCAGGATCAGCCTTATTCTACATATTCTGAGATATAAATGTGACCTAATGAGGTTCTAGCACTGCATCTGTTTTTTTTATGCAGACCTTAAAATGTAGCTGTTATTATACAATGATTATTCAAATGCAAATACTAATCCTCACATTTTAGCAACTGCAACTGAGGACTTAGCAAATATTGATTAATCCACTCACTTAACTAACTTAGTTTTATCCCTAATTATGTGTGTTGTATGCATTTAAGGTTTCTGACTAGTGACTGTTTTTAGGCCCAGTAGTCATTTGCGGTTCTGAATTCATAAGATATTTTTTCACCTCACATCAAGTATGGAGGCTGCCCTTTTTTGTTTTTCTTATCACTGTGGCTATATTTACTCTTCCAATATGGTGAGCTGAGCAGCCTGCAGGGCCATATCAATATTGGCTTAGTCCGCTGTGTTTGTGGATACAAATGAATGTGAAAAAACAAAAAAATGTGCATCAGTGCTTGTTATTGGTGAATGCTTTCTGTTTTTTTCAGCAAAACTCGTTCTCTCATCACAGATCTTTACATGATCTGAAATCTGTATAGTTGTAGAAGATACAAATAGACACATCTGACACATGTTCTGAGTGACTTACTGTGAGTGTAACAGCAGGGTAGCTTTAGTTGCCAGAGCACCATCATTACCAGGTAGCAACAGAAAACAGGTCAAAGCATTCAGACAAAATATGTAAGAAATATGTCAGGTGGGAACAGTTATTCATTATCATTCATGCTTCCTACGGACAACCAACACTATTAATATGCACACAACAACAATTGTTCTCACCCTCCTTTGTAGGCAATTTACAAGATGGTATCATCAGTGATGAAGATGCCTGAGGATGAATCAACACCAGAGAAAAGGACAGATAAGATCTTCAGACAGATGGACATTGACAATGATGGTAAGACTGGTGATTTATTTTTATGTGCTTATGCCTTTTGTAAGGAGATGTCATAACCAACTGTCACTATCAGTAGTGAAAGCAAGTGGGAGTCCTAAATAATTCTTACTTCTTCTCACAGGACATTAACAGGAATATAAGTGCTATATAATGAATGTAATGAATGGTTTTAATAATTGTAGTTGTGAGCAGAAACAACTAGAACTCCTCCTGTTGGCACCCATTCCAAGTGGAGGCTGGTGTATAAACAGATAGTGAAAGACAATATAATAAAACAGTTGTAATAATATAAAATATGTCTTCATAGGAGAAGTTATAAGTGCTGACAAATTATGTACACCATTTATTAAATGTTTGTATACTGCTTATAAATGTTAAATAGGGGGGATATAAAGTAAAGCGCTCCCAAATCTTCAATAAACTTGAAATATTAATAATGCAATTATGACATTATACACTTACCCTTTCACAGAGCAGTTTGGTAAGTAAAGGACATAAAGAAGATTGACGTCAGAGAAATAGTCATAGAACAACATGACATGAACACAAGATCATTTACAGCCTCTTAGCCTTTTGAATCTCATCCTGCTCAGCGACCTCGATGTCAGTGGCTTGACTTTCAGTGCGAAAAGGTGACGCCATGTGATATGTACTTAAGCATACTGTTCTGACACGTCACATTTCAGTAAGATGTTTAGAGATTTTCATATGGGAGTGGGCATCTCAGTTTGTTTTGAAACAGAATGTTCTGTCTGGAGGTCAAACTGTGGGTCTCAAATTTGATAACATCACGTGGTACCACAGATCAGGCCTACGGCTGCGGCTGCAGCTCCTTTCTAATGCAATTTATACAGACCCTGTGTGACAGGAAATAGTAGTTATTTGAAACAAGTCATGGTGTACTGTTGCACTTTATCTTCGTGGTAGATTAGTCAACATTTAAATGAATGTTTACCACCATCTACCATTTGCTGCCTGAATTGTCACATTCTATTTTAAAATGCTTACTATTGGTTGGTAAGACACACTGGGTAAAAATCTCAAGTGAGATGTAAACATTTTTTAAATAGTGCAAGCATGCATTCTGTTGTGATAGCTAAATAATATCATTGTAATTAAAATGCTATTACTCAAGAGCAGTTTACTTTGCTTTCATTAGCCATTTTTTAATGATTACATTTCATCTTTTTGAATACTTTCGCAGGGTTTTGCAGACATATAATGCACTTTCATTCATTCAACATTTAAATATGTTGCTGCCCGAGGATATGTAGTTTCCTCCGTTTAGATAAGAATCCCCAAAACTCACATCATAAAATATTTTTAATATACATATAATATTAATCTAAAATATTTTGATATTTGAATATTTCATTTTAATATAGTTTAATTTTGTTGGATTATTTTTTTATATTATATATATTCATATTATTTATAGAGGCATTATGTTGCAGTACCAATTAATAAAAATGATTTAAAAGGAAGTTCTAAAGGAATTACTTAGAAAGTACTTACTGAAAAGAAGTACCATCATTTTCATAATCTTACAAACTATAATGTTTAAAATAGTAATAATTGCCATCAGTAATATTGAAATACTTAATACAAAACAAAAATTGTAGAGTTGGCCCTTTTTGTCAAATCAATGCTGGCAATCAATGCCTTCTGAATTACATAAAAATAGTACAACAGCATCACCTGCTGGTTAATTTGACAGCTATGAATAACTCATTCAGTCATAGAATGTTAATTCAAGTTCATTGTAATTTATTTAAAAGATGTGTACTTTGCCTGCACGGTTATCTGGGGCAGTAATGATTATATTGTAAGCACATAAGCTCAAAAGGAACATCAGAAGCTTTTCTGTTGATTTTAGTGGGTAGCTGCTGCATGATTCACCTCTCCATCACATGCTCGACTACTGGTGTCTGTAAATCTTTTTTTTGGTCTCTGCTTCACAGGTAGATTGTCTCTGGAGGAGTTCATTAAAGGTGCCAAGAGCGACCCGTCCATTGTCAGACTGCTGCAGTCAGATCAGGGAGCCTCTCGTCAGTTCTGAGGACAGAGACATTAACAGACACACACTCTCAAAAACACAATCACAAACCCACATCCACCGGACAGTCATCATCACAACCCACTGACCAGACAATCCTTTCATTTAAAAACAAAACAAAAAAAACACTTCTTGTCTTGTTTACATTAATGGATACTTCTTTCGTCAATGTGGCTCCTTTTCTGTGGACTATGACATGCTTTGAGGTATTTTGTGTGCTTTGAGGTATTTTGTGTACATGTACATGCTTTTCCAAAGCTCTCTTGCTTTGAAATGGGTTTTACCTGTTCTCCATAAGTAAAGTGCCATATCATATATTTATACTGACTAGATTATATGCTCACAAGTATTATAAATCCCATTATGTTACACTAAGAGGAAACTAATTACATCACTTCTTATAATTTGATTAAATGTAACTGTGTTGAAAAGTGGCTTGTTGTTCTGGATATCAACTGTTGCTTAACAAGTTGCTCTTCTGGACAACTTCTATATGCCTTTGGTATTGCATGCACTTGGTGATAAACTTTTTCCGATATTGTAACAGTTCACGTAAATAAGAAGGCTGTGGTTGTTTTTATTCCTTTTTATTTTTGTAACAAAAAAAATTGTTTTCACACAATTGAAATAAAGTCGTGTAAAAAAAATCTACACAAGTCCCACATTACCCCCTTGTCCTGGACAGACTCACCAAGATTCTCACTTACTGGTTTTTTTAAAAAAAAAAAAAAAAAAAAAAAGGAAGAAAAAAAGTATTGAGTCACATTAAGTTGGACATTTAAGTGTTACTTTGACAAGTCCACATTTTAAAATTAGGTGCTTGAGATGTTGAAGAAGGGAGAGGGGAACAATGTTTAAAATGATGTGAATGAACAACTAAAGATGCCACATTCAGAACCTCCCCCCTCCGCTCAGCTGACGGCGGCCGTATAAATATGCAGCTTCTAACGTTAAGCAGGTACGTGAGGCAGAGTTCACTCCAGGGACACGACACACGCCAGCCTGCCTCCCTCCCTCCCTCCCTCCCTCCCGTCCTGTGTGACTGACGTAGATGATGTGAGAAACTGCACATGTCTCTTATGCGTCTTTTCTGGAATATTTCAGTAACTGGGCAACCAGGCCTCCCATTCGTCCACAGGAGAGGGGAGGTGAGTCGCGCAGGACCAGACCAGATCCAACCAAGCCAGTCTGGATCAGATCCCGCCCCGTTTGGGATCATAACTCATCTTTATCAAAGTCATCATCCAGGTCTACATCACTGAGGTCGTAGTCCTCCTCCACAGGAAGCTGCGGTTGACAAGGAGTATAAAATGAAGACAAACTGTTAGCCAAGAGCGAGTTAATCATGATCAATCCAAGTCATTTATAGATAAATGTCAAATTTGTGGAGATATATATATATATATATATATATATATATATATATATATATATATATATATATATATATATATATATATATATATATATATATATATATATATATATATATATATATATTATAATATAATATAATATACCTGGACTGTAAGACATAAAGACTCTGCACTTTTCTTAAATTGAGACAAATATCTACAGAATTTTTCACTCTGAGAAAAGAAACGTGGAAGCACTCCAACTGCCATATTACATAATAGAAGTGTTTATGATATACCCATCTGTGTGCATGATTGCAGTACAGAGACAGCAAGAAGCAGGTAGAGGTTTATTGTATTGAGTGGGGCAGACACAGTACACATTAAACCCCATTTTAACTCCAAATTGGTCGCCCCAGACTAATTTTTCAACCACGCCAAATTTCTGCCAGATCTGTTGCAGTTGCATGTTTGAGGCGGGTCAGGACGCCTGATTAATTGCCCGAATGATCAACAATCTGTCCATCGCATGATCGAATATATTTCTGGCATGTTAGAAATTTTGGTGATAGAAATGAAACTGAACTTTGCTGCAGAACAGGCAGACTATAATGTCTGCATCTTCCCGACAATCGGCAGATCTATATACAATGTTTGTACACTTTTAACAATTGCTGCCTTTTTCTCAACCGTGTTGAGGATGAGGTCGTCTTGTTTGAATTAAACGTTGGTGTTTTCAAGACCTAATCGACTTATCCGTACAACATGAGTAAAACGTGCAGTGCGATTTAACGTAATGTATAAAAACGATTAAAAACATACAATGTCTGTCCAGTTTAACATAGTTTGGTTGAAGGCCTCAACCCTGTCATCTGTACATATAGGAGTAAAATCTCCACTATGAGGCTCCCACTCACCTGTCCATCATTGCCATCCCAGGGTTCAACAGTGTGAATCTTGGGCATGTTGCCACCTCCCAACGTAGCAGTTGAGCCACGGCCCACAGAAAGCTCCCTAAATGAGAAGATGAACCATGTGAGCGCCATCGTTCAGCATATTTTTACTTTGATTCTTGTAATGGTGAGGGAAAAAAAAAAAAACCTACCTGAGAAACTCGTGAATGCCAGTCTCACTGAAGGAACCCCTGAGCAGAGCAAATTTCATCTTGCGTGTGTTGATGGCAGCCATGGCAGGGTAGCCAAAGCCACCAATACCCAGAGAGGCCTCCAGCTCCATCTGAGCTCCAGCCTCAGTCCACAGCCAGCTGTGGAAGCAAAGGGAGAGCAGGCGATTAGTCCCAGTCGTAATTAGTCATTTGTATAACAATCATGACTGGTCTCTCATCTTTACCCCCACATCTTCTTCTTGTACTTCTCAGACATCTTCTTCATCACCTCCAGGTAGCCGTTTCTACCTGCTGCGCCTACGGAGATACAAGGGACAGTGGGTGGTGAGTGATTCAAGAATTCAAAAGCAAATGCATCCATATTTGGTGTGTGAAATGTCCCAACACTACAATAGTTTTCAAATTCCTACTACTACTGTTAAAAGATACCAGATTTAATTATTGAACATGTTCAGAGTCAGAGGTGCGTCTGGTCTCACCTGTGTCCAGGATGTGTGGCAGGACGCCTATCACACACAGCTGACTGTCCTCACAGGTCTTTTTGAAGAGGTCTTCACTGAGGATCTGACACACACACACACACACACACACACACAATTTATTTTTTTTCCCCCTTTCGGGTCTAATTTTGGTAACAAGTGTGTTGTTGATCAGAGAGCTCTTTGAATTTTTCTCTTGATGTAGTCTGAATTTCTTTTTGTTTGCAGTCACTGCTCATGATCAAACAGCCAATATTTAAGTGTTAGTAAACTGAAGTTTAAAAATCAGTACTGTGTTCAGCAACACAGTTGCAAAATACACATTTAATAAAATATTGTGGTTTATGACTTTATGATTACAAAAAGCATCAACACGAGCTTACTGGAAGCCCTTCTGGCCCAATTTTGTGAATATAGTCTAATACCAGCTAGAGCTGGGCGATTTTTTTTATAAAAAAAAAAAAAAAAAAAAAAAAGATTTACGATTCGATTTCCCCCCCCCCCCCTTCCATTTAAAACAAAATAACTGCGAACTGTAAATATATTTTAAAAATATATATATTTAATTAAAGTGCATCAACATAAACAAAATTGCAAAGGCAAACCCTTTCTAACTGAAAAGTCACTGTGCAACAAAGATTGTTAAACATTCAAATTATGTATACTGTATTTGGACTGAGCTAATAAAACAACAAAAAATCTGAACTAAACTGGCAGCATATCCGTAGCTATGTAGAGGGTAATTGCCTCCGTTATGGCTTTCCACCTTGCCCCGCTCTTCTTATACGGTACACTGTTTGAAAAGCTTTGTTGAAGAGTTGTTTGCTTTGCAAATGGGGTGCGCCGCAGGGAGCGTGCTACGGAAACCCTGAAGGAAGATTTGGCGAATGCAAAATGTATGTACGCTATACTGAAGAGGAGGAGAAAAAAATAATAAAAAATGAATTTTTTGAAAAGATGAATCGATTTGACCTACCAACTCGATTTTTTAAATCAAAATCGATTTTTTTCCCCAGCCCTAATACCAGCACTATTAACTTTCATACATGAATGTATGACACAAATACACAAGTGTACTGACCTCCAGCAGTTCAGGAGTAGCAGCGTGGTCAGAGAACAGATCCAAAGCCCTCTCGATGATGTCTCCACGGGAGCGGCCTCCTTGGTAGTCTTCGGGCTCCTCACCTTTGCGGAATACCTTGATGGTTGGAAATCCACGGATCTACACAAACATATATTGTTCCTTAATGTTAGCCCTAATTTTCTGCTCTGGGAACGTTTTTGGAGCTCTCCGACCAAGGTGAATTGGCAAGTCTTGTAGTGGGAACTTAGCATTAAGTGCTCATATTATGCTCATTTTCAGGTTCATAATTGTATTTAGAGGTTGTTCCAGAATAGGTTTACAATTAAAAAAAAAAAAAAAAAACACCATATTTTTTGTTGTACTACACATTGCTGCAGCTCCTCTTTTCACCCTGTGTGTTGAGCTCTCTGTTTTAACTACCAAGTGAGACATCTCACTTCTAATCCATCTTTGTTGGAGTACTACCCAGTCAGAAGCAGAGTATGAGGGAGTGCCATGCTAGCAGCTAGGCGAGTATTATAACATGCGTTACAAAGTTTGTCACGGAAGTAAAGGCTGGACTACAATAGAGCTGTTTGGAGCAGTTTGTGAACAGTGTGTTCTCTGGAAGATGGTAAGTCCCTTTGGGGTGGACTTTGGGCTTTTTCACTTTGTAAACCTATGCACAAAAAAGATATATAACACGATCAAGGAAAGGGAAAAAAAAAAAAGCATAATATGAGCGATACCACGCGTTTTTTAGGCTACAACATTTTTTGTCACATACAGCAAACATCTCCTCACTATCCGCGAGCTGCCACACACACACACACACTCTTTGGGGGTGGGGTGCGCGGAAACACATAAGGGAGGGAGAGGGGACAGGATGAGAAGGTGGGAGGGGCGAGCTAGCCTCCGTTTTGTTTGAAAATACTTTGAACGTCGACAAGACGTGCCGTCACCAAACATCGCTTAGAGCACCTTTAATGTCCAATGCCAGCAAGAAGAGCATTTAAGTATAATCAAGGCTTAAACCCCTCATTTTATGGTGACTAGTATGGCTTCTTACTCACCCCGTAGCGGCTGGACACAGCCTGGTGTACAGTAGCATCAACAGCTCCGAGGCGAACTTTGCCCTTGGTCTGCTCCTTGACAGCTGAGGCTGCAGCTGCCCACTCAGGCTCCAGGCTGTTGACAAAGAGAGTGATGGTTAAAAAACAAAAAACAGTAGTAGAGTATGTTGTATGAATTAAATTCCACAGTAGAGAATTCACAAGTAAAAATTAGATGTGTGTGTATTGTTTACACAACAAATCATTGCTTCTGAAATACTGACTTCAAATGTAGAAAATGTTGCACATGGTTCAGGAAAATAAACTAAACACAAAACAGTTTGAGTAGGGATTACTGTCAACTGAATAATAGTCTCAATAAAAAAGGGCTTTCAGGCCCGTCTGTGGATTATCCAGATTTACTGGGACATTGTATCCAGAAAGAAACACCGTTTCATAGTCATAACACCACCTTCCAGTGCTTTGAGCAGCACAAACAAATTCCAACAACCCTCTGTTGTTTTGGGGTGGCAGAAATCACAGAGACAGATATCTTGTTTTTCTTGCACTAGTGAGGGGGTCTTCATGGTTTTCCACAGCTGCGGATGGACAAACTCACTTTTTGCAGTGTCCACACCAGGGGGCGAAGAACTCCACCATCCACACTTCATCACCCTCCAGCACCATCTTGTCGAAGTTGTCATCAGTGAGCTCGACTACATCCTCCTTATTGCCAGCACCGCCGCCACCGCTCTGCTGGAGGGCAGTTGAGTGTTACTTGAAGTTCACTGAAGTGTTTGATTTTTCACCATTTTGACTAACTGCAACAAAAAGCCAATGCACGAGGTCTACCTGTTTGCTGTAGCCAGAGCCGCCAGACTTGCCGCTTAGCCTCTCTTTCACCAGAGTGCGCAAAGAGTTCATGGCTCCATCCACGATGGCTTGGCTACTGCGTCCACCTGAAGCGTGAAGGGGTCAGTCATTGCAGCCAAGAACTCATAGAATAATAACAAAAACTTTAACTAACTCAACAGTAATAAAAGTGTCCAAAAAGACTTTGGGAGCACATTAGTGATTCAGTGAGAAAGGATGGAGTGTAACTCCTATTTTCCACTAGGTGCATCTACGCTGCGTCCCGGAGGCGCAGCCATTCAAGTCAAACCTGGGTGAAGCGGCTCTGCGATCCGCTAAAGATACATGGCTGGTCTATTTTCACGCGAGTTGCGGGCCGTTCGCACAGCCGGGCAAGAAGTGAAACAGCGAGACTATCCAGTCAATTTACCAAAAGACACCCCTCCTGTATCGTATAGGTCTCCTTTAGAACACCACGGACAATGAGAGATTCATCTTGGAGGTTAAAAAACATAATACGACATCACTTTCTTTTTTTTTCAAGGACAACACCAGAAAAGAGAAGGCATGGAGTTTAATTGCAAGAGTGCCTAGAGTAGAAGGTCAATAAACACATGATTGTTCTGTAAAGTACTTGCAGAGACAATCAAATCTATGAGTCGGGCAGCAAGACACGCTCCGCTTCTGAGGCGCTCCGGGTGTGGAATGGCACGTAGCGAGGACGGAACAAAATTGGAACACAGAACAGACGCGCCCAGTGGAGAATCGGAGTAAGTGTGTGGCCTCTCCGACACCTACATCCCCTTTTCTCTGAACTGATAGACAGCTTTCTCTGCTGGGCTTGATAAGTTCACTGTAGAGCAAGACTTCAAATTCACGAAGCTGCATATTCAGCAACAGAAACTATTCATTTTCTTTTCTGCAGTGGTTTTGTCTGTACCTTGGTAATCCTCTGGCTTGTTCTTATTAGCTCCAAAGATCTTGATGGTGGGGAAACCTCTGACGCCATACTGGCCACCCAGTGACTTGTGCTGGTCTGCATCTACGGCACCAACCTTGACAATACCCTGCAGGATTTCAGAGGGGGGAAAAAAAGAAGGCTGGAGTGTGCAGTCTCAACTTTTGATTACAGCAAAACATTTCATTTTCTTCACGGAACATTTGTGTGGCGTTTTACAAATCTGGGCGCCAGCATGTCAGTGAACAAGTGCAACAGTTACTGATGTATGCAGGATTTGTCCACAAACACAATGTTGTTTAGATAAATAATATTAGAGGTGATAACTATGTGCAGAAAAGCACATTCCATGAAATAAACAATGAATATTGCATTTGTTCCAGATAAAAACGAGACTCACTAATATTTGACTACAGTCCCATATCTGCCCACGTCTCATGCCTCCGTCTGCGTTATTCTCACTGTTGAGTTACAAACTTCTAAACACTTGTAGGTGGGACAAAGCTGAGAGCTTCGTAATCATGATATAGCTTCAGTGTTGTCTTCATGGTAATTTGTCTTATTGGCTTGTTTTATCTGAGTAAAATGAACATTGAATGCCTCTAGTGTGCCTCCTAAGTCAATAGGCTCGTTCGAGATGACCTGCGCCTCGCCTGTAAAGCGGACGAGAGCAGGCACAGCAGCAGGGGGCGGTGACAAAAAGACGCGGTGAAGTCGGACATTCCAGCAGCCTTCATGCTGAACAGGAAGTCAAAGAAACACTCACATCCTGTTAGGTCCGATACCGATTTAATAAAATGTTATCAGACACATATCAGCTTGTACCCAGTCTCCAGTTGTTTTTATTAAGACAGAGTAGCTGTCAAAATTCTCTACATGCGATCTGTTGCTGATGGTGAACAACAGACTGTAGATCTGTGATCTGAACGGATTTAGTCTCCGATTGCGTAACGTCACTATCAGGCACACAACATGTGTTCTGTACAGAGTAAGCCTTTAAAAATCAGACAAATGGCAATTAAAATCTCTCAGATTCAAAAACAATAAAACGTTAATACAAAAGGTCATCATTTTGAGTCGATTCTGAACCAGTCAGCTCTTAAATCAGATGAGAGGCAGGCATTTCCCAGCATGCTCTGGGTCCACCTGGGTCTTGCAGTCGGTGAAAAGCAACGGCGTTGCCTGCGTTTCAAACCTGCAGCCGTCTTGATCTCGTGAGATTATCGTTGCCCACATGTGCATGACGTCCGAGCAAGTCGGGATCAGGTCGGACACAAATCTAACCGGCACGCAACGGGCGGCGATCGATTCTGCGCAGATCTGGCTCATCTCGAACGAGCCTATTATATCTGCCTGATTAATAAGTAATTGTTTCTTATGTCTGCAAATATCTAGTGCAAGCAAATCATCATAATCCAATAGCAGTACTCACTAAAATATTCTGATATTTGATTTTGTCATTGTTGCCCTGATAGGACCAATACTGGCAAGATGAGGAGAATCGTTTTGTTTACCTTGAGGGCAGTGGCCGCCTTCTTCCAATCAGGAGTTAGATGTTGACAGTGGCCACACCTGCGATGAAAAGAGGGCAGGGACAGGGAGGGGAATACTTGATCAAATTCATGTTGATGTTTAGTGACAAAAGTTTGAAATATGTGCATTGCAAATTAGAAAGAAAGTAAACAAACAGTATTCAAGTCCAGAAACATTTTAATTTCATCATCAAGAGATATTCCTATCATTCAAACATTCAAAAAATACAAGTATTTGTCACTTAAATTAATCACAGTACCAAATTACTCAATATTAACATTCTGTGAATATTTAACACCTTTTAGTTACTGTACATAGCCTTTGGGCTTAGACTTCCCATGTCCACTTCCTGGCTACTTGTTTACTATAGAATTAACTTTACTCCTGGTATATAAAGCACTTAATGGCCTCTGAAAATATTTAATTGACAGATTCCTCAAGTCTCTCATATGACAGCCGTTTTCTCCAAATTCAATCAAAATCTGGCAACTTTTAAGAAGAAACTCAAGTATTTTTGTTTAATGTTGCTGTTAATTTGTTGTGTTGAGTGTGTGCATGCATGTTGTCTACCTGTAACTATGCTAAAACATATGTAATAGTGTTTTTATCCCTATCCTTGTATCCTTCACTTTGAATTACTTCTTTATGCATTTGCAAATCTGGGAGGAACTACTTTGCTTACAAGTCTCCACATTCCTGTCAGATCGTACGGTTAATGTTTCTGTGAGGAGGAGCCATTACAAACGAATGACTCAAACATCACTCAGTCGATGTAACATGTTTGTACTGAAACTATGGCCACTACTTGGTGGATCTGATGGCACTTGTTGCCAATGAATAATGGCCGCCGAAGTTATATGGACTCACCAGGGAGCGTAAAACTCAACCAGCCACAGACTATCACTCTGGGTCACCTCCTTGTTGAAGTTGGAGGGGGTGAGTACAACAACATCATCACTAGCTGAGTAAAAGGCTTGGACAGACAGGACCAAAGAGCAGCCCAGCACTCCTGAAGGAGATGAAGAAAATACAAAAGGTTTAACGTTACTCTCAACAATGTATGCTCAAATGCGTTAAATGAAATAGCCAGAGAGCGAAAGTAAGCACTGAAAGGACATCGTAAGCCTATTTTAATACAGTGTATATGCATAATTATGTAACAGCAAGTGAAATTCACGTTTATTAACGATAACAGAGGCCTGGCACTGTTCTGTGCACCTTACTTAGCTAACGTTAATTCAAGCTAACCACAGTAGCGGAAACGCTGTCAAATACACCTACCATTAACACACAAACAAAAGTGACATTTTTATGAAATTAGAAAAACTGTTGCTGTTGTCACTCACCAAGTAAAAACGGTCTCATGGTTTTAGCTGCTCTCTGAACGGGCTCCTCTGTTACCAACACGCTGACTGCTGCCGCTGCGTCTCCCAGAGAAAGTAGATCGAAAAAAATCTCACCGTGGCCCACGCTGATTGGTCCGCTGGTGGCGACGCTGCACCTCAGCCAATCAGCGTGCGCCGTGTAGTTTAGAGAACTGGTACACTGAAGACAAGTGGAGGAGAAGAGACCATGTAACGGCATCAAGAGGATATGCAACAAATGTAACAAGGATGTGTCTCTTATTATACAATAGACAGTAAAGTTCGAATGTATTACACATAGTACCAAACAGAGTAATATATGTCTTTCTAATTAAATAAAGCATGAAGTAGGCTACTAGAAGCTACTTTTGTGTTATCAAAATGTTCATTCGCAGTTGTGGCAAATGTATTGAGACCCTTTAAAAGCAGCAATTCCACAATATAAAAGGAACGTAACATACATCATAAGAATAAGTGAAATAATTAAGAACCAAAATACAAAAAAGTATAAGAATGTAGAATACTTTTACTTTTTACTATTTACTGTGCAATTACTATAAATACATTTTACGATTTTAATATTTACTCTATTTTATAATATTTTATTATTGTTGTGTGTTAACGTGTGTCCTCTACTTTCCTCTTATCCCTTGCTGCAAAATAGGACAAAATGAAACCTAAGATTATAGAGACTAAAAGCTAAAAGTAGGAAACACAAATGAAGAGCAGGCATGAAGTATTATCAGTAAAATGTATGTAAAGTATGTAAAGTATCAAAAGTAAAAGTAGTCATGCAGGAGAATGGCTCTTGTCATTGTGGACTGGATTGCTGATGCAATAATGTGTAACCATTATATTATTGTTGTAGCCAGATGAGCTAATTAACACTTTTATACTTTGGGGTAGTTCAATCTTTAACAATGAATCATATTTTATAAACTCATCTTAGTCTGCAAAGTAACTTCAGCAGTTAAATAATTGCAGTGGAGTAAACTATGTAATGTGTCCCTCTCAAATGTAGTGGAGTAGAAGTGTAAAGTAGTATACAATGGAAACACTCATGTTAAGTACAGGTACCTTAAACTTATAGGCTACTTGTACTTGAAAATGACTTAATCACAAGCCACCACTAATAAGTTGTACACGTAGCAAAATGTACAATATACAGTATGTTCTTGGAAGAATACTTAATGTGAACAAAATCTAAATGTCTCAAGTTTGATACAAAAAAAAGATTATCTCAAGTCAATAAAGTCCTTGTAATATGGAAATACGTATTTATAAATCCAATAATGATGACCTACAGTAACTTGATGCTCTTCTATTATAAAATTGTAAGACAATTAAAACAAAAACAAAGTTTGACTTGACTCCACTGCATTGCAGGTTTTACTTTAGTTGTCTTTGGCTTTAAGCATTTACAGTAGTCTATCACACAAACACTGGACTTTATTGTACTGTAGGATACCTTGTCTTTTTCAATCACGTATTGATGGATTCCTATCCTCAATGGTTTGCGCCATTGTTTGCAAGCAGAAAAAATAAAAGCATTTAGGCTCCTGTATTGTGAAAGTTGTGTCACTAGGTGGAGACAAAGAACAAGGAAAAGTGCTGTTGAGATGCTGTATGGTCTGTCAATCAATAATTCAGTTTACATTACTGCAGAACTGATCAATTTACCTCAGATTACAAGTTGTTAGAAATTTTATTCTGCAGATTAATGTTTGAAAGTAGCCTCAGAACCCCCCCCCCCAAAAAAAGAAAAAAAATCCTTTCATGCTCTCACTGATGGCAGTAGCCTACTTTTAATCCTCAACCATCACGATCACTTGACAACACTGAAGAGCCATATAACGTATATTTATAAAGCCTATTTTCTCTCCCAGATTAAGTGATTATTACTTAGTCTAAATCTATTTCGTCTGGGTAATTTGGTGACATCCTATAATACATTCAAAATGGATGATGGATAATGCATATTTCTGTATAAAACAAAGATTGTAAAGGCTATTGATGTAAAAAGAAAAAGAGAGAGGATGAGTTAGGATTCTAGTGTAGGCCTACTGGCTGTTATTCGATTACCTTTAACTAATTGTTGTTCTTCGAGCTGCCACGGACACCCAACGAAGTGCGTGTCCTTGATTTCCCTGTTTGCTACTTCACAATTCATTACATGCAGCGGAGATTCATGATGTGCTGCGCCTGGCTGCACTGCGCTGCGTCAACACAACCACACAGAGAAAGACACGGAGATAGCCTTAAAAATAAAAGCATAGACTGTGCTACATTATATTGTTAAAACATCTGATTTACAGGGCCTACAATGTATTTAATTAGATTTCCTCCATTTGTTTAAACTTATTGTGTTCCTCCGTTAGTTATTTAAAGTGCTATATCTTGATCTTTGGACAATATATTGATAATGTTGCCAATATAACTAGCCCTAACCCATATAGGTTTCCCCTTTTGATATAATTTATTCTATTTATTTATTATAATATGTAAATCCTTTTTTGGTTTGTTAAGGCTACATATTGTTCTTTTATTTTTATTTTTTCAATAATTACACACATACAACAACTAATGGTATTATGTTCTTAAGGTTGTTCTTAAGGTATTTAATGTAAGGTAATTAATCACCAGGTTGGTGACACAGGTGCGAAGTGTATAAACAAACAAACAAGCGATAATGACAACTACTAGAATAAAAGTTATAAGAAAGGTTGGCATTGAGAAGCGTTGTAAGAGAACATCTGTTAAGTATTACACATTGACTGATTATTAACTGCTGGATCATCTGGAGCTACACGTTCCATTTTTATTAAAGGGCTTAAATGCATTAAAGCCTGTTTGGTGGTGCAGCAAAAAAAACTTGGTCAGTAAGGATTTTGTTTGAAAGATGTTACCGGAAGTCTTGTGGATTGATAGTGGCTCACTTGACAATACGCGCACTTCAATGCTAACTTTCTCAGAGCACATAGTCATACTGGTTACTGACAAACACGGCTGTGTTGAGCTGAGAAGACATCACGCTGCAGTCACCTCTGAGCAAACATATTTTTTTCCCCAACTTAAATACAGAGATTAGACGATTTTGGAGGTTTTACGCACAGCGCCAGGGCTTCTGGTATGGTGACTTGTGTTTAGTCTGACAGTAGAGTGGTGTGAAAATCTCGATCACTTGGGCTGTTTTGTGGCGGACTTGTTGTCAACGTAATGTGGGGGATCCAAAGGACGCGGTATGCAGACTGCAACGGCTCTGAAGCCAGTGAAGAGACCGAGATTGTTGTTAACATCGGCGGGGTGAAACAGGTGTTGTATGGGGACGTGTTGAATCGCTACCCGGACACCCGACTAGCAGAACTGGTGGACTGTTCACTTAAGTCTTCTGAGGAAATATCTTTACTATGTGACGACTACGACCCTGACACAGGAGAATTTTATTTTGACAGAGACTCCGAAGCATTTAAGTGTATAATTGAGCTGTATTGTTATGGAGAGATTCACATGAAACGAGGCATCTGTCCAATTTGTTTTATGAAGGAGATGGAGTTCTGGAAGATCGACTCTGATTTTCTGGACGAGTGTTGTAAATGTCACCTGCAGGAGGTAGAAGATGAACTTGCAGAGATCGCAGAGAAAGTGAAAACTATCCTGGTGGACCGAGATGGAGATCCGTCTGCAGCAGGATGGCAACGCTTCCAGATGTGCCTCTGGAGGCTGATGGAGAAGCCGGAGTCCTCGCTGCCTGCGCGCATAATCGCTATAGTTTCTTTCATCTTCATCCTGGTCTCCTCCGTGGTGATGTGTGTCGGGACCATCCCCGACCTGCAGGTGGAAGACTCGGAGGGTAACCTCACAGATAACCCAACTCTGGAGATCATCGAGACGGTGTGCATCGGCTGGTTCACTATTGAATACATCCTGCGTCTAATCTCCTCCCCAAATAAAACAAAATTTGTCCTGGCTTTCATGAACATCATCGACTTCATGGCGATCATGCCCTTCTTCGTAGTGCTGATTCTGACCTCCTTCGGCACCGGAGTGATGGAGCTGGCTAACGTGCAGCAGGCTGTGCAGGCTTTACGCATAATGCGCATTGCACGCATTTTCAAGCTGGCACGACATTCCTCTGGACTCCAGACCCTCACATCTGCCCTGAAGAGTAGCTTCAAAGAGCTCGGGCTGCTCCTAATGTATATGGGCGTGGGGGTCTTCCTTTTCTCCGCATTGGGCTACACCATGGAGCAGAACCACCCGGAAACCTTGTTCACCAGCATCCCACAGTCGTTCTGGTGGGCTGTGATCACCATGACCACAGTGGGCTATGGAGACGTCTACCCCAAGACCACGTTAGGTCGGTGTAACGCTGCAATCAGCTTTCTGTGCGGGGTGATCGCCATAGCGCTGCCTATACACCCCATCATCAACAATTTTGTCTTGTTCTACAACAAGCAACAGGTGCTGGAGACTGCTGCCAAGCATGAGATTGAACTGATGGCGCTGCGCTCCGGCGATGGCGAGCAGGAGGCTCCACCCGGCGCCCATAAACATGTTTGCGGTGCAGGGGTCTGGGACACCGCCATGCGCTCCTGTCACAGCGACACATACATACCATTACTGAAGGATCCCAGGGCAGGGGCAGGCATCCAGACCCCCAGCATGGACACGAGCTTTGAAAGCACTGCTGAGACCACTGACTATTTCATCTCATAAACCCCCAGAAGACTCTGCTTCATCTGAGAAGACTACAACAACAAGATAAACAACACATCAAATTAATTACTAACTCTTGACTCATTTAAACATAACCCGAACAATTTAGGGTTAACGCCACCACGATGACTGGAGACATGATTGTAAAAAGCCTCGTAGAAATAATAAGACCGCAGTAATGCTCTCCAAGGACCGTTAATGCATTTGAGGAATCGCGGCTATTAAATTGACATATGTGTGAGATATTGACTTGATGAGCTGTGCCTTTGCGCAGTGACTGCCTGTAGCGCTGAGGGCTTCTGTTTGAACAGCCAGTACACCGATTCCCCCATGTAGGCTTCTTATATAACCCCGCTATCCCCAATCCTCACACTCATACTGTAGACTGCACTGTAGCTTATTCCTCTGTACAGATAAAGGCCTATATATATCACAATGATTGTTTTTGAATACAGATTGGCAGCTCCTCCAGCAAAAAAAAGAGAAATCATCCCATGGTAGGGTTATGAAGGATGTACAAGCATGACAACAAAACTGAGGGAAACCTGTTGGTATTTAATAGTGATGGAAACTTATAATGCCACACATTTCAACGAGGTCACTATAAATACACATAATACACTAGAGAGGTGATGAGTATATGAATATAAAAGCAGCTGTTTCTGCTGGTGAGCTTCAGTAATTTCTGTAACTGACACTGTATGATTGTGAAGTAATATATCAGATATACAGTAAAACTACTGTACAGGAATGGTAAAAGCAGTGACTGTGTCAGGAGGCCGCAGCTCCAGATAGGATCATGTAATCAACACCAGGACCTCAGAAGTTTCCTTGTCACCACTCTGCTCCTCCCTGGAGGTCCACTGGAATAACTTGATCACCAAGTTATGGGCGAGGGGAAGGAGCAACAGGCTGGAGGTTAAACAAAAAATAATCCCAATGGCTGAATTATTAAACTTTGAAATTGGGTTTTTTTTTTTAGAGTGCGGGCTAACCTGAAAATCTGAGTGGAAAAGAAGGATTTCTGATGAGAATATAAATAAAACATGATTATGTGGAAGACTTTTTTTCATTAATTCATCAAAATGGCATTCAGGCCAGCAGGTTATCAACATAAGTAGAAGGTGTAAGAGTATCAATAGGGAGTGTCTGCCTGTAAAATGTGTCTAAATGCATTGTTGCTCTTTTTTGTGATGAAACTTGAAAGGATGATGCATTGTCATACTGTTTGTCAAAATGCACTTAAATTGGCTTAATGGGCACTATATTTAAAGGTTAAAGTTTCACAGTTTGAAAGGTCTCAACTCCTACACCATTAGTCAAAGTGACATAAAACTTGCTGCACTAATAGAACAATCCTTAGAAACTACATAAGTTTGACATATTTAATTCAAACGTCATGTCTTAGATGTCAGTGGTTTAATTCTGCTGCCACCTGCAGGGTTGATTTCTGTCAAGATTGTGTTCCTTGGCCCAGTCTTAATTTGTTACACTTTATGAAATGAGCAGAATATCTTGAATGTAAATACATGCCGCCTTGTGCATGTGGTTTCCCCACCAAAAACAGGGCATAAGAAGAAGAAGAAGAAGAGACATTAATAACGGCAGGTAGCCCGGAAGTGGTTCGGTTTCTGTTTTCATCGGTTTGGTCAAGTTTGCATTCGTGCTACTGCACTACCACTTGGAGTGGCAGCAGCTGGACAATTCAACTGTCTATTCATTACTTTTATCTAATTATTTGTTTTTCTGTTACTTTAAGCTAATTATGTTATCTATTTATCCATTAGGCTACTTCTAGCTATTGTTTTTTTCATTACTTTTAACTAACTATTTAGAAATGGTTGCAATAGTTAGCGAAAAGTAATAATGGATACATGGCTGAAATAGTTAAAAGTAATACTTTTAGTATTGAAAGTCTTTTTGGACAGTTAACAGTTAAGGGCCTTTCAGACCAAAGGCGCCGACAGCACCACTGCGTTCAAAGCGCTCAAAGTTCAACCTGGTTTACAATATTTTATGTTGGACATGAAAATGCAGATGTTATGTTGGTTTAGGTATGTTTAAAAATGTCACTGTTAGGCCTGATTGGGGACCTGAAAGTAAAAGTCAAAAAGGTAAAACTTGAAGCACTGTGATTACATCACCAGTCACATTTTAATGGAATGAAGGAGAGTGATACATCTTACTGCTGACTTACTGACAAAGTGCCTGCATCAATCACTGGGACAAGGTATCAGTTTGTTTGATTAGTAACAGGGCACCGATTCAGTATGAGCTACCTCTTCAGTGATGTTTTCCACTGAGCTCCATTCTAAGTTATACAGCCTGAGAGAAAGATCACACAGGAGGTCAGGCAGGACTCTGCAGGCTGTCCACCTACACATGCCCTATACAGAACTCTGCTATCTCTCCTGGCCAGCAGCAGATTCAAACATGTCAAAGCCTGGGAGAAAGGCCTTTGTACACGCTGACAGGTGGAGCTGGAATGTCAAAGACGTGCATTGTGTAACAGAACAATGTTCCTTCAGCAGACATGCACATGCAAATACACATGTGACTTCAGGTTCAAATTTAGATTTTCAAGCACACACTGGCGTAAATACAAACATCCCCCCTCCTCCCCACCACTTACAAATGCACACTAATAATTACACACACACACACACACACACACACACACACACACACACACACACACACACACACACACACACACAAACACACACACACACACACACACACACACACACACACACACACACACACACACACACACACACACACACACACACACACACACACACTTCTTTACCCATATACCCTCAGCCATGTGTGATTTACTCTGGAGTGACATGCTGTGATCTGCTGTCTAATCACCAATTTTTACACCCACATATTGATCATTTGTGACATTCAGTGGGTATTTTAGAAGAGTGAGCATTTACTTAAAATTGTGCTCATTGTGCCTTTTGGCAAAAATAGTAAAACATTTTTCATGCTTATAGTCGTTATATCCTGAGACAGGGTTTTCAATGAAGATTTTTTTTTAACAATTCTGAAAACATGGTGGGCAAAATGTTTACTTGACTCATCCCCCTTTAAATAAAAAGATGTCTGATGTATGTGTATGTGCAACACAGATTTCTCTAAATCATCTAAACAAAATGTAGGCTCACAATCTGCGTAGGTGTGTGTTTGAGAAAAGTTCTTTAAATTGTCCAGCTGGCGATTAAATTACTTTCTAATGGTG
Organism: Zingel zingel; assembly: GCA_023566125.1. Classification (NCBI taxonomy): domain Eukaryota; kingdom Metazoa; phylum Chordata; class Actinopteri; order Perciformes; family Percidae; genus Zingel; species Zingel zingel. Next base: position 21,651,064 of record CM042332.1, on the reverse strand, counting down.
TTTACATTATCTTTTACTCCACAACTAAGCCAAGATGCAGTGAGGGTGGAGAGTAATAATTAAAAAGGCAATGTATAGCGACACTATGTTTGTTTCAATCTCACACTTCAATATTTCATTAAGTGTTGAATCATGGATCGTGCTTGAAGGATGCTATAAATAAACACGGTATAACATTCTGCCTGAACCCTCAGACACTTTGTACAACACCATACAGTAAATAAACCAGCAGTATCACTGTAGCTCTACTTAGAAATATGGGTGCCATCAGAAGTGTTTTAGGTAGTCAAAGTGATTCCTGAAACTCACGTGTCCCATCCAGCTGACTCCCAGCACCAGATTGTCTTCTAGTGATGTACTGTCATATTGGTATTAAGTTACATGCACGCAACCATTTAGATGAGACCATGAACACATAGAGACCCTGCTTGCCTCTCCCTGCTCCCCTCTCCATTGACCTTTAGGACAGGGATCTTCTTCTACTCATGTCTATAAATAGGGAAATCCCTGTAGGTAACAAATGGTACAGACAAATGGAAGTTCAATACAAACTTAAGCTGATGTGCATGCATGACCCTAAACAGACGATACAACTGCTAAAAAGTGGCTGTAATAGGAAAATTAAAATGTCTGCAGCATCGGGGAGTTTCAGTGATAAAATTTGGTATTCCTATAAAGCAAAGTTGTAGACTGACATTTAAACCAAAAACGTGAGGCATTAAAACACATCATGGATACAATATTAAACCTGATATGATATTATCTGCAAACTAAAAGCAGATAATGTCTCCCCTCAAACGGTACAAATGGGATATTTTAATGGATTTGTATTCTGCAGAAGATGGTCAAACACATTAATTTGAATAAGAATGTGTGCATAATGTTATGGCTTGACAGCCCACCCCTCCAAGCACTGTGTCTGTTTGAAAGATATTTTCAGCTGCAGGAGAGGGTAATTTCCCTGATGTCAGATTCAGATGAAGAGGAAAATGATGTTTCAGGAGCAAATTAGTTTCTTTTTTTCTTTCAAATGGAATGTTTAAAATGCTGCTAAGGTGCACCCTGGAGCCCTTTGATTGAAGCAGGAAGCAACATAAAATTGCATGACAATAATTACATGACCTTCAACAAAATAGCAAAAAATAATGATAAAACCCACGCAACCCGCCTGCAAAAATGATTTCCATTTATATGTTAAATTCATAAAACCTACAGAATATAAAACAATTTAATTTGAAAAATCAAAAAGCTTGTGCCCAGACAGCGTATTGTTTCAAATGCAATGCCTTGCTGCTGACTATGACATAACCTTTCAAGATGTCAATGTGAAGTGTTAAAGTAAACAATGAAATCAATACAGTTGTGCCTCTGCAACCTAAACACTGACCAGTGAGGATGAAGTGCAGCCTTCTGCTGTTTGCTGTAACATTACCCTGGACTTCATAAATGGAAAGGAAAATATATCTGCAAATGCAATATGAGAAAAGTGATTTAGCTATAAAACAGTTCTCACTGGTCATCAGCTTTTACCTTTTATTACCTTTTTCTTTGGATGAAAATAAAGAAATATGTGCAAAGTTGTCATACCAAAGTATGGCCTCAGTAGACATAATAACCCTTTGCAGAAAATCATTCACCTGAAAAGAATATACAAGAAAAAGAAAGTTCAACACGGCCTTTAGTCCGAGTGTGAGCTCAGTTTCTTGAGATTTAGCTGCTAAGTTATAGCCTCATTTTTTTCAAGTTGTTATCTGAGGAGGATTAACAGTGCCTTTTATGTGAAACAGAGACCAGGTGGCTCTGGGCCATCGCAGTTTAATATTAAGTCTCAAGGAGGTGATGTGGCCTACTAAAAACATGTGTGGTGGATCCTACGTAATATGCTTACTGACATGGCTCCCCTCTACCAGTCCTCTGCTGCTCTAAGAACAAGCCAAGTATCTGTGCTAAAGGTTGGGGGAAAGTTAGCCCACATCAGATCTCTTCTGGAAAATACCTGTCTGATTATATTTATGTTATACAGTAAACCAAGGTGAACAACAAAATGTTTATGAACTCATTATATTACTTTAAACAATTATATTCTCTCATTGTGTTTTGTTGGTTATTGTTTCAGGAGCCTAATATGGAACAATTAGGTATTGATTAGCCTGCACAGTGGACCTTAGTGCAACCAGCCATTCAAATGTTCCCTATATTATAGCTTATTGCTTGAGAATATGTTTGTTCTGTTCCATTTAAACATACCGCTTTGGAACTTAATTATATACTACAATGCTTATAAAAAGTATTAGGCTACATTGTTTTCCTGTTTTGTTATCCTACAGCAGAGGTCTTCAACATGGGGTCCGGGACCCATAGGGGGTCCTCAGAGTCAATGCAGAGGGGCCACCAAATTATTGTTGATTTTTGAAAGTTTTTTTTCAAAACTTAAAAAGTCTTAACATGAATCCAACATATTATTAGCAAATATAAATCCCCATTGCTTACTGGCTTATAGGTAAGGTAGTCACTAAGGCCATCCACATACACAGTCAATCCTAAGGATTCACTGTGCCACATGTACGTATGCTTAACAATAAAACATGATTTATAAAATCATGCCAACAATTATTAGGCTAGTTTAATAGCTTAGTATTCTATGCAAAAAATGTATGTATAAAGGCTTTAGGCTGCTCTACACATTATTGTAGGCCCAGTTAATTTCATACATTATATGTAGTAGGAGTCCCTGCTCCATCTCTCTTTCAGTTAAGGGGTTCTTAAAAAACGTTGAAGACCCATCTGCTGTCTTACAGCATGGATCAAAGGAGATTAACTCTGTAGTTAGTAATTCAATCTTTAGAGTAGAATACAGTTGTGGTATAATAAATCACAGACATAACTTTTATTAATTTACGTATTGCATATCAGTTTTTGCTCACATCTAATTTGCAATATGGTATTTGGTTGTAACAGTTAGTTGCTGTCCACGTTGAGTGACCTAGATTAGTGAGAACAAATATTTATCAGCATTTACCCTGATGACAAGTCAGGTAAATACTGGAAATGGCTGTACGTGTGTTGTTTAAATGCTTTGAGCAATACAATACAACACATCTTCTTTGTAGCATCCATGTTGTTTCCACATTACAACTTAAAGTCCACGCACACATTGACATTCCCAACTCGGGAAATATGAGCAGCCAAGAAGCATGTGAATGCACTATTAATATAAATACCTAAGAGTTTCATTGATCTTCCGAATTAACGCAACCTTTTGAACTATTCCTTTGAAAGTGAAAGTTAAATTCAAAATATCAATAAGAAGAAATATTGATTCAGCTAGTTGTGAAGGTCACAAGTGTGAGGCAGCATTATTTGTTTGATACAACTTCACTGAGGGCAAGAAAATAATGTCTATGAAATCCCTTCTTTACATTCCACTTAGGCCGAGTCCCCCAGTGTAAAGTGAATCCTTTTTGGCAAACATAAATATGTAAATTAAAAGTAAGAATCCAGATGTATTTATTCATGTTGTGTTGCGGTGCGTTTTGTGTTGCACTGTTTCACACATTACTGCTGTGCTGACTGCTTTGATCAGGCCTCGGCAGTTTGAAATAACACCCTTTGCAGTCTCCAGATGAACTTGGGCTATGACAGCTGTGTCCACTGATGGCTTCAAATAACTTGTCCAAAGCCAAAGCTTGTTTGAGCTGCCTCAGTTTATTTAAAAATCCATCCATCTGTTGCATGGCTGTTTTTTAGCAAATTAATTTGATAAGAACACATAAAAAAAAAAACGGAACGGCTCTCCTGACGCCACTACCTGCATAATAAAGAGCCACAACTGGGCCTGCTTACTGTCTGCTGCAAGTTGTTATTTCTTTACTCTCACTTAGTTCATGCCCTTTGCTGATGGTCCCCACTTCAAAAATGGCTTACAAAGGGCAAATTTCACAGCATCAGCCATGTTGTACTGGCCCTTTGTCACTTCTGCTGATAAATGTATGGACATCTCATTAAGGAAATTGGCCTTGAGAGACCAAAGCCATAGTGATTGATCTGACCTGCTTGCCGATACACTTGCCACTGCTGATTATCTCATCCAGAGACAATGGTGTTTTATGGAGTGGAACATCCATGTCCAGCAGTGGCTTGCTACAATGATTACAATTAATGTAGGGCTGCGGGTCCTAAAAACAATATTTAGTGAGGGTGCCATCATACTTATACCTCCTCCTGGATGTAAGATTCATCCCTGTCACAGAATGACTGAATGTCTTTTCCATATGTCAAATTGTGACAGCTTTGCATTATTGTAGTTGCAGCCTTCGGTCTATGCCTCTGGCTAACGTGACACGCCCAGTGAAGTTTCATTCAAAAATGCAACATCCATCATACGGAAAATGTAACCGCCACACGCAGAAGATTGATTGCTGCCATGAAAGTAAATCTCATATTTGAGTCATGGGCTCTATGTCAAGACTTTTGCTTTCAAAACAGCAACATATGAGAGATGTGATTATGTCCGCTGTAAATTACGTGCTAGAAACATCATAGAGCATTTTGAAATTAAGCTATAAGGACAGGCTAGCTTTTTCCCTTGTTTCCAGTCTTTATGCTAAACTAAGCTAACCGTCTGCTGGTTGGAGCTTCAGTGATATCAATCTTCTCATCTAACTCTCCATTAGAAAATAAAGGTTTATTCTCCGTCTGTAAGTATGGAGCTAGAGGCAGTTAGCCTAGCATAGCATAAAGAGTTTGCCAAGAAATACCTACAGCACATAACTCGCCTTAGAACCACACATTCATTTTTACATTTCTGTTTGTGTATGGATTAAACAAATGAAGCTATAGCATACGTTCAGACAGGAAGACTATACTTTTCCTGCTTAGGTCTGTAGTTTTATTTCTCATGCATCTGCATTCAATCCTCTCACACATGCTCACTTATTATTCCTTGCTGTCCTGTCTAGGGCTGTCACTAATGTTACCAGTTCATCCAATCTATCCAATAGCACAGCGACACACCTAAATTATTAGCCTATGATCCTGCTAGTGCCTAGATTCAAATATGATCTCTCTGCCTTTAGTACATTCATGCTGCTGCAATGCATGTGGTACATTCACGCCTGTTACGCTATTTACATCTGTTCTCCTCTCTGTCATTTCAATGCAAAATGTCACATATGGCAATGCGCCCCTCAAGGTCCCTGTGACCGGCAGTCTTCGCAGATTCATCAGAATCATCAGAATCATCAGAACCAGCCACCACCACTGCCAGTGGCTGGCCTCCTTGGGGGGGATTTATCTTGCTGCTGCTTGGGGCAGACGCCCCTCAGTTATCAGTTATCACATATCGTCTGTTATAATAAACATTCATCTTTACTTCATTCACTTGTATTTCCTGATTGAAATTAGGTAAAACATGTTACTTAGTGAGCTCTAGAGGTGCTGGTAGGCATATGTTTGAACACTAGAAACAGCCAGGCTAGCAGTTTCCCCCTGCATTATGCTAAGCTATGCTAATGCGCTGCTGGCTTCAGCTCCATAATTAATGCACAGACATTCCTGAATCATTGATTACCAAAACAGAGACCTTTGCAGAACCGTGTCAAATGCACGGATCGATAAATTGTTAAATGAATACTTGAACCTCACAAACAATTGGCCTTACCCCCTCTCTATCCTCATCAGTGACACATGATCTCACTCAAATTTTGATGGTTACAGGCACCTCTGCGTGGCTCCAAGCCAACCACCCTAACAACAGGTGAAAGGTCTGTTATAGGCACTGCATAAAGCCCCTCAGGACACATGGAGCCAGATGATAATCCATGTGAGCACAGTGTGAAAAGATGTCAGTCAGAGTCCAATAAAAATGTATTGCAAAGGAGTTATTGAGGCGATTTAGACGTCAAACAGTGACAAAATGTTGTGTTCTTGTCTGGAGGTAATTAACCCCTCGGCCCTGTTTTTCCCCTGCGTGGGTCACTGTGGGTGATTACGGATGGCAGAGTGGAGATCAATCTGCTATCGCTGGAAAGAAAAATTACAGAGTAAAACACAAAAGGAATACTGGTCACAAGAAAGATTTTTTCCCTTTCACAGCAGCCTCAGATCAAAGATGCAGGGATCTTACACAGTGCATAGCTGCAGTTGAATATTTACATAGTAATTAAATAGAGTGCATGTGTGTACAGCTGAAGTTGGGGGAAGAGTAAAAAAAATCTCTGTGGATTTTTTAAAGAGGCTATGAGCAAGATCAAAGCTGTTGTGTTTCCTGAAGGTTGGGGGTCCTGTCTATCTGTATGTGGATGATCAAGAAATAACTCTTACAAATGAAAAAGTTCAATTCATGAGCGATGAAATAATTTTCAAGTCAACACTCTCAGGGGTTTTGCTCCTAAAGCCTAATATGGTCTGGTATGACCAGTGATATTGCTGTATCACAAAGATCACTGAGTCACTTCCATGACTTTATGATTTTCTTATGCTTGTATAGAAATACTCTGTGACAAGGGTCCTGCATTCAAAAAAATACTTAAAAGTAAAAGTACAAAAAGTATTAGCATCATAATAATATAATAATGTTCCAGCTGGTAAACGTTAAGCTTATTTTAATTACTTTACATACTGCTGGGTAGCTTCAACAGATCAACAGAGTTTTATCTTAATCTATAATAATACATCATAATTATTATTTGTTGATTATATTTTGTATTAATTAATCTGAATCTGCAAAGTAACTAGTAAAGTTATCAAATAAATGTAGTGGAGTAAAAAGTACAATATTTTCCACTGAAATGTACTGGAGTCGAAGTATAAAGTCGAAGAAAGTGAAAGTACACAAGTAAAGTACAGCATACCTCAGAATTGTGCTTAAATACAGTACTTGAGAAAATGTACTTAGTTTCTTTACACCACTGCCACAGCCTTTATTTTGGAAAGACAAATTGCTGATGAATTTTCTGAATGTAACTTTTAAATTATGTGAGCACCACAAACAAAATTCAATTCACCTCCATTGTATGAGGTTGAGTAAGCGAATATAATATCAGCATGGCTGAATACCGCTGGAGATACAGTAAGCAAGAGGGAGAGTGTAATTTGGGTGAACGGGCCCTTTAAACAGAAACTTGAGACTTGCTTGCCAAAACATCTATATACTGATGCTTTATCTCTCATGTGTCCTCCATTAATGTTGTTTTGACAATTTTGGTTGATACTTAACACCTTTTCCCACCCCTGCCTTCATTTTCATCTGATTTTGATGGACAAGCAACTGTTATATTTCTTCATAGGTTGACATATATGGTTGTGGTCTGTATGTGTGGAGATATTGCGGGAGCCTCCATCAAAACCTTTATTCCCACTATAAAGTAGGCTCGATTTGTAGAAGGGTGTTAAACACATCGTCCATCTAGGAAGAGCCTCATAATAGCCCATTTCCCAGGAGAGCATGGGAGGCCATTTACAACCACCAATAATACAGTCGGGGAATGGCCTCAGCTCTCTTCGCCAATAATCAGATAATGCACAAAGGCAACAGCACAATCCTTTCCCCATGTTTATGTTGTAGAGCAATGATTCATGAGCAGAAGAGGATGGATAACATTTATGTAGGATTATAATAAATGAAGATGCCGGCTAATGCATGAGATTGTGCTATTTTTCCACACTCACCCACCTTCAACTGCTTATGGTAAAATTGATTGAACATGCTAGATGAGGGCTGTAAACTACAATACATGCTGGTCTTGAACAAGCACAGGTTTGAGGCATTAAATGTCAATCATTGGTAAAAAGCGTGGGAGAGTTGATAAAGTGCTCAGTGGGAGTGTTTTACTGCTGTTAAGTGCTTGCATGGTAATAGCCTCAAGCTTCTGATGGCAGCCACAGTGCGACTCCTCTCACCCACCTTCAGGTAAGCTTTAATGAGTCTGACAACCTCTTTTCTTATTTCAGCCTGAGCTCAAACACACATAACGTAAGAAGGTGACCTGTGAAATATCAAGGTTGAAGAACAACGGTGCACCGCTGCAGGGAACAGATGTGTGTATTAATGAACGTGTGTCTTGTTAGAGGGGACACTTTGTCTTGGGATTTTCTTTCTTTCTGATTAATTGTTGTAATGTTACAATTGATCTTATGATCTAACTCTTTGTTAGAAAGAAAATAAGCATATTGCTTTAAATTTTACTTCAAAGTATTATCAGCAAAATTGCACAATGGCCCTTTTGTGAGTGTTATATTACACAGGTGCATTAACAAGCAAACTAAATGTTAATGTTGTAGCCGAATGAAGTGGAGGCAACCTTTTATTTACTGTTGGTTATCATTCTAAAACAATTCATTATGTTTTAGGAGCTCCTCAGAGGTTTTCAATATGAATTTTTTTTGTCTGCAAAGTGACTACAGCTGTTTTATAAAAGTAGCGGAGTAAAAATTACAATAGTACACATATAAAATTGTTTGGTGTACAGTAGAGTAAAGTAAGAAAGAAAGGGAACAAAATTAACGGAATTTAATAATATAAAAACTGACAAATGAAAAGCAAAGAAAATATATACTATATATATATATATATATATATATATATATATATATATATATATATATATATTTAGCAAAATCCCATTTTTACTGAAAAATGTCGGTAATTATTCCACGATTATGTGCTAATAAGCAGCATTCAAAGACAATCATGTCTCCATTATTAAAACACCAAGTGAGAAAGGCCATTTTCAAGTGTGTGCCTGTGACCTTTTAGATTTCAGTGTCAGTCAATCATCATTAGCCGACAGTACAGCAGCGAGCCAGAGAGCATGCTCCATTCCTCCATACTGATCAGGGGAGGGACGCCTCACCCTCATTTATCCAAGGAACGACCTACCCACCATTACACTCTTACAAACTTCAGAGCCGAGGGGATTCACAGGAGCAGACGGAGATTAAATGTCTTGCCCCAAAGAGCAGCAGTAGTTATTAAGGAAGAGGAACGTGCTTGTGTTCACTATTCCCCCTAACAGATGTTTCCATCCAGAAGGAATTATCATACCAGCACTTCCTCAACCTTTAACCTCCAGGATATAATTCAGAGGTAGAATTAAAGACATACATCAAACCTCTGAAGTTTTCCTTCCGCTCTTAATGGGGAGCGTTTACAAACATGGTTCAGTTTTTATAAGTAACAGCCTCTAGAGAAGGCAATGTGTTATATTTTAAAACAGTAGTAAATTACATTTGCGGTGCACTCACTGTGATGTGATCAACACTTAAAGACATGGGTGTGCAAGCATACAGAAGATATAAACACACACTATGTGAGAGAGAGAGAGAGAGAGAGAGAGAGAGAGAGAGAGAGAGAGAGAGAGAGAGAGAGAGAGGCCTAAAGAAAGACAGAGAGAGATATTTAAACACACCCAGAGGTCAGCTGGAAGACTTAGCCATTGCACTGCCCACACACTCCCACATGCTCAACATCATTAGAAACAAAAGGACACGACTGAAACAATGCTGCAATCTGTGCTGCAACCTACACCAAGTGAGACAGATCCGCCCGAGTAAGAATTCACCGCAAGAATCTCAAAACACATCAAAGAAGAGCGCTTTGAATTCTTGCGATTCTGCAACATTTCTTGTTTTAATCACGGGCTTTTTTGGACTAAGCTCATCATTAAGTTTCTTATATTCATTTATCTTGAGATCATGTGCCTCACAGATCAAAATCAATATAACCAGAATATATTAACATCACCGTTTGCTTTGACAAACTGGGATCTATTAAGTAAATTGGTTCTTTAATGACCAGCATCTGTTCAGCTTTGAGAATGTGTTGTGTGTCTTACGCCACCCTGTGGGCTGGATGATATACAAACAATGGAGAGATCAAGGAGACATAAGAAGGTAGTGCAGATAAAAGACTGAATTATAAAGTTTTATTTTAGCCTTTGACACAGTGAATAATGTATCATTTTACATACAATTTTAGTGAAATGTAAACAACAATTGTTACCACCTCCTAATCACTCATTTTGAACCTTGTGAAGTCCAAGCTCACTGTCAGTTAAAGAGACCAATTGTCGGTGTTTAAGAGCTTCGGGCCCTGCACATGTCACATCCTCCAAAAATATGACATTTTGAGGATGGAGAGCGAGCCACTTCCACAGATGCTCCATCCTCTCATCGCACACCCAGGGGTTACCTGTTAAGATCATCTGGAAAGAGGATTTTCTCTCATTCAGCAGCTCTGAGGGGAAATGCTGCAGCTGATTCTGATTGAGCATCAGAAGATCAAGATGCTGGAGACCCTGGAGGAGGGTTGCCGGCAGCTCTTGGAGCTGATTCTCATGCAAAAACAGTTGGGACAGTTTTGGGTTGTGGGTGAACATTGTAGGTTTCAGGGAGCGTAATTTGTTTCCAGCGACATTCAGTGTCTCCAGGCGGTGCAGGTTCTTCAGTGCGTCAGGTTGTAGATCTTGCAGATTGTTGTCACTCAAGTCTAGATTCTCCAGATTGGGCAGCTTCTGAAGCAGAGTGGCAGATACACCACTTAAACGGTTTCCAGACAAGTCCAGCCAGATCACGCTACTGTTGCCAGGAAACCACTCAGCATCAGCCTTTTCAATCAGATTATTTTTCAGCACAAGACTACGAAGTAAGGCATGGCTGAAGACATTTGGAGGAAGATGAACCAGCTGATTTCCTGTCACATCCAACATGTTCATGTGAGGAACTTCCTTCAGTAGATCTGAAGGAAGGCTTGTCAGGTTGTTGTGATACAGCTGGAGGTTGTTTAAAAGAGGCACAGCACTCAAATGACTGGCTGTAATACTGCTCAGTTTAGTGGATTGGACAGATAGTCGAGTGGTGTTGGAGGGTAAACCATCTACAGGGAAATGTTTGAGGGAGCTTTGGCTGCACACCACCTCTGCACCTGAAGATGGAAAGGAACAGGAGCACAGATCTGGGCAAGAGTGGGCGAATTCAGCCAGTGCAGTGAAAGTCAGGAGCATCCACAAGTTCATCTTTAAAGCACTGCACAAAGGAAACATACACATTACAAGAGACAGATTTATACAGGATATCAAGAAATGTAATAATCCAAGTACAAATGATCAGGTATTTACAAGTAATATCACTGCATTTTGAAAATCTGATCATAAAATACATAATCTTACCTGAAAGGCACCGCAGAATTATTTACCGTTTTTGATCCCAGACTTGGTTTGAGTGGATTTATCCCCAGCAATGAGTTAGGACAAAATGTTGCAAGAGGCAAACAAAACTAAGCAAACAATACAGCTCATCAACCGGTGAGTGCTTTATTCCTGTTCTTTCCCTAAGTTACCAAACGCAGATCAATATTTTCTTTTTTTCATTCCTGTAAGAACATTTTTATGCAATGATTTAATAAGTTATTTTAAGTGATTTGTAAATATTGGATGTGTGCAAAACATTATTTTATAAAACTGAATGAATTAGGTATTTCATTGAATTTCATAATTTGATCCATTTTCATAACCGCATATTCTTGGTGTTTGGAAGTTAGGTGTTTGGTTATTGAAGGAATAGTTTAACGTTTATGGAAATAAGCTTTTTCGCTTTCTTGCTCAGAGTTAGATGAGAAGATTGATACCACTCTCTTGTCTGTTGATTCAATATGAAGCTACAGCCAGCAGCTCATTAGCATAGCAAAAAGACTGGAAAACAGCTAAAGCTCATCAATAACACATTCTATGGTGTTTGTTGTTTCAAACAAAAATACAAGGTTTGGTTTTACAAGGTCTTATGTAGTGCTGGTAGGTGGATTTATTACCTTTGGACATAACCGGGGCTAGCCGTGTCTTTGTGCATTTTATCTACAATTAAGACAGAAAAGACAGAAATTCTTGAATGTTCTCTTTACTCGTATCACATTTTATTGTACATTCAAATTACACTGACAAAAGAGAATGTTTCAGTGATTGAAGAGTAAGACAGGCTGATCAGATAATAACCAGTATGAGGATGGAAAATGTTAAGACTGAAGGTTTAGTTCACTTTCTGTCAGTGACATTACTGAGCGCCCCACCAGAGACTGCGGTCTGGCACATATGATGGTCTCTGGCAGGAAGACTTTCTTCTTGTTCCTTTGAAGCCACCTCCAGAGGTACTCCACCTTCCCATCACACAGCCAGGGGTTGGCGGCCAGGTCCAGCCCCTCCTCGTCCAGGGAGCTCAGAGGGTCCAGCAGACCTGCAGGGATGTGGCTTAGCTGGTTGTCATCCAGACTCAGGTGTTTGAGCTGAGCTAGCTCCTGAAAAAGGTTTTGGGGGAGTTTGGTGAGCTTATTCCGAGAGAGGAACAGATGGGTGAGCTTTTGATTGCTCTTAAGTATAGATTCATCCAGGGTGTCGAGCTTGTTGTTTTGCAGGTTTAGCCTCTCAAGTTTGGTCAGCGGGTGCAGGGAATTTGCAGAGATCTTCTGAAGACGGTTGTTGGCAAGGTCCAGATTCTCCAGGTGGGGCAGCTTTTGAAGCAGAGCAGCCGGGATCTTGGTTAAACTGTTCCCAGATAAGTCGAACCAGGTGATGTTGCTGTTATCAGGGAGCCACTCAGCATCGGCGTTTTCAATCAGATTATTCTTCAGCACCAAGTTGCGCAGTGGGGCGTTGATGAAGACATCTGCGGGCAGGTCAGACAGTTTGTTTCCTGTGAAATCCAAAGTGTTGAGGTGAGGAACGCCTCTGAGAAGATGAGAGGAAAGGCTCTGCAGGTGGTTGCTGTACACGTGGAGTCCTTTCAGCAGAGGCGTGGCGTTCAGGTGCTCTTCGGAGATGGAGGTAATGTTCGTGAACTGGATGGTCAGTAGGGAGGTGTTAATCGGGAGACCCTCGGAGGGGTACTCTGTCAGGGGAACCTCATTGCAGACCACCTCAGCTTTTCTGTGGTAGCACTGGCAAAGTGGTGGGCAAGACAGAGTGCCATGGCAGAAATATGCCAACCAGAAGAAAGGAAGGACACACCAGGACTTCATTACTAGAAGAAGAGTACACAGATAGTTTAAGATGAGGAGGAAAATACACAAGACCCCACTGCAAAACATCACAAATCATTTTCAGTTAATGCACAACATGTTCAGTAAAAAAATAAAACTTATGTTCATAGACATGATGTTCAATACCATGAGTAACAAAATGAAACTTACTGTTGTTTTCTAGATGGATGAGTAGCAGCCAGATCGCTCCTTATATCAGATTCAGCAGTGGTCACACACAAGTGGCGAGCAGAAACCCCCAATCTAATCATTTCTCTTTGAGTAAACAAGGACACAGTCACTACACAGTGATTAGTCAAGGACAGACAGTTGCAACAGACTGTGTGACTCTACTAACCTGCACGGAAAGTACAAAACCTGGAAATTTAGTTTATGTGGGTTTATTGGAAAACATTTTATAGTTCTGCTAAAAACTCTCAAATGTGAAATATGACGTTGAAGTCTGTGTTAATGTGACCAGACACAGTTTAGGATTTTGATGGTTTGCCACTGAGTGGAAAAACTAAGATCGATGTTTACAATATTTTGTACTTTGGATTTTTTAGATATGTGGGAGGAGGAGGAGAGAGGAGGGGAGAGAGCATGCAAGAAAGAGGTAAAAATGCACGGTCATCAATTTGAAATAAGGTAGATTATATGTTTTTTTGCTGGAAATTACACCCATCTTCAGAAAAGCTAACTAGTTCATGCCACATCATGTTTACATAGAAATGATTCACACAAATGCAACATGTTTAAATTTGCATAGTTTTAAGTTACATAACAGTAAGCAGTGAACAAGAGTTCAAAGAAGGATTTATCTTATACCTTAAATTTACGCTACTTAATTTACTTTACCAACACATTCGAAGAGTAAAATGGGTCTCCATTTGTTGCTTGAATGTAACCAAAGCAATAATATATCCTCTACCTATGTAAACGTTGCCATCTGATAAAATATATATATATAATTTATGTTGATTCTCGATGAGGAGGAGAAGGCTGCGTGCCACCTGATGTTGCAGTTGTCGATACAGCAGATTTCAAGGTTATTCAACCAGAACATAGTCACACAGCTGATAAACAGAATGGATCAGACCTGCAGTATGAAGTACGAATTTAGCAGATGGGCAACTTGATGAACCATTACATTATATATGATGAGTGCCAGTTGGCTTTAGGCTGTTCTGAAAGATTTATTTCAGTCAAGCCCACTCACTCCACATGCACTTGCAAGATAGAGACAGACCTATTCTGGTATAGTTCAAATAGTCTCCTCAAATACACTGTGGTCAGATATAACATCTCCGAATGATCGTTACAATATTCCTATGGCATTTCTGTGTTTATAATGTCAAGGGCTCTACATTGATCTCATTATTTTGTGAGCACACTACATATCATTTGAAAATTTTTTAAGATTATTTTTTGGCCATTTTTGGCCTCCATTTTGACAGGACAGCTGAAGAAATGAAAGGGGAGAGAGAGGGGGAAATGACATGCAGCAAAGGGCCGCAGGTCGGAGTCGAACGCGGGCCTGCTGCGTTGAGGAGTAAACCTCTATATATGGGCGCCTGCTCTACCAACTGAGCTATCCGGGCGCCCCATTTTTAATGATAAGTATATCTTAAAGGCCCCATACTGTATAATGATACTTGTAAGGTTCATACTTGTATTTTAGGTTTCTACTAGAACATGTTTACATGCGTTCATTTTCAATAAAAACATTTTTTTCATACACACAGTTTTAGCTCTCTTTAAGGCCCACCCCCCAAAAACCCCAGTCTGCTCTGATTGGTCAGTGTTTCTGGGTCTTCTGCATCTAAGCTCTGGGAATCTTTGCACCGTCCTTTTGCAGCCGGTAACTGAGTGGGATGACACTTTAGCGGCACTTTCTACCTAAATATATTAAAGTTGTGACATCTAAACTGTACGGAAATCCTGACGACTCGTTTGAAGGCACAGCTTCTAATTTCAGACTGCATTTCTCTGTGGATTGAGAATTACGATACTTTCACAGTATTTATATAGTATCTTGACTGGCTTTATAATTAAAAAAAGACACAGAAATCTCACTTTTTACAATACAGTATGGGACCTTTCAGATTATTTTCTCACTGATACCTCATTAATAATTGAGGTACAGGTCAACAAAAATAAATAAACATGATTTAACATGTTTATTAGTGCGCTTTAGAGGTGCTAGAAGGCAGACAGAGTCAGGTTAGCAGTTTCCAGTCTTTATGCTATGCTAAGCTAAGCTAAGCGGCTGCCGCTTCATCACATAAAATTACTATATAAAAGTGGTATCACCCTTCTCACCTGGTAACTCTCGCCAAGAAAATAAATGTATTTCCAAACATGTGAGACTATTTTTTTTTAAACGATGATTAAACTCAAACACTGAGTTCATTGATACCATACTAATAATTCAGGTACAGTGCAACATGGAAACATGTAGGTAGAGAAACCAAATCCAAACCCCAGTCTTTCTCAATTCTTCCTGTGAAAAATAACAAAACTCATTGAACTTGACTTTTTTATATATTGAGACCAATCCTACATGTTGAATTTCGAAACATGAATGTTGAAACAATAAATGAAATATAAAATACTTATTTTCATGGTTACATAATTTATTTGAATTTGTCATGAATGGAAAGAAGAAAACATTGTTTCCGTTCAATTCACATTATTCTGTCTTATGTTGTAATGGATCTACTTTGTGCAATGAAAACTGTATTAATTTACAAAACAAGCATATAATGTATAATGTGCTGCTGACTTATATCCATGAAATAAAAACAGTCATTTACTATGAGCTACACTTTGTGTTACAATACACAGACAGACATCTTAATCCTATATACAAATGTTCACACATATGACTAACACCTCACAAAACACAAATCCATGTGAGTCACTGCATCTGACAGAATAAAATTTCCATGTTTTTGTCATGATGATTATAAAATAAGGCAGTTTCAGTCAAGTTATTTTCCTATAGATGAAGTCTTGCTCTCATACTCATGTTCTTCTTGTTAAAATGACAAAGGCAGCCCCAGTTCTCATGACGACAGCCAGTTTCTGTCAATTTTTTTCAGTCTACTGCCGTGAAGAAATAACATGTACTGTAGGCACTGCATCCAGACTGAGGCCATATATGCACAAAGATGTAAATACACATCTTTGATCAACCAGGGTTAACTGTGAAAAGAGAGAGAGAAGGAAAATTATGTGAAAACCTGGGGTGTTACCAACAGAATGCCTGGACTTCAAAGGCACGCGCACACAAAATCCACACATATTAAACCAGGAAGCTATCCAGTAGCCACACAATGCATGAGTAAAATGCATAAAAAGCAGACAGGAATGGGAATTATCTTAGTCTGCATTATGCAAGAAGTGAAATATTAAAACCCATTTTGGGACATGCGCTTATTTACCTTTTTGCCGAGAATTTGATAAGAAGATTGATAGCACTCATATCTGTACTGTACAGTACTATCGAAGCTAAGCTTAACAGTAAGAAACAGCTATCCTGGCTCTATCCAAAGGTATTTAAGATATTAACGCTTTGCTTGAGTGAGCTACAGGGGTGCTGGTAGGCAGATTTGATTACCTTTAGACAGTATTGTTGCTAGTATCTATGCTAAGCTTAGCTAACTGGCTGCAGCTTCATATTTAATGTACAGATGTGCGTGTAGTATTGTCACTTAACTCTCTGAAGAAAAACGTGTAAGTGTATTTCCCAAAATGACAAACTATTGCTTTAATATTTTACTTCTTGCAAACATGCAGACCAAAATCTGCTTTTTGTGCAATAAACAGGTGCAGCAAGCATATTTCCCAAACCGTCAAACTATTCTTGTAGCAACAATGAAGTTCAAACACAGAGTTCATGTTTTCTCACTCAACTGTAAATTTAGAAATCGCACAAAAACATGCCTCTGGCCGCATTAAGGCCTCCTTCTAACTGCTAACACACATGCAGAGGTCCAGTTACCCTCTGTACCCCCTCTTTCACTTCCTTCAGAAGAACAAATCATCATCATCATCATTATCGTCATCATCCAACGGCCAATTCCAGTCTTTAAGGCCAAACTCAAGCAATCTGAAACAGTAGAGGATCATCGAGGGGGTCAACTTCTTAACTTCATACACTGCTGGGACAATACATGCCAGGTTCAGCAGAGGGGAGCGTAGAGCTGTGAGTTGTTAATTGAGTGACTAAGTGCTACTTGTTATGATGAGGGGAGTGTTAATGGACATGGCAGCACAGCATTATGGAGGGAGGACAAGCGCAACAAGCTCTGCTACTTACAGTCTCCCAGCATGAGAGACGTTAGAATGGAGAGGTCAGAGGTCAAAGGTCAAAGGTCAATGGAGGATGATACGGAGCATGGGACCAGTGCTGAGGGATGAGAGCCAGTTAGGTTGTAGCTGAGAGAGCAAACTTTGACAAATGAGGGTCTTAATCAATCCCAGATTGATTAAGTGACTCCCATAATGGTTTCCTACTCAATCAGGTGGCTACTGACGCTGTGTGAGAAGCCATGTTGGAGCATTAATGCTACATACAGCGTTAAAAGAATGATTCAGGAGTCCCGTTTAAAGCAAGACATCCTGTATCAGCCACAGCTTTAGGCCCCTTTCAACTGCACATTAGAGGATGGATACCCGAACCGAGCCTGTCGGGACCCGGCGCTTCCCGACGGGCCGGGTTCGGACAGATATTTAGAAATGATGTTCGGGTCGGGCTCGGTCACATCAGCGCGATAAGGCATTGAACATTTTAAATTTAAAACAATTATGTAGGTGCGCGCCTGTGTTAACGTGCGCTTGTTGCCCCGTGTGTGCTGATGCGCTCATCTGTTGACATTTCCGAATGGCTTGCTACAGTTGCTTAATAAAAGCCGGCTTTCCACACAAACAAACGTACATGTGTCATTAGAAAAGAAAATAAAAAAACGAGATTTTAACTGTGTCGGGCTCGGGTTGGGCTCGGACATAAATATCTTAATTCCTGTGCAATAGAGTGTGGATCGGGCCGCATTTTTCTGTCAGAGCCCGGCCCGACAGAGCAGTAACCGAACCCGGCCCGGGCTCGGACAGAAAAATGCGGCCCGATCCGCACTCTATTGCACATGATTGACAATCATCAACAGAGACAACAAAGTAGGTAGTAAGGCTAGTCGTTTTGATCATGAATCAGTTTTTTTAAACCAAAATTTACTGAAAAATACATTATTTGTAAGATTAGCTCATATTTTGGGGTTTTCACCCTGAGTTGTATTTTAACATTAAAATAACAAGTGCTACATCAGCCATAATTAGTTTTTGTTTAAGAACAAGATGGTCATATTGTTATTGCAGTCATGTAAAAAATACAACAGAAACTAATTGAGCTTCAATCTGGCTGGAAAATTAAAAAATATGTTCTGTATGCAGTAGAATCTTTCCCGTCCTTACCTGGGCTTGCCTGATGGCTGCTGCTGTCTGCTGGGCTGGATCTTGATGGCTCCGCGATGGGCCGACATACGAGGCGAAGCCCTGGGTGAAGGTCGCGGGGAGACTCGCGGAGAGGAGCTTGATGTCGCTTCATGAAGGTTGTTTTGTGCCGCAGAGGGAGGACTCATTGTTGGGTGTTTCCTCGGGATGCGTTTGAGGAGGTGGCTGACCCAGCGCTGCTGCTCCTCCTGAGAGTTGGTCAGCAGAAGCAGCTCTTTGGCAGTGGATATGTCGTAGTTCACTGTTGAAGACAGAGATTTAAAATGGATCAGAAACAGAGTTTCTCCCGACGTTTATTTCTTTGTATGTGGGCTAAATTCTATGGTGCAATTCCAGGCTGTCCATTGTGGTAGTGTTGTATAGGACTGCAGTATACTAAAATATATTTTGCCCACCATATCTTAAGTTGACTAACAAGGACATTAAAAAACATTTGCACAGTTCCACAAAGATAGAATTTATAATGGGCTGTTATTGGTCATCTGTTCAATGTACAAAGGCTGCTATGACATTGAGCGTAAAATATAATATCATAATTATACTGTATATAGAGCTGAAACTACCAATCTTTTATTTTTTTTACTATTTCCTGACATCTTACTGTCTGGGTGATACATTTACTAAATTATTTAGATTAATTTATGATAAATTGCTAGTTGCGCCTCTTAATATCTAATAATATGTTTCTATAGTCAGAAATGGCAGCTGCTTGAACAAGGCACAATGGTGGTAGTGTAATCCATCTTAAAGCATAGCTCCATGGTACAAGTGAAGTTCTTAATTCTCTCTTGACTGAGCGTACTGACCCTTGCAGGGCACAATAACTTCCTCCTTTCTGTCCAGGTGATCTTTGTGGCACTTGGTGTGGCAGCGGCGGCACTCAAGGGCCGGCGGGGGCTTGAAAACGTGCCACAGGGGCCGAGCACAGGCCTCACAACTGGAGGGGAAGTGGTACAGAGTGAGGATGAACTCGTGGCCCTTGTGGCTGATGTAGGAGGGACGGTCACCATACGGGGCGGGCTCCAATACAAGCTCCTGTTCACGTTTAATCTCGCCTTCATTGGCATACAAGATCTGGGGAAAGACAATAAAAGGAAAGGAATTGAATTGAAGATTTATTGAGGCAGACAGCTGAATTGAGAAAACCAGATACAATACTGACAGTCTGAACAAAGGGAGAGGGGAAAGAAAGACAAGGCAACAGGAAGTGTCCTTGCTCAAAGTCCTCGAAGGAAGTGTCCTACCTGGAAAATCCTTGGAATTTCTTTGGCATCTGCACGGTACACGTCAGTTTGAGTGACAGGTCGGACATGAAACAACTTACTGTAGGAGGGAGAGAGATGGAAGAGTTAAGAATAGACCCAGGAATGTGTAATCAATCAGAATAGAAAAATGTGTGTAGCACCAGCAGGATATGCTTAATAGAGTCAGTTTTCTCTTTTAAAAGACTTCTCAAATCATACTTTTGTCATATAGCTTACCCTGATTTTAGTTAATTAGCATGGGTGTCCACTCTTAGTAGTAACAACTTAAATAAATACTGTTTAAAAAAAGTGCTCTATAGATACATTTTACCATTTTTATGAATTTTTGGTATTACATGTTTAAACCCTGCTTTAAATGACTCACTCGATGTCCAGGGTCATGAAAGGGTTGGCCTGTTCTCGGTCCAGCTCGCTGTTGTAGAACAGGATCTTCTTACTGCTCACAACTATAAACTTTAAAGGAAAGGGAAACAAGGGCCAAAAGGTTAGACCTAATGGTACTGGTGATTACTAAGAAAACAAATCCATAGATATGAGATATAGTGGCTGCATTACTTTTTTGTCCCAGCCAAACCGCTTTGTGTTCTTGGTAGGAAGTGAAATCCAGCCCTCCAGCCTGGAGTCTAGTTTGCAGAGAAAAAAAACAGGAAGATGTTAACACAAAGAGGATAAATGCCTTTAATCATGTGAACCACTTAAAAGAACACCTTGACATTTTTGAAATGGTGGCATTTAGTGACATTTTCTTCAAACAGACATAGAGAGGAAATAATTAATCACTTAAACCAAAGGGCAAGTGGCATTGCTACTTGGTTTCAACAACAGGCTACTCAGTGGGAGCTATAGGGAGTATAAAGAATATCCAGCACAAAATATAGCAGGTGTCTGGCAATGAAAAATAAAGCTTTTTACTTCTATCTTAGGAAAAGCTTGCACGCCAACTTCACACTTGTTTGCTCACATCTTTTGCAGTGAAATAAAGTTAACCAAAGCAGGCAATCATCAAGCTGTGAGCATTAATATGTCCAGTGACCATTAAACAGGGTAAAAGCACAGCAGTCAACAGAGTAGAGGGATTAGCGGAAACTTTGCAGGGTTGAACCAGAGTCGGGGGTATTTCTTTCTCCATTCAGGAAAAAAATACAATTTTAAAACAAAGGAAATATTTCGATAAATGAATGTTACAAACAATTGTTAGGTCAATTGCAGTTTTCATTTGCAACCCCATCCCAGATTTAAACCGCCATGCAGGGTCACCTGCAGGTTCAGCCTCAGGGGGCTGTTCGTAAGTGAGGGCCAGGGGACGGTGGCCCTGCTCCACCCGCCCGTCATGTTCTTCTTCATCCTCGGAGTCAGAGTCGAAGAGAGTGTGAGCAGAGTGAAGGTTGGGCCGGGTGTCAATGCAGACAGATTTGTGTGTGCGCTGGTAGGTGAAGGACATTGATTCTGAGGTGTGAGAGTGAGTAATGCGCACTGTGCCGGACAAGGTAGAGAGAATTTGAGGTGAAAAGAGGGGGGAAAGGAAGAAGCATAAAGAGGAAAAAGGTCAAAAACAATTGGCCTGGAAGAGACTCAAAGTGAAAACAAAGGAAACAGTGAGAACTCAGGAAGAGAGACTGCAGGAAGAGGAATGCAGGAAGGGCATGCAGAAGTGTACTTGCTGACTGGCTTTGAGCATTTGAATGTACATGTTGGTGCCACATTATAGGATAATGAGTAGGATTTGGCATCAAGAACCGGTTCCAACTTGGAATCGTTTCAAAAATTACGATTCCAATGGAATGGTTTCTTTATTGGAATCGTTTTGAATCCGATCATCGGTTCCAAATTTAACCGTACTTTCAGGCGCTTGTTGTGTTGCAGCCATGGTGCACAGTAAACTGTAAATCACCATTGAATCAAAATAAAATCTTCCTCTTATCCGTGAAATAAGCATGTGACCCGTTTCGTTTTCGATCGATAAGAACTGCGATCGAAAGGAAGAATCAGAATTTTTAAAATCAAAATGATGCCCAAACCGAATAAAGAGCGTGAGATGAAGTCTACTTTGTCTACCTGGGTATCCGTCACCCATGTCCATGTCGTTGCCACTGCTGATGCTGGTGGAGTCCAGAGAGTGAACGCTGAGGGAGGTGATCTGGCAACGAAGCTGCTCGATGTCACTGTCTTTGCTGTCCAACGCCATCTGAAGCTCCAGACGCACCTGGTTCTCTTCTGCTATCAGCTGAATAAAAGACACAAACAGGTTTTTAAATTGAAGTTGCAATGTATTTTCTATTGTTTGCAGTTATAATATGCCAAAGAAAAAATGTCTTTACACAACTTAAAGTCCTCATATTATGCTCATTTTCAGGTTCATAATTGTATTTAGAGGTTATATCAGAATAGGTTTACACGGTTTAATTTTCCAAAAATTTGTTGTACTGCACATTGCTGTAGCTCCTCTTTTCACCCTGTGTGTTGAGCTCTGTTTTAGCTGCAGAGTGAGGCATCTATCTCACTTGTGTTCCATCTTTGTTGGGAGTCGCACATGCGCTGTACCTAGGTAAGGACTACTAGCCAGTCAGAAGCAGAGTATGAGGGCGTGCCACGCTAGCCGCTAGGCGAGCATTATAACGTGTGTTACAAAGTGACGCACGTTCATCACGGAAGTAAAGGCTGACTACAATAGAGATGTTTGGAGCAGTTTGTGAACAGTGTTTTCTGTTGGAGATGTTAAGTGCCTTTGCGGTGGAGTTTGGGCTTTTTCACTTTGTAAACCTATAACGTGCACAAAAAAGATAAGCCAAAAAGCATAACATGAGCACTTTAATGTGTATATATTCATGCCATTTGTCCGTATGCTGGTGTGCAGCGTCGGCATACTGACCGCCTGCATATCTGTCAGCTCTCTCTGGTACTTGATGATGGTGCTGTTGAGCTTCTCCTTCTCCGCTCTCAGCTCCAGCTGCAGCTTCCTGTTCTCCTTCTCCTTCCTGTGCACCTCGGTGTCGATGCTTCGGTGGCCTCTTTGCCCTGTCTCCCTCCTGTTCATCACCTCGGCCAGCTTGTTGACAGCCTGGGAGCAAATATACAACAACGTAGCTTTTTACAGATATCTTATTTGTGATTGATATTAATTCAGTAAGCACACTGTGAAACCTGCAGGAATATCAATTGTTGCTGCAGGATAGATGTAAAAAAAAACTTGATTTAGATCTTAGTGATTTTGCTCAGAGTTCAACACAATGCCTGCAGCTGAACATTATTCTAAACAACACATGATGTGACATAACAGTTCTAAAAAAGTACGACATTCAAAATAGGAAAGTATAGAAAATATTCCAGGGCTTTCCAGACCTGCGTAGGCGCCCAGACACACACCTGAATTTTAAGCGTTCTTTCATTCTGCAGCAGCTTTTCAAAGGACAGTTTGAGCGAGTTCATCTGCTTCTCCTCCTCCTTCACTTTCTGGAGCTCTATATAAATAGCACAGAATAATGTTAATTCAAATACTTTACTTAAGTAACATAAGTTTTAGTGAAGTAATCCATAAATTATAGTGCAAGTTCTTGGTTCCCTGATGAAGAGATTAATGGCGACTTTTCATGACATTATTATAGCCCACTCCTCATAAATCATCTGGATATGTAAGAGCTTTTTAACAAATTTTCCAGCACTGAGGGAAATGTAATTCCTGTAGAAATCTTTTCTCTTAACGTGGCGCTTATTAGTTCCAAAATGACACTCACGTTGCTGCATGTCTTTCAGCTGGTTGTTGAGGTCCTCTTTCTCGCTGGCCAGGTTGGCCACGTCCACCGTCAGAGTGCGGTTGGACTCTTCCAGCTGTAAGGAGTGTCAGGGTCGAGGAGTTAGTCTCATCCATGCATACAGTAACAAACAAGCAAGATAACTTAATGCATATGGCACATTTGAAAACAGCAGTTACAAAGATCTTTATGTGAATAAGAACTGGAAAAAGTGCTTTTAACAATTTTTACTACTAATTACTGTGATTTCCTGCAGTGTTGTTAATGTCTAGCCTCAGTTTTAATCCAACTGTCTAATCAATTTTACACCTGGGCCACCAGCTGAAGACAATTAACTAATTGTTAAACATCTAATTAAAAAGTACCCTGTAGAGCAGGGGTCTTCAAAGTTTTTTTAGGCCAAGGACCCCTTAGCTTATAAAGAGACGGAGTAGGGACCCCCTACTGATTACAGCTATAAAAAGGTAAAGGTACTTTATTGTTACATACAAATAAATGTAGCAGAATTCCTTCTCTGCACTTAACCCATCCCTAAGCAGTGGGCAGCCATTTACAGCCTAGGACCAACTCCAGATCTGAGCCAGTGGGGCACCTAGTACATAGTTTTTGATGGTGGGGGAAACCAGACCACCCGGAGAGAGAACATACAAACTTCACACAAAAAGGCCCGGAACGACCTGGATTCGAACCCAGAACCTTCTTGCTGTGAGTCCACAGTGCTAACCATTGGGCTACCACGCTGCCATGCTGCACCTAT
Source organism: Zingel zingel (assembly GCA_023566125.1). Taxonomy (NCBI): domain Eukaryota; kingdom Metazoa; phylum Chordata; class Actinopteri; order Perciformes; family Percidae; genus Zingel; species Zingel zingel. The sequence goes on along the minus strand of CM042332.1, from coordinate 21,626,779 downwards.
ATTGTATAAAAGTAAGTTGCATGTTGAAGCGGGCCGGATGGATGAAGATAAATGGATACTAATGTATTATTTATACATCATGTTTTAATGTTAAACATATATGTGGAAGGCACAGTTACTCCTTAAACTTAACTGTATGACTACCATAGTGGCTACCATACCTAAAGTAAGCTAATCTTTAATGTGTGAATTTATTTAAAAAAATAAAATAAAAAAATAAATAAAAAAAATCACAAATAGGCCAATTTATATATGCTATAATATACTGGATTCACATCATTGTAAAATTTTTGAAAAAATATTTAAAAAAAAAAAAAAAAAAAAAAAAATATATATATATATATATATATATATATATATATATATATATATATATATATATATATATATATATATATATACATACATAAATAAATAAATAAATAAATAAATAAAATATTTTTTAACATAATTTGACGGCCCCCCCCCTGCACTAATTCTGAGGACCCCCTATGGGGTCACAGACCCCCTGTTGAATATCTCTGCTGTGGAGCACTAGAAGAGCTATGGAGCAATGGTTTTTTAAACAAGACCCACTTTTTCTCTTTCCTGTCCCCAGTTTCAGGCTGTTCCACTGATCAACAGATGGTGGCGCTAACATGCCAAGGAAGGTAGCAAAGTGCCAACAAAAGGCAGGAAAGAAGCCTGCAAGCTAGCAAACATGGGTGTAAACAATACAGGTTTTCTAAATACTTTCTAAATACGTTTGGTACAGGAAAGAACTCAAATTTTAAGTAGAATTTCAAAACAAACAAAGAAGGCCATCATTAAAATCACTAAAGAGGTCTTATATTGGAATTTTATTTCCCGATCAACTAAAAAATGGTCTCGATCCCAACTCTGATCTCACCGAGCTGATGGTGGCCTCCTTGTCGCCGAGCTCCTGTTTGTGTCTCGCCATCATGTCTTTGATCTCCAGCTCCTTCATGATCTTCTCCTTCTCCAGATCAGAGTACTGCTCCTCAGCGATGGAGCGAGCAAGCTGCTCAGAGTCCGCCTTGGTCAAACTGGCTTCCAGCTGCGCTGTCATGGAACTCCTGTGGAGGCAGGAGGGGAAGGAACTGTTGTTACTATTTTATTAAACTGGATACATCTTTTAACTGCAAAATCTCTGCTGTTATTATGCCAGTCAGAAGTAGACTGCCTATAGCGTGGACAAACATTACGTTTTGAATGACCTTCTTTGTCAATGCACGATTGTCCAAGCGAGAGTTACACTGATTCATAATAATAATAATCTTTGGCTGCAGTGCATCTGGGGACACTGCTAATCTGGTTCACTCATTCAGTCAAAGGTCAAGTCCTCCATTTTGGCTGTGAGATGAATTCACAGAGGGCAAATAACACTAAACTGGAAAGTCTGTTACATTCTTTAAAAAAGAAGATGAATCTTCTATTCGTAGTGTTATCCTGTGGATGCTTCACTGCCACTGACATTTAACTATAAAACCTCAACATATGAGTTTTTAGTATTTTATTTCATGCTTCCATTTTATGCACAACACATTGTTTGAGGTACATGCTTCATACTTTTATTTTGTATCATTTAATATGCTTTAACTTTGCATGTCTTATGTTGGATTCCATCTGTATTTTTTGTTTTGGTTATATTTTTTTTCTTCTTGTTTTGTTAATAAGTGTTTTATGTGTATCATGTTTAAAACACTACAGAAATATCAGGTTACTTTAGTGCTGCGGTGCCTCTATTTATAGTGTTTAGACTGGTTACCTCTCCTCCTGATATTCTGCCAGTCGCTGCTGCACCTCTTTGTACAGCTTGTTCCTCTCATCACGCTCGTCCTTCAGCTCACGGATCTGTGTCTTGTAAAGAGTCTTGAGAGGAAAACAGGTGGAAATTCAGTTAATTTCATATCACAGATTTGGGATGGCTCATATCTTCCCAGTCAAGCCCCATATTGTAGCTTGATTTAGATTTTTGTTTGCTAGTCTGACAATATTAAGTCATCTATGCTGAGTGGAATAAAATAATGGCTGCCACTACTGCTTGTAAACAAGGTGTGCAAAAGAAGGAAAATGGATGGTTAGAATTACTGTGAAATACTGCTCAGCCTCCAGTTGGTCTTTCAGTTCCTTCAGCTGGCCACCCACCTCCTGCTTCTCCCTGGAACAGGACCAAAAATCTGTCAATCCCTGCTGCTGGCCAACTAATCACCAGAGCCAACGCACTTTCCTCAAACCAGATAGGATGAATGAGATTCTCCACCGCGATTTGCCAACAGTATTACAACAAACTCTATAGGTTCAATGTGCATTACTGAATGCTCATTATGTCATTATGTGTGTTTGACCTGCGTAGCTCCTGGTTCTGTTTCTCCAGGACCTGCTTCATGTTAAGCAGGTGGTTGAGCTCCTGTTTGAGCTGTTTCTCTGAGGAGAGGAGCACCGACACCTGCTGGTTCTGCATCTTCAGATCGCTCTGGCTCATGCTCCGCTTGTGGATCTCCTGCTCCAGACGCACGCTCAGGCTCTTTACCTGCGACACACACACACACACACACACACACACACACACACACACACACACACACACACACACACACACACACACACACACACACACACACACACACACACACACACACACACACACACACACACACACACACACACACACACACACACACACACACACACACACACACACACACACACACACACACACACTCTTTCAGTGGTAGCACTAATTGATAGTTATGGGTAACAATTCAAACTGCAGAACAAAAAATTAGGGCTGCAAGTAATGATTCATTTTATCATTTTGATTACTTTATTATTATAATTACTATCAAATTGTTGGCCTATAAAAAGTCTAAAAATAAGGTCAAAATGCCCATCACAAGCTTCCAGAGCCCAAGGTGTCATTTTCCCATTGCTTATTTTGTCCAAACATCAGTCATGATAAGAGTCAAGTGTGATAAGGAAAAGCTGCATAACAATAGACAATTACATTTTTATTTGATAAGAATTACTTCAAACAATTCAATTGAGTATTAAAAATTGTTATAATTTTCTATCAAGCCAAATTACTGATAAAGATATAAAACGCACCTCTTCAGACATTTTCTCCTTTTGTGCCTGCAGCTCCTCCAGTTTGTGCTGTGCCTGCTTGTAGTCGCAGTCCAGCATGGAGTGGTCCTTCTGTTGTTGCAGCAGCTTTCCCTCCAACTGCAGCTTCAAGCTGCGCTCCTCCTGCAGGGTGCATTCCATCTCTGGACCAAACAAAAAGTCCAGAGAAACCAACAGGTCATTTACCCTGCACTCAATACCACAGTATTGACAAAACAACTTCTGCCTTTGGTTGAGCACCAGATAAATGACAAGAGCAAATTATCATTTTCTGTCAAGGTCTACTCCATCAAGCAGCCCTTCATCTTTTTCAAGTAATGTTTCATTTTCTTTTCCCACCTTCATGAATAAGTAAAGTCACTTTTCGACTGTCATAATTGGTAATACTTGTGCTTGTTTTTATTTCAATATTTGTGTTAAGTGAGCTACAATTTAAACTACTGAACATATGCTGATGCATTTCATCCATCCTGCAATCATCTTTCACATACTTTTTAAGGCCTCAGACTTCTCCTCGATGGACTGGTGGATATTGTTTTTATCTGCCAGCTTGGCTTTGGTGGCTTTGTGTTCTGCCTCCTCCTGCTCCAGACTCTGTTGGAGCGACTTCAGCTTGAACGTCAAGTCAATCTCTTGGTTGCTCTTCTCCTATAGAGTCAAAGAGGATATTAGGTTTTCTAATGGCATTCATTCATTACATAGGGATGTTTCACCTTGACTTGATAAACTTATTGCATGGAAACAGCCAAAGATACATTTTCAAAATGCTGGAGAACAATGTCAACGTAATCTAGAAATGTCAAACTAAAGTTCTCAGGGGGAACATCTCCTGGGCTAGCCTTAACTCTCAAGTAACAATAAAAATTAGCCATTAGAAATAACAGCCAACCTTCTCGAGGTCATTGAGCTTCTCGTGTAGCAGCTTCTTTTCAGACTGGTACTTGGAGAGAGATGACTTCACGTCTTTCACCTCTTCTTCCAGGCCAGAGATACGTCCTGAGGTGTGTGTGAGTGATGGTAACAGGGAAAAGGAAATAATAACAAAGAAATTATAGAAGGAATAAAGGAGGACATTTAGTGCAGTGGTCGCAAACACTACAAGAAAATGCACCTGAACTGTTCAGTTTCAAACAGACATGACCCTGGGTGAGACATTACATAATGCTCCTGCACACGTTCGATATACGGAAAACAACACACTAAATGTTTATTTCCCCTTTAACCAACTCCACCTACATGGAGAGTTTTACCAGGGGAAAAAAGCATGAGGCATCGCAGCAAACAGGCAACACTTTTGTTTTGATACGTCCCCTCTGACCTCAGCGACTGGCCTCTCTGCAAAGACTGAGCACGTTTCAGTTTCCAAACAGCATCTCACAAGAGGTGCTGGCTCTGGTCCGGCTTTGGCTTTCACAGCCTCTTGCTTCACTCTCGGCCTTTTGAACAGATGTTTCCACCTATGATCTGATATTTCCCAAAGCCTGGTCCAGAAAAACAATTCACATCTAATAACCATGTCCAGCCTCCAGTTTCAAGTTGAGTTACGCCTTTTTCCTGCTACTGAGGAGATGTTTACTGAATGGGATTGCAGTTTGATGACCTGCAGTTATGGCAGTGAACCTTTTTTGGTTGGTACATTCCAACTTTGCTAACCTTATAACATTTTAATAGACACATTCAAGTTTGGAATATAAAAGGCTTGTGAAAAATGGTTGGCTGGTTGTTAAGGTGTTGATTATTGAAGAAAAACGTAACAACCAAATCTCAACAGTGTTGTTCTTCTGCTTATTTTTCCCTTCCAACCACTGTGTAGGCTACGTGTAGAAACAGACTATTAAAATGAGACTTATATCTTGATTTTGACATCTTAGTATTTTCTTGGTAACATTTGCCACCAGCAGCTACTGTGGGAGTTTAAGGAATAAAGTTTAGCATTTAGCTAAATGCTAAGCTAATGTAACAGCAGTGCAATGAGAGAAGTCATAAAGTCAGCCAACTGACTCCTTTTTTTGTCTGTTATACAGCAAAGTTTCTCTAAAGTTTGCAAACATTAGCCACCATACACTACTGGTCATACCATACCAAATAAAGCTGTAGCAACAAAACCTCTGACTGTAATTAACAGTGTGTTTTCTTGCTTATAAATTCCATTCCATTTATAAAATTTTAATTTGGAAAATGAAAAATAACACATTTATTCCCTCAAAGGTTACATAGTCTTGCTTTTAAACTACGTGGAACTACTTCTTTCAATGCATATTCAGAGTGTAATAGACAGCCAGGCCTCACCCTGCAGGTCAGTAATAGTTTCTGTCCCGAGGTTGCGGTGTCTTCTCTCCTCCTCCAGCTCGGCCTGCAGCCCCATCAGCCGCTTCTCCAGCTCCATCTTGCTGTTTTCAAGCTGGCTGCACTTTTCCTGCATCTCCCTGAGGCTGACCTCCAGGCTCTCAGCCTGTTTCTGCGCCTCTGCCTGACTCTTCTTCAGCCGCGCTGCCGCCTCCTGCTCAGCCTGCAGCACGGCGTTGGCCTCCTCGAGCTACACATTAGAAACAGACAGGATGAAGCTTTTCCCTTCAGGCTGAACTGGGTCAGCGCAGCAGCAAGATTCAAAGGGGGTTTAATGTAGGAAAGGCAGAGGAATAATGAAAATGACAGTCACAGTTGCTTGCTTGAATGTAGATTATTAAATTAGCATGTTTGATTTACATAAGTATGAATACTACAGTGACGCATTATAAAAAATAAAAAATAAATCAAGTTAGGCAAAGTTAAAAATGTCCCCCTCACTTGTCTCTGCAGCTGGATGTTGTTCTCATTGGAGATCTGGGAATTCTGGTTCTTCTTTCTAAGATCCTCTAGCTGGTCCCTCAGGTTGTTCACTTAAGACAGACAAATGAAAGAGTTAATGCATTATGTGACATAACACATTCAGTGGACCCTTGAAATACCACGATCCACCCACTAATAGCCAGCATATATACAACCATATAGAATATATACTGTGATGATATTAACAGTGGGAAGCAGAGCTCCCAGATATCCTTATGGTTAATTTCAATGTTTTAATAAGTTTAACAGCCCGACATGTTAAACTCTAACATATCAGACAACCTGAACATTTTTGCAAATAAAATATATGAAAATGAGAACAACTGAAGAACTATACTATCGGCATGACATGACATTTAAAGTCTTGGAAATTCGGGGGTTTCACGCCCCAATGTTTATATAGGTGCTCACATTCGTTCTCCAGGCTGCGTTTTCTGTCAGTTTCAATCTCCACCTTGCGGAGGTTCTCGGTGCTCTGGTGCTGCAGCAGAGCTCTCTCTCTCTCCAGCTGCCTCAGTGAGGCCTCGACTTTCTGCCTGCTACTCATCTAATCATAGAGGAAATAACAAAGAATGTGAGTGGAATGAACTACCTACTTTATCACATCAGCTACATGGTTGAAATAGCATCCATCCATCCTTACCTCCTTGTCTAATTCTTTGACCAGCTTGTCTAAACGGTTGGTGGCAATTCTAGGGGAAAAGAACAGTTTTATTGCACAAATCATTGAATTAAGAGGAACTTGGACACCAGATCATCCACTGATTGTTCCTTTAGGCTACTTTACTGATGAAACATGTTGGAAGTGATTTTCTTTTCCCTTCTTTTTAACATCTACCATTATCAGAAACTCATGGATGGCATGGACTCAGGGATGTCACACACCTGTTGTGTAAAACAATTTCCTTCCTTATACACAGCACACAACATGAATTCTGATCCAGTAATACCAATGTCTCAAAATGAATGTGGCGATGATCGATATGAAAAAAATGCTACATGCACAACCTTTAAAATGTTGGATGGTTATGTTTTCATTTCAAGCCATTCTTATGGTAAAAATCAGAACTCTTTAACCCAAAGTGCTGGCAATTTATTCCTTCAATGGAATGCTTTATCATGAAAGAAAAGTTAACAAAAAGGTTTTAAAAAGGTCCCAAGGCATGAAAACGTCACTTTATGAAGTTTTTTAACATTAATATGCATTCCCCCAGCCTGCCTATGGTCCCCCAGTGGCTAGAAATGGTGATAGGTGTAAACCGAGCCCTGGGTATCCTGCTCTGCCTTTGAGAAAATGAAAGAACAGATGGGCCGATCTGGAATCTTCCCTTTATGATGTCATAAGGGGAAAGGTTACCTCCCCTTTCTCTGCTTTGCCCACCCAGAGAATTTGGCCCACCCATGAGAAAGAGAGAGACATCATGGCTTGCAAACGAGTGAACCATGGCAGTTGGTTAAGGCCACACCCCCACCCTCCACCTTGCCCCCCCTCTCTCCTCCTCAATAGCATTTAAAGCTACAGACACAGAAATGGCACATCCTAAGTAAAGCTCACTGTGGGACTGGCTCTAGTGGCTGTAATTCTGCACCAAGGCTGAATTTCGGGAAAGAGACTTCAGATACAGTATTAGGGGACCACTGAGGCCTATATAAAAGCATCCAAAAAGCAGCATGTTATAGGACCTTTAAGTAAATAGTTACATATTTAAGAAAAAAAGGTGACATAAATGGTGCTCAGCTCCGTTTGTGTTATTTGTCCAGACGTACTTGCACTTGTGCTCCAGCTCATCTTTGGCCTGCATCTCATGGTCGACCTGCTCCTCCAGCTGATGAAGCTTTTTCTGCAGCTGCTCAGATAGACAGACAGATGACCAGAAAAGAAATAAAATGCTATTACACAATAGTCATTTCCATCTTTTTCTATTCTCTCTATATCTCTCCTCTGTTACTATAATAGTAAGACCACATGCAAAAAACGCCTACCTCTTTCTTACTGTCCGAGCAATAATCCTTATCCTGAGAGTGTTCTTTACTGTTCTCTGAATCCTCCACAGAGCAGTTGTTATTTCCCTTCAGCAGCCTGACAGAAAAAGAAGGGACAGACGAGAGCAATGAGTCTGTCAGTGAGTTTACCTGGACAACATCCAACACTATCTGTGTCCAACTTTCTGCAACCAAGTGACGTATTCTACCCTAACCAGATCCATAATGCCAACTGGGTGGTCAAGGGGATGCTGAATGTTCACCAAGACACAAGTCACATTTATTGCATTATCAGAACTGCTCAGAAATCACTTATACTTAAGACCCATAACCTCATGCATGGGGCACAAAACTGTGGTGCTGGGGGAAAAAAGGCCTGAAGATCTTCCAGGCTTCTTCTTACATCTGGATGGGTTTACATTCGGAGAAACCCAAAGCCACACTGTCTGTCGCCAACTGTTAACCAACATGGTGGTGGACTCGACGCGTAATGGTGGGCAACTATCTCTGGGAGTCATTACATGGCTGCATATTAACCAAGAAATTGGAAGGAAGTTAATGATC